>BKCH01001199.1:0-665000 GCA_008635985.1 Ficus erecta
TATACTCTTAACTATTTTTCAGAAAAATTATATTTACCTTTTTCTCCCTTGAAATTCTTAATAGGGAACAACAAACATATATTGAGAATTTTTAATAGGGAACAACATTATTGGATAGTAATTACACAACCCAATAACAACACACACGTATAGAGAAACAGAAAACACTATATATATATTGAGAATATTCTTCTTATTAGAGACACAAACAGATTGTGGTTTTTCACACTAGCCACGAGCAATTAACAAACAAAATCCAAACGTTCGAAGAATTCATTTCATTTACAAGGATAACACACACACACACACGTATATTTATATATATATATATATATATATTTATTTATTTATTAACCAAGCTACATATTGTATACCGTGCTATGACCCGGTTTAATTTCCTCATTCAAATCTTGCAGAGGAATAACGCTTTCCAGAGCTCGAAGTATCAGCAATGACACACAACAAATGATTCCCAAATGAAGAATTCGTGAAGACGCTGCAAGAGAAAAGTGAATGCAATCCCGGGAATAACAAAGTTCAAAATTAAAAAAATGGAGGGAATGTAAGCTACCTGACTCATCCGCGGACGAAGTCGGGCTGAATGATGCAGACAAGCAGCAGCACAGGCAACCATTCGAGAGTCACTTCGCTGTAGTTGTAGTCAAATTGCAACCTGGAATCAACAACATCATTGAAATTGCCCTTGTCCAGTGCTTGCATGAGCAAAGGCCTTGCCTGAATACAATAGCAGTACTGCTGATGTTATCTCAATGTTATTCAAACTCTGCAATCAAGTATCCTCCGGTGCAAGAGGAAAAGAAAAATTGAATTATAATGTTATAGTTGACGAGCATCCCAAATTTAATTGTATACAAGTATATTTCTCCAAGCCCCACTAATGCAACATCCAACCAGTGAAACAAGATGTCTGTGATGAATGCAGCCAATGATCTCAACCTCAGCCAGAAATTCACGCTTCCCTTGCCGACTCCCGGGCTTTAGCTGCTTACTTGCAACCGTTTTCCCATTTGGAAGCACCCCTTTGTGGACATAACCAAAACCAGCTTCCCCGAGGAGTTCTGCAGGCGAGAAATTCTCCGTTGCCTCCGCCAGTTCTTCGTATGTAAATGCACTTTGTGAAAGTCCCAAGGCAACGCCAGAAGATTGTGGCTGCGGGGGTCGTTTCTCGGAGCTTGATGAGCTGTTCCTTGCTAAAGGTGGCGGGAAAATTGATGTGAATCCTGCGGGACGGCTAGGGATTGGATGCATTGCTACTTCGACGTCATCTGGAGGACAATTATTCTGCAGCTGCTGAGGTGAGCCAACTAATGGTCCTTCTGAATGGCATGAATGGGTTGGTTGCAATTACTTAACAGCTTCCCAAAAAACGTAATATGGATGAAAAAAAATGCAATCTTTCTTGTAAATTGTAAACAAACAAATTAGGAAGAGAATGAAAAAAAAAGTGCAGAGCATTCTATATGCGTATGCAAAGTTCGTTGAAGGAGGCAGGAGTAATCTGAGGCCCCATTATATAACAATAATTCACAAAATATATAATAATAATTAAAAAAAACTAACTGATTTATAATAGAGACATCTATAAGCCTATAAAACAAAAAATTAAGAAGAACTATGAAAACGAGAATTTCTCCTATCAGTAGCAAACAACTAAACTCATGAAACATGTTTTAATATTGTTTCATAAATGTAAAATGTAACTCAAATGCAAAATGAAGAAAAAGCGCACCGCCACCAACATGCTTGTAACAACCCACCTACGTAGGTCATTACAAAGAAATCCCTCCTATCCCAATCCTCATATCCCCACCAGCGACCCCGTCCGCAGGCTTCTGTTCCCCAGCGGTAGTGGCGGAGACTCAAACAATGCCGTTGTCGGCGAGGAATGCCCGCGACACGTCGTTTCCGGAGTCAGTGGCGGTGGAGGTGGCTGAGCTGTCTCGACAGTGAATAGTCTGACGTCGTCAAACAATATTTGCAAATAAGCAGACTTGACAAAATCATCTGAACACGTGGGGAAAGTGTCCAGTCTGTACTCTATTGCCAGATTTTGTTACCATTAATATTGTTAATTATTATTCGAAATCATTCGAGTAAGTTCCTATTTTTTTTCTTTTTCTTTTTCTAACATTACAGTAATATTTTTGTTTTCTTTTTGTTAAAATTGAACTATATTACTTTTCAAGTTTAAATTATCGATACTGATATTTTCATTCCATTGGTATGCAGGCAGTAATGATATGCTGCTATACATATATACCAAAGTAACCAAACTGCCCTGAAGAATGATATGGCTTTAGTAGTCGTAATATTTTCAAGCTCAAAAGAACACTAGTTGATCAATTCTGCCCCTACGCCACTGTTTTGACTCAGCCAGTCACTCCCTAGTCTATTTAGCAATAGAAATTTGCAACCTTATTAATAATAAGTATGGCGGTTCGAGAGAAAAACACATTAGTTTGAGCGACTGAGGGGTGTACTATATCTGCAGCAGATCTTTTTTATCATAACGAAATTCTACGAAGGCTTAAAATTAACTCTGATGTTTATCATAGGGTTTCCAATAAAAATCTTGTGTGTGCGTATTTATTTATTATCACTTTTGTTGTTATTGACAGTCAATAACTTATGATTTCTAATTCTTAATAGCACCAACAAGCTAATTTCTTTTTTCTTTTTTAAAGTTTTATATATAAGTTTTTGGGAGTTAGATTTCGTCTCCTAGGATATATCGACTGAAAAAAATCTGCATAGAATAGTCATAGATTATTCTTGTTGTCAAGCAGAATATATAATTAAGTAGAAAAAGGAAAAAGGCAAAAAAAAAAAAAAAAAAAGCATAGATTTAAATAATGAAAATTTCATAAATACAAGGCTTCGATGAGCCAACTTCAAAAGCATTTATTTATCTTAAAAAAAATAAAAAATAAAAACCAACTTCATAAGCATTTCATGTTTTCGTAATAATTTCAACACCTCATTTTCTCCAACTAAGTAGGGACCGTGGATTTTGACTCCTGTGGCCCATCCATCATTGATGCCATGACTTTTCGTTGTGTGCATGCGAATGTTGCAAGTTACAATTAATAAAATTAAGATTGAAAATATCAAACCAAACGAAAGCTAAATTAATCAACCCCATTCAAAATTTTCAAGTGCTCCTTACTTTGTATTTCCACTAAAATATCAGGGAAGTTATGTATTTAAATATGTTTAGGAAACTTTAAACTCCATTCCGAAGAAGTATTTGGATGAAAATATTTGGGATGTAAATATTTGAATGAAAATATTTTAGACGTAAACAATGAGCACTAAAAAATATCTAAACAGTCAAAATGTTACCCCTTTAATATTTAAAATTTTGCCTAAAAGTTGTAAATGGTAGCATTTTGTAACATTTCATACTATTTCAAATGTTACTTCCCAACATCCATTTGAAAATGTTGGGAAATGAAAACATTTGAAACGTTGATAAATGATTGAAACAAATGGAGTATTATTTCGCGGATGTCTTCACAAAGTTTTATGATGTGTTTGATATGAGTGAAAAGTAGAAGGAAATAAAATATATGAGGGATTTTATGATGGAAATTGATAATTTTGATTATTTAATAGGATAAAAATTTGTATGAAAAGGAAAAATGGATGAAAGAATTAGAAGCTGGATCTCATCAAATTTGATCTTCCTAAATGTGAAAGGATTTTGTGAGGAAAAAGTTTGACATTAATATAAAAAAAGTAAGGGAGTAGAACCCAAATGACACCCATTAGACATTAATGTAACTATTTATTGTAAGGTCACTTTTCTGACATACTCAAGAGAATCCCTAAGGTGTCAAAAAACTGCAAGATTACTCAATAATAGCAAAAAAATCAAACTGGTGCCCAAGGGTGGCTACTAGTGAAATTTTCTCAAAAAAGTAAAATAACACAATTGTCTTTATCCATCAAAATTCCCAAAAACAGAAATGATTGATAGTATTACGGTAAAATAGTAATTTTCTAATAGTAAATTTTTCATCCCTTAGTTTCACTTATAATACCAAATAAGAGAAGGTAAAATCGTTTTCTTTACACTTTCTCATACCAAATAATAACTAAAGAGAAAACCAAAATCTTTTATTTCCTTACAGTTTTCTTTCTATCATAGTTTTTCTTTTCATTTTATTTTCTTTCCTTTTTACTAAACAGAGTGTTAAAGCTAAGAATTCATGAAGAGGTGTCATGAAAGATCTTATACATATCTACATTTATCTACTGAAAACTTATTTATTTATCGATAAATCTTTAAGGAATTTCGTGACACTAAACTTTGTTCACAAAGTTGAAAATATAATATGCCTATAAAAAAACAACATATTGAAAACAACTCAACAAGACATCAAGAAGAAAGAGTGAAGAGAAGTGACAAAGAAATAGAAAGAAAGAGGAAGATAAAAAAGAGATTTGAGAGTTAACAAAAAAAAAAAAAGGAGAACGAGATTTATTAAATGATATAATAAACAAATCTTTTTTTTTTTGGTTAGTTAATATTATCTATTTTCTTTGTTTTATCGCTTCATTGTATTAAGCAATTAAAGAGCAACTGATCAAGGATTTATTTTGTTGCAAAAAATGGGACTCAATTTCTCGTGTGGAAGTACACAATGCTTGAATACAACCGATGTGGTGTTCGTCATGGACTCTCCATAATCCCTAAGTCAGTGAGTAAGAAAGAAGTCAAAAAGAGGCACATTGATGATGAGGTAGGAATATTTGTCCCATGGCGATCTATCAGGTTCGATCTTGTTGATAGTGAAAATCTACCAACTCGATTTGTCCTCATCACTTAACACTCAAAGTCGTCTCTTTCGTAATTACCTGCATAAACAGATTAACATGGAGAGATTTATAGAGGTTCACCTCAATTAAGACTACGTCCTCTCTATGTCTTGGGGTGTGTTTCACTATTCTCCAGAAAAAATGTTTCAATTGTTTCTTCAGAAGGTAAAGATATGTCCTCTATTGTGACTAATTTACATTTTATATCCCCTCTCCCCTTGGACAAAAGCGGTAATGGTACTTGACACTTGGATTAGCCCATACTCGATTATGACACTTGTCATTGTCTTCAGCACGTCCCGAGTCCTCAACCGCTAGTTGGCGGTTATGCTTCCACATTTACTTGAGATTTTGATAGGCTTGATGTAGACCAGTTGAGTTGGAAGAAATAACCTCCCCCACTACTTCTTATGTCCTTAGAGTTCTCCTCGACATTGTTAATGAAATGGGTGGAAATTGTCTCTCCTTTTGGTTTTAATGCGCTTGGAGTTTATCTCAACATAGAGAATATATAAGATTACCTCTCGTGGTAAAGGACATCTCAAGCCTTTTCAGCTCTCCCAGTAGAGGGGATTTTCTCCTAAATTGGGGTGTAACAGATCCTATTCGGACCCTGCTTGACAATGTCTGGCAAGACTCAGTAGATTTGTAACCCGTTAGGTGGGGAATGCATGGGCATTGTGCCTTGTGTCCTAGGGATCAATAATCGATTGGACCATTATAGGGGACAAGGGATTTCATTTTGGGGAACACGAGACGGTCACCATGTGTCCTACGTCTGAATTCCTCTAATCAAGTCAATAACCCAAGGATTAAGATGCTCCCAGGACATCTCAGCAGCTATGCCAAGCTCATCCCACATGTTAGTTAGTGATTAGTTTGCCATGCTGGTCATTAAAGTCCTTGGTGGCTTCTGGATCCGTAGCCTGGCAAGGAGCACATGTGAAGAGGAGTGTCAGACTGTCAGTCAATGAAGGGTAGTTCAATCGATGCCAGGCAGGATGGCTACTCAACACGTATTTTGAGGTGTGAATATGGTGCGAGTGCTTCTCAACAATATGTTTCATTTGGCTACTCGACAGTATAATTCCTTAGTCAGATGGTGCCCGAGCTGACCATGATGATTGGTGATAGGAAGGTGCTTGGCACTAAGTGTGCGGAGATGGCTGCTCGTCTAGGCTGGATCACTTGAACAATCCTAAAGTTCATTTTTTTTCAACTTGTCCGTGCAAACAAAAATAAACAATATTTGACTAATCTCTATGTTTAATTCATTAGTCTTTCATTTCCCTCTTTAATTCACATGTGTTTTTTTTCCCTAAGATAATTCAGACTTGTAATTTGAACAGTTACTCTAATCCACTATCTAATAACAATAATAATAATTAATCTAGTGAATTTGTCTTCTCTCATGGGTTGTTAAATGACGGTCCAATCATTGTCACGTGAAATTTTTTTTTTTTTACTTTATTTTTCTATTCCGCGTATGTAGAGCGCGTTCTCGCCATCTAATAACCCTAAAGGGTAAGCAACAAAGTAGTCCTCCATAATTGATGTCAAGCCTTTTAAATTAATTTGATTTTCCTCTTATGTTCATGTGTATAATTTTTATTTTTTTTAAAGAAAAAAGTATGTATTTATGTTTTTCCGTAATACTTGCATTACAATTATTGATCTTTTTTAATGGAAATTATTGACATTATTGATATTATCCTGGTGGAAACATACGCTTATTTTCCTTTTCTTTTTCTCTGTCCGAGTACATAAAAAAAGCAAACAAGAAAAGACCCAAAAAAAAAAAAAAAAAAAAAAGCCCGGCAAACAACTGAACTATATATATGTGTGTGTATGTATATGTAGCCCAGACCAGCATCGGATGACTTGGCGGTTGAATCCAAACACACGAAGAGAAGAGAAAGCGACAGAAAGTGAGAAAATAAACACCCACACACACACAAATACGCAACCATTAGCGAAGGACCGAAACCTAACGGTCCTCGCGTTGAACTCGGACGCTTCAATTCACTCTCAACTCGTCTAAATCTTTCCCATTTCCCCCTTCCGATTCTCATTTTCTTTCCCTCCATACACCGACCTTCTTTCCGATCAAGCCGTCATCGGAATGCCCTCTGTTTGATCCGTCCTCGGTTGTCGAGCCGATTCTCTGTATGATCCCGAATCAGAAAGCTCCGGCTTTCAGGGCTTCAATTCGGCATTTTAGGGTTTTTCTTTTCGATTTAATGGGCTTCGTAGCTTGAGGAAAGCTCAAATTCGATTGGAAAATGAGCTCGCAGAAGCAGCACGTGACGATTCGCGACCTCGCCGAGGAAGCGAAAAAGCGGATTGTAGTTCTTGTCATTTGCGTCGTGGGTTTATCGTACCTCATGTCATGTAATTTTCTTCTTCTTCTTTTTGTTCTTTTACTTCAATTAATGGGTTTTTGTTTGGTTTGATTGGTAAAGTGTTGTGAATATTTTTGGGTTGAATTTGGTCTCTTCAATTAGTGCGTTGCATTGTTGATATTTGTTGCCCCAGAGGATATGTTCAGATTTCAAATAGATACTATTATGAATTTCCATGGCTATATTTAGTTTCAACTTGCTCTTTCATCGTTTTTGATAGAATGATCATGATAATTTCTGTCTTCAAAATGCGAATTCAAATGGGGTCTCAATATGGGCTCGTTTTATTATAACTAAAAATTGTGAGTTTTAATGGAAATTTGAGTGGGGTTTTAGATTTTTTGCTTTATCAAGGGTGCGAATTTGTGTTTTCGCCTCTAGAAATCTTAGTAGTTTTGTAGGTGGTATTGCTGATTGTTACCTTTATGGCGTTTCCTTTACTTGAAATATTGCTTATGTTGTTGTTATTCCAGTGACGAGCTCCTCGGTTTTGGTCAACTTGCCTGCCGCTGCCTCCTTGATTCTCGTCATTAGGTATCTATCACTGGATTTTGAAGCGAAGAGAAAAGCCGCAGCGTACAACAGCAGACCATCTTCAGATAATACTCTTTCTCAAAAGAAACCTCCTGAACGGCCTAAAGTTGTTGACATTTCTGCGTGGAGAAGGAAGGTAAATTCACCTGTTGTTGAGAATGCAATAGATCACTTGACAAGGCATATAGTTTCTGAGTGGGTGACGGATCTCTGGTACTCGCGTTTGACACCCGACAAAGAAGGTCCGGAGGAACTCGTGCACATTATAAATGGTGTTATTGGGGAAATTTCGGCACGCATGAGAAACATAAATTTAATCGATCTTCTGACAAGGTTTTAGCTCCCACAATGTCACGCCAATTTCCTTTAATTCTTTACTCTCACTCATAGGATGATTAGTGGTGAGTGGAGACTAACGCTTATAGAATGGTGCAGGGATCTGATTAATCTCATTTGTACCCACTTGGAGCTCTTTCGCGCATCTCAAGCTAAGGTTAAAAATCAAGCAGAACTACTAACGACTGAACACCGAGACATAGAACTAAGGCTCGTTCTGGCTGCTGACAACAAATTGCACCCTGCTTTATTTTCTGCTGAATCCGAGCACAAGGTTGTTTAGTTTTTCCCTCCCTCCCTCTAGATCCTGATTTGGTAGTTGGCCCGTCAATCTGGGAATCTTACATGGAAGATTTCAAGTACTCTCAGAGTTGTGGTGACACTACGTTTGTATTTTTCAGGTATTGCAGCATGTGATGGACGGTCTCATCTCATTCACGTTCAAGCCTGCGGACTTGCAGTGCTCTTTCTTCCGTTATGTTTCTAGAGAGCTTCTTGCTTGTGCAGTAATACGACCTGTCGTAAACTTAGCAAATCCAAGGTATTAACTCTTTTTATCTGCTTCCTACACTGTTATCATTGATGAACTTACTGTTGTTTTCCAACTTGTTGGTGATAGGTTTATGAATGAGAGAATTGAATCTCTAGTTATTAATATGACCAAGTCTAAACAAGCAGTTAGCGCAGCACACGAGGCAGCTCAGCTAAAGTCAGATGGGCCTACAAAGATTTCATCTGATCATTATTCCAAGTTCTTAGATCCTTCTGTTACAGGTGTTGAACTAGTGCAGTTAAAAAATGACAAGTCAAGAAGTGTTGCAGACACACAAGCAGCAGATAATGCCAATGGAAGCCTTTCAAAAGATCCATTGCTTTCCATTGATGCTCGATCTACCCGGTCATGGTGCTCATTGACCATGAATTCTAATGCTAGTGATGAGGGGGGTCTTCAACAACACCGCTCTGGAGGAGAATGGGGTGATATGTTGGATGTGATTTCTCACAGAAAAACTCGAGCTCTGGCTCCGGAACATTTTGAAAACATGTGGACGAAGGGAAGAAACTACAAAAGGACGGAAGGTGAAAATCGGTTAATTGAGCAAGGTTCACAGGGTTCTTCCCATGGGAAGTTCGTAGCAGAAAATAGTACAAAGACAGTACCCATGCTTAAAGAAAATGTAACTGTAACAAAGCTTAGTTCTTCTGAGAGCAGCCACATGCAGCCTAGATCTTCTTACCAGTTTAAGGAGGTGAAATCATCCTGCCTTGATGCTCAGAACACACCGGGTTTCTCCCTAGTTAATCCATATCAGGATGACGATGAACAAAATCTCATGCTTATGGAGGAAGTTGACTCAGGAAGCAACACTTCTTATACTTCTGAAGAAGAAGAAAATAGCAGTGTTACGGGTCTTGATTCCCCTGGAACTAAAGTTTGGAACGGTAGAAATAACAGAAATACGGAAATATCTCACATCCATCACCCACTTGAAAATTCCGACAGCCGTAAGAAAACTGCCAAGGGGCATGTGCGTTATCAAAGATTACAGAGAACTAATAGTGGCCGGAAAAGATTTAGACCAAGCAAGAATAAGGTGCATGTCTGGCAGGAGGTGCAGAGAACTAGCTTCTTGTCTGGGGATGGGCAGGACATACTTAGTTCAGTAGGACATGCAAGTGAAGAGGACTTTAGTGATGATTCGGATATGGAAAGTTTGGGTAGGGTTCACAGTGGTGCAGCTGCTTCTTCATCTGCATCTTCTACTTCTGTTGCGGAAAGGCATGGCTTAGTCGTCAATGCCCTAAAAAATTCGTTGGCAGTCGATTCATTTCATAAGCTGAGATGTGAGGTACTGCCCTAAAAACTTGAAGGTTTTCTAATGTATCTGCTAAATTTTGTTTTCGATATGTGATGCATGTGAAAAAATGTGTTAAAGTTATTTCGTTTTGCAGGTATTGGGTGCCAATATTGTGAAAAGTGGTTCAAGAACATTTGCCGTGTATTCCATTTCTGTTACTGATGTTAACAAAAACAGCTGGTCAATCAAACGAAGGTGCTATGGGTTGTGTTATGAACTCTACTTTTCTCCTTTGATGATATGTTTTCTGATTTTCTAACCTGTTTAAGCGTTCAAAACTCACTTTGTATAGGTTTCGCCATTTTGAGGAACTACATCGGCGCCTAAAAATGTTTTCTGAATATAATCTTCACTTGCCACCGAAGCATTTCCTTTCAACTGGTTTGGATATACCTGTCATTCGAGAACGGTGTATACTGCTTGACAATTACATAAAGGTTGACGACAAAGATATCACTTTTTCTCTCCCTTTTGGTTTCTTATCAAATAATTTATATTGGCCGTGATAATCTGATTAAAAATAATAATAATAACTCAAGAATAAAACATAAACGCACAATTGCACAAGATCGATGAGAGAAACACTATTATTGATCAAACATAGCGCTAGGGCAAGATAAGGAACCTTAGGACAGCAGAGTTTTGACTTGGAATTGCCAAGTCTTTCCTACCAAATCCTCCCTATCAAGATAATTCAGCCTTCTCCCTCATGTACTCCACAATTATACAGCAAGATCCTTCTCTAACCGCCCAATTGACTAACACTACTAATCTACTAATTACACCATCAACATAACAACTACCTCTTATCACATCATCACATCACACAATATTTTGACCCCACTCTTTTGTCACGCCTTACATAAGTACACCTCACCAGAGACCTATCATAAAATTGCATGATGTGAAAGTTGGAAATAGTATCTACAGAAAAATTTTGGAGTTTCAAGATTATCTTTGTCCTAATATCACGTGGTGCGCCCCCCCCCCCCCCCCCCCCCCCCCGCCCCCCCCCCTTCCCTCCTTTTCTTTTCATGTTATGTCCATTTTGGGTGATTTGGCATCGGAACTTGCTTTTTAATCGATAGGTCTTCATAATCAGCATAACCATATATCCATGTAAATCTAGCTCTTTGCATCCATATAGTTAATTAACTACTCCTTTTCTCTATTTTTGGACTGGAAGGCATGCATGTCCACATGCATCCTTAAATAGCTAAAAATCGAATTTAAGTAAGCTGACCTGTGAAACAAATTTTTTTTAATTAAAAAAAAAAAAAAAAAAAACCTGTGAAACGTGACTCTAGCTTAGATAACCAGTTGTTTTTCTTTTTCTAGAATAACGATTTTATCTTCCCATGTTCACAATCTTCTCTCGTTTATCTGTTGCTGGTCCTCAGAAGCTTATGCTGCTTCCAACAATTTCTGGATCAATTGAAGTTTGGGATTTTCTAAGTGTTGATTCTCAGGTTGAGAATTTTCTTCTTCCTTTGTACAATTAACTAGAAAAGAAGATAGAAGTTATATCATGGTTTTCCAGGTGAAGAATTCTGACAATTTATATTATTTAATGCAGACATATATCTTCTCCAATTCATTTTCCATTGTTGAAACTTTGTCAGGTCAGTCGACTCAGTCCTGAACTAGGAAACAGTATGTTAACTTGTAATTTCTTTTCTTTTGTCTTACTGGTTTTAATTTTGATTTTGTTTTATGTGTTGTATGTTACGGGGAACGTTATAGTCGATTTGGATGATAAGCCATCTGAAAAAAGCAAAGGGGTGTCAAACTATGTTGGGCCTGCTGTGACAGATCTCTCGTCCTTGAAGAGGGAGCCTGCGTTGCAGATGAAGAATAATGATGTGTCAGATGGGTTTAGATTGGACGCAAAAGGCATCTCTTATTCCCCTGTGAAAACTCCTGGTAAAGAACTTGCAAAGCCATTTGAAAATTCTGGCAATGATTCAGAAACTAGGGCACAAAAAGATGCATATTCTCTCAGAAACTCAGGAAGGGCTGTTAAAGGGAGGGCTCAAAGTCCGGAGGTGGCATCTGAGTTGCTTTTGGATGCTGCTACAGACCCAACTCTTCCTACAGAGGTAAATCGCAAGGTTTTGTCTTTACTTCCTTTTTTGTATGCTTTTAGTTAGCCTTGAGGCCTGCTATATGGACCTTTTACTTTTCCATGTGAGATTTGTTATGTTGATATGATTGATCAAACTTTGTATAATCACTTTTTCATTGTAAACGGACACAAAAGAGCTTTGTTCGGATGGTATCTGTGCTTGTATGTCTTAATGTGAAAATTTCCTCCAGTGGGTGCCGCCAAATGTAAGTGTTCCCATACTGGATTTAGTGGATGTCGTTTTCCAGCTCCAAGATGGTGGATGGATCAGGTATCTCTTATATTTGTAGGATGTCTCTTCATCCTGTGCTTACTATTTGGTTCTGATAACATCTTGATATGATGAGTTTGTTTGGAGTGATAATGTTTTGCGATTGCAGGCGACAGGCTTTTTGGGTAGCCAAACAAATCCTGCAATTGGGGATGGGTGATGCCTTTGATGATTGGTTAATAGAGAAAATCCAACTTCTGCGCAAGGGATCAGTGGTTGCTTCGGGAATCAAGCGGCTTGAGCAGGTACCTTTCCGTACCATTTTTTTGTTATCAGCATGGTAAAAAAACCGTTTGTAAGTGGTAAGATAGAGAGTTAATGCTTGCATGATGTTCTTCTCATGTGGTTTCCACAGATACTCTGGCCTGATGGAATATTCCTTACCAAGCATCCAAAGAGACGCCCTTCACCACCTGCGAATGCATCCCAGAGTTCACCTAATGGCCAAGACGTATCATCACCTAGAATGGCTGATGAGCAGCAACAAGAGGAAGCAAAACGACGTGCGAAGTTTGTATATGAGCTAATTATTGGTACCATCTTTTTGTCCTGCCAGATCCCTACTTTTTGCACTTAAACTCTACCCACATTGTACTTGATACATAAATGCTTGCCCTAGTTTGGAATATGAATGGCTTCTGTATTTTGCTTCTTTCTCTGGATGCAGAAAAAGCTCCAGCTGCTATTGTTGGTCTTGTGGGTCGTAAGGAATATGAACAGTGTGCGAAGGATCTCTATTTCTTTCTTCAGGTAAGTAGTATTTCCCAATGTTGACTGGTTGATCATCATTTTGTCGTTGAATTGCTCACTAAATTATGTTGATGTTGTTTTTTCTCTTCTTTTGTTCTTTTCCTTTCGAGGGTTCTGGTCTCTTATTTCCTGGTAAATAATTTTGCTTGTCTATAGGGTTTTCCGTTTTTGTTAAATTTATTGCTAGAAATTTTAGATTGACTAACTGGAAATGTGTTACCCATTCTGGTTCTATTTGTAGAGAACTTGAATTCTCAGAAGTTAGTGATTCTTCACAGTTAAAACTTGGAGTAAAAACTCTTAGACCTAACTTGTTCAAGGCCATGTTAACCATAAAAAGCACCTTTTATTTTCCGAGGAAATTCTATAGCAGAAAAGCATCTTGCTATAAGAGTGATATGTTTACTCTCGGTACAAATTTTTCTTCTTCTCGTCCACTTATTCTATTATTAAAAGCATTTTAGGTAAAAAGAACAGGATCCAAATTATATCTACAGTAGTCGTATGCCTGCAAAATTAGAATTTCCAAATGCTCAAGGATGCAAATGGGAGTTAATTCGTTGGAGTTCAAGAGTGTGAGAATTTCCTTATTCTTAGGGGTTTCATACAACAAGCCCAACATTCGTAAATTCCTGGTTCTGGTTTTTCCTTCATTTCTGTACTTGTAATGACCGGTTTTTTTTCCTTGTGCAGTCGTCTGTTTGTTTGAAGCAACTTGCTTTTGAGCTTCTAGAACTGCTGCTATTATCGGCGTTCCCAGAACTGGATTCCACGTTTAAGCAGTTGCACGATGAAAAACACAAGTTTGGCGAGTTTAAACCCGGTTAAGTGTTATTATCATATGCCAAAAGTTTGACTCTTCAAAATCAAGTTGCAGTTGTATCCTTGTTTCTTTTTCCCTTCGCCCAGGTACATAGCCCGACAACACGATTCCGTTGTCATATTTTTTCTTCTTTTCTTTTATTTTTTCTTTTTTCTTTTTCCCCCAAAACTTAAAGCCTTAATTGAGCTTGTGAAGAGTTGATTCGTTCTTAGGCCTAAGTTCTGTATTTAGCTTTTTGACATTGGCATCTTGAGGAAATTGTATGTAAACCATGATGAGTGAAAATATATGGTATCTTGAGGAAATTGTACGTAAGTCATGAGATCAGTGAAAATATGAATATATATACGATAGTCTGTCTATTAAGCTCTCCTATCTCTGCATCATTTCCGACAATCAGTATTCGTTACCGCATTCATCCTTTTTGTAAAATGATATGTCCTCTTTCAAGTTGGGCGGGCAGTAAGGGTCGGAAAAGGACAATCATTCATTATTAATTTAGTTATATGTCCTACTGTGAACTTAAAAGATCTTGATGGTTCACAAAATCTTTTTACTTTTACGCACAACTAAACAATGACATTTCTTTCCAACAAAACATGACAATGGTTATAAAAAAGAATGCACCTACTTCCAAAAAAATAAATGACCACATTTTGCTTTTTTAAAATAATAAAAAGGGACCGCATTTTACTTAATTAAAAAAAAAAAAAAAAAGGGTTCCCAAATTCACGACAAATACATAAAAGAGATTGAATATATGGGCTTATAGCTTAATTGTCTTTTTTTTTTTTTAATAAATTTTTTGATAAATGGTCCGAGTTTTTAAAAATTAGTTAAATACCTAAATTTTTAAAAATTAGTTAAACAATTTTTTTTTTTCTTAGAATGGTTAATCAATTTTGTAAATAATCAATCATTGATTGATCATATTTTATAGTTAATCATTAACCATATTGGTCAGTCACTGATCGACTATCGGTCAGTCAATGAATATGATAATATAACTCACAAATTTTTACAATCAATTACTAATCGACGACAAACAAATCACTGATTGACTATTAGTTAATTAATCATTGATTAATTAATGGTTTGTCATTGATTGAGTCTAGTTAATCACTGATTAACTAATGATTAATCAATGATTGACTCTAGCATAATTAGTGACTAAACGAGAGTAAAAAAGTGTCAATTTTGGAAGAGTCTTAGAAGAGAGTTAATCATTGATTAACTAATGGTCAATCATTGATTGACTATCCTCAGTCAATCACGGATTGCTCATAAACATATCAAAACATGAGAAAACACATAACAATGAAAAAATTAGATTGAAACACTTTTTTTCCCCCAAAAATGATGAACAAAAACCCATAGAATCACATAAACCAAAGTGAAGAAAAAAAAAACAAAAAGATAAGTCAATAATATTGCATAAAACCTAAGTTAAAATCAAAGTTCACCAAAAAAAAAATACAAATGAAAAACAAAAACAAACATTCAGATTTCAATTGTAATTCAAAGAATGAACTGAAATCAAACAAACACGAAGAAAAACACGACGACGAACAAGAGAGAAACGGGCAGAGAGTGCAAAAGAAAGTTGGGAGAGAGAGAGGAGAGAGGGGAGGTGTTTAAGAAAAAAGAAAATTAAATAAACAAAACATAAACATAAGACCATTTAACTAATTAAAAATAAATTAGATCATCTATTAGATTATATAATATATATAGACCAGTCACTTGAGGAAACACTTTTTTTAATTTTCCTTGAATATATCAACACTCATTTGAGGAAACAATTTTACTTTCCACTTCGCTCTGATGGCTTTTAATTTCAGTAATTGAATATGGTACGAGTGTGGACACCAACTAAGCACTACTAAACTCGATTGTCAAATTCTAAACAAGGCGACAATTATGTATCATAAAAAATGGATCTATGGTCCTTGTACGACAGAAGAAAGGATAGCATGTGAAATTGTAAATGAATGGAATTGGGTTAAGAATGAAAGAAAACAAGGCAAAGAGAAAAACCAATCTTAGGACGGGAATTTACAACACGGCTTACACAAAGAGTTGCAAAACAAGGAAAGAAACCGAATAAGTTAGCCACATCCTAATTCATCATTGACAAAGAACATGTCAACCGCGGCGATACAACCCTAACAAATCTTCATAAGAAGAACAAATGTCAATGGCATCCACAATGCCACAAAATCCCCTAAATATATCCACTTCCTCAGTTTTTGCTTTGATTATGTTTTTGCACAGTTCACCATTACTAAGGAGGAAGTTCAAGATAACACCATTTCAAGCATCACGAAGGAATCAAACAAATCAACACTCAACAGATATGGTATAATAGCAATATAGCCTTTTTGTATCAAAAACTTTGGTTAAGCAAAACATTAAAATTGAAAACTTCATTAAAACTGAGGCAGATGACAGCAGTCTTAACCATCCTCGTCCAAAATTTAGAGCAACTACATATTAAAGTAAAACAAAAATAACACCTAAAATGGAAGAGGCCACAATTCTCATCAAACAATGTACTTGTAAAAACTTGCCCAACACAATAAATGCTGTAAAGCTCTAAATAAGTGCTCAAATTATGATCAAAACGACACTCTAAAAGCACTTTATGCAGTGGCTGCGGCTCCCTTGCTCCTCGGTGTTGCTTGAGTGCCTTTTCAAAAAGGAAACAATGAAATAATTAGAACACAGAACAACGAAACTGATCAAAGAAATCTCACATGAACTTTAAACAAATAAGTTGAAATGGCATAAAATCAAATACAGAAAATCAACATACCCTCTCTGAAACCGCTCTTAAATCTGCGAGGGACGTGGCGCAGATACCTCATCCTTCCAGTTCCAGTGGTCTTTCTACGGATCGCCTTAACACTCCAGTTGTCTGTAAAAACACAAAGATAACAAAACAACAATATTTAGAATAACCAATTAGCAAAATGACTCAAACTTTTTTTTTCTTTTGTTAAATAATCTTTCAAAAAATTTTATTTGCAAAATGACTTCAGAAAGACCGAGAACAAGGTTATTTTTGCTAGTTTCAAAATTTGATGTTTTCATTTTGACAAACCAAAAATCCCCAAATTAAACTTCAAAATCAAATCTTTACTTCCAAATCCCAATCTAAAACCAACATTTATCCCTAGATACTAACATAGACAGTCCAAAGAAACTAAATTAACTTTCAATTCGAAGTCTAATCCAAGATTGAATACAAGTAAGCAATTACGAAAAACAAACACAACTCTTAAACGACACAGAAACATAGTCAAACAGAGAAGAATCATCAAAATGTCGACCAACACAAACCAGGCACATTCATATCTCAAAAAAAAAAAAAAAAAAAAACCTTAAATGGAAACCGACAGAGGGAAGAACAAAAGAGATAGGGCAAGAAAACGTACACTTCCTCTTGCGAGCAGCAGGGAAAGCACAGGCGGCGCAGCGGCTCTTCTGCAAATGGAAGCTGCGGCGGCCACACCTCACGCAGAGGGTGTGGGTCTTGTTCCTCCTCTTACCGAAACTTCCCGTTCCCTTACCCTATTATTGATTTCCATCCAACAAAAAACACACAAAAAAGGGTAAAAATCAACACGAAAATCTCACACAAACAGATCTCAGAATCAACGCACAGAACAGAGAACGGAAGTCGGAATTGAAAGCAGAGTTAGAGAGAGAAAGGTACCATTGATGCAGAGAGAAATGCAGAAACCCTAGCTAATGCTGAGGAAGGAAGATTTGTGTTTGGCTAAATAGAAACCTGCGGCGGAGAGGTAGAGTTTTATAAGGGGTTTTTACACAACTCTAGGGTTGGGAAAACTCACTAAATAACGAGTCAATTCACTTGGACCGGGCTTTAAAATACTCAGTTGGACTTGGGCTTTCTTTCGGTTGCGATGACTAGGTTCATAATGTTGGGCCTTGCTAAGAGGCCCAAAGGATCTTAATTTTAGAGGCCCATTCTTTTTTTAAATACAATTTATTTATTTCTGTGACGCAATTAATTTAGGTCTGAAGCGCGCGAAAGAGCTGTCTTTATGGTTTAGACTTTAGAGTGCCGGAGAAGAGAGAGAAGAGAAAGCGAGGCAAAATGGAGAAACAAAATGTTGAAGCTTCGAATTTTCCAGCGTTTCCGTACAGTCCGTACTCGATCCAGCTTGATTTCATGAACGCGCTCTATCAGTCTCTCAACGATGGCGGGGTCTCGATGCTCGAAAGCCCCACTGGTACTCTTTTCACCGCGAAAACTCCCCCCCCCCCCCCCCCCCCCCCCCCCCCCCCTCTCTCTCTCGCTACTTATTTCCAATTGCATTTATTCTGATTAGTAAGAATTCGTGTTCTAGAGTTTTGTTTTTTGTTTTTCTCTTCTGGGAGAGCAGACGAAACACAATTGGCACTTTATCGACTAATTACGCTAAAGTTTCCTTATTTATGGTAAAATTGGAGTGTAAAAATTTTGGTTGCAGACGAAATTTGATGAGCTTAGGCCTTGCTTTTAGTCTTGGGACATAGGCAATTTTTCCCAGAAATGGAAAATCATGTTATTCTGACGAGGAGGGTGAAAAATGAGAACTTTTGGTTTTGGGTATTTTATGTATTAACTTGGGCGTATTATGTTTGAATAGGGACTGGGAAAACTTTAAGCATAATTTGCAGTGCATTACAGTGGGTGATTGATAGGAGGGAAAAGGAGAAATCTGAGAAAATGATTGAATCTGATCCAAATTCTGCAAAAGGTGGTGCGGTTGACTCGGATGATGAGCCTGATTGGATGAGAAATTTTGTCGTAAAGAAAGACGATCCAGGTCAAGACAAGAAGATGAAGAAGAAGAATAAAATTCGGGTGGGAATAGGGAAAAGCAGTATGGGAAGGAACCTTGCAAGTTGTGGAGTTTTTTCGAATGGGGACGTGGAGAAAGATTGTTGTACAAAGAAAGAGGGAAAGAGTGTGGTGAACGATGAAGCTGCAGTGGGTGATGACGAGTTTTTGTTGGAAGAATATGAAAGTGAAGAAGAAGGAGCTGCCGGGGATGGGAAGCCGAAGAGGAAGGCTGTGGGGGTTTCACTTAGTTCATCAAGCGATGAGGACAATGAAGATGGTTCTAATGATGAGAATGGGGAAGAGGAGGAGAAGTTAAAGGTTTATTTTTGCAGTCGGACTCATTCCCAGCTCTCACAGTTCATAAAGGAGTTAAGGAAGACTGTTTTTGCCAATGAGATAAAAGCTGTTTGTCTGGGTTCTAGGAAGAATTTCTGCATTAATGAAGGTATGGAAATTTTTCATAGCATCTCTAAATTGAAACTTTTATGTTGTTGGTTGATTAGATGGTATGTGTTTCAGAGTTGCTGAAGCTTGGAAACGCTACTCGCATTAATGAACGGTGTTTGGAACTTCAAAAGAAGAAAAACGAGAAGATTTCGAAAATCAAGGTAATCAATTGTTTCATTTGTTTTTTCTGCTGCGCATTTTCTTACCTGATTTCTTGCATTAGTTGCCTTTTTATCAAAGCTTTCATACCTTGCCTACTGATTCATTATTGTCTTTAAGTTTCCAAGGATTATAATCGTTCCAGTCTGCTGTACGGGAATAAAAAGTCAATTGCATGCATGTCATGAATAATAGAATTTTCATGCTCTATGTCTGTCAATGTTGAAAGGAAGGAACGGGTTTCCTTTTCTAGCATCTGTTGTTCAATTTGTTTGTGAAAAACAGAATCAAATCAACTACGTTCTTTTTCTTGTTCACTCAACAAGAGATTTCCTGATTACTGATGTAGTGTTAATTTGCAGAATTTAGGTGCAGGAGGAAGAATACGTAGGACCAAGGCTTCGTCTGGATGCCCGATGCTTAGAAAACATAAGCTACAAAAACAATTTAGGACCGAGGTATCTGAACAAGGTGCAATGGACATTGAAGATCTTGTTCACCTTGGGAGAAGTATGAAGACTTGTCCCTATTATGGCTCTAGAAGTATGGTTCTTTCAGCGGATCTTGTTGTACTACCCTATCAATCTCTTCTTTCGAAATCATCCCGTGAATCACTTGGCCTGAATTTGAAAAATAATATTGTTATCATAGATGAGGCCCATAATTTAGCAGACTCCCTCCTCAGCATGTATGACTCAAAAATTACGTTGCTTCAGGTAAACCAATTACTATTGTTGTCAGACTGAACCTGAAAGCTGCCTGACAATTTCGTTATTTGAATTCATCTATGTGGTTTGAATTCTTTGATTTATTTACGCTGTATTGACAATGAGTAATTCATCTAGTCTTTACCTGACGCTTAGATAGATAGCTGATTAGTTAAATAATTTAATCTGTTCTGACTTTTTGACAGCTAGAGAATGCGCAATACCACCTAGAGAAGTACTTTGAAAGATTTCGTAATCTCTTGGGACCTGGAAACCGGAGATACATCCAAACTCTTATGGTCCTTTGTCGTGCTTTTCTCAGAAGTCTGTGCGATGCGAAGGATGCTAATTATACAGATCCATCACAAGATATTGAGAAGGAATCTATAGCAAATTTTGCCTCTTGTTTCTCAATGGACATTAATGATTTTTTGTTTTCTCTTAACATAGACAATGTCAACATGATTAAATTGCTTCAGTATCTAAAGGAAAGCAACATAATGCATAAGGTGAGAACCCTCCTTTCTATTACTGCCGTGTAAATTAAACTTCTTTTCTTCTCTTTCCAGTTTCTTTTTTCTTTTTTCTTTTTTCTTTTTTTTTTTTTAAATTTTAAATGTGCTTTGGTTTGCCAGGTCAGTGCATATGGAGATAAAGTAGCTAGCTTGCAGAACAGTTTGGCACCTAAAGGAATTCCGGAACATGGTGAAGATGGAAGCACATTGTCCGCTTTCAGGGCATTAGCTGATATGTTGCTGTCCCTGACAAATAAGGACGGTGATGGAAGGATTATCATATCAAGGTCAAGGCCAACTTCCTCTGGGCAACAAGGAGGGTACTTAAAATATGTTATGCTGACTGGCGAAAAGATTTTCTCCGAGGTTTGCCAAAGTTGAATATGATAACATGCCTGGAATTCAACAACTTTTGTTTTACTTGCGGACTTTGAGTATCAAATCTTGAAATTTTTTGTAGATTGTTGATCAAGCACATGCCGTGGTTTTGGCTGGGGGAACTCTACAACCAATAGAAGAAACAAGGGAGCGACTTTTCCCACGGTTGTCACCAGACCAGTTGCTATTTTTCTCCTGTAATCACATTGTCCCTCCTGAGAGCATTTTGCCGGTCGCAGTTTCTCGCGGCCCTTCCAATCAGTCTTTTGATTTTAGCTACAGCTCCAGAAGTTCGTCGAAAATGGTGAGCCCATTGTAGCATTATTTTAAATAATCCAGCACGCACGTTTGTCTTTTTGTCAGTTTTGAGGTAATTAATTGTAATAGTTCCTCACGTTAATAAATTGTTTTTATTCACAGATACAGGAGCTTGGGCTCTTAATTTGCAACTTGACGACAGCAGTTCCTGAAGGAATTGTCGTTTTCTTCTCCTCATTTGATTATGAAGGAACGGTTTACAATGCCTGGAAGGCTTCGGGCATCCTTGAACGGATCACGAAGAAGAAGCGTGTATTTAGAGAACCTAGAAAAAGTACAGATGTGGAATCTGTTCTGAAGGAATACAAGGAAACAATTGAGACATTGTCAAGTGGTAATCTAAAAGATAACCCAGCTCTAAGTGGTGCATTACTTCTTGCTGTTGTTGGTGGTAAGATATCGGAAGGAATCAACTTGAGCGATGGCATGGGTCGTTGTATAGTCATGGTTGGACTACCCTACCCCAGCCCATCAGACATCGAGTTGATCGAGAGAGTGAAGTTTATTGACGGCTTGGGAGATCCAAATTTCATGAAAACTTCAAAACTTTCCGTCAACAATGAAATTAATGGTGGAGATGTAAAGGCCAGGTTTGACATCCTCAGAAGTTGCAGGCACAGAGGAAAAGAATACTATGAAAATCTTTGCATGAAAGCCGTAAATCAGTCAATTGGTGCGTACTAACTGCTAACCACCTTATGCTGTCTTTGAAATGGAGTAGAAACTTAACAAAACCAAATATGAGGCAAGACCAGGAAAATCTTCCATTTGGGAAACACATACCTCATTAGGATATCCAAAATGACATAGTAATCTTCATCAAACTTTCCGGGTTTTGCCGTGCTTTCATAGAGCCATGTATGATATTTGTTTCAAGACAAATTTTGACATGGATTTGATATCAATAAATAAGTTGTTGAACCCGTATTTTTCTGCTTAGGAGTGAGAAATTAATTATTTCGTTTAGCCTCTTACAATGTTGTCCCTATGTGTAGATATTTGTTTAGGTGCTAGTGACTCTACATTAGGTTCACACTTTTCTTTGTTTCCTTATCCGTTTCAGGTAGAGCAATTCGGCACATAAATGATTATGCAGCAATTTTGCTGGTCGATTCTCGGTATGCATACACATCTGATTCCTCAAAAAGAAGCTTTTCGCACCCAGCTAGCAAGCTTCCGGAATGGATAAAGGGCCGTCTAGTTTCAACCGATAATTATGGTGAACTGCACAGGATGCTGCATCAGTTCTTCAGATATAACAAGAAACGAGGATCTTAGTGTACGTTTTTAGGCAGTCGTGCCTGTACCAACTATAGGAAAATACCCATGTCCATAAAAAATGATAGAACAAAGTTACAGAGAAAAATTCACATGAAACTGCAGGATGGGATAATTATATGTACGTCCTATCCATAAAGAGTGATTTTTTTTTTTCGAATATAGTTAAAAATGACTGTATTTTCCTGAGTTTTCGTTGTCTGAGTAATGACTTCGACACAGTGCTTGATGAGCTTCATGTTTTTTAACTTTATTTTTCCTCAATTTTACTGCATTGTAAAAGTGAATTTGCATTCTGTTCTGCGTTGGAGGCACTCATTAATCGGCCATATGTCTAAGGGTAGAAGGTGACAGAGTCACAGAGTGGCATCTTTGTACTGATATCGAAACAATTGTCGTTTTCTGCAGTTATGCAGTGCTCAAACCCTTGTCTCATTTGGTGTTGGGTTAGACATTGGCGTAAGGTTTGGATGCTTTTCCAAGAGCAAAAGCAGCCCTACAATGTGGCCTCATGAATGAGGCAAACCTAACCATGGGGAATCCAAGTCACTGTCTGGTCCCGTCACTTATCGAAGACGGCAAACATTATTTGCCATGTCTCTGCAAGCTGCAATACACCTCTGTTTTCAAGTAAATTTATATTTAGAGTTGTCCGGTATAAGCTTTGAACATAGCAACTGTTTGAAAGTGACTTCAATGTTCAGAAATCTAAATGCACCCTTATCGCGCCAATCAACAAGCTCTATCACCTACCTCTTTGCACATTGGGGCCCATTGCTCTAAATTCTTATAAATGCATCAAGATTCATCACTTGTTATTTCTTTTTTTTTTTTTTTTCGTTTTTTTTTTCTTCACAAGGTATTTGGTTCACTAGCAATATTACCATAGAATTAAACGTTTTCGATCTATTTAGCAACTAAGCAAAGCCATGTTGGAGTGTGGGACTTGATGTAGACATAATATTTCCCATGTGGATCGCTTTATTACTTGGACAACAGCCGGACCTTTTTCTCTTTTAAGTGAAAGAAAGCCTAGGAAGGGGTGACCAGTCGTAGCTACTATAGGGTCCCACACGTTGAGTAATGTATGCATTGAGCTATAGCTAATTGTGTTGGGAGAAAAAAAGTGTCACTTTGACCCCACCAAACACTATTAAACATTGAACTAATGGGGTCTGGAACCCGAGAGTGTGAGACCTCCCATCTACCAAACTACTTGGGAGTAAACCAAATGCCACTCGGGTAACATCTAGGTGGTAGCTCAGCCATTTTATTGGTTCTCATTTTAGGCGATAGCTTATTACCTAGCAAGATTTTTATTTTAGCCCAACAAAAACCAAAAGCATCTCATGACAACAAATTGACTCATTTGTGTTTTTGTTTAGGGACTTTTGCTTTTCTCATGAATGTAAAATAGACCTCTTTAACAATGGATTAGGACCAATTGGGATAATGGGTCCCACGGAACAGAAAAAATATGAGGTAATAAACTCTCAGTTCTGGTTGAACACTTAGAAAAGGTTACCACAATATGCTTTCTTAAACGCAGCACCACCACCTTTAAACCAAAAGTACTATAAACCTGGTACCTTTATCTTTGCATCTTAATCAATGCCTCATCACTTTATACAACAGCTAGTCAAAAACAAAATCATCCTTGATTATTTGTTTCCCCGGTTCCTCGCTTTCATTAACCCCGTTCTTAAATGTCTTTCACACGGGCAATATATATATATATATATATATATATATATTATATATCTGAACTTAAACATCTTTTACATTCACTCCATTGATGGACCAACTGAAAAACCATAAAAGGCAAGACCTTATCCTTTATGATTTCATAATCAACCGCTCTCATCGGTTTAAGAGAGAGAGAGAGAGAGAGAGAGAGAGAGAGAGTTAGAGAGAGAAAGCTGACTGTAGTGTGGACAAAAAGAAAGGAAGTGAGGCCAAAACAGAAGTCTAATTTTTCCCTTTAGGCTCCATTGCCTTTGTCTAGAGGTAAGTTCAAGAAACTTGAATTGTCTCAATCCGTCTTTCGTGTATATTGGAATTGATATCAGGAAGAAGAGAAGGAAAAGAAGATAAGCTGATAAGCGCTCACCGTCTCTTCCTGAAGATCGACAAAGAGAAAGATACAAAACCGGAGCCACAAATGCTGTTAAAAGAGACCTTTGATAGAAGCAAAATCTTAGTCAAAAAAACCATTCATAACCTCAAGTCCTTCTTTGGGGGTTACCAAAAGCTACCCAAATCTTTGTCTTTTAACTCCTTCTCGTGTCGCAGTAGCAAGCTGAAGAACTGCAGGGCTGATCAAATCTACACCGGCTTCCCTGAGGAATGGGAGTCTCGGCTAGCCGAGATAGATAAGAAAGAAAACAAGGTTGCCCTCGCCTCGGAGGAGCCAATGAAGGAAGAAGAAAGCTCATGCGGTGAAAATTATCCGAAGTTTGTGAAGCAGAATCCGGTGAAGCACGACAAACAAGGACCGAAGGAAAAGAAGAAGAGTGGAAGTTCCCATGTAGGAAAAACAAAAGAGTTGAATTCACGTAATGCAACTGTGACGGGACATGTAGTGGCACAAAAGATGAGGGAGTTGGACATGATAGATGCAGGTGATATGGAACAAGCCTTGGATATTGAAGAGGCTCTTCACTACTATTCCCGCCTTAAGAGCCCGGTTTACCTCGACATAGTTGACAAGTTTTTCGTGGATATGTACTCGGAGATGTCTGTCCCACATGCCTCTGCAAAGTTCAGTAATTCAAAGCGGATACGCGGATCATTTAGGTTGTAGGTGGTCATGTTAGTAAGTTTTCGTTGTGTGCTTGGACCGTTTTGTTGTCCCAATTTATTTCCATTCTTCTCCACTTTGTGTGTTTGTTTGTGTGCTTTCGGATTTTTCATCCCATATTTGTTTTTCCTTACTACTTTCTTATCTTTGTTTTCTATGTGCTTGATCTAGTCTTGTATCCGGTGAGCTAATTGAAAAAGCTCGAAAATTTCAAGTTTCTCTTCGCATCGACGAGATGTTTCTATTACCTATCATGGTTTTCTTCCAATTTAATTTTTTAATGCAGCATATACTTTCCCATCGACGGTTAATTTCACCGTCGATCTACTTTTTCCTCTTAACTTCTTGACACGCTCTACATTAAGGCTTATTCATTAGCGGAAACTCGTAATTTAGCACGCCCTTATGGCTAGACAAACATTTTGCTGCTGCCCAAAACACATTCAGAATATTAAGCTCAGATCAGAGTCCTAATAACCACCAACTTCTTGGAAAGATTATTACCATTTTTAATGTTTGACAGAGGAAGTATCAACAAATTCCGAGAAAAAACCGATTCAAAAAATAGATGACTTTTTAATTACTTGCGAAACTACTGACTATTATTTACAGTCCAAAATCCTGTCCTCTCCATTATGCCACTTTGGAACAACTGAGCCGGATCTGACCCATTGGAGCTGTCAAGACTTGGTGGTTCGAGAGCTTTATCATCACCAATGCGAAATCTTGGCAGAACAGAGAGGCGTCCGAAGCATATGCTCTAACCCAGTTGCCAGTTTCTTCCATTGTCATAAGCTGCTGATCAGCGTAAAGGATTCCTTTCCCTTGCAAAAGGCTCTGGTAGTGCTGGGTCCCATAAGCTGGTCCTTCATAGTTCATAGGAATTAGTCCTAGCTCCTCGGATGAGGAATTGAGTACTCTTTTTGAATAAGTTTCTGGTCCTTGAGAAGATTCTGGATCACTGTTGTTGCATCTTGCCCGCATGAGATCCTGAAATCCGAGGTCCAGAGATGGATCGGGATTGTGATTCCCCTCAAAGCGGTAGAGACGTTTTTCAAAGAATTTACAGTGGATCACTCCAATGCTGTGAGCACCTAAAAATCAGATGGAATTGTAATATCAGCAGTGGATATGCTACAACTAGAATCGAAAACAGCCAAAGTCGCATAAGGACAATGTGTAATATGAATAAAAGCTGCATAAGGACAATATTTGAACTCAATGTGCTATGAATTTTCAGTGGGAAAATAATCACTTTCTCTGAAACCAAACGGATAAATAATTTGAAAGATAATAAGGAAAAGAAGAACAAGAAATTGTTTAATTTGTTCACAGACAAAAAAAAAAAAAAAGGTTGGTCAAAGAGAATAAATTGGATTCTATTTGTTTCTATGCCTTTAATTTTCCAAGTTTAGAATAAAAGAAAAGGAAAAGAAGGAAAGAAAGAGAGGAGTGGTGGGAAAGACCTTATTCAAACTGCGAAAATGGATTTGAAAACTCAAGTAAAAGGATTCTAAATGCCATTAATCCTTCCTAAACTTTTCCATGCAAATTTAGCAAAACACTAGAAAGAAAAGTGCGGAAAAAAGAACGACCAGTACCTAAGAGGCTGATGATTTCTCTTCCATCGAATCCCTTAGATGCAAACGAGGCAAGAAGTACAGGGAGATGATCATAGGGATTTGGAAGCTCAGCGGCTGCACGGTCCAAAAACGCGACATTGCTGTCTCTTCTACCGGTGTACACAGGATAGTAGGGTCCTCCGGACTGAAACTCAGGAAATCAGAAAAGTAATTTTTCTGTGTGACAATTAAGCGAGAATGTGGCGGGAAATTTTGATCGGGTTTTCGGTAATTACCAGTGCGACGCTATCTCTAATGGCCAAGACAAGAATGTCAGCACAAGAAACAACTCCAGGACATTGTTCTTCAAGCTTTGACTTAATGATGTCAATCAAACCAAAACCTCTTAAAGATTCATTCAAAGGAAACTCTTTCTCGAACGTCATTTCTTCGGTCGAATCCAACAACACAGAGGCATCCCATCCCTTCACCATTGACGAAAATCATAATTAACTGAAATTAGCAACTATCTTAAAAAATTAAAAACTAAAATTAAAGAAAATTCAAATTATAACAAGAAAAGAAATCTTGAAAGAAAGTTGAACAAGAAACACCCACCTGCATGAAGCAATCATGAAAGAGAAGGCGCAAAAGTGCGGGAGCCACTTCAGGCCGGGCCCGGTAGAGGTCGTCGACGACGGTTCGAACAATTTGCTCGGCGTTCGGACAAGAATCGCGGTAGAAATCGTACTCAATCTGATCAGAAGAAGAAGAAGAGTTTCCAGTTTCGAGCGTCTGGTCAAAGTTCTTGACGGACAAGAGAATCGGATGAATAGGCCATCGAGGATCGCGGGTAAATCGAAGCCTGGACGACGACGACAACGAGTTGTTCGGCCATCGTCGAAACCTGGACGGCGACAACAACGAGTTCTTCGTTGATAAAGGTGACGAAAAGTTACTTAAAGGCTGAATCCTCTGCTCAAAAATGACCAAGTTTCTCCTCAAGGAAAGGTAAGCGCAGAGAATCGCTATGAGAAAATGCACGATAATCTGAAAAAAAGCCATGTCAAGGATTGAGAGAATTATCTTTGTTAATGGGTTTTCGGGTTTTGTTCCTTGAGTTCTGGGTTTTTGTTTTGGTCTGAGATCGTCAATGGAGATTTCTGAGTTACCGTTTGAGCCTTCCGAGGTTTTCTTGGGTATGACGAGAGGAGGTTAGCGGGAAAGTTTGGGTGTTGAAATGACGGAAATGCCATTGTGACCGGTAATATCGTTGAAGCAGTTGGAAAAAAAATTTTTTTTTTTTTCAAACCTAACAATTATACACTCTATTTTGAAAGTCAGATCTTCCTAAAAAATTGTTTATCGTGCAGTTTTTTTTTTTTTTTTTTTTTTTCACGTGATGCTAATCAGATCAAATAATAAAAAACGTGTATTGTTGATAGGGAATATTTATGGTAAAAAGATCTCAAAATATATTGGAAATCAGTATATGGATTATTTCTTATTTGTACATAAATGAGAACTGTTATGAATCAAAAGTGTAACGACAGAATATATTAGAGGAAAACCATGTTGTTCACACCCCAAAATTATTTGTCATTTTCCACCGGTGACGATAGTATGATAATAAGGACGTTTTACTTAAAACCTTTATTTCTATCTATTTTACGGTTCGAGTTATGTTACACATAAAAATTTACCCTTCAGCATAGGCTATATATGAATATAGTTACAAGTAAGTACTCTTCAAAACTTGGACCGAAAGTTATTGGCCTATCATATGATGCAAAGCGAAGGGATTGGATTTCAGTTATGATCAGAATAGTAGGCAACCATAATTTTCCTTTTTTGGCGAAAGCTAAATTTTTCAGTAGGATATCAGTAATTCGAATGTATTGACTTTGCCATGGATTTGAGCCTAGACAATTTGTGGGTTTTTGGAAATCAAGTCCCACACTGGAAAATTCTTTTTTGGCATCACAAAATCTTCCTCTTTCAACTTCAAGCTTGAGCAGTAATCTCCCACTCCCATCTCCAAGATAAATCATCCTTTTATTTCGCCCAGCTGCCACAGAAGCTTGGATTCTTTCTACAATCACGCCCTGTAAAAAATTGGAAATATTATATTATTATATTAGCAAATACAGAAGCTTAAAAAAAACATAACATAAAATAAGTAAAAATAATATTAAAAAAAAAAGATTGTGTTGCAATACACACCAATAATTGTTACTGCTGATAACAAGTGGTTAAAATATTGAAATAGTACGTTGGTGCAGTTTTTTGCAAGTGATTAGAACGAAAATCCTTCATTTGTAATTAATTATCTAAATATCTCGAGACTTCTTCGAGTTTATCATAGATTTAATTGAAATATGTAAACCGAGGTACTTCTTTTTCAAGAACCGTACATAAGAATTTCGTTTCGTACAAAACCTAAACGTATGAAAGTACCTTGCACATGTTTGGAGGGCAGAGGTTCCAGCCATGGGGATAGCACTTGTTGATGTGGAAAGGGAAAATCCGAAGCCTTCCTTGTTCATCGACAAAGCTTGGGTTTGTATATTGATCTCCGAAAAGCATTCCCTCAACCCAAGATGCTCCAATATCGTCTCAATAAAGAAGAGATTTGCATCACTAACTACCCTCAAATCGCACCTGTTAAATTTTAATAAATCACAAAATTATTTACATTATTATATACTTAGAAAATATATATTTATATATATATGGCTAAAAAGATACGTACCCTAGAGCATAGGCAGTGTTGATTGCAGGGATAACTCTTGGATGTATAGGAGTCCGTTTTAAGAATTCAACAATGTCTTGAATGGTTTTTCCTTGTTCATGAAGCTCCTTCGTCATCATATTCTGTACATAATAATCATAAAATGATTCAAAATAAGTCATTCATCATATATATTGTTTGTTACTATATGCTTATATATATATATATACACACATATATTTGTATATCTTTTTATCATGAAAAATAGAAACACGAGAGCAAATCAAGCTCCTATTGTCAGCACATCCTATCATGCATACTTTTCATATATATCAATATTCACATGTATTGTTTGTTATTTTCTTTACTTTTACTAAAAAATTTACGAATTAAAGGGGGGAAAAAAAAAAAGGAGCAAAACAGATCAATATTCATGTTCTTGTGTGTTTTTCTTGAAAATCATGTCAAGATCAGGTTGAATATATGATTGATTATTCTCTCTCTTTTCACGCTTAATAAAAAAAAAAAAAAAAAAAAAAAAAAAAAAAAAAACAACAACAACAACAACAACAACAACAACAAGCAAAAATCAAAAGGCTAACCAAACTCATGAAAACGTACAAGACATAAACATGAGATATAAAAGAAAGAAGAGGTTACCATGAGAGAGTTCCATGGCATGGTGGAAAAAAAGCTGATTGAAGAGATCGGCTTGTCGCTGTCCCATTAGATGATTGTCTTGTCAAAGTCGAAAACCACTACGATTCCGTCCATCTCTTTTGCCATGCGAATTTAGCAGAAGTAAGAAGATTGCTTAGTTTCTAAGCAGTTTGCTATACGACCAAGTAATCCAAATGCCTTTAGTTGAGACTTCTCATGAAGAGGATTTTTTTTTTTTTTTTTGTTAACACGTTTCCTGTAGCATTTTTTTAGATATTTTTTTCTCTCAAAATTCAAAACCTTTAATCTCATATCATTGTCTTGTCTTTCACATTTCACGAACCCTAAAACATCCTCTCTTTTTTTTTTTTTTCCTTGCGGCGTCAAAGACCTGCCAGCCACAGCTCATTGTGGAGCTTCAATTCCACATTATCTACTCTTCTCTTATCATCAAATCCACTGCCACATCGTTGAATCCCTAAATCTCTAACGTATTAGCAGTTTAGAGTTAGGAAGATTTATTTTTCTCTATTATTATGATGGGACCAATTTTGATTTTTAGTGTATACAAGAAAAGGTTGATGAATGACAAAATTGATGTCATAAAAATGTGACTTGTCATATTTTGAGCAAGTTTTATGAAATTTAGCGGGTCTTAAAAAGTTCTTAAAAAAGCTCAAGTATAATACAATTATCCGATCAAATACAATCCAATTCAATCCAAAAAAAAAATTAGACTGGATTAGACTGGATGATAAAATACTTTAAACTGGATTGGTTGGATTTGAAATTTTTTTTTTTTTAATAATTGGATTGGATGATGGATGCTACAAAAAATGTTGATTTCGATCCAATGCCCACACTTCGATACAACGACCAGAAACATATATTATTGACATGAAGTATTTATCACCGATAGACCCGAGAAGATGTTTGAGATCAATAAATGGATGATCTATGATCGATACACAAAATGGAACAACGTCTTGGGCGAAAGAGAATATTTTTTTAGATGCTTATTTTTAATTATTTGCCAAAACGGGAATTGAATGTTGCGTTTTAGTTGGATTCAGATGTTTCCTTTTTCCTATCATCTTTTGTATCTCCTTCATAATTTATGTCATGTTAATTATCTATCATTTTCTCTTAATTAATGTGTCATGATTTTTATTTGGTATGGTATTTTAGTTGATGTGGCATATTATTAGAAGGATTAAGGATGTAAATTGAGAGATGAATCCTTCTGAGCTATTGTTACTATTTAGGTTATTGATGGAATATAGGATTAGATTAATTATTTTAAATTTTTTAAATTTAGAGATATATTTACATTTGAGGATTTATATGCTTTATCTCTTAGGATCCTTAAAACAACAATTTAATTTAGGATTTGGAGTTAGAATTAGAGTTGCTTTAGGAATGTCTTCTGCAAATAGGACAATATTAGTTTACGGGTGAAAGAAATAAATTGCATTCTTCTAAGAATAATTGAAACAAATGTATAGCAGGTTTTTAAAATAATTGATTAAATAGGAGATTTATCTCAAGTGATGATGATTCATTTATGTCAGATCTTTCAGGTATATAATCTATTTATGTCTTGTAAATATATCATTTACCTAATTAAATTTTCATTTACTTGGTAAATCTATTATTACTCTAAATATTTTAAAAACCTACTATTTACTTCAATTATTTTCGTAAAAATATTATTTAAAATAATTTTCCTATTTTGCTTTTAGAGAATGATTATGAATAAATATTGATATTCTAGTTTCCTCCTCTTCTTGTTTTTCTATTGAATCTTTGATTTCTCTACACTAATTCTACCTCTTTATATACAAATATAAAACTATTGAAGCAGCTTCATTTAGATTTTCATTGTTTTTTTCTCTCGAAAGTGACGTAATTCGATGTCCAATGTTCTTTTTCATCTATTCAAAACGTCATGCTGTCCTTTTGTAGCACCTTAAAACAATGAGAAAAATGTGGTTACAGATATAACATAACGATAATACCATACCTTACTCTATCTTAAGATATAGAGTTCGAAATCCCCAACCACAATTCAAAATAATAAAATTAAATTTAAAAAAAAAAAAAAAAAAAAAGCCAATAAGAAAAATTCCGGACTTATAGCCATTTTCCCAAGCTGTAATTTATACTGCTTTTTATAATCTAACGAACACGTCGAAAAGCTATAGAATAAGGAATTATAACATAAATGTAGTGTGTGTATCCTGAGATAGGAGAAATACAAGATTGCCCATCAATCTATCTCCACATGAAAAACCAAACACTTCCAACCCAACTTACAACGATACAGAGCTATACAAAAGAACGCCTTATCACATGCGAATTTCATGAATGGCTATTTTAAAAAATGATGACCAATCTTCACAAACACAGCATAATGCGAAGAAAAAAGTCGGAACCTTAATCCACGAAAAATTCCAAAATCCCCTCTGAGCTGGTAGGGATTGTGAAAAAAACATAAAAGAATTATCCAACAAATTATGACATGCGGTGCTGAATCCCAAAGGATTTGCATGCCAAACTTCGAACCATTCTTCTTAAGCAGACCCAATCCAAACTCTCACGGCAAATCAGTAACCGGAAGTAGATACAAGGACATTGTGCTCTTTCAAGCGCTTCTGGAAGTGAGCCAAACGAGTTTGTAATTGCAGGATGGCTGCGGCCTTCTGAGATAGAATGGCATTCAATCTCGAAACATAGTTGTCAAGCTGATTCCCTGGTTGGTCTGCTTCAACCAATAGATTCATCTCCTGCATATTCGAATAAGAATGTGTCAAAAATGTCTCAATGCGAATAATATAAACATTCTTTTTTATTTTTTTAATTCACTATTATGAGGGACATGAACTCTCCAAACACCAGCTCAAGCCAAGAAAATAGCATACTGAGAAAAATAAATGAAGGTTATTTCTCACATCTGTATACGTTTAAAAATTTGAGGAAGAGGTAAAATTTTTGAGCTTTTTATTGATCAGATTCTCCAGAAAATTGGAAATTATAAAACTTGTGCTTGGAGTCTCTGACAAGTCCCACCATGTGGCATGTGGAATCGATAAACTAGTGCCCAGAATCTCTGACAAATCCTAATGAGTGGCATGTGCTCAATGCAAAATATAAAGCCCGGTTATAACTTTGCAGGATGTTCTACAATAATGTTTCAAACACAGAGGCTCTTTTATGTACCTCTTTAACAATATTCATAGTCTCCTCCACTTGTTTCCGGTGAGCATTTACAAGATCTTCTTCTTCCTACAAACAAGACGAGCATTTTTGTCAACAGACGGCATTGCCAGTTGCCATAATCATTTGGTAAAATAAATTGTGCATATGATAACGATCAATCTTTGCTATATAGTTACCTGTAAAAGGGCACTTAAGTCATCATCTGAGTGTGAGCTTCTAGACTCGGCCTTTGGCATCTCCTTCCATTTTGTCTGAGCCTGGCCATTAGGTCTCCGTAATTTATCCTCAGAAGTTGGAATGCTGTATGGCTCTAGCTTCCCGTTCTTCTTCCATACTGGTTTTGGCTGCTCGTAAGTCTCTTCCGGTGTATCAAACTCATCACTTCCATCTTGTTCATCCTCGAAATTGGAGGAAGTCGGTAAAACTGAAGATAAGGGCACTGTTGTTGATTCCTTAAGGTTTAAGGTTGGAGGTAGCACGTCCTTCTTTGGGTTGCTCCCCTTTGACAAGCTCTTCACTCTGTGTTTTTAATCATGGCAGTAATAATTCACACGTCAGGGGTCAAAAATTAGTAAAAAACAATACCAGAAATGCTGCTATTAGAGTTATTATTATTATTATTATTATTTACCTGTCTGCATATCTCAGCGTGTTGAGAGTATGCTCGCATGATCCTGAACTTGGCGATATGCAAGATACCATCACAGTACGTGAATTTCCGACGAATGAATCCCTAAGAACTTCAGTTAATTTACTGCCTCTGAAGGGAATATGGCCCTGGTCATTATCAAGAGCTCTTATGCATTCCTTCAGGGCAAGCAAACTCTTGTTGATTTCAGCACCTTCCATTCTGCATAAATTTTTAGATACAACTGATAAAATAAGCATTTCCAGCAAAACAAACTAATAAAATAAGCAGACTACAGATGGGCATCAAGCGTTAACGTGTCAATTGGTAACTCAAGGTGCACGTGCTGATTAGTGACTCAAGGTGCAATTGACACGTTCATATTGTTAATACCGTCCTACTACTTAAAAGATATACCTGGTCTGTTTATCATTATCTGTAGTGTCAGCACCACGTTCACTTCCAGCAAGGTCTATGAAGGAGAGCTTGCCAACAGTACGGGGAGGCTTTGACTCACTGCCATCAGCTGATCTCTTTACAGCAAGCTGAAGTATAGCATGCGAGCGAGAGGACTCTTCATTTGCACCAGTCGTACCAATACTTCTGGTGGCATTTCCTTTCTCAATGAGCTCCCTGATTGTCTCTACATCTGAAACTTTGAATTCTTGTAAGCCCACAATGCAAACTTGCTGCTTGCCATCCTCTCTCATAAAAAGTTTTCTGGTGAAAGTAGAGTCCCAAGTTTAGGTTCGAGCAACCCTAGAAACAATCTAAAAGACGAATGCCAAAATAACTTACTTTCTTTCATTGAGGAGATCAAAAAGCTTTCCTCCGTATATTTCAAAGAAGCTCACAAACAACTGAAATCCATGGTTGCGGTAAGTGTGATGCATCAACCTCAAGATGTCTCGTGATGCCTTAAGAGGCAATGGTTTCATGGTATAAGTCTTTCCACTACCTGCATGAGATTTTAAAAAATAAATGATAACTAATACTACTACTGCTACTACTACTAAAAATAATAATAATAACAGAAATTGTAACCCTGATTAGGCGTGTACCAAACAGTTCAATGTAGAGAATGATTTAGCAATTTAGTAAAAAAAAAAAATAGAAAGATTCCGAATTCAAAAATTACAAGTCAAATCTGAACATAACATAACCACTGATTTGGTAAACAGCCAACTACCTGTTTGCCCATATGCAAAACAAGTTGCCTTTGTGCGTTGGAAAATTATAGGAACAATGGGCTCCACAGTTTCACGATATACCTATAAGTCACAAAAAAACACAGTGATAGATCATTAGAACCTGAAGCATACCATGTATGTTTGCATATCCGTATTAAGTTATATCTATATGACATAATTTCCTTCTCTGCTATTTATCTAAATGCAGCATACCTCATCATTCGAGACCTCCTCATTGAGCACTGCATCAAAAACAAATTCATGTTTCTCGACATATTCTGTTAGATCAACCTGCAGAACATTGAGATCGGATAAGAAACCTAATCTGCTAAAACAATCAACAATCAAAGACCTGTACGAGGCCAGAATATAAGGGAAATTTATCATGAACTGTACAACATAAAAAATGAAATAGTTTATTTTTAATTTTGAATTTAATTCCCTTGTCACATAACCGTTGAAACTGCAATAAAAAGAAGAAGATTTGCTACGGTGTCTGTATCTCCAAAATGCCCATAATTGACGTTTACCTTAAGCTTGGTCTCGTGAACTGTTAGACAGTTGGAATGTGTTTCTATGATATCTTCCTCATTTTTAGCCAACTCCTTTTTGTTAAGTGGTCTCTTCCTTACCTGCAACCAAAGTATCAGCATCCCAATGTTATATCATTCTTGTCTAAAGAAGCCACTTCACAACCAAAAGCTTTACAAGCTAGAGATTAGCAACTACAATTCTATAGTCTATTGGCACTGAATCTTTTCGGGTTGAAATCAAACAAAAAATTACAAATAAGGTGGTAAGAACCTACAAGGAATTCAGAGAGAACATTAAGAACATACCACAACTTTAATCTTTGCCACAGAACTGGCTTTCTCTTTGTCTGCAGCAAAACTTTTCAGGAGATTGTTTTCTGGCGGACCCCGAGTTCTTCCTGCTTGTTTGTTGTTTGTAATATATGGATCAGAGTCATCAAAACTCCGACCTCGAGCAGGATGATATAGAGAATTACCATCATACAGGCTGGAAACTGGCATCTACCCACAACAGAGATAAGAATATAAGCATAAATATCCATAGGAAGTCATAGCTTTTTACTTTTTCATTTCATTCAGAAAAGAGTAAAGAAACTCTTACTATTCCACAATGAACTCCCACTTTCACATGGTTTACAACTTGACGGACATTAGCATACGTACAGAATAAGCTAAAACCTTTTCTTAATAGGCAATTAGGCAGAATAACAATTGTAATAAGAAAAGTATCTTATACTCCAGCGGAATGTCAAATATCAGACAATGAAGTGAGAAGCAAGAAAAGCATACCGACATGAAATAATAAGCAACAGTTAAGATCTCTCTTAGATAACAAAAAGGGCATTGCACAAACTATCTTAAACACAAATTGTCAGGTTTTTGTAAACCGATTAACACATAACTTCATCAAAATCGGACGTTACTAACTGATGGGCATCCTTGCATTACAATTACACATACGGAATGCAGATATATATAACAGAATCAAAACGCAAAATGCAGTTTTTCTTTCTAATTAAGGAAATTTGATTGAAATGCCAGATGCCCACCTCGGGAAGAAGCTCGGTATCGAAAGAATGCAGATCCAGGAGCCCAGGACTGAACTCACTTGGCGAGTCTTCGCCATTCTTCCTTCGCGAATTGCTCGGAGGCGTCGATGGCTCCGTGAAGAAATCATTGAATCCCCTCTGCGAATTCCGATACATCCTAGACCCCTGCCCCCCTCCGCCACCACCTCCGCCGCCGCCGCCGCCGCCATAGAAACCATAATCCTGCTTCCAATTCGACCATCAAAGTTACATATACTAAAATCAAACAGCTGAGATCAAAATCACAACCACAGATCGTAAATCAGCAAACTTTATATCAAAATCCCCAATGTCTAAAAGCAACTTAACCTCTTCATCGATTTTCTCGGGAATCAAACAGACTGTAAAAAACAACCAAAGAACTGAAATGGGAAGCAAAAAGACCCGAACCTGCAAAGGAGGAAGAGGACCAGAAGCGTTGGAAGACTGGAGGTGTTGAAGACCGGCAGACTGGAGCCATCTCCCATTGGACGACGTCTCCAAGAAGTTGTCGGAGTATTGCCTCTGATGGTGCACCCCCGTTGCACCAGATCTCTGCCCCTGTCTCCCCACACCATTCATCCCTACCCCTTTCTCTCTTTCTCTCTCTAGAAAACCCAACTCAAATCTCGATCCGACCCTTCTCTGAGAATCTCCAAAGATCGGAGATTTTGAGCTACAGAAGGCCAATCCCTCTCAGATACTATCGACGCAACGAAATGTCAATCTCACCAGAGAGCTAAGCTTCGTTGATATTTTATCTTTTTTTTGAAATCAAAGAAAATATTTTTTAATAATTTTCTTTTTGGTGTATATGAAAGAAAAGATGAAGATGTGAATATGGAGGCTCTCTCTCTCTACTACGTCTTGTTTGAGTAAACCCAAAGATATAGGAGAGAGAGACAGCGAGATACAAAAAGAGAGGAGAGAGATAGAGAGAGAGAAGAGCAGACTTTGAATTTTTGAAGAAAAGTGTAGGCACGTGCGAGAGAGGGAGTTCTCACGTGCGTGTTTGTGGTGATAAGGGGAGTAAACGACGACGGGTCGTCTGGGCCCTCCCGCTGGCATTTGAACTCGGCCTCATTTATTTCCCACCTAGCCACGTGGTAGGGCTCACTCTGCTTTTTTATTTTTTTTTCCTTTTTTTTAATTTTGCTTTTATTTATATTTTATTATATCTGGTTTGGGAGTTCAAGTTCAGCCAGTTGCGCGCTTGACTTGATATTCAAATTTGCATCGCCACGTGTCGTCATCTGCCAGTCTTGGGGTGTGGGAGCCACATCTATTTGATCGGACGGTGGAGTTTGAAAAGTACGGCCATCGCTGCGGCCGTATCGGCGAGAGCCGAAGGAATCGTGGGACCCACCTGGTGGAGGACCGGCGCAGGTGATTTCTTTTTTTTATTTTTCTTTTATTTATTTATTTATTTTTTTGTCTTTTTTGTGTTCTGGATTTTTCTTTGGTTTTATTGTTGTTATGGCCTTGTCCAGTTTTGTTCTTGATCTTGGAATCTCCTGTTTCTTTGGTTTATATGGCCCAAATTATTAGGGCATGTTTGGTGCACAAGTTCAAGATGAGATTTTTAAGTTTAAATAGTAAATTTTTTTGAATTTTCAGAAAAGACAAAAAACTTTTTGGGAAAAAGACAAAAACTTTTTGGGAAAAAGACAAAAAAAAGTTTGAAAATCTTAGTTTGGACTTAAGCTCCAAACTCACCCTTAATCAAAATTGTCGATTTTTTTTCTCTCTTTCTTTTTTTTTTTTTTTTTTTCAATTTTAATGGATAAACTTGTCAATGTTCACCTTTTTTTTTTTTCTCTCTAGTATTCAGCAAGAGTGATGTTTTTTCATTTGGAATTTTTGGAATGCTTTTCTACCAAGGGATTTAATCAATCTTTCTAATGGTAGACAAAACATTAAGGCCGTTCAGGACTAATTTGAATATTTAAAGACAATTAATCGATATTAATCCTACGGAAAGATTCACATGAAAAATATGCTCGTTCATAACTCGTAATAGATACACAGGTCACCTCTCACCTACTACTTCTTTCCTTAAAGGAAAATGGGCTATATACCAGAAAATTATTTTAGCTATTAGACGTGATCCACCAATAACCAAACATGGATCAAAATTACTCCCGGTAGTAGTAGACTTAGTAGTATAGTGGCAAAAGAAATCCTTCTCAGAGTTATTTAATCCTTTTAACTTTGAAAAGAAAAGATGATGAAAACTTTTTAACAAAACAAATGGTTTGTAGTCTGCGGTCCAAAAAGATCCAGATTTGGAGACGGAGAGTCCGGTGGTGGATGATATTCGTTCATTGCTTACAGACTTCCTTGATGCCAACATTGCCAATGTTTGAAGGTCTGCCAATAGTGTTGCCCATATTCTTTCTCAGTTTGGGTTTAATTCGTGTAAGCTATATATTTGGATGAATGAGACGCCATGTTTAGTCTCTACTGTTGTATCCATGGATTGCAATTCTTAATAAAAGCAGCAGTTTTCTATCAAACAAATAATAATAACTATTTTAATTACTTTTATCTTCTTATTTGGATTAGGATAATATCAAGGCGAGCCTAATAAATATGAAGGAGAGGGATTTCTTTCATATTTTTTTGGTAGAAAAGGGTAAAAGAAATAGATGAAATAAAATGCTTGCCCGTTAAGGGAGAGAGAGAGAGAGAGAGAGAATGTTTGCCTTCTTTTCTGATTTTCTTCTTTTATTTTATTTTTCTATGATTCGACTTCAAAATCTTTGTGTTTAGTTAAATTAGGATGCAAAATTTTTTTAACCTCAAGTCGTCTTTAATTAAATTAAAAAGCACTATGGACTATGATTATTTAGCAATAAAGAATTATGAAGATTATGTATGCACTTTAAATCTCGAGTGTTAGGTGATCCTTTTTAGGATTTTAAAAACAAATGTTTGTTTTTTTCAACTAGCTGGAGATCTAGTTATAAGATCATCTTCAGTCTAAATCTTAATCACAATATTAAATTTGTCAAAAAAAAAAAAAACGTTTGAAAATATTATATCTGTTATCTCAGCTTACTTTGCATTACAATGTATTATGTTATTTATATCCTTTACCATCTTTTTTTTTAATTAAAGTGTGAAACTTGTAAAATTAAAATCTTAAGATTTAAATAACTTGAAAAAAACAATGTTGAAATGATTAAATTAAAAAAATAATGACATCAATCAACAATAATTAAATGTTAAAATTTGACAATTTGTCGCCAATTATAATATTTATAAAATTTAACATTGTATAAGAATTTCCTATCCAAACGTTAGAATTTAGCTTTAGCACTTGAATAACATTATATAATAACAATACATTAAAGATACTCTAATTTCATTATTTTGCTAACATTAGTAAATTATAATATATATATATATATTATAATTTGGTGACACAAGAATGGTATCGAAGTTTCCACAGCTGAACAAAAGCCACCGACTAATCCAACCTTGGAACACAACCGAAGCTTCTGGACCTGCCTCCACACTACCAAACACCCCATCACCTCTTATAGTCCTCTCTGTCTCCTCTCCCTTGCCTTTTTCTCCGTCTTATAAACCAAACCCAAACCCAAAATCTTTAACTCCACACACACACACACGCACACCATTTCGACTCCGTTTCTCTCAACAGCATTCTTTTTTTTTTTTTTTTTTTTTGTTCAGACATTTTCACAAACACCTGCAAGGCGATGGCCGAAGACGGCGCGGTCACGGTCTACAACAGCAGCGCCATAACAGACACCAAGAAGAACCCATTCTCGATCAAGGTCGGAATGGCCCAAATGCTGCGCGGCGGCGCCATTCTCGAGGTCACCGCTGTCGAGCAAGCCAAGCTCGCCGAGGACGCCGGAGCTTGCGCGATCGTCGTCTCGGAGCCGGCAAGTCGCCGCCGCGGCGGTGGCATTTCGCGAATGCCCGACCCCTCCCTCATCAAGGTGATCAAGCGGTCCGTCTCCATCCCCGTCATGGCGAGATCCAGAGTCGGTCACTTCGTCGAAGCGCAGATTCTTGAAGCCATTAACGTCGATTACATCGACGAGAGCGAGGCTCTGGCCTTGGCCGACGAGGAGAATTTCATCAACAAGCACAATTTCCGAGCTCCGTTCGTCTGCGGGTGTCGCAATCTCGGCGAGGCCCTGAGGAGGGTGAGGGAAGGCGCAGCGATGGTGAGGACGCAGGGCGAGTTGTCGGGCTCCGGAAATGTCGCCGGGACGGTGCGGAGCGTGAGGTCGGTGATGGGCGAGATCAGGGTCCTGAACAACATGGACGAGGACGAGGTGTTCGCGTTCTCGAAGAAGATATCGGCGCCGTACGACCTGGTTGCGCAGACGAAGCAGATGGGGAGGCTTCCCGTCGTGCAGTTCGCCGCCGGCGGGATCGTGACGCCGGCGGACGCAGCGCTGATGATGCAGCTGGGCTGCGACGGGGTCTTCGTCGACTCCGAGATTTTCAACTCCCCTGACCCGTACAAGCGCGTCAGGGGAATAGTTCAGGCTGTTAGGCATTACAACGACCCGCATGTGCTTGTGGAGACGAGCTGTGGCTTGGCCGACGCCATGGCCGGTCTCAGCCTCAGTGAGGATAGGATCGAACAGTTTGAACATGGAGGTGACTGAAACCCTTATACCCGTTCTTGGTTCTTGGTTCTTGGCTGTTGTTGAGCAAATGGGCAAGATGTTTTTTTGGGGCAATTATACTGTTCTTCTTGTAAGTTTACTTTGAATCTGATGTTAAAAGAAAGTTTTTTTCTGTTGTTTTGCTTCAGATTGTGTTGAGAGATAAATAAATAAATAAAGGAGAATATTGTTCTTGTTGTATCAATTGTGTCAATATCTTGTCAATTAATTTTTGTTGTCTACAATATTTGCTCTTGATCATCTTGTGTTTGAAACTATTCAGATTTCAGAGTTTATCACAATTCGGGGTTGCAAGTCATATAACTTGAAATGTCTATGATAAATAAGTTTTATGGTTTGTTTAATTCGCCGGTTAAATAAGTTTGAGAGTGTGTTTAATTCGTTAGTTGGAGATGAAATTTTTAAGTTACAATCGATTGATTTTTTAAAAAATTAGTTATTAATTTTATTATTTTTTAGAAAAAGATAAAAACTGAGATAAAAAAATAATGTTTAATTAGAATTAAACTTAAATGACACATAAAGCTGACACAAAAACAAAGATTGAAACGGCATGACACAAAAACAAAGATAAGTTTTCACTTATCATGTGGTTGTCTGTTTTTCTCTTCACTTATTTTTTTTAATTCAATTAAAAGATGAGTAGTGTATTTCCGTCTCCCATTCACTGTCATTCCATAGTCAACTAGACTACCGATGGGATGAGTTTTTACCTATTTGAGAGTTGTGGAATCTTGAGAAGGCAAGGTTAAGAACGTCATCATCAGGAAAAAAGAAGTTTCCACAGATCATGCAGTGCCTAGTAGCAGAAAGCAAACAGACAGTTATGTCCATACATGCAATTATGGATTCATGGGAATGGGGTGGTTAGTGAAATAAAAAAGTTTTCGAACTTCTAGTTCTGTCTTGAGCGCTAAAACTATTCAATCCAACTGTAGATGTTGGATTTTCTGCAAGGTGCAGATAATATCCTATAATATCACGAAATGCATGTTGTGTCTTTTTTTGTTGCTTAGCTTATGGGTCTCCATTCCTAGGCAATAATGGAGAAGGATTTTGTCTGTGCTCTTTCTATGTTACCATATCTTTGCCTGAAATTACAGTTCCAGCTATATTGAAAGGTTAGTTGTTGAAGTCTTGTGGAGATAAACCCCATTAGGCAAATTCGACAGATGGGAGGGGAGGGGTTTCGATATAAACTCACAACTTAAAAATCTGAAATCCGTATTCTCAAAATCAAAATCTCGAAATGTTTTTTTTTCTTAATAAGTTAAAGTTATAACCCTTTCCGTTTAAAAAATAAAAATAAATAAATAAATAATTCACAACAGATACAAGAAATATAAGAAATATAAGGTAATGCAGTCAGAAATACGAGACAGATGCATTTACTCGCAATTCATAATTTTTTTTACATTGCAATTCTTTGATAAAATTGGTGGCGTCTGTAACAAATTGGAGAGACCACCTAAAAATGCTTACTAATTTCTATGATTTTGATATCAGATAAAATCAAATATTCAACAACACAATAAATTAGTGGTTGCAGCTTTAGATCCCATTACCCGGCAAGGACAATTTTTCCTCTTTTTTGTCATAGATTGCATTATCTGTTTCAAGGCTTCCGTTGTTGAATAGACACCTCAAAGAAATCTCATATGCAGCAAAAATTGCACCATTTACCACAAATGCTCTGGAAACTGCAGTTCCTAATCCTCGCGTTAGCACGCTGTATCCTTCCTCTCTCACGCTCTTTCGAAAGCAATCCACAATCCCATTGTACTTTGGAGAAGGAGATTGAGATTGAGCCTGCAATCTGGTCTTTATAACGTCCAAGGGATAGCAACACATCCAGCTAGCAACTCCGGCGAGCCCTCCTGCAGCCAACATCGTGTCGAGGCTTTCTTGGCGTGCCTTTCTGCAGCCAGGATGAAGCTGCTCTCTCATGTACTCGTATGTCCAAAAGTAAACACCGTGTGCAGGAGCATCCCTTAGCACGGTTATGGTCAAGCCTCGGTACATTCCTCTAAAACCTTCTGTTCTCATTATGCTTTTGGCAACACTAATAGGGCCTTTGTGAGGTTGAAGAGCTTGATGAGGTTCGGCATGGCTTGTGTTCTGCAATTGAAGCTGAATCTTCACAAGTTCTACAGGGGTGAGCATTAGACTCTGCAGAGCCCCGGTTCCGAGACCTCCTAAAGCCACTCCTTTGTATGAAGGAGGATCTTTAGGTGAGACGGACGGATCCAATGCTCGAGACAGGACAGCATATATCTGGAAAACCATGGCATTCTGCATTGTAGAGATAATTTGTCAGATTGGTCTAAGCATGTTGGAAGAATTGTTTGAAACCACTAAACCGAAAGATAACAAGACTACTAAATCCATACGATTTGCGAATTCTTAGTGAAAAACACATAATTACTTCCGCATAACACATGATATGGTGATATTTTATTTTTCTTTTTAACGTGACAATTTTGACAAGACACATAAAATAAGGTCTCATTGTATTTCATAATGCTAAAGAGAATCAGACTAAGATTCTCCTAAAATACGATAGAGACATATCGAAAGGTAGAAACAAAATCAGCTCTGGCCATTCCAAAACACTGCAAAAATATCTTCATGGGGTTCGTGTTGTCAAACAAAAGAAAAAACAATATCTTTAGAATATACATAGATATATAAGCACAAAATCTATTTCACCCCCATCCCCAACCACAAGAACAACACTCGGAATAACAAACGTCTCCAACCATATATTTTGATAAGGTTCTCAACCCTAATATGAAACTGAGAATATGAAAAAAAAAATTATAAAGAAAAGAAAAAGAGAAGATCTTAAATCTCAAATCCGTATGAATTAAAAAAAAAAAAATTGAATGAAGAAAAAGGTGACCTGAAAAGTGACGGAAGCCAAAGGAGCGGCCATGCCTCTATAAAGAGCAGAAGGGCCTTCGGCGGAAACGACATTACGAAGGATCGAAATGGCCGAGCCACTGCGGGCGTTTTGCTGTTGTCGTATTCGGAGAGTGTCGAGAGGATAACCAGAGATTATACCAGCAGCGCCTCCGAAACCTCCAGCCACAAATTCTCTTCCCCAACTGCTCGCCAGAAACTCAGGCCAAAAATCCATTATCTTTCTCTTTCTCTTTTTATCACTCGTTTATCCCATCAGACCGCAACAAACTCCAAGATTAAAACCAACCCAGTTGGCCTAATATATTTTTGCTTTTACTTGCACGGATCAAACTCTCTCTCTTTTTATCCCTTGAATGTCTGGCGTTTATTATTAAATTTTTTTTTTTCACGCCAAATTTTCCTTTCAAGGCTCTCTGTTCGTGTCACACCCAGATGCTGCAAATTAAAGTTCTTTCTTGAAAAGTAATAAAATTTCCTCTCGGGCAGTTTCTCTCAAACAAGATGAAGGTTTTTTTTTTTTTTTTTTTTTTTTAAGTCTTGGCTTTGGCTGAACTTGTAGATGAGCTTTTATAGAGGCGAGAAAGGAAGAATAAAAGAGAGAGGAGTAGGAGTCGGACGAGAGAGAGAGACCATGTTTCACTCGACTTGGGGAACGAAACAAATGGCACCGGTTGCTATTTTGTATGGAGTGTACGATCAGAGTCCAGTTTCCAACGGGTCAGCGAGATTGCCACGTGGACCTGATAAGTATTGCCACGTGTCAGATTTTTTGATAAGTGCCATCTTTAACCAACTTTTTCGTGTGTGGTTTTTTATTTTAATTTTTTTTAAATGGAACACTTTTTACCCACCTTTGCAATTCTTTAAAAAAAAAAAAAAAAAGAAAGAAAGAAAAAGTAAAGACCTTACCTCAAAAAGAAAAATAATAATAAAGATCATTTCATGAATAAAATGATATAAAAAGACCCGTCCCCTCTAGAAAAAGGAAAAAAAAAAAAAGGTGTTAAAAAAGACCCTAAGGAAAATATAACAAGGACCCCATTTTATGAATAATAAAAAATAATTTTATGATAAGGTATTAAATATTTTATTCGTAAGCATTTTTTTTTTTTTTCATTTTCAACCGCGCACAATTTAAAAATTGTAGATGTTAATAATCTATGGTCAAATTTTAACTAAAATTATATCATAAGAAAATCAATATACGGAAATTATTAGGATTTTTGGACATCGCATATGAGAATCACAAATAATCATAATTGGAAAACGTAAATAATAAGATGAAATAAGAATGGTAAAAGATAGTAACACTAAAATTTAGAGAGGTTCATCGGAATTGTGCTAGGTTAGAGTTTTCACTATATTTGAATTTTGAGTACAAATGTTACAATTTCAGGGGGTATTCTGGCAGAACAACAATAAGGACTAAAAGATACCCCAAATGAGAAGGGTCATTCTCTATTTATAGAGATAAAGTAGTGAGTCTAGATTCGTGGGGCAATAGTGGCCAATTCCCCACTATCCCATGTAATTCGGAACGTGTACAAAGACGTGGGCCATGATGTCATGATTGATCACGGGCTTAACGGTTGTAGAGACTGATCTCCTATCGTTTGTAGTCCGCCAAGTGTAGATGTTGGATGAAGGGTCGGTCGTCATTCATGATGATCAGTAACTGACCGAGCATCAAGCGATCGACCATCGCCCATCGTTCGTCATGTCGAGCCAGGTGTTAATCTGTTCAACACCTGGTAAATTTAATCCTCATGGGAATGGAGACCAAGTAATCGAAAGACCACTGTCTTTCGTTCATCGTTCACCTAGCAGATGATAAGTCATTGATTGGGCCGAGCCCAAATATTTAAAATGAAATGTATAACAAGCAACTAGCGGACTACAGTTTGCTACTCATCGTTCGTTGGCTTAATGATCATGATGACTTAGGCATATAACATAAAGGGGAGATGAAGTCTGACCCCAACAAAAATTTAATTATCTCCAGTCAAAATAACTCTAAAACTCAATTCAAACTGACCAACCAAGCAATCAAAATTAAAAGTTTAAGTAATAAATTGTTAAAAAATGATACATTTAAAGAACAACAGGGCTAAGTACCCAAAGGATTTGAAAAAAAAAAAATTTCTAAAAATGAATAATGAATTATATGATAAAGCAAGAAATAATAACCTTAAAAATAGAAAAATTAGTGATTAGATACGAATTTGAATTTCAAATCATGTTAAGTTAATGAAATTTGATAAAATTAAAATCAAAAATAAGTTTATCTTATAACAATTTTATATATTTTATACCTATAATTGCATACCTGATTTTAAGGTGGATTATAAAATTTTATTAAAAAAAAAGTTTATCTTAAAAACTTTTTATTTTTTTATTTTTTTTATAAGAAATTAGGAAACATGTGAAGGTCCGGAATGGATGTGCCCAACAAGTGCGTCTACAGATCGCGTCCTTGTCTGCCAATTTGATAGGTTTCTTTGTTATCAGTGTTTGCACAACACACGTCTCTTACTCAGACTCAGACATCACCACCGTTCTTTCCTTCTTTAGTACTATTATTATATTATTATTAATAATAATTTGGAAATTATTATTTTATAGTCACCAATTCATCATCATAAATTGGGACGGCTTAAGGGTATATGATTTTATTTTATTGGAAAAACACCTTAATAACATTAGAGATTGTTAGATTAATATAATAAAATTAATATCAAATTAATATCATATAATAAGATTAGAGATCTTTATATTAAGGAATTTTAGGAAACATGTAAATGTTCCAGAATGGATGTGCCCAACAAGTCCGTGTACAGATCACGTCCTTATCTGACAATTTGATAGGTTGGCTCTGTTATCAGTGGTTTCACAACACACGTCTCACATCAGACTCGGACTGACACCACTTCCGTTCTTTCCTTCTTTATTACTATTATTATATTATTATTAATAATAATTTAAAAATTATTATTTTATAGTCACCAATTCATTATCGTCAATTGGGACCGCTCAATGGTATATGATTTTATTTTATTGGAAAAGCATCTGAATAACGTTAGAGATCGTTGTATTAATATAATAAAAAATTTAATATCAAATTAATATGATATAATAAAATTAGAGATTATTACATTAATATAATAAAAAATTAATATTAAATTAATATGATTTATATATTAAATTAAAATTAATTAAAATTTATAAAATATTAATTAATAATAAAAATTTTATGTTATGTTAGTCAATAAATAAAACAATATGATTATTTAAATATTTTTCTTTATTATTATATTATATTATGTTTTTTATTTTTATTTTTAATGTCCTGCGTTTCAATTCAATAGAAGGAACTTTTGTACCAGGAGTTTTGGATACAACAAGTAGTGATGTAATTGGTGAATCTTCTGCAAATAATTGGCCGCCCAAAATGTTTGCTATTGGCTGGCCAAAAAGACAAACAACATTTAGGCCTTGTTTGATGAATGACTCTATTTAAATTAAACTGTACTTTTTTCATCATGTTTTTTGTCTTTTTCCCCAAAAAGTTGTTTGTCTTTTCTGAAAATTCAAAAAAATTCAAAAAAATTTACTATTTAAACTTACAAATCTTAACTCAAACTTACACACCAAACACCCCCTTAACAATTTTTCTTCCCTAAAAAAAATAATTTGGTAAATAAAAAAATAAGGTTACGTAATGTTTCATAATAGATAGTTTTTTCTTGAAAAAGTAAAGAATTAAAAATTCTATGTCATCGATTTTTTTATATTTTATTCTTTTATATTGTGTGGAAACACATTTTTTTTCCCTTAAAAAGTTAAGGATTGGTAATCTTTATTTAGAAATCAATTTTATTTTAAAATATTTGTTTTTTTAGTAGATATTAATTAGTAATTTTTATTTTATGAATCAAATTGTTTTTTATGGTAAAATAAAAATAAGATTAGTTTTTATTCTTTTTTAGAAATTGATCATTTATTTACTTTTATATGAAATCTTAATATTGAGGTGGGTGTAGAATTATAGTTAAGCCACATATGAAAAATAGAAAAATAGAATAGATATGTACCTCTTTCATCACTAATTAAGTGTCATGCTAGATGAGACTTTCATCACTCATGCTTGGATTTTATATATATATATATATATATATATATATATAAAAAGAACAAAAAAGTAAGGAATCCTCAACATTTTTTGTATGCTAGATAATGTAAATAACCAAATATATTTTTAACTAATATACATTTGTGTAAATCTCTCTCTTTTTTTTCCCCTAAAAAATAAATCCATCCTCTTAAAAAAAAAAAACAATGTCTCTCTTTGTTAAGAATGCATAAATAAAATTAAATAAAATTATTGACACACTACATTGAAGAATATAAATTCAATGCTCAGAATTATTCCTCTAAAATTAAATTTCACATTGAAATTTTGGAGACAACTATGATGTATGTATTATCACCCGATAAATTTTTGTTTAGAATTATTATTAACCATTTCATTTTATGTTTCTTTTTGAAGAATCAATAGTTCGTTGGTTCTAATATGTGTTTGCAACGTTATATTACATATATTCTATGAAAGTAATTTTTATTTGATATTATTTAAAAGTTTCAAATAATAATGTTATAAGTACAACTTAATGATAATTTCACACATCACTCTAACATAATGTATAAAGTTCAAATTTCCCTACTTTTAAATTAAAAAAATATAATTAACATAAAAAAATAAAATGAAAAACAATCTCTTAGACGTAATTGGAAACACGATATCGGCAAACGGTAATCACTTTTCTCACTAACTTTGTACATTTTCCTCATCTTCATAAAAAATAAAGAGAAAATTTTATATTTTCTTGTCAATAAAGGAAGTTGTCGCCTTTGCGTCAATTGTACCATAATGATAGAGTTTAAATCTCCCAATTTCAAATTAAAAAAAAAACTATTCACCAATATTTATGATTCATTTGGCTTTCAAATATGAATCTAAAGTTTTCATTTCAGTTTTTATTTTTTTTCTGAAAAATTAACAAAATTATAACTAATTTTTAAAAAATCGATCAATTTCAACGTAAAAAAATTATTTTAAATTCATATACTAAATGAAAGCTTAAAAAAAAAAAAAAAAAAAAAAAACAACAACAACAACAACAACAACTCGGACACCTACATAGCCTCCTAGACCTTATAGGAAAACATGTCATCGGCAAACGCCAGTCACTTTTCTCCCTAAAAAAAGAAAAGCTTGCATATTTTCTTGTCAACAAAGGAAGTTATCGTCTTTGCGTCAATTGTTATCAATTAAAGTATTCACCAAAAAAATTGTTATCAATTAAAGTGGAAATTTTGTCGTCTTAGAGAAACATAAGTCAAAAACATTGTTTCTCTCCAAAAAAAAAAAAAGAAAAAAAAAAAGAATAATAATAATAACAATAAATAAATAAAAATAAATAAGTGGAAAAACTTGAGCAGGCTGGATTGGAGCTTCAAGGTAACTACAAGTTGTTTTTGGGCCCAGATCAGACTTACCCAAGTTAATGGCCCAGTCAAGCTGCACGGAAGGTCCAATCAAGAGAGGCGGCGATCAACATTGGCTTCGGGGAAATCCAGAAGCAGTCGGGTTTTGTGGTTGGTGTGATAGCTCGCAGCTGCGAGGTAGAGAGAGGTCAGACACACGCACGGAGGAGAGAGAGAGAGAGATAGAGAAATAGAGAGAGAAGCACGAATCCCAACCCTCCAATGGCGTTGCGGACCCTCGCGCTGCCTTTGGCTTCCGTTCCCGCAGTCTCGCCGACATCGTCATCCTCGTATTCTTCTTCTTCCTCGTCTTCTCCGAACTGTTTTCCGGTAACCGGTGGTTCTCCTCGTTCTCTTACTCTCGCTCCCTTCCTCCGCCGCCGCCATACGCCACTAATATTGGCCCGTCGCCGGTTTCCAAGTCATGTGGTTCGTATGGCTCCCGACGAAGAAAAGATGACACGCCGCTCTCCGCTTGATTTCCCCATCGTATGTATTTTCTATATATATATATATATATATTGCCACCAGGAATTTGATAATTTATTGTTCAATTTCACAACTTGTGTTGTGCTTTGCTTGAAATGGTTCTGAACTTAGGTTTTGAATTTGTTTTGGTTTCGCTTGTGCAAAAAAGGTCTTAAATTTGGTCTGAATCTAGGAACTTCAATGTACTTTTCATTAGGTTGATGTAAAAACTTACGGGTATTGTAGTGTTTTGTTCTTAATTAGATCAGTGGTTGTTGTTGTTGTTGTTTTTTTTTTTTCCTCTCTCGCACTGCAAATGCACTACGAAAATTTGTTTCTTGTTCTTTGGTTGTTCTAGACATGTTAGGCTTAAGGCAGCTCCAATAAGGAGAGTTTCTACATTGTCCTTTATGCTTAAGAAAGGGTAAATGCCGAGGTAGTATGGTATAATGTGTGGTTAAACAAGAGAGAAGAGAGAAGAGAGAAGAGAGAAGAGAGAAGAATCAATTGCATTCATATCAAGAGGGCTTGAAGAGGAGTTCTGATCGGTTGCCATGATCTTTTTTTATGCCTGTATCGAGCGATAATGGAACGTTCGACACTATGTTTCTGGATAGACACCATGTTTTATTTATCTGATTTTGTCGGTTTTGGTGAATGGTAACCGTTCACTCAGACAAAGAGTGTACTTAAAAGGATGGAAAAATGTTGAATGCGTTTACCGTCGTGGTTTAGCGCTTGAACCGTTGGTTTTATTGGCTAGCATGAATTTCCTTGTGTTTTTTTTATTTTTATTTTTTTTTATCCGAGGAAATTTTGGTGGTGAATTGTGCTAACGGCCGCGAACTACAGGAGGGGGTTGCAATTTTAATTTTTCTCTTATGTTCTTATCTCATACAAATTTACTTGATGTTGCAGGAATGGGAAAGGCCCAAGCCTGGAAGGAGACCAGATATATTTCCCCAATTTGCACCAATGAAGACACCCTTGCCGATTCCGATGCCGGCAGATCCCCCCGAAGAAGATGAGGAAGAGGAGGAAAAGAAAGAGGAAGAAGAGGAGGAAGATCCGGAAAAGGAAAACCCAGATAATCCCGAGAAGTAGTAATCATGTACAATGGAAGTTGTTTTGAGTACTGTTCAATTGTTGTGGGGTTAACATAGCATAGGGGTCGTTAAATTTTGCCAATATTTGCGATCGCGACATAGAATGGCGTAGGAGCTATATTGTAGTGTCGACGTTCCGGCTTGACGTTGGCATAGAGTGGCTGTGTTTGTGCCAGCGACTTGAAGAAAGTTATAATTTGAGTAGGCATGAAATGTCCTTTTTATGAGCAATCTTTATGTTCGTGTTCTGCAGTTGATTTTTTTATGATGTCTGTCTGTTTGAAATTCGTTTCAACGTTTCTATTATCTCTATAGATTCCATCAAACCCCTTCGAAAAAGCAAATCTTACATATTTGGAAGAACAATCTCTATTTCCACATGATCATGGTCAACTTTCTATAGCGATCCGTAGATAATAACTCATAAAATTTTGAATTGTTAAATTCTGCTTGTTCCACAGAAGCACCAATAATAGAAGACATGCTTAAAACTTCTAATATTTGGGAATGTCTTATTTGCGGGAGCAACAAAGTTTTTAGTTATGGTATAGAAAAACACAATACCAAAAGTTCGTATCAGAATCTAAACTGTCAAATTTGAATCAAATTTCATCATGACCATAATATATATATTTTTTAACCGATTTAGTTCTTTTGTATAATAGATAATCAGAAATGTAATGTACCGAAAATTAAATAACCTATTCCCTCAAAAATAAATTAAAATAAGTACTATGAAGGAGATAACTTAAAACTGTTCCTGTTATCACTAAGCAACACATGATTCTGCCAAATGGTTTTAGGCCAACTTCAACACTTAAAAACTCCACTCCAACTTGAAGCACACTTCCTCCCGTTCTCCAAGCGATGTCAATCTATCTAGTAAAACGTCTAAATTAAGAAGCCGCTTCCTTTTTTTTTTTTATCCCTCCGAATCTTTCGATGGTTGATCTTTTAAATGATGGCGCCAACATTTTACTTGACAAGAATTGCAACACGAAGGGTGTTTCCCATCCAATAGCTTTTTACAGAGAACCTACATAAGAAATCACTGAACAAAGGGAAACAAACTGTTGACTTTCACTTTCTAGCTAGTCCAAAGCTCATCTAGCATAACATTTTTTTTTTCTTTTTCCCTTCCCTTTAAACATGCAGCATATCCATCCAAACGAAATAACAATTAAGTTAAAATATTTGCTTCTTCCACCACTAGTATCCGCAAATAGAATGGCTCAGGGATAAATTATATCCCATCCAATGCAATGACAACAGACTTGCCAACTAATGTATGTTGCCATTTGCTAGCAAATTTACTGAATAAGAAAAGTTATAACCGTACTTTTATGCAATCTTTTGGGAATGTTGAATCGGTGGGACCGGATATTATCTTTGGGTGACAACTCCAGAGTAGACCGTCAATAAGAGCAGACACCATCCACGACGGCTCTAATATTACAGAAAGTCACCTGCAAATAATCAACTTCGACCAGTGGAGGGATTTCTTTATCTCCCAACTCTTCAGGATCAAAATTAACCTTAAACCCACAAACAATAATGCATCAAGCCTCAAGGAAAATAATAAAGAACTGTGACGAACGTCCAAGAAATTCCCTTAAATCAGAGAACCAAGAACTATCTGCAACTTTACGGAGTAATCCATGAGTAACATTCATGAGACATGGCACGTTCTCTGAAAATAAGACAGGCATTTCATAAGCAATGAATTCAAACAATGATAAGGTCAGAGCATCAATTTCAACACTCTCGATCTTGTCGGTTCCAAAAAGAAGTTTAAGATGCCTAAGCCGTTGTGCAGAAATCTTAACATTTTGCAGCATGCTGCATTCAGTAATTTCAAGAACTTGAAGCAGGGGAAATCTATAAAGATACGAATGCAGTAAGTCATCGGCGATGCTGCATCTACTTAAACATAGTTCTTTTAAATCATGGCCGGAACTCAAACTGAGGTTACAGTGCAGTCGTCGATCACTATGGAAACTGAAGCGTTTAAGATTTCTTGCATCAACAATAACCCTCTCAAGGTCACACATATAGCCAGTACTCAAAATATTGAGCATCTAAAGCTTATAAAGTTTGGAAATCTGAGGCCGCCAAAATTCTCAAGATCAAGATGGTTGAGATTAGGACAATGACGGATGATATTCTTTATAACAAACTCGTTTATAACAACCCAACACAATGATATCTTTTCAAGGCGATCCAATTTGGAAGAACCATTTATTGATTTGGCCACGAATGTCGTTTCAGCAAGAGTGTAGCGTCTGTACTGACGATCAGGGGCATCTCCCGAACACTGCAATCCAAAGTTAATCCATTCCATTTATTAACCATTGAAACAGAGTCATAATCAATAAGAGGCAGGTTTAGATTCAATCTCTCCACAAACAACTTGTGGCAAGTGAATTTCTGCAACGACTTGTCCACAACGTTCATGAACTTCCGAGATTTCTTCATATACTCTGGCGTCTAGGTGGGTAGATCTTGTATATAAATATACTGATCAAAGTCGAATATAGGGAAAGTATCCCAAATTAATCTCCAACGTTTAGACAACACACAGGTCTGGTTCGCATCTCTTCTGGGTAGAAAAGACAACATACGATGCAAAATAAATTCAGGCAGGCTAGAGATTCTATCTCTCTCGTCGATTTTACCCTCCATTCCTAGCGAGAATAAAAACAAGAACAATCACTTACACACACATATATTTCTGCTACCGGTGGAGGAAAAAAAAAACTTGAAATCTAAACAAATTATTTCGGATTTTCAAAGATATCTAGATGAATAAAATACGCACAATCAAAGTATGCATGTTGAATATTAGATTTACCTCTGTAATGATGGAGATATGTAACACTCTGAACAGCAGCTCAATGCCTTGATTGAAATTCTGCGTGTGTCTCTCCTGTCTTATGAGTTATAAATAATCTACTTAATCTATATGCCTTTATCAGTGTCGCTTCAAAAAAAACAAAAAAAAAAAACAAACAAACATACAAAAAAGAAACTCTCCGTTTTACTTAAAATTCTCAATAGTTTATCGTTTATCAGAGGTTGAAACTGATGCCCTCTTAATGGTGCAGGCTATGGTTTTCAATGATCCTTCTGATGATTTGGAGCCTATTGTTTATAATATTAGAGCGTTGTTTCAGAAGATTGCTAGTGGTTCTCCTTACTGCCATGTTTTCCATAATGACAACATGATTATCCACCTGTTAGCGAGTTTTATATTTCATAATTGTGACTTTTTGATGTGAATGTTATTTTTTGACTTATTGAGAAAATTATTTTAACCGGCTTGAATATTTAACAAAATGCAAGTTTTTACTTAAAAAAAAAACCTCAATAGTTAGTAATAGCTCGGCCAATGTCGTTTTATACTTTCTCGTACCAGCCAAATATCCTAAGTAGATTTGGACCCCTTTTGTGAAAATTACAATTGTACCCATACATTACAAAGATCATAATACCCTTTTTATTACTTTTGTACCTTTTTTATAATAAAAAATTGGTTATAGTGGTAGATGTTAGAATGTTCAGATAATCTCGTGAAAATATATGCTCCCCGCATGATATATAAATCCCTCACGAAATGGATTGCTCATATATCGTGGTCAACTCGGTGGTGACGACTCGAATCAAAGCATTCAACGAGGAGAAAACGAGAGATCTACTAACCCACCTAAGGCACATTGACTACTTTTGTACTTTACCACACGTTGCTTATCCCGAAAAGTTGACTGTCGTTTTGCAAGTACAACGACATGGCGTTTCTTTTTAAACATTGTTCAGCAAGTATAACGACATGTCGTTTCTTTTCAACGACATATCGTTTACTTGATGATGGAAATTTTCCAAGTTGTTGTCGTTTATGTGAAAAACAACTTTGTTTGTGTAGTTTTTTTTTTTTTTGGCTGGTTAACTTTGTTTGTGTAGTTTAAAAGGCTTCTTTTTTTTTTTTCAGCGGAAACGACATGTAGCTTCCCAATGTCAAGTTTGATGTCGTTTAGTTATGGAAACAACAAGTAACATTCTTTAAAATAGGTGTCGTCTTCACCAAAAAACCACAAATCTTCTTCAACTGAAACTTATTATCGTTGCTGCGGAGTTTGAACTTGTGTGTGTGTGTGTGTGAATGGAGAAAACCATGTAAATTGGCGGAAATGTCAAAAAGCGTGCGCACAAGTTTGAGACTTTTTGTCGTATGTTCTTTATTAATAAATGCATGTCCTCCTACAATTCACAACTTAATCTCCTCTTCATCACGACTAACTAAATTTCTGTTTTTTTTTTTTTTTTTTCTAATGAAATTTTGTTGTCGTTTGATTTTAAAACAAACAACATTCCGTTTAATTTTTTAAGATTACTGCCAAAAATGATTATTGACCACTACACCAAATTCCAATTTGGTAGTATGTTTAAATGGTTCAAAACCTAACAGTAATACTACACCTTTCTACACCTAACCCCAAAATATAGAGTTTGGTCCCCACTTCAAACGAAATAAATAAATAAAAGTTTCCAAACTAATGTTGATCTATTTGGGTATAACATAAGAAGAAGTTTTTAGTCCTTTAATTATATGCGTAAAATCTTAAAGTAACACCATTTAAGTGGATATGTCATCACCCACTCCCTCACCTTTTTCTCAGACATGCACAAAGTGTAATCAATTCTGTCGAAAATCCTCACTCCCAATTTCACACCTCATAGATATAAAACATACTTATATATATATAATACATAATTATGTATTTTAATTATCATGTAGGACAAAACTACAGAGATTAACAAAGAAATTCTCAACATAAAGTAGGTTTCGCTACTGCCTACTCCTCATAAGAACCATAATATAGTTTGATCATCTTATGTTTTGAATTTGCTGGAACAAGAGTTTTGAATTATAGACCAATGGAAGCCAAGAAAATTGAACACTGAAGCTAAGAACACTTGAACAAGTTTCTCATCTCCCAAATCAGAGTCTCCTGGAACAAGAGTTTTGAATTTGCTGGAACAAGAGTTTTGAATTATAGACCAATGGAAGCCAATAAAATTGAACACTGAAGCTAAGATCACTTGAACAGGTTTCTCATCTCCCAAATCAGAGTCTCCCAATCATGTTGGATATTAAACCAATTAGTAATGAGGAGAAACACAACTAAACAAACACAAAAACTTAAAAAACCAACTCCATTTATTTAACCTTAAAAAACGAGGACACTAGTACAAAGTTTAGCAGCAAATTCATTAAAATAGGTCACCACATAAATAAAAAGACGCCATTGTGGCAGATGATATGTATATATATATATATATATATATATATATATAATACAGCTCAAGAGTTTGTTTCACATTCGAACTGAGGTTTAAAAATCAAGCCCCCTTCTTATTTCTTTCCACTTTTCTTGAGCCCAGAACCTCCAAAAGATCCCTTCTGCTGTGCCTTGGCTTTAAGTTCCTTGAGTGCCTGCTCGTCACGAGAACCATAATCAAACGCTTTTTAGAAAAAATGAAAGATCCCATGGAGCAAAAAACGAATGGACAACCGGAGAACATTTCTCACCTTTTCCTCTTCCTTCTTTTTCTGGATGTTAGCCAAGTCAACCTGAAACGATGCAGACACAATTCAAATTCTTAGGATCACTTCACACATATGTATCAAACATCATTAAAAACCAAAGTAGCAGCCTTAAACCTTGCATCGACAAATGCTTCACGGTATAAAAAATAAAAGAATACCCAAGTAAAGTCAAAACAGGGTACAGAATTTGTAACAATATACAACTAGAGACCCTTGTGTAGGACCGCTCTTTTTATCATAGAATAAAAACATAACATGGATAAAATTCCAATTATGACCTATGTGATTCTAGTTCTCTCTCCATATTTGGGGCGAATATTGGATTGAATATATGCTAGTTAAGAAACCAATACACAAATAATAACTTAAACAACAAGATCCATCTGAGAATAAGCAACGTAACATTCAAAAGTATGCTATTTAAAAAAAAAAAAAAAAAACCATAAATATGCATTCGCTAGCTAAGATTAAATCAAAGAAATCAAGCCATAAACGAAAAAATTACATGAAATAGCATAATCAAGGAAAAAGTAAACTTGCAATAAAGCAGCTTCTTTTGCCAAAATAAATGAAGTTTGAATATTAATTGAGCTAATCAAAGCTTCTAACTAATAATCAGCATCAACCCATATGATAAAAGATTAAGACCAGATTATCGACATAAGTAATTATGAATTTTAGCAAAATACCTCGTCGTACTCTTTCTTATCAGCCTTGGGTTGCTTCAAAGGCTTTGCTTTTCCACCTACGGGATAGAATAAAGAAAATTTAATGGGTTTTTTTTTTTTTTTTTTTAACCCCAAAAGCTCAACAAATGGAAAAGAACCCACCAAAGTCGAGTTCTTTTTTTCCCCTCTTTTCAGATCAACGATAAATTGGCTAATAAAAAAAAAGAAATTGAGATGCGAATCTGGGAAAATAAGGTTGGAAAGTTACCTTGCTTGGACGACATGGCTGTGAATTGGAAAGTTAGCTAGGGTTTGGTCGGAACTGGAAAGCGCAGGGAAAAGCTCCGAAGAGAGAGAAAACTCAACCCTAAAAAACTCAACAATTACGCAACCTTGAAGGTAGTGGGCTACAGCTCTTGATGATTTCTATATAGACGGAAGGACAGGATTGCACGTGCTTATCACGTGATTATATTCTGACTAATAATATTCTAAAATAATTAATTTTTCAATTATATATATATATATATATATATATCTCATAATTTTAAATTCAAACACTTCTGAATTTATCTAGAAAGGTATCTTTAAATTTAAATTCATCCCTCACATACTTTATAATTGAAACTCACACTAACATAAAAATTCAAATCTCTATATTCTCAAATTAATAATAAAAAAGAAATATTGTGTATGAACCGCTAAAACAAAACATTAAATCTTAAAAAAGAATATTGAGTTTTTTGTGTTTACAATATTAAAACAAAATTTTCTAATTCATAAGATAGCTTTTGGGGTAAAAGGTACATATTAAAAGCTGCCTTTAGAGTTTCTTTCTTTCTTTCTTTTTTTTTTTTGGGTTAACCCGTTATAATATTAGCCAATAAATAAATGTCCACCTTAAAAACAGAATTATTACTGTTGTTTAGTTTAAAAAGATATCCCAAGCAGATGTCGTCTGTTGATTCAAAAAAAAAAAAAACGACATGTCGTTTATTTCTAAATTTTGCTAAACCACGTTTATCTTTCACTTCAAAGAATAAACATGTCGTGTATTTGAATTTTGGTACGCTCCATACAATATATCATCCCTAACTTAAAAGTTTGAGTTTGTGTCGTTCTGAATAAAAACGGCATGATGCTCATGATTTATACAAAGCAGCCAAATGTTTTTATCTCAAACTACAGTACTTAAATGCATTAACTGATGCAATTTTCTGCATACCAGACATGGTTTACAAGAATATGGACTCAATAAAATAGTGCAGTAGATCATCACTGCATTTACCTCGCTTCCATTACCGACATTGTTGGATCGTTTATGCTACAATTTTCTGATTCTTTTCTTGTACCAACTTCCACACCTTCCACAACATTGTTACTGATGTAAAATGCCGGCTGTTTTGGTGGGGGCTTTTGAGTAGTATCATTTGAGGACAACATCGAAACGACGTCTGGCATGGTTGGCCGGTCTAGCGCGTGATCTTGTACGGACAAGAGGCTTATATGAATGCGATTTGGTACTTCGGAACTGGGATAGTCACCCAATCACTCATCCACTGGCTCAAAGCCTCTGCCTTCATTCCACAGCCGCCATGCCTACAACAATGAATTGGATTAATGAGAGCAATAAAATGAAGAAAATTATTCAAGCACACATGTAAGATTTATAATGATTCACTCTCAATACGAGAGCAACGTCCACTTTCAGCCGCTGCAAAATTTCACTATGATGAGTATCCTAACTTCCAAAACCGGCGGCCTTGCTACAAGTAAAAGTGAAGCGACCTAAAAATACAACTGTGAAATCCTAAATTGTATATAAGGTTGATTCACGTACTATTTCTGTGTTAAGAAAATGACTAGGCACCACACACTCACGAAACAGTCTTGGTTTCGTATCTAGTGTGTACTCTCAAATCCGGGTGCCTAAATGGGAAGGAAAATCAAAGTCATTGCAAGCTCATATTTGATAAAATTACAGGCTTACATATCCAATAAGATTGAAGAGGATTCTCGGAATGATAATGGCTGTTGTTTTTCTTCCCGCTTACGATCTCCAATAGTATCACTCCAAAGCTGAAGACATCAGTTTTCACTGAGACAATGCCTTTCATGGCGTACTCTGGAGAAATGTAACCACTGAAGTAATGATTAGAAAACGTTGAATTTAGTTTGTGATAAATATACTAATGAATCTGTCTACAAATACTTACTATGTTCCAACAACTCAGTTTGTATTTTCTTCATATTCGTTCAAAGCAAATATGCGAGCCATGCCAAAATCAGCGATTTTCAGACTCATCTTCTTATCAAGCAACATGTTGCTTGCTTTTAAATCCCGGTGAATCACTTTTAACCTTGAATATTTGGGAAGATAAACCAGTCCTTGAGCAATCCCTTCAATGATGCTGAAGCGTCTTTGCCAATTCAATAAGTTCTTTCTATGATCATCTGTCATATCAAAGAAAAGTTTTAATAATTTTTCCAAGTAAAAAAAAAAAAAAAAGGCTTTCCGTGACTTGCTATGGACAAGGAAATTACCAAAGAGGAAAATATCTAAGCGTTTGTTGGGCATGTACTCATAGATCAGTATTTTCTCCTCTTCTTGAATGCAAAACCCGAAAAGTCTCTATGCTGAAGTTTGGCAATCAATAAAGCTTCATTCTTGAACTCCACTAGACCTTGTTCTGAACTTCGCGAAAGTCTCTTTATTGCTACTTCTTGTCCATCAACTAATTGTCCCTGATTTTTTTTTTTCAAGTTAGGAAAGAAATTGACTAGACATGAAAACTTTTTAAGCTTAAAAGGCCATATTTACCTTATAAACTGCTCCTTCTTCTAGCTTATATGCGGAGGGGAAACCATTTGTAGCTGTAGAAATGCTTTCAAAGCTGAATATCCGCAACTCATTGCTTGACTTTCCATCTCTCTGGTGCTTTCCCACTTTGCCTAGTTCTTGCAACGACTTGTCTTACTTCATTCTTTGTAGATTACCTCTAGCTTTGCATGTTCTCCACGCAACATAGAGCGAGGAGCACAACAACGGGAAAACAGCAGTTCCTCCTACCAAAATTATTAGCCATTTCCACCACATTCGCACTGCGTGTACAAAATAACAACGGATAAATTATAATCTTTGGAGAAAAATAGTTATCAAGGTCAGAAGCATAAAAGTTTCAGTCTTCCCCATTCAGCACTTTGAAAATGCAATCTTGCATACAAAAAGATAAGATTTCTTCTTCTTATTCTTCTTTTTCGCAAAACAAGAAAATCTAACAATGATTGCTTGTGTTTGATTAACTTAAACTTTTAGAGATTGAACTGAATGCTATTTTTACCTCCGGATTGAAGGATGCGAATCTCGCAGCCAGTAGAACCATTTTCATATACTTAGCATAAGCAACGCAAGAGCAATTTTCAAAGCATTTGGCCCAACAATCGACCATACTCCTGTTCTCACTCCCACTGAACTTAAAACATCCCGAGACATGACTCCCATTTTGGTCACAAACTTATCACTCGATCTTCGATACTCGGAAAGCTTTTGCCCAACATAACTGGATCTCAATGAAGGCCCTTTAGGATCGCCGACATTGCACGACACCTCAGTGAACAAAAGATCCCTCCAATAGCCCCTCAGTTCACCCTCCGCTGTCAAAGTCAGCTTCGGGAAAATTGTGACCTCCTTACTAACCGTGTAATTGAAGTACATCACTTTCGCATTCGATGTATAGCTAAAATTGTACTTATAAAGGTCACATAGCTCATCTAGAGAACTGAAACAACCAATTCTTTGCTGCCAAGCCCCACAAGCCCCATACAAGCTCTCTCGATACCGGATCACCATCTGGCCAGTGGGGTCCACGGAAAGGGAAAAAGAACCTGGAAATCATCACCTCTGCATGATGTCCGTGTCCGATTGATCCTAGTTTCCGAGTCAAATCCCACTTTCATTCTCGGCAAAAGTGTGTCGGTAGGATAGTCAAAACTCTGCCATGATACAGAAAATCCATCGGGACTCGGCTGATGTAGAACAAGATTGCCACTGTCGAGCAAAACGGCGCTTGTATTATAAGTCGCTGCTTTAGCAGAAAATATAACAACAGAGTCTCTCACGTTGTGAGAAACCTTAAAAGTTTCTGAACCGATCGATGGTGAGAACTCCGGAGTTTCCGGTGATCGGATTGTTGCGGTTTGCGAACCGCACGGGCTTGTTGTCGTTGTCTGTGTTCTACCATATTTCTACGTACGAGTAGTTGGAAGGGCCAAGTTGGAAGAAGCCTAACCTGAAGATCCCACAAGCTGAGAACAGTTTGTGTCCCGTGTTTGAGCTTTTGGCCTTGTAGTGTGTCTGTTTGGGAATAAGAAGGGCCAATTGACTTGAAAAATCTCTGTTTGAAAATTTCTGTGTTTTTGGATTCCAATTGTGATTTCGTTTCTTTAATCTTGATAGTTTCTTTTCTCATTTCCTGTTCAAAATTTTTCCTTTATGTGAAATTTCCCATTTTTGTTACTATAAAATAATGTTCAGACGTTTGGTTAACTTTCCCGTTTATGTCCTATAAATAGGACGCCCTTTTATAATATAAATTGACTTTGTTGAATGAAATTTAACGTTGTCTCGCTATTTTCTCTCTTCCAATCTATATGAGTCAGCATGTTAACTTATCTATCATTTTGATTTATTGTTTTTATTTGCTCTAATCTACTCGTCTGCGCCATGATAAATATGTTCTTCGCAATCTTAGTAGCCAACTGATATGGACAGATGACACCAACATACGTTAATCAAATTCATTGTCCCTTATCTTCATATCCAGGTAACTTCTATTTTCTGTTTTTTACCTCGTTCAGATCTGGCTTGTAGATTTAACCTTTTTTACATATAACATCTCTTGGGTGTCCAGTTGTCATGTGAGTTACTGTTTTACTTCCAGTAGGGTTTTTTTTTTTCCCCCTCTATTTTAGTACACAGATAACAAGTTCTTGAATGGTAAAAACAATACAAGGGGCGCACAATATTGGACCAAAATTCAAGTCTCACACATAAAAGTGAAAAAATTTCTGATGGATACAAAAAAGTGAAATTATGTTAAGCAATTAGAGGCATCTGGATTAGCAAAAGCACAGAACTTCGAGAACATAAAAAAGTGGCCACTATTGGTGGTGGTGTCGATTGGCCCAATGTTTGCTTCTAGCAAGGAGCCCAACGTGACTCACATTATTACCTAATGTTCTCTCTCTTGGGTTTCTCAGTCACAACTTTTTTCTTATTTTATATATTTATATATATATATAAATATTTTTTTTTTTTAACTTTGAAGATGACACGTTGAAGGTTAGGTCTGAAGTCTCAACACATAGCTGATGATCGGCAGTTACACCCCTCAACCTAGTTTTATTTGAATCCAACAAACCACTTCTCTCACTCTGTTTTCCCTTCTTCTTTGTTGGTTTTTTGTTTTTTCCCCTCTTGTTGAATACTCTCTCTCACTCTCTTTTCAATGCCAAGGATCACTCTTTTCCAACATGATCCCTCTCCTTCTCTCTCAACCATGGTTTGCTCTCTCTCTCACTCTCTCTCTCTCTCTCCCTCTTTATTTTCCTTCTTCATAGATTAAGTTTACCCGACATGCACTGAATTAAACCAACAAATCTTCATCAATATGAGTTTATGTTGTTGCATGCAGCTAACTTGAGTTTTACATATATATATATATATATATTTGTGGCAGACTATAATGGTTGAGTCACTAGTGAGGCTAGTGTCAGCGCTTGTGGTAGAACCTGCACGGACCATAACGACCTTGCTATACTACAGCAACCTCCTCCCTCGCAATCTCAACTTAGAGCGGCTGGTCAGACGTGAATTAATCCTCCATCCAAGAAATTACCTCTTCCATTTTCTCATCAACCTCCTCGGATGTTTTTGGTAGCATACAACCTATCATTAATCTCAAACGACATGAAAATGTTTGATTTGGTTCTTTTAACTTTCATGGGGTGATTTTTTAAGTCAATTTTTTTTCTTCTTCTTATTTTTCTTTCGTAATTAATACCGTTTTATTTTTCAGAACCAAAATCTGGGATCTTTGTCTTCCTCTTGATGGAAAGAAAGTTGAGGCATCAATGAAGGAAAGACTAAGAGAAAGCGGCTATGGTAGCTAGATTAGATTTTATGTATGTCTGTTCCTCTGACTCACTCTAATTTAGTTATGAGTCTGTTTTTGTTTAGAATAAAATCGTAATGAAAATTTTAAAAATAAAAAAGTTCTTTTTTTTTTCCCCTTGTGTTTTCTGTTTTCATTCTTTTGTCTTCTAGAACGTTTTTTTTTTTTTTTTCGGAAGTAAATTTATAAGCAATTTGAATTTGTACCTATGTTTGCTTATGGTATGGTTATACTTGCTTTCATGACCAAAAGTTGCAAGATAATTTGTCTACATGTGCAGAGAAAATTGAAATTGCCGTAGAACACCAAAGAGAACGACAAAACCAACAAAAACGACACTTCTAGAAACGACGGCATCTTTCAAAACAATTAAAAAGAAAACGACAGTATAAACGAACAATAACAATATTGAAAACTGCAATAAGTAAAACGACGAACCTCAAGAAACTATTGAAACGACACCGTGATATAAAAACGACAACTTATAGTAAGACGGCAAAATTACTTTTAGAGGACCATGATTAATAAAGAATGATTGGCCTAAATAATCACTGAACTCTGAATTTTTTAAAAGTGATGGTTTGGTCCCTTTTGTTTTTTAACGAGATAACTCTAAACTCTTAATTTTTGGTTGTTATAGTCATTTTCATCCAATTTCATTAATTTATGAGGGTATTTTAGTAATCTAATAGTAATTAATTTAAAAATTTTTAAAAATAATAATAAAAAAACCAAAAAAAATTCCTCTTCTTTCTCTCTCCTCTCTCTCTCTCTCTTCTTTTTCTTAAAACCCAGTTCGACGGCATGGGGAACACTCAGAACATGAATTTGGGGGTGGGGGGGGGGGGGGGAACGGCTGCGGGAGAGGGGGACAAACTGAAGGAGGGAGTGGGGTGGGTGGGGAGGGGGGACCAAACCTAGGGAGTGGGTAGGGGGTGGGCCAACGGAGGCGGGAGGGGGGGACCCAGTTGTGGGGTGGGGGGGTGAACGGCGGTGGGACTGAGAGAAGGAATGGGGGGCAACCCAATTGGGGGTGGGGGGGATCAGACCGAGAGAGAGGAGATGGGGGTGGACGAAACAGAGAGAGGGGGGAGGGGGGGAGGGGGGTGGGCGAAACAGAGAGAGAAGGGGGGAGAGAGAGAGAGATGAGAGGGTATTTTAGTTATTTTTTATAAAAATAATCATTTTAATAAGATTCTGTTAAAAAATTTAACGGTTTGGACGGAAATGACCATTACAGTCCAAAAAATAAAAGTTTTAGTCATTTCAGCCCAAAAAAAAAAAGAACATGGACCAAACGTTACTTTTGAAAGAGTTTATGGACTATTTAAGTCAATTACTTGTAAAAAACGACAACACTACAAAATTGTGAAAAAACGATAGTCTTTCAAAAAGCTGACGGCAAATAAAACGATTAAATAAATGAAACCGAGAATTCGTGAGGTACAACAATGCTAATAACGACAAAATACGACAATTACTTTTTTGGTAGGAAAAATAGGACAGTAACTTAAAACGCACCAACAACGATCAAAATCACAATGCATTGAATAACGACAAAATACGACAATATTATCATGGACATTCATGCAATAACTAAGAAAACGACAGCATAAATTAACAGAGACAATGGTTCAAATTAGATAATTGAGAAACGGCAACACTTCAGAAAAACGACGCCATGAAATAAAAACAATGACAACTAAAACGATATATTAATAAAGAAACGACAATAGCAAAAATTAGCACAACCATTAAAAAAGGACGGCACCTCTAAAAGAAACAATATTTTATCTGAATACGACAATTCTCGAGAAACAACAACATTAAGGGAAACAAAAATACAAGTTACTTCAATTATTTTAAAACACGCAAATACTATTTACCTTGAAGAAATGGTGGGAACAAACCATTTACCGTACATGTTTAGAATTTTTATCTCATAATTAAAATTTTTATTATGAAATCATTTTTTATTTGATTATAAAAACATAAAAATCCTGAAAATAGAATAATTACATATATGTGCTCTTTTTAGACCATTCCTTAAAAATAATAATAAATAAATAGAAACCATTACTTTAGCGCCTTCTTCTTCGAAAGAACACTCCACAAATACCCTATTCAAGCAATCTTGGCCTGGATCATCACTTTGGGCTGGCTACCCAGATATGGAGTGGCTGTATTCATCCCAAATATATATATATATATATATATATTTTGTAAATGTTATTTTTACGAAAATAATTAAAATAAATCTAAGATTTTAAAATTTTGAAATAAATTTAGTGGATAAACGGTATATTTATTAGGTTAATAGCATAGTAGAAATAAATTTGATATTAACTGTTATGTAGTCCTGATATTTTTAAAGAAGTTATTTATTTTGAGAGAGTACGTGGTAGATTCCTTTTAAGGGACACTACCGTAGTGCTGCATCCAGGAGTTAGGGCCTGTTTGGTGGAGTAGTTTGAGTTGAGATTTTTAAGTTTTAATAGTAAATTTTTTTGAATTTTCAGAAAAGATAAAAAACTTTTTGGGAAAAAGACAAAATCTTTTTGAGAAAAAGACAAAAAAAAGTTTGAGTTGGATGGGTGAACCAAACTTCCCCTTATTGTTGAGTTACTTTTAAAATGAACCGCTGTAATTTTATCTAAACTTGAGATTGGGTATACCAAATCTCCTCTCTCTCTCTCTCTCTCTCTCTTAAGGGGGTGTTTGATGTTTGAGTTTGAATTAAGATTTTTAAGTTTGAATAGTAATGTTTGTTGACTTTTTCAGAAAAAGTAAAAAAATTTTCAGAAAAAGATAAAAATTAAGTTGAAAAATTTAGGTTTAAATTGGTGAACCAAACTCACCCTAAATCTCATCTTTCTTCTTTCTCTCTCTCTTATTTGCTATCACTCCTCATCCCCTGCACACCTGTTTTCACTGAAGCAGCAGTGGCCTAAGGTGAGATGGATAATTCAAGGATTCCAAGGAGTTATATTTATATAATCTTTGAGCTGAGAAAAGCTGTTTGATTTGGGGGAAGTCTTAGGGAGTGTTTGGTGTGTAAGTTTGAGTTAAGATTTGTAAGTTTAAATAGTAAATTTTTTTGATTTTTTTTGAATTTTCAGAAAAGACAAACAACTTTTTAAGAAAAAAGACAAAAAACATGATGAAAAAAATACAATTTAATTTAAACAGAGCTTTTTACCAAACAAGACCTTAGGTTTAATCATTAAAATTTATTTAAGAGCAAAAGAAACCCTAGAAAAAAAAAAGAAAAAAAGAAGCTTTATTGTCGAAAAAACTTCTCTCTTCTCCTTTGCAATTCTTCTATATGAGAAATAAATGAATAAAGAAAACCCATAAACACCGTGGACAAAACAACAACAAAAATTCCAGTAACAGGTGAACCACCATTAAACTCTGCAATATCTATTTGAGCAACAATCTTTTAAGTTGGTTCCATGGACAGAAACCCAGAAACATCGTGAAAAAAAATGCAAAAAAATAAAAAAATAAAAAATCCAATCAAATCAAATCAAATAACTTCATTCGTCATCTTCATCTTCATCTTCATTTTTCACCAACCAGCACAATAACCTCGTCCGGCTGGCCATCTCTCAACTCGTGCCATCACCAGTGACTTCTATACTCGAACTTCAAAATCAAGCAAATCCTGCTCCGAATCTCCACACAAAACCCCAGATCGGAATCGCAATTGCACCTTGACACAGCCAATGGCGTCGGAGTAGTCGCCGTCGCCGGCACGATTGCCACATCTGCTAGGCTTCACAGAGAAGGCCGTTGACGGAGATGATGATGAGCTCGGGAATGGGTGAGGCTTTGGGTCTTCCGCCGTTGGTTGTGATCTAGGCAGAGAATGGAGAACATCGGCGATGGAGGTTGCAAGGTTGCGCTTATGACCCGGAAGCCATGATTGGGAAACCGTCGACAACGAAGGTTGAGAGATCGGGACCCGGGAGGGAGTGGGTTGTGATGCTCTTGCGATTTGGTTGCGACGATCCGGCCTCCACGGCCTTGCCCTCAAGGCTGCAAGAACCTCCAGCCCCTCCCACCGTTCACTAGCATCATTTTTTTTTTTTTTTTTTAAGGGGAACAATGGGGGAGTGGTTGTATGTGTTAGTGTGCACTTGAATTTTGTACAACTCAAACCTTTCTAATCGTGAAATTTAATCTTAGGATCTGTTTGGTTGGTAAGTTTGGTTTAAACTAAACTGTATTTTTTTTCATCATATTTTTTATCTTTTTTTTCTAATAATTTTTTAATCTTTTCTAAAAAATTCAATTAAAATTACTATTTAAACTTACAAATCTTAACTCAAACTCATACACCAAACTAACCCTTAATAATACACATTTAGTAACTACTGGTTTTTACTCTTAATGAATATCTAACACAGACTTTCCTATTTATTTTAATTATTTTTATAAATATATTATTTACATCTTTATCTCAAAAAATAAATAAATAAAACAAAAGAAAAAAACACGAGTAACAAGTGGACAAATAAAATGTGGGTGTGTCTCCTTCCAAAAAAAAAAAAAAGAAAAAAGGTTGGTGTGTCAAGTCGAAATCTAACTAATCATAGCAAGAGGGGTCAATTTTTGGCGTGGAAAGCTATAACTTAAGTGATTTAAGTGGATATTAGATGTACTAACTTTTAGTCGTAAAACTGTACTTCATTTTTTTTATTTTTTATTTTCTGTTTGGTTATAAACTTATAACTAATGGTGTTTGACCTTCTCTTGTATGAACACAAACTCCTCACATAAGTTAGTAAGTTAGCAAGTTATTTGATTTGATACACACATAATAGACATAAATCTAATAAAACAAATGTGATGTAAACTAAAAACAAAAGAAAAGCCAACAACTTCATTTTCCAAACATGTCAACCAAACGGCAAAACATAATTTACGTACTCATATAATTACTTCTTTTTAATTTATTTTTTATTTTTTATTTTTTATTTTTTGGTCCAGCTGCTTCAGATTACGAGTTGTAGTTTTGTGTTCCTTTACAACCAACACACTGCCAACTTCTACTCAGTCTCAAGCGTCTTCCTCCTTTTTCATTGTCGCTTTCTCTTTAATTTCCGTGTGGGCTTGCCTTCGAATAGAATGTCTTTTCCAAACACCAAAGCCGGCCCCCCTCGACTCTCTCCTTTTCAAAATTATATATAAATATATTTTTTAATTTTTTCTTTACTGTCTTTTTTTAATACTTGATTGAATTATTTGAATAGGAGTATGCCAATTGTTTTGGATTTGGTTAAAGATAGTACATATCACCTTTCTTTTCTTTTCTTTTTTTCCCATTGATATTGTTTGTGTTGAAATTCGATCAAACGACAAATAACAGAAAACAGAAAACAATACCTAATTGGATATTATAATTTAGAGAAATCAATTTTAATCTCTCTACAATTCTCAAACCTTTCCAAAAGCCTATAAATTTCATATCTTGACCTCTATTTGTAGTCTCACTTGGCGGGAGTTTATATTTCTTGGCCTTATATGTGTGCTTTTCTTTTCCTTTCATTTACCGATTCCACTCTCCAACATGGCCCAAATTTGGTTCTTTCCCGGTTCTTGGCTGCTTCAGTTTTGCTTCTTCAGACGCACCCAACGTTGTTTTCCACGTAATTTAAATTTGCTTCGTATATATATATATATATATATATATATATATATATATAGACAATAAAATCATATTCCTTGTCAATGATCATTGAATCCTTCAATATAGAATGGAATAGAATGAGATTTGAATTTGCAAGAACGTGGATCATTGTTATATAATTTAAAGAGTATAAGCTTTTCATGATATACAAAATGATATCCACATAATCTATCCGGTGACAAAATTATCTTCTTTTCTTTCTTTTTCTTTCTTTTTATTTTGGTGAAGATAAAGAAATGATTAGAAGTAAAACAATTGAATAATACACAAGTACTAAACGACCTGTCAGACCCATTTCAACAATTTCTTTAATGATTGGAATTGCATGTTCGAATGTGCCTTTAGAATTCATGTCATTTTTCCATTGGATAGGGTTTTTTTTTTTTTTTTTTTTTTAATATCTGCTCTATGACATCAGTATTCCTTTTTTCAGACCAAAAAAAAAAAAAAGAAGGGTTTTTTTTCCTACTAATCCTCTGACTTAAAAGTTTCGCATTTTTCTATTTCCAACAATATTACATTTCTTGATTTTACAATAGCATAATCTTATCTTTTTGAAGCCGATGGTTCAACGGGAAGGCCTCGTTTATGGATTACTTGTTATATAGATCTTATCATAGTCTCTGGAAAATAAGGATTATGACCTTTGTCGATAACATGTTGTAGTTGTGAAAATAAATAAATAAATAGTACGGAATGTCAAATATTCATTTGAAGGTAACAAGGAAATGATTCATATATCTATTTATTTAATTGTAGGAGATACTTTGAGAATATTGACATATTATAGGCAGATGTAATTAGGTTGTTGCACTACTCCTAAATTGCTCCGAAACGAACATGGTCTATTATATACAAACAATATAAATATATATGTATGTTTTGTGTATTTATTTGTTAATTTATTTATGTTTTTTAGGAAATCCTCACAAATCTCCAAACACATGTTATATTCGTGCACATATTTGTAGACATGGGATGGCATGCACCATGGGTGACCATGTTATCATAGATTCATATGAAATCATTTAAAATAGTATTTATATTAAAAAATCATTTAAATTAGTAGGTGATTCGTTGGAAAAAACTTAAAATTTGGAACTTTTCATAATTTGCCATCTCTGCATCAATTTCTATGATATCATAATGAATCCTTAGTTTAGTGTTTTTTCAAATGACGTTTTTTTTTTCTAATGAAAATTAAGAGGACATATTTTTTTTTTAAACCATTTGTTCGAAAAGGAGGCAATCGGTATTAGTATTTATACCTATTTGATGCTACTAAAAAGGCTCTCTAATTTAACAGTAATGTTCGTTAAAAACTTTATAATTGGGTAACAAGGAACGTGTCTCTCTAACCTAATGATAAGAAAGCATACATCATGAACTCTAAATAGATCTCATTCTTTCTATTTGATGTTCATTTTTTTGCCTCCCTAAATTCTTGCAAGAAATATGGTTAAGCCCTTTATTGCCATTCTGGTGACAGAAATTATATTGTCGCAACCCAACAAGCAGCTCGGGCTTAAATCATGCCATAAATCCTAATAAAGTTCCTCCACCTTTTTTCTTTTTTCCCTTCCCTCACAACCCAAGTCTTTGGCAGGAACATAAGCTTTAGCTTTTTACAAAAATAAAAAGAAAAGTAATTTAGGAAAAGAGGAAAAAAAAAAAGAAGCAAACTCCTTTAAGAGAAAACAACACAAAAAAGACAAAAAAAAAAAAAAAAAAAAAAAAACTTTTTCAGCACCAAAAGAGCATTTATTTTTTCTTATGATCCGTCTTAGATAGACCAAAAAAAAAAAAAAAAACTTTTCCAGCACCAAAAGAGCATTTATTTTTTCTTATGTTCCGTTTTAGATACCATCAATGAATTCATATTGAAAGTGTAAATACACGTTAGATAGAGATACGTAAGAAACTATACGAACCAAAGAGCAACTTCTTAGATACAAAGAAAGACCTCAGCTGCTCGGTACAAATGAATCCCCAAAAATCTTCACGTAATGACTAATGACACTCTAATTACTTGATTAAGGGGAAAAACAAAAGAGAAAAACAGAATATTTTATTAATTATGCGCTGCTCACAGCTGTATATTAGTACGCAAACTTTCCACAGTGGGGCTAATGTCACGCAACGCGGCGATGCCACGTGGGGTTCAGGTGGATGAGCACTTTTTCTCCTGCCTCAAACTCACGCAAACCATGCCCAAAGAATAGATGTTGCCTGTTAGGCCATGCTTCAGTTTTATTTCCCTTTCCGTTAAAAGGGAATTCGGCACATGGGATCCCCAAACTGCCCTCGCCGCACGGTTGCCCGAGAACGATCTATGTGGATTTATCGTTATATTATGTACGTAATTATATGTTTGTTAATTTATTTCTTATTTTATCACTGTAAGAGATTAAGGGGTTAAGTGGATAGAAAAATAAATTTGACTTTCTATTAGACCCAATTGGAAATGTTACATAGCTTTCCTCTTTGCTGTGACAACTGTAATGTGCTCCTAAATTTAGGTGAATTTATTTATTGGATTGAACAGGGATTGAAGACCTATTGAGAACTAGGAGATGGATTCATTACAATTACCCCCAAGTTTTTGTCCCTTCCTCTGTTGAGAAAGATTGCTTGGAGGCTAAACAATAAAAATAATGTTCACAAGAGAGCTTGTACAATCCCAACTATAAAATGGAATGACTTGTAATAGTGGTGAGATGAAGAGAACGTCTTATTTAAAGTCTTGATATTAATTCGTTCTAAAATTTGAGTCTTTATTTTCGTCACTTGACACATACACTTTAAATTTTGAACCGGTAGTTATTAAAGGCTCAAAATTAGTAGATCACTCTAACGGCATTGTGAGGTGTGAGGATCCTACCGAATTTTTTTTTTAATTGAAAAAATGGAGATAGTAAAACTCACTCCATTTGGCACCAAGTTAGGTACTAGTTACAGTTGTTAATTCTTAAACAACTTGTAGGGACATTATTGTCATATTGAAAATTTTCACGCAAGCCCCATTTTTTTTTTCAACCTTCTGTTTTTGTCAATATTGTGAAGAAGTAAAAATAGCAATGTTTAGATTTCTCTTAGAATATCCGGCCAAAAATTCCTAAACTAGAAAGTATTTCACCGAGTAACTTATAATTTCAGCAACAAAAAATATAATGCCACTTAAAAATGTAATATTTCAGTGTCAAACAGTCGTATTATAGTCTAAAACTGCCCATTAAACATTATATTTTTCCAAATAAAGCAACAGCACGTAAATAAATAAATCGGATCTCAATTCAATCAATTTGGGACTCGTGACGCTTGGCTTTCCTTCCTTTTTCTCGCAATTTTTTTACTTCCATAAATAAATTTACTGTTTCAGCTCAAATCTTCTTTTTCCCAAACTACCCTTATCCATTTTTCCGTCCACAGCGAGGCAACGCCAGTGGCAACTAACGTAATTAAGCCACGAATCGTGACGACTTCTGTGAAGAAATCGCGCCACATAATTTTAGCGGGAGTGGAAGTAACGGAGAGAAAAAGAGGGAGAGAGAGTCCAACGTGGCAGTACTTTCTCTCTCCATAGCCAGCTATATCATTGTTTCTTTAGCTGCCAAACTTTTGATTCTCGATTGACCGTTCGATTCCCTCTCTCTCTCTCTCTCTTTCCGATTGCCCAAAATTTTAAATTACTTTTTTGTTTCTTTCTTTTCATTATTTTTCTCTTTGTTCATGTCCCTCCAGCATCATTTTCCTTTTCTCTTATTAATTCACCGTTTTTAGCTTCCTCTTCATGCCATTTCCGATCCAGAAAACTCTTTATTCCTCACCCATTTTCGTCACATACCTGTTTCTCCCTCTAGAACTCACCTCTCCCATTTTCGTCCATTTTCCAAAAAACCCAATTCCTCTTCTATCTTTAGTCTCTACAAACAGAGAATCTTGCGTTCTTTTTCTTCGTTTTTTTTTTTTTTTGGTTTTTCCTTGGTTCTGGGTTTTCTTGAATACCGATTCTTGGCGTGACCTGAGCCGCTGTTTCTCAATCTCTCCAGTCATTCTTTTCTTCTCGTTCTCGTCGAGCTTCAAGAAACCCATTTACGTTTTTACGCAGTCTTGTCTCGTGTCTCTGTTTAAAAGGCCATCTTCGTTTTCTTTTTAACTCGCCTGGTAAATTTTTAAGTTCGTGGTGATCAAAATGCTTGACGGGTTTCTGAAATCCAAGTTCTACAACAAATGGTATAGCCACAAAGACTAGAAAGATTATATATATGTGTATATATATATGTATAGGCATATGTATACATGTATGTTTCTATGATTCCGTACATGTTTTGACGTTTGATTTCTGGGTTTCTTGTGATGTAGCAAAACAAATCTAAAGCTAATCAAGACACGAGTAGAGACCACGAAGAAGAAGAAGAACGCGGTGCAGAAGTTTCTGAAGAATGATATCGCCGATCTTCTCAGGAATGGCCGTGACGTCAATGCATTCAACAGGGTAATCTCCTTTTTTCCTTTCTTTCTTTTCCCTTTTTAATATCTAGTCACAGGAGGTTAATAAGCTGCAGTTCCGTGTTAATCGTCGTTTTGCTTCATAATCCTTTCGCGGGCAAGTTTTAAGGTTGTTTGGCCTTCTGTGATGAATATTTTCCAATTATTGTCAATTTTTCTGCCTCTTCGTCTTCTGTGGAAGCGGTATTTTCTGTCTGTTGTCGCATTGAATATGCGGTGAATGCCCGGTGATCCGATCGTGGGTTTCGGGAGACACTTCCACATGGAGAGTCTCTCGAGCATTTATGTGTCCATTTGAAATGGTCAATCACATTAAGCAAATTTTCTAAATTCATCCTTTTTATTATTATTTTTTTTTTACCTCCTGACTTTTTGATGCTTTGGTCTCTTTTTTTCGAACTTTGTCCTTAATTTGAGGTTGTTTCTAAACAGTCCGCAAAATTCTCAGAAAAAGGTTGTTTTTCACCTGTTGTCTAATGTTTATAGGTTTCCAATTAGTCCATTTTATTAATTAAATTCATATAGAACCTACCTTATGATCCATGATTTTGCAGGCCTAGGAATCTTCTAACTGTCAATAACAATAATAATAATAATAATAATAATAATAATAATAATAATAATAATAATAATAAACTTTTTTTTTGGGGGTTTAAGCAGGCTGAAGGGTTTCTGGTTGAGCAAAACATGACAGCCTGTTATGAATTGATTGAGAATTATTGTGGCTGCATCTCAAGTAATCTCTCTCTCATGCATAAGCAGAGGTATTTGTTGCTTCCAAAACCAACTAATCTCTCTCTTTTTATCAAGTTATATGCGTCTTTGTATGGATAATTACAATGGCCCCACTCCACCAGCGATATTTTCTCACAATTCGATTTTAGTTACCGTTTTTTTTTATTCAAAATTGTTTTTAGGGAGTGCCCTGAAGAGTGCAGGGAAGCTGTTTCGACTCTGAATTATGCCGCAGCGAGATTTGCCGATTTGCCAGAACTACGCGATCTCAGGAACGTATTTGCTGAGAGATATGGAAACTCTCTTGATAGTTACACAAGTAAAGAGGTAAAAATTGATTAACCTACTTGAATCATATGCAATTACATAATTAGTTTGTTCTTAGGATTGACCCGCGTTTTATAATACCTTGTTTAGTTCATGGAGAGGTTGAAGCAAAAGGATTTCACCAAAGAGATGAAGCTTCAGTTGTTGCAAGACATTGCAAACGAATTCTCCATTGAATGGGATTCAAAGGCTTTGGAACAGAACTTGTTTACTCCTCCACCCGTTCAAGTAAGTCTGAATTATTGTCTATACATAGTAAATTGGAGTTTTATAAAATAAACAAATAATACTATTTGTCAATGCTTTATTGTTTGAGATAAAGTGCTTTTTTTCTGATGTTTTTCCTTTGCAACATGTTGAACTGGTTTTGCAGAACCAGTCCAAGTATGCATCTCCAGGCAACAACGACGGTGAAAGTTACAGATCACATAACCAAAACAAGGAAGCTGCTTTTGCCAGAAGAAATGCTCAGGATCCCGTGAACAAGCAGAGCAACATGAAGAACTATGCCGCATCAGAAGAAACCAAAGTCGACCTTACATCTCGCCATAGCAAGAATGTTTCCCGCGATAGGTACAAGCTGCAGAGCAGTAGCGAGGATGAAACGATTACGGATTTTTCAAAGGACAGTCGAAAGACTTCCTCAAGTTCAGCCGGTTCAGAGGATGATCCAGATAGCATTAGGCCCTCCTATCAGAAAGTTATCCGTCCCCCTTATCTCAAACCGAAACCGGAAAGGAGTTTGGCAGAACCTCCAAAGCTGAATGGTCATTTTGATCAAGAGGAGGCAAACAATCTGCGAGATGATCCGGGCGAAGATAATAAGCAAAAACCGAGGTCAGTAAGGCAGAGAAACCTAAAACCACCACCGGGTTACAATGAAAATTCAAGTGGCCCAAGGCAGGAAACAAGGCGGGGCTTGAGAAACATGAATAACAATGATCCAAGAGATGAAGAAGAGAAAAAGATTGATGGGCTTTTGATGCATTACAGTAACAAAAAATCGCCTTATCAACATGGCGAATCCAACACTTCAAGGCATAACAGAAGCAAGACAGAATTGGCCAATCCACCGGGCAGAGTGTCATCTTTCCCCTTGGAGCCAATGTCTCCGGCGGCAACCAGAGGGCCTCAGCGAGCAACTTCTTTGCAGCCGGAAACGCTGAGTGGCGCCGCCCACGTCCATCCTAAGCTGCCGGCCGACTATGATGACTTGGCTGCGCGTATTGCGGCTCTAAGAGGAAAATAGAAGAAACAAATGACATTGTTTAGAAGCTTATTCAATAGATAAAAATGTTAATCAGGTGCCCTTATAGTTATCACACTATTTAGCTCCACATTATGATCTTACTGATCGTATCCATTTGTGGAAAAAAAAAAAAAAAGTGAAAAAACTGCAATCACTGTTGCTATTTGTCTCTTAACAGTTATTATATATATTGAATTAGGTTGTGATTCATATTGTACGCTGTCTCTCTATTTATGTGCTTTTGTTTTTATGGTTGGAGAAGAACCTGCGTAAGCAAGGATAAAGAGCAGAGCACATCTGATAAATGGACAAAAAACACGAGAAACTACAGCTTGTTCTATCGGCTTAAACGCAGAAAACTTGTGATCACGAGAAGCTACATGTTGCTCATTGAAGGTGAACTGAAAAAATGTCGTTTTAGTGGTCAGCGATTTCTAGTTTTTAATAGACTAAACGATGCTACAAAAAAAAAAAAAAAAAAACGGTGGGGGTGGGGTGATTTACAGTTTCTCAAAAACATAAGAATAACCAACAATTTTTTTTTTGAAAGGACAGCCCGTTTTTAGACTGCAAGAGTTATTTATTTTATTATTATTTTTTTAACCTAGGGCGAAGAATTTAAATTATGTACATTCTGATGGTGTTAGTGTAAAATTTTATATCTTATGATAAAATAAGATGTGGAATAATCATTATAGTTGCTTACAACAACAATTATTCATATTCTCATTCAACGAAACCTGAATGACATGATGTTATTTGGCGTTTCAAACGATAGGGTTAATGTCATTTTTTACTTAAAGCAATAACAAAATTTAGGACGACAATAACATGTTTTTTTGAACGACTAAACTAAGCAACAACCAAAGTTTAGAAGACAATAAAGATGTTACGACAGAAAACGACATCAAGATTTTCTGTCGTTTCTTATCTTAAACGAGAACCAAATTTTACATGATCATAAGCATGTCGTTTGGAAGAGAAGAATAACAGAGGAAAATTTTTTTTATTCGTTTCTAAATTTAAACAACCAACGTTTTCACGATAATAAACATGTGGTTAGGACGACTTAAACATCAGTGAAAATTTTGTCGTTTTTCCTTCTGCTCAACAAAAATTTAGACTGCCATAGACATGTCGTTTGGACAAAAAACGACAGAAAAAGCTTCATAAAGACGTCTTGTTTTCTTTCGTTAAAAAGAGAGAAGAAAAGAAAAGCACGTCTCATCAATTTAAACCATGAATTTAGACTACGATAAACATGTCGTTTGAAGACTAAAACGACATGAAGCTGTTCTGTTCATTTTCATTTTAAACGACAACCAAATGTTAGACGACACCAAACATATCGTTTCTACGAATGAAATAACAAGTCTTTTGTCGTTTTTCTACGTAAACGACAAGCAAATTTTAGACGACAGTCAATGTGTCGTCCGTCCAGTAAAACGACAACAAACTTTCAAAAGGAAAAATCGTAGCTGAGAATTAAAAACGCACAACGACAACAGCACAAGCCACTCACTCCCCCTCCCCTACAACTCGCCGGGAAATCTCGTCTGGCCACCGAAATTAAGTGTCGTTTCTGTCTGGTTCTCTTCAAAAGACTTGCGTCAATGGAGGACAGATCTGAATCTTCTTCTCCGCCAGCAGCATCTTCATCATCAGAAGAGCTGGAGCAGTTATCGCGGCGAAGCAACGTCGGAGATTTCACGGCGGAGGAGGTGATGAGCGAGGTGCACTTGGGTTGCCCGCCTGGTCTCTCTGGGTCCCACTATTCCCAATTCACCTTCTCCCTTCCTACCGGTAATTCCCTTCTTCTCATTTTGGTTTTTCCTTGCAAATTCAGTGACAAATTTACCTTCTTTTTTTATCCCCCTCCCTTTTTTTGGTTGAACTAGACAGAATTTGAAGCTGATTCAAGCTTTAAATCAATTAGACTGGATGAAGATGGCGATCTTGTTCTCACTAGGCGCAGCAGTGAGTAAAGTTCTCACTTCTCGATAGTCTCTCTACTTAACTTGTCCAATTAGGTCTCTAAATTAACTTGCTTGGTATAATTTTCCAATGGATTTTGGTATTTATGTCTCCTTTGTAATGGTCTATAGACAAACTGTAACTTATAGGGATATATAGTAATTTTTTATAAGTTTGGCGTGCTAGACTTTATCTGCAACTATGGGATATTTACTATTTTAATTTGTATGATGTATTTAAATGAGAAGATCCAAATTCCAAAATGCATGGTATATATTTTGTATAAGCTTAATGCAAGGTATAAAATAGTAAACAACCATGAATTTTATGATAGCAATGTTATTTAATAGTTATTTTAACAAAAAATGCAGAATCATGTAAACAGAATTTTAGTGTGGTTCTCCAGCATAATATCACATCATCAATTCCGAATGTGGGTTTGCAGGTAAGTTTTGGTTTCTTCTGATGCCTTACGTTTGTTGTGTGGTCATAAATTGTTTTTCGTAAATGATTCCGTCCTTCAGGTGTGGAGAGCGGAGTTGTTGTTATCTGATTTTCTGTTGCATAAGATGTCTACCTCGTCTGAATTCGATGGGATCATTTCATTAGAACTTGGTGCTGGCACTGGTGAGTCGACTTTCTTCTAGTGTTTTGTGTTTGTGTAGATAAAATTTCTTGAGTGTGTACATCATTCAATGCGAATTTTGAAATGAAAAAAAAGGAGTCAATTAGAAAAGTTCGTCTTGAATAACAGAAATTCACTTGATCTGTTTATCAGGGTTAGCCGGTATATTACTTGCACGAGTTGCTAAAACAGTGTTTTTAACAGGTACATTACTTTACTTCTTTTGATCTTTCTTTTTTAACAGCTTCAACTTTCTTTCGAAGTGATCTGTTGCCTTTTGCTATTGCCTTCGTTTTGTCATTAAAAATCTTCCGGTTTTCCTGAGTTTTTACCCAAAAGAAAGGAAAATCAGAAGACAATGGAGAATATCACGATTAGAATGTCATTTTATCAAGAGGATTGAAGTGTTCTCAAGTGATTCAAAAGAGAGGCTCCTGGGTTATATAGTCTGTTGGATACTTGTTTGCTTCATTTATCTAACCTATGTGATTGTGAAACATTATTTCCTGTTAATGCCAACAGACCATGGTGATGAGATACTCGGCAACTGTGCCAAGAATGTTGACCTTAATTCTGAACTACTCAATTGTCAAGCGACCATTCATGTTCGTGAACTTGATTGGATGAGTTCATGGCCTCCTAGGATTAGCGTCGAAGACTCCACTAATTGCAATAGGTAATATTTTATTTGTAGTGAACTTTTTTTTTTCTCCCTCTTTCACCTCCCTTCGATCGGTCATGAGTTAACATGTAATGTTCTGAGAATCACATTGTTTTAACATTTTTCATTGGAAAAACATAAGTTGCTTGATTTGCCGGCATTGCTTAGGTACTCTTGGACCTCCTCGGAAGTTAAAGAAGCAAAGGAAGCTTCTTTGCTTGTAGCTGCAGATGTAATTTACAGTGATGACCTCACAGATGCATTTTTCAGTACTGTAGAAAGATTAATGTCCTGTGGTTCGGAAAAGGTACATACCAATGCATTAGAACAGCTCATACAGTAATGGTTGGGAGTATTATGTCTGGCCTTAAACACAAGACTTAAACAGCCAAATAGCCAATCAGCAAGTTGTTGTTTGAAATAGAGTTTGAACATGGATAGTTTTGTGCATGAGAGTAGGACATACTTTCCCATGTTGGGCCAATAATGGTTATCACTATGTTAATCAGGTATTATACTTGGCATTAGAAAAGCGCTTCAACTTCAGCCTTGATGATCTTGATGTTGTTGCAAACGGTTATTCTCATTTCCGAAGTTATCTGCAAGATGACGAAGGTAACCATGTCCTTGTATGGTTGTTTCCTTCATGAGTATTCATCATCTTTAACCTTCTGGCTTTTAAGTTGGCTTTGGAATGGCTGGTTGCAGAGTGTGAAGGCGCCGAAGTCTGCTCAACGCGCTGCTTTGTGGGCAAGTGCATTGACATCGCACAGATTCCTCAATATGTGAGAGAGTATGACAGAGGAAGTGATGTGGAGATTTGGCAGATCAAGTACAGCAGAAGAAAACTTTAATTTAAGGTTCCTATAACAGCAGGATATTACATGTAACAATCCTTCTGTTTATGAAGTGCATCAGAATTTGTTGTTTCCAGAACTCAAACTATCAGACTGGCAAGTGGATATTGGTTAATGGACTACCCGCCTCGCCCAACTTATGCAGCCTAAAGGGAAAACCAGGCCGGACCGTGCTGGTCCGAGCGTTCGGGCCACTCCACAATTTTGTGAGAAATTACAGAAAATAGGCTATTTTTTTTAATTAAAATATTTAGAATAAATAACATATTTTAAAAATAGTTGAGGTAAATAGCATATTTATGAATATTTTTTAAGATAATTTTATCGTAAATATGCTTCGTAAATAAATTATCTAACATAAATATGATATTTACTGTAAATATTATATTCATAATGATTTTCTACTATAAGTTTTGTTGCGAATATGTTTGGTAAATACATTATTTATCATATATATATATATATATATATTGTTTATTATCAAACAAAGATTTTTTTTGTTCTTTATTTTTGTTACTAGAGGTTTTTGATTTATTTCTCTCATTCTCCGAAAGACCATTAACTTGAATTCAAGTAGTTTTTAAAAAATAGAGTGATAGAAAATGTGCCACAACGACAGCAGTCTTCCCAGTCATTCCATGCAAATCCAATCTCCCCCTTCACCACGTACAAGAATCTCTCTCTCTCTCTCTCACTCTCTCTCTCTCTAATGCAAAGTTGGTGACGGTTCCGAATATCACTTTTAAGACAAGTTACAACTAAAGTGAAAAAGTAAAGGGTTACAAAAGCAAACCGAAGCCTGTTATATATTCTCCCCACTGCAAAACCCTTTGCTTTTCGCCTTTATGCCCATACTAGCCAATTTCGGCATTTTTGGACGTTGCCACATTCCTCTTTTACGGCTTTTTTTCTGCAAAGCCTATAGACCATCCAGTTTGTGCTTACTGCTGAGCTTAAAGGAGCTGTCTTTAGCTAATTTTAACCCTAACGCATTTCATTTAGAAAATACATAAAAAACAAGCGTTTTTCAATTTTTTTTAAAGAACGTTTATGATATGAACTTCTTCTTCTTCTTTTTTTATTTATTTATTTGAAAATGATATGAACTCTTCTTTTACATTCTTATCAGAAAAAGAGAAAAAGTGTGTTGTTTTCCATGCAGTTGGTTTTTGGGCATAGTTCATCATATGTATCAATTTATTTAAAGCTGAAAAAATAAAAAAATCTAAAGCTGTGTTCGTATGGAGTATTGTTTTTTTTTTATAAGTGAGTATCGACTAAATTAATTTGCTTTTGTTGTCGTTGAGGTCAGATTTCGTACCTCATCTATTACCGTACACGTGTTCCCGAATAAGCCACTGAAGAGTATAAGACGACTCAGAGACATGCTACTTAGAAGACCCATGACTCCCAGATGACAGGAGAACGACTGGTGGGTGATTGGCAAGTCAGTAGAGCTAAATAAGGAAAGTTGACTTCATGGGTAGGATCAGGAAACTAAATCCAACATATTAGGCAAGGGAATCGGCCAATAAACTCGGATCTATTCGGAAAAGGTGGTTTCCCAATATCTTCTAGTCATCTAAGAATTGAAAAGTCAAGCAACCCATTAGCATTCAAGGCATATTCTACCAGAATCAGACAACACAAGGCATCAAGTCAATCCCTATAAATCAAGGCTTACTCCGCAAGCCTAGGGATCTTCTTCTTCCAATCATTCCGGATGTCCAAGGCATTGTACTCAACAAAATACATACAAAATTCCCTGAATCTCTTTGTATCACATCATCCCCCATCTCTTTTTACCCCCTTCTTACTAAAGATCTCCATTGTAATGCTCTTTTACATATAGTGGTAGCTCTCACAAGCACTACAAAGGACGTAGCTTAGAGATTATGGACGAACCTTTATGAAATCGGTTGTCTCTGTCTCTATTTACTTTTCCTGCGTTTTACTTTTTTTCTCTCAACTTACTAACAACACGCCAACGACTGCCTGGCGACTCGCCTGTCGTCCTGTTTCGGTCATTGGCTATACTTTTCTTTGATCGTAAATCCGACCCTCTACAACTGTCTATTTGAATTACCAGCAACATGGTGTCCTCTTCTTTTTTTTCTTTTTTCTTTTTTTGTATCAATTTAAAGCTACTTGTTGTCCTTTGCTTACCTCTCAATCCAACTCTCAAATATATTCCAAATACTAATAATACATGTTTCTAATATTAAATATGATCTCATACTAATTTATAAAAATATAACAGTAACAGAATTATTTAATAGTAAATCTATCATTTTTTCAAGAACCCTTATAGTAGAATTCTCTTTGAGAAAGAAAAAAAAAAAAAAAAAAAACCCTTTGGAAGGGGTGAAACAAGTAGCGCTTGCATTAGTGGGACATGACGCCTTTGGATACTGAGACTGAGAATAAAATGAATAGAATAGAAGAGAATACCAAGGCTGCAGTGTTTTATTATATTAACCTTAAAACCACAACCATTCAACTAATCTCTACAATATATTAATATAATTTGATTTAATCTGTTATATATTTTACCATATTTTAATTTTTCTGGTTTGACCTGGCTGGCCAATCTGTAATCCTTTCAAGAAAGATTTTATCAACATTACCGTTAAAAAAATGAGCTTTCAACTTCGCATCCCAAAAATCACAATCCCCCAATCCCCAATAATTCCTCCTTTGTCTCCATTTCCTCCTTTTACAATTAAAAAACAAAAATTATCCAAAAAAAAAATTTTTTCCACACACAAAATAAAAACAATTACACTCAAAACGACGCCGTCTTACTGTTATTGGTCTTGATCACTTCTCCCAACAATTCCACTTTTCTTTTCTGTCCTGACCAAAAATCATAATAATAATTAAAAAAAAAAAACAAAGTAAAGCTCTTTCTTTCTTTCTCTTTCTAAAACCTTCGGAAATTCTCTCTCTCTAGAAAAAACCAGCCGGAGGCTTGAGAGAGAGAGAGAGAGAGATCACATGCCCAATTGAGAATCTTGAAAGAGTTCGATCGGAAAAGCGAAGGGGAAGAGAGATGGGCTGCACGCAATCAAAGATCGAGAACGAGGAGGCGGTGGCGCGATGCAAAGAGCGGAAGCAATTCATGAAGGAGGCGGTCTCTGCCCGCAACGCCTTCGCGGCGGCCCACTCCTCCTACGCCATGTACCTCAAGAACACCGGCGCCGCCCTCAGCGACTACGCCCAGGGCGAGTTCCAGAACCCCCTGCTCCCCAACCCAGCCCAGCCCAACTCCTCCTCTGCCGCCGCCGGTGTCCCCTTCGTCGAGACCTTCCGTCCGCCGCCTCCCCCTCCCACCAACTACGCCGCCGCCCCCCCGCCCGCCCCTCTCCAGCGCGCCGCTACCATGCCCGAGATCAAGATCCCCAAGCACGACTCCTTGCCCAAGCCCAAGACCATCATGGAGGAGGACGAGGAAGAGGACGAGAACGAGAACGAAGGGTCTGTGAACTTGAGAAGACGGAGGAGCAGCAGAGGCGGTAGCAGAGGCGGCCATAGGGATGTTCCGGAGGAGGTTCAGGAGAGTAATCGGCCTCCCCCGCCGGCGGTTTCCCAGGAGAATCGGGCGATCCCGACGTCGTATCAGCAACATCCCACTTACGATTACTTCTTCAATGTCGACACCATGCCTAAACCGACGTTGAGTGAGATGGAAGACGTCGATATCAGTAGAGAGGAGATTGATCGCAACATGTTCGATGAAAGGTCCAAGAGAGTCGACGAAGAGGAAGAAGTGAAGAGTAGCGCTGAGGTTGAGCTGGAGCCCGTCCCAGAAAAGGCGGCGGTGGCAGCGGAGCCTCCGCCACCTCCAGATCCTGAAGCAGCAGCTGCCGCAGCTGCAGCGGCCGCAGCTGCCGCAGCGGCGAAGAATTCGAAGAAGGGGAAGCAGGTGGCGTCTGGTGCCGGAGATGGGAAGAGAATGGTTAAGGGAAATGTCAATTTTTTGCAGGTATTTGTTGATCTTGATGATCATTTTCTCAAGGCTTCGGAGAGTGCCCATGAGGTTTCCAAGATGCTTGAGGCCACCCGGCTACACTATCACTCGAATTTTGCTGATAATCGGGGTAATGACATTGTCTTTCTCAGTGCTTAAGAAGGCTCTTTCTTTGATTTTAAAATGGAAAGAGGAAAAAAAAAAAAAAAACTTGATACAAAGATTTGATTTTTGTTGTCTTTAATCGTTGACATAAATTGTTACCAGGGAGAATTCATAATGAATTATGATTGATTTTGATTGTAAAACTTGTTTTGAATTACTGGTTATCTGCTCATGCTGTTGTTCGTATCTGAAACCCCTTGCTCTTTCTTACAGGGCATATTGATCACTCTGCCAGAGTAATGCGTGTTATCACATGGAATAGGTCATTTAGAGGCTTAGCTAATAACGATGATGTGAACGATGACTTCGAGTCCGAAGAGCATGAAACACATGCTACGGTTTTGGATAAGTTGTTAGCATGGGAGAAAAAGCTCTACGATGAAGTAAAGGTACAATTCAGGATTGCTTTTTTGCTTCGTTTTTTCCCCCCCCTCTCTTAAGGTGCATAGCTGATCAAATTGCTAAGTGTGTATGTAAAATTTTTATTCCTTCCATGTCACATACACAAATTTGGTGGTGCTGTTTTCAGCTTTGTACTCGCCTGATATTACAATTATTTTGAGGATTATAAAGTTGTTTTTTTAGGATTACTGTTCAAATGTTCGTAAGGTTAGTTTTGCTGTGATTAAGCTCTTATATGCAATCTTTTCTCTGTCAACGCTGCTGCTTCTTTCCATCCTTAAAGTCACCTTTAGGCATCTAATGCTTGGCACTGCAACTAAATTGGACTAGCTATTGCTGGATAGGCAGGTGAGCTGATGAAATTTGAGTACCAAAAGAAGGTTAATGCACTGAACAGGCTAAAGAAACGGGGTACCAACTCTGATGCGTTGGAGAAAGCGAAAGCCGCCGTAAGTCATCTGCACACGCGATACATTGTTGACATGCAATCCCTGGATTCAACTGTTTCAGAGATCAACCGTTTACGAGACGAACAGTTTGTACCCAAAACTTGTTCAGCTTGTTGATGGGTGAGTGTTCGCTATAGAGGTATAGGTTGAATCATAAATCTTATTTAAACTAAACTTTTCTTTTAATCAATAGTTTTGCATCATTAGTTTACTGAATTCCTAGTAGTGCTACCATTTGCTATTTTGACCAGTAAAGATTTCCTATAAATAGAGGACCATGAAAACCCATTTGTGCTGTCCTTGACCCATCTCCAGATCTAGAAAAGATTTTGGTTTAGTGTTCTTCTATCCATCTGTGTTGCGAGATAGTGTTCCACTTGGCCTGGTACAGAAAGATATTAATTCTGTGTTGGAACTCTGAAAATGATTTCTGTTATCTTCTTAATAGTCGTACTTGAAAAAGATTTTGGAGGTCAAGAATGAAATAATAAATAAAAAAAAAAAAAGACAGACAAAGAGATTCAAACAAGTAAGTAAGCCGACCACTTTATATTGCTGAAGCCATTAGTAATTCTTCTGTGAAATTTCAGGATGGCAACTATGTGGGAAACCATGCGGCATCAACATGAAAGTCAATTCAACATTGTGCAAGCACTCAGATATCTTGACATCGCACAATCCACCAAGGAAACAAGCGAGCACCACCATGAGCGTACAATGCAGCTATGTGCTGTTGTGAATGAGTGGCATTTACAGTTTCAGAAGCTTGTATATAAGCAAAAAGACTATATAAAAGCCCTAAACACCTGGCTAAAACTAAATCTCATTCCCACCGAGAGCAGCATGAAGGAGAAAGTTTCTTCCCCGCCGAGGCATCAAACACCCCCTATACAGAAACTCCTCATTGAGTGGCAGGATCATCTGGAGAAGGTACCAGATGAGCTTGCGAGAAGTGCCATCAGCAACTTTGCTGCCGTGATAGAAACTATAGATCATCAACAAGACGAAGAGATGAGGTTGAGAGAAAAATGCGAGGAAACCGGTAAGGAGCTCGAGCGGAAAAAACGGCAATTTGAAGACTGGTACAATAAATATATGCAGCGGCAAATACCCGAGGATGGGGAGACTCCAGAAGATACTGCTGGCAATCGTATTATTGTGGAAAGGCAGTTCGTGGTGGATTCACTGCAGAAGAGGCTTGAAGAGGATCGGGAGGCCTACCGGAGGCATTGCCTTCAGGTGAGGGAGAAGTCATTAGTTAGTCTTAAAACTCGCCTGCCGGAGCTTTTCAGGGCATTGTTGGATTTCTCAGTTGCCTGTACGCATATGTACGGGGACTTGAGGTCCAGATCACTGCCCCAGCATCACCACCAGAGCTCTGCATAATTGTTTGTACAATTTGGTCATTTGCATCCTCTTTTCTTTCCCTTCATTATAGTTAATTTATATGTGATATATTACCCCTTTTTTTTTTTGGGCCAAGAATGTGGTCTAGTTTTTATAAGCTCATGCAATTGTTGTATGAGACAAATCCCTGAAAATCATTTGTAAGTTGTGTTCAACAGATTTTGATTGCCTAATAGACTGTTTATAGTTATTTGCTGCCATCGAAAGTGGAAGGAGTCCTATTTTTGCAAATTCGATCTATATTTCTTGTTTAATGCTCTGCTTTTGTTGTGAATAATTCTTCTTTTGCAATATACTTGATCAGTTACGATGGCTGAAAAAAGAAAAAATCTATCTCTATATATATATGCATGCATGTATATGTACACACACACACACACACACTTATGTGTGTGTATTTACTTGAGCCTTGCGTGGTTTGGAACTTGGGAAAATAGTTTCTTTACAAACATCCAATTTACTCCATACACCCAAGAGAGCAAAGAAATCTCTTATCTTCCTGCTATCCCGAAAGGGAAAGAAACCCCATCCTGCTCTTTCCTTTTGTTACGCTCCCACGTCCCACATGGGAGGGGACATTGGCGCGTAAAAAAGGGGGATCCTATCAATTTTTATGACCAAGGATAATAAGCTCATGAGAGCTTAGTCTTGAGGATCCTATCAACTTTTCTGACCAAGGATAATAAGCTCATGAGAACTTAGTCTTACTTCATCGTCGAGAAACGAAAGAAGATTTCTATCTCTAAGTATAACTAAGAGGTAGCTCACTTTTTTTTGGGTGTGAATTGAAGGCTAAAAAAGGAGCGGGGAATTTCATGAAACATCATTGCTTTTGAATAATAGCATATTTACACTTAAAATGAAGAAAGAAAAATCCCAGATGAGGACTTTCGTAGCAATTGGATTGGCAGGCAAAGTCAACCGAAGCAGCAAAATAGTTTTCTTCTGTCTCTAACTTCGTTGTTCAGATTCATTCCTGTAGGCTTTGAAGGGAAAGCTTTTGCAAGTCTCTTTGCTGCACAAACCATAAAATGTACGTTAAAAATCACAAAAATATTGTAGATAAATTTTTGCACTTTGAAAAAGGTTAAAAGGTAACCTATTTCATAGAAGAGCTCGTTAATATTTTCCGCAGTTTTTGCTGATGTTTCGATATAAAACATCCCATTCTCTTGAGCAAATTGTTCTCCTTCCTGTAACCAACCATTTAGAACAGAACTTGCTTGAGAATAGGAAGGAAAATCAAGGGAGAGGAAAGATGTTGCAAAAAAGTTACCTCTGTCTCGACTTCTCTCTTGGGCTCCAAGTCACTCTTGTTTGCAACCAATGCCATCACCAACTTTGAGTTCCCTGCAAAATTTTACATGCCGTGATTGTATCCTCGATACAGCTATATCATCATTCCGAAACAAACGACACTTATCTGATGAAAATCTAACACTAGTTTCACGTAGGCATCTTCTTGATGCAAAACGAGTGTTAGCCAAAATTCTTATTTAGACAAATCGCGAGTTTTTTTCCTTGTTGGCCTAACCTTGTCGTTCCAGTTCTTCGACCCATTTTTTGGCTCGAGTGAATGTGTCCTGAAGTCAAAATACCATTTACTGAGTCATATACTTTTAACTAGTACAAAATCAAAAAGTACTAAAACAAATCATGGCTTGCATCTGTATTTTATCTCGAGAATATCTAAGGGCTTGGAGTTCTATCCTAAATCGTTAACCAGCAACCCTGATGCTTTTAAATTCATTATCCATTTCATGTCTAGCAGCCAATGTAGGCACTCTCCCGACAAAATCAAATCAAGTTAACAAAATGTACTTCTACACAAATTTTAAGAAGTTTGAAAAGGGTACCTTGCTTGAAATGTCATAGACAACCACAGCTGCTGCGGCACCACGATAGTACATAGGCGCCAAGCTATGGTATCTTTCTTGCCCTGCTGTGTCCCATATATCGAACTTCACTGTCGCCTCCGTTAACGACAGTATCTGAGTGAAGAAGGCTGCTCCTATGGTTGGTTCCTAACATGTGTATAAAACGAACAATCAGAGTCGATTTTAAACACTTGTATGTTCCAGGAAAAAGGTTTTACTTTTGTTGATGGTATTAACCTGGTGATCCAAGAATTGACCTTTGACAAATCTTAGTACCAGACTGGTTTTCCCAGTTCCCATGTCCCCAAGAAGTACCTGCAAAACAAACATTTATATCCTAAAACAACGTCCAAACCACAGCAAATGGAGCAAATTTCTGGTAAAAATTAGTAGTGCAAAAGCATAAATTTGTTTATTTTAATAGATTATTAATCCGAGATTAATGCTATGTTTACTTGCCAAAGTATGCACTTGTGAATTCTTGTACAAAATTTTCAATTTTTCATGCTGTAATTTGCCTTAAGGTTCTGTAACTACAATCTATTAATCAAGGAATTGAAAATAAGAAATGGTTAGACATACCTACCAATTTGGCTTGTATGATCTTGTTACCAGGCCTCGCCATGAAACTTCGATCAAAATCGTCTATCGAATTCGATTTTCGTTCGGTTGAAATTGTTCTATGTGCACTTTAAACATTGGAAACAGGATGAAACTAGAAAAGAAGACGTCAAAGAGACTAAATCCAACAAGGACTGGTAGTTTTGCAACTTTGGTTGACTGGTAGTTCTGTTGCATAGTTGGATACATTTCCCAAGAGTATTTGACCTCTTTTTCTATATATATATGTATATATATATATATATATATATAATAATGAAGGTACACACACAACACACATACATCTTTTTTCCTCCTCTCCTCTCTGTCTAGATTATTCCATCTCTATATTTCTTCAAGTAATGGGCATATATACCTACAGAGTTCGAGTTAGTTACATAATCTCACACACAATAATAACTACAAAAAAGGGAAAAAAATTATAAATGTGATTGGATGATAAGCCTAGAATTTACTCTATATTTAATTGTATTATAAGATACCAGTTTAAAGCATACATATTTGAGAAAATTAAAAGAATAACTAAAAAGGAAAAAAAAAAAAAAGACCAAACGAAAAACAAAGGACCTCAAAGTAAAAGAAGAAAGACATGAAAAGCAATACCAAAAAGATAAAAGGACTACAATGAAAAAATTGACCAATACAAAAAAAAAAAAAAAAAAAAAAAAAAGGACTAAAACAAAAAATAATAATAATTGGGCCGGAAAAAAATGCAAAGGGCTAAAAGAATTAAAAAGTTTTTTTTATCCAAAATGAACAGTTTGTTTTGGACGAAGTGGGGAGAAATAGTAGGAAATATTCTTCTATCTAAAATGTGTATAGATGTATAGATAAAGTTGGAAAATCAAAGCATCTTAAGAACAACTAATTTTCAGAATCTCCACATTATTATTTGTTATCATTCGTTCGATACATGCTCTAAAAGCACAACAAGGTTTGCTATCTCTCTCTCTCTTTTTTCCCTTTCAATCTAATATTTTCATGAGTACACGCAACATTTGGACATTTGAGTACTCAAAACTTTGATAATACATAAAGAAAGTAACAAAGCAATGTCACTGGATAATAAAGTAATTAAACGAGACCAAATGATATAAAATGTCTAATTCATGTAACTTAATAATTATGGCCTGCCAATAAGAAGAGCGTTTCTCACAAGATATTCCCATAACATGATTAAGTATTGACTTCTAAGTTCAAACAACACCAATCAAACAAAGCTTTTGTTATATTTAAGGCTTTTTTTTTTTTTTTTTTTAATAAATTTTTAAAGTAAGCCCTTCCCTGCTTTTCATATCCTTTCCTTATCCGTAAAGTCGTATTAAGATCATTTATCTCTCAAATAAATAAGGAGATTTCTACAATAATATATGCTAATTTATATCAAAAACTATATATTTTAGAGAATTATTTTTTGGGATATGTGGGTAAATAGACTTTTTTTAAATATTCCTTTTAATAAATGTTCTAAATTTGGTTAAATTAGAAAAAAAAAAAATTGTTTTAAATGAGTGATTGATTGATTAAAATCTTTTTTTACCAGTCAATCATTAATCATTGATTAAGCAGATATATAGGTTAATCAACATTTAAATGGCTATTGACCATTTTCTTAATTAAAAAAAAAAAAAAAAGGATGTGTTTAAAAACTATCTATCAACCTAATTTGTAACTTAAATAAGATTCAACAATAAAAACTTACATTATTTATATGAGGTCCCGCTACAGAAAATTTAATATGTAATTTATGTATAGCCGAGAATCAAGTGAAGTTGATTTTGTAAGACAAGTACTAACATGCTATTTGGTTGGATTATAATAATTTTCCTTTGGCTAGTTTTGAAGGTTGTAAAAGCAAGCATCGTCCTAGTCTCCTACAAATTCGAGGCCTCAACTATTGTTGTTTTGTTTCCAATCATTATTGTCCATTTATGTTACATAACCATGTGGCATTTTCATGGAAAATGTACAATATCAAAAGTATATTTCTGTTCCTAAGAATTACCAACTCGTTAATTTGGACCAATTTGTACATTTTTAGAACAGAAACTACTCCTTCCCCGTGAAAAGAAAAATCGGAATTCTCAACAACTCAAAATGAAAGGAAAGGCACGAAAAGATTATATAAATTAATTTTAAATGAGGTAGAACAAAAGTGTACCCGACCACAATTTCCTCGCAACCCAAACGAAAACATAAAGAGCATGCAAACAAACAAAAGAAAACTAAAGTCTCAAGTTACCATATTCTCTTCTCTCTCTCTCTCTCCTTCTCCTCCTTTTTTTTTTTTTTTTACCACATTCACTTCTCAAAAATGGCCAACTTTTTTGTCTTTCTTTTTCATGAATGCCCTTGAAAATTTCTTTAAAAAAAGAAAGAGAGAAAAATATATCTCAAATTGGATGAACCAATAAACAAATAAATAATTGAGTTCCCTTTTTTTTATTATTTTTATTTTTTTTATAGTCAATTAGTTAGAGTTAGGTCTATGCAGTGTTAAAGGGTGACATTTTTGTTACAGGTCTCTTGATCACTTTTAATTAATGAGAGTTTTCTATTGATTATACAATAGTAATATTATTAAAAGAATTATATATATACTTGATCATTTATATCCCTTTGTAATTTTCTATTATTAAAATTCGGTGCACATTTTATCATCTTGTTTATTTTATTTAAATTTATTGATCGAATCGATCTGAAGTTAAGCTTTTATTGCGTTAAAGATCATTTGAGTCAATATTAGTCTTTATATTTAGTTTGAAATACAATTACTATTAAAATTAAAAAAAAAACATTATCTTAATTGTATTTCCCAAAATACCCTTGACCAATAATTCCCATTTACAGAGAGAGACACCTCCTCCAACGTTAGTACGCAAACAAATGGCAACGCCAACGTCTTCCTCGAAGTCCGAGCCGAAATACGCTCCGTTGCCTCCCGACGAAAACTACGTCGTATTGCCGCTCTACTTCCCCCGCCGTCGGCTGCGCCACTGCGCGATCTCGGCCGTCTGTATCGTCCTGCTCATCTCGGCGGCGTACGCCTTCTGGCCGTCCGATCCGGACATCAAGGTGGTGCGGATGCGTCTGACGAGCGTCCGGGTCCACAGGACGCCCCACGTGGCGGTCGACGTGTCGGTGTCGCTGACGGTGCGGGTCCGGAACGACGACGTTTACTCCCTCGACTACACTGCGCTGGATGTGGCGGTGGGATACAGGGGGAAGTGGCTGGGTCACGTGAGGTCCGACCGGGGTCACGTGAGGGCCCAAGGATCGTCCTACGTGGACGCCGAGCTGGACCTCGACGGAGTCGAGATCTTCTCCGACGTCGTCTTCCTCCTCGAGGACTTGGCCAAGGGTACGGTTCGCTTTGATACTGTTACTGTGGTTAAAGGTCAGCTCGGCCTTTTATTCCTCCACTTCCCTTTGCAGGTATTAAAATAAATAAATCTATGTGAAATCTCTCACTTTTTATTAATCATATCACATTAATAATTTTGGTGATTTTTTTAGAGCTTTCGTCTATGAAAAGATCTTTATTAAGTTAATTTGAGCTTATTTAAATTCACTAATTAACTGAGAAGTTAAGTAGGCGCCGATCTATTCAGGATGTTCGGGTGCAGTTACCGACTCTGAAGCCACCCTCTCATTGAAAGAAAAAGAGTTCATATTTTTTTTAATTGTTTTTGCTGTACTTTGTTGACAGGCAAAAGTGTCATGTGAGCTCTCCATCAACACAATTAATCAGACAATTTTACGCCAAAATTGTTACCCTGTGGTTAGTATCTCTTACATATACACTTGTTTTTCTAGTTGAGCAATATTGATGGATATATATATATATATATATATATATATATAGATGTGTTTTGTTAAGAGAGATGTGTTATAATTAACCAAAATTATGTGAAATTGATGGAATCTGATAAGAATTTGATGGTTTAGAAACACACATCACAATCTGAAATTAATTTGGCCGATGATAGATTGGTCAAAGTGTGATTGTTGATTTAAAAATTAGAAGAATGCATTTTGTTAAGAGGCAGAACTGATTTTGTGTATCTAACTTGTGGTTTCGCCGACAACCGCCAGTGATCTCGATGAGTTCGAGTACAATGCCAAGGGACAGCAGAGGCAGAGCTAGAGAAGATCCAACGAAGCAGTGCGTGCCATTTGCTTCTCCTAGTTCGAAAGTCGGTTTTTGGCTTTGAGAATTTGAAACATTATTGCCTATCATCCATTGCAATTTCATGTCCATCTCATGTTTAGATGTGTGATGTCGTTGTGAGATATGTGTTTGTGATGAGCCTAGCTATTGCTATTTGCAGTGTAAATAACCATTCAGAAGTGAATTGTGCTTCTCAAAATGCCTGGTGTAAGTTCTTCATTGAAGGATTATTCCTTTCCCGCACTGTATATGGTGTACATTCTTTTTGCCATAATTTTTACATTCTTTTCATGTATTTAATTTTCTGTAGACCTTGTTTGCTTGCTTGCTTGCTTTTAAGATCGTTCGTTTTGCCCTTCGTAGGTCGTTTATGTTCTGAACTAGAATCATGTCTTTCACTTCTGTGTCTTTTTTCTACGAAAAGGAGATATTAGAAAATTCCTGAGAGTGAGGAAATAAGATTGCGAAACGGGGATCCTTTCATTTTAACTCTGGTATTTTTGATCTTTGAAATGAGAGTAAATTTGCGTCGTCCACAACATGTCATTCTTGTTGAATGTGGTCGTTTCATCAAGACAGTTTTCCCCGGGATGAAAACGGCTTCACGGAAATGTTATGTCGTTTTCATTCATGTAGTTTGTTTTATCATAATGTTGTATGCGGCATGTCGTTTAATTCAACATAACAGAATCAACGTGCTAATGTGGTTTTTTTTTTTTTTTTTTTTTTTTTGGATATGAAAACGGAGGAAAAAACCGACCAGCCGTTTCTTTAATAAGATAAAAATGACAAGTTGTTCTAAGTTTTATGAGTATGTTGTCGTTTTCTGGAAATCAACGACATGTAGTTTTAGGTGCAGAATAAACGGCATGTCGTTCTATCTTTTCTGTTTTCCGTTTTCTTGTTGATCCTTATTGAATAATAGAACAGAATTTACTAAAAGGTTCGAAAAAAGATCTAAAAAGAGTTGGAAACAGTTTGGTACCATTATTCACCCAAAAAAAAAAAAAAGAGGACATCATGGCAATGGTTTGTGCAGCAATAACTCTAGGGGAGCAAAATAAAGCCCAAGACAAAAATTACTCCAATTAGGGAAAAAAAAAAAGGAACAAAAATCTAAGAGATTCTTGTTCTTGTCGTTGGTACTGAATAACGGTAAGACACTAATTTAATATTAATTTTTTGATTACCAACCTATATAACATGTGATTTATCTTTTTATTTATGTGTTAAAAAAATTATTATATCAATTTAAGTTAAATATTATATTTATTAGTGAAAAGATAACAATCCATTATCACATGAGTTTGTACATAAAAATTGAGATTTAAATTAATGTCTCTAATATTACTCTTTGTCAAAATATCATAAATGGTTCAACTCTCCACGATTTTCTGAAATGCTATTTTAAAAAAAAAATAATAATAATTTTACCGCTTATAAACTAATAACAGTGTAGTAACTAGCAGTTTTCGTAAACTGAAATAAATTAGTAAATTAATAGCCCTGAATCTAAGAATGTAGGATTACTTTTTATAGAACAAAGCATTTTCATTTATTCAAAACGACCCAACTAGCTCGTCAAGTTTGGGCAGGGTTTCTTAAATTCGATTGCCCTTTATTTCAGAATATAGTTCAGCATTAAAATTCCTGCTGTACTTGTCTTTATTTTACTTTGTGGAGAGGATGTCCAACTCCATCGTTAATTAAAGCAGTGAATTTTTTTTTTCACACCCAAAATATATATATATATATATATATACTACTTTAAGGAATGGGTCCGTCTTCTTTCAACCAAATTCTTGTTTTGTGGAAAGGAACTTCCAATACCCAAAATAAATAAATTAATAAACCAAAGCAAAACAAAACAAAACAAAAACCTGACGTTTGTTTCTCAAAAGAAACTGAAAATGTGAATGAGTAAAACATAAGAGTCAAGTTCAGTTTGGAACATAATTTTCTCCAAAATAATTCAAGAAAATGTGTTGCTCAAATAAGACAGACGAGAAAATTACACACATAAGAAACTTCACATTTAAGTAATACTCAACTCTTAGTTGGCTTTGTTAAGGATGTCTAATCAATTGAGGGACTTTTTTTTGTTTTTTTGTTTTTTTTTTCCCAATTTCTTTGAACTTCAAAAAGTAGACAACATAAAATTTAAAAATGGTCTCTTACTTAGTATCATACGGTATTTATAACTTTTTACGTAAAAATTCATAACAACTAATTGATTTATATGTATTATCCTGACATAAATGTAAAGGATAAAAATTACTGAAAAATATTACATTCGAATCATATGATTTGTATAATATAACACAAATCACGTTATAAATGTTAGTTGGAAGCGGGTGGCATAGAGGAGACTATATGTGTGTGTTTATAGAGAGATATATATATATATATATATTCCCTTTTTAAGTCATTCTAGAGTGTAAACTTGAACAACTTATCTGCTATAAAAAAGAGAGACCAGTTTCAAGCTTCCCAAGCTAAAAACACCAAGATGTCTTGCTTTTTGGACAGCTGTGTGAGAAGTGGCTACGAGAAGATTGTGCTCTGCACGGTACTGGAATCGGGATTGAAAATGCCGGTGTGGAAGATGTTGTGGACGAAGATAAAGAAGGAGAAGAGGAGGTTCTTTGACTGTACTTCTTCTGATGATCCAGTTCATGTTCCTTATGATCCCTACACGTACTCCCAGAATTTTGTTCCGGGCTCGGCTGCTGACCCCGAGAACCTGTCGCGATCGTTCTCCGCTCGGTTCGCCGTTCCGTTGAGGATTTTCGAGGAGAGTGGATTTGTGAGTTGATGGGAAAGAAAATGTTGTCTTGTTCAGTTAAAGGGCTTTGTTTTTTTAGCAATGGTGTTATATTTTTTTGGCCAAGGGATTATATCAGATAATCTGGTCTGTTTATCTTCTTCTTCCTCTTTTTCTCTCTATTTATGTTCTTTTTTATTTTTCAAGTTGAAGCAATTCTTTAGAGACAAGGAATCTGCATTATCTCTGATAAATCCCAACAAACATGGATGATGATGACATTTCAGAATGCTTGTGAATATTAATATGTAAACTCTTTTAGTAGGGGATTTTTTTTTTTTTTTTTTTTCGTTTCCTTCTCATCTTTCAGAGGCAAAATTGTGGTTAAGTTTCAAACTTAAACCATAAATAAGCATATACTAGAAATAGGAAGAACACCATTATTAACTACTCAAGTGCTGATTTTTGAGCTCCTGACAATATAGTTTGCTTAAGTGGTAAAATCCAATGCTTTTGGATTGGTCCATTCCTGCTATATTTGGATTTATCTCTGCACTTGGACAACAATGTTTTTAAATAATTTAATTTAAAAAAAAAAAAAAAAAACCTTTATTTCCTTGGATGGTATTATGTTGAAAAAAAAAAAAACAAAAAAAAAACATGCCACTCTGTTTTTCATCAACTTTGACAACCAAAACTGAGATACAGAAAAGTAAGTAGAAAAGTTAAGTGCTTGTTTGGTTTGCAATAATTTTGATTTCCAAGTGTTACTAAGCAGGACTAATCAGATTCAAAGATCACTTGAAGCTAAAGAACAAACTGAAGAAAAAAAAAATGCAAAACTAGAGATAGTCCTTTTCTTCAGACCAGCAACGGAGTTCTGCGAAAGCAAGCTTGGTTTCGGGGACAAAGCTTGTCACGACGCGATTCTTTTTCCCGAGGCTTGTCATCTGTGGGGTTCACATTGTGCAGATGACAATTCATGCTGCCACTAAATCTACCCACACAAGGACCTATCTGCAAATTAATTATTTCTCTAGCTCAGTTGTCCCGTTCTTGAATCGCCATCTTCACCGCCTTGTATCACTCATTAAACAAATTTTTTGTGCTTTACAATATACTTAGGTGGCGTTTGATTCATAGATTCAAATTCAATTTTTTACGAGAGAAAACACTGTTAAAAAAAAAAAAAAACAAATTGTGGTTCAAATCCAGTTGCCAAATAAACAGAAGAGTTTTGAGAGGCCAAATGAAAAAGGAAAAGAAAAGGGATTTATTTGGGCATTTAGTTGAGCAAGTCAACAAGTTATGGACAAGACTGTTTATTTGGATTCTGTCTGATTGGTAACAGGTCTTAATGGCCTGACCTACTTTAACTGTTAGAATTGAAATCTCCCAACGGTTTCTTAAAGTGAGAAATTTTTTTTTACTTGCAAAAAAAAAAAAAAAAAAAAGTTTCAAATCTTGGTGAAGAAACAGAACCAAGAAAGACATGACTGGAAATTTGAATTAAAGACACAGAGAGTTACTAAATACCTGAGTGTTGGAAAATTTGGTTCGGGTCGAAGAGAAAATATATATATATATATATATTTCTTGGTTTTTAATTCAGCAACAAATGGAAAAGGACAGTTTATACTTGAGGGGGTAAAAGAATCTAAAGGTCTTGATTTTACACCTAGGAAGAGACTCGTTGGATGCTGTGCATACTATTATTATTATTATTACTACTGCAAGGCTTGCTGTTGTTAGTTATATTTATTGGTTCAATTTTTCAACTGAACTTTTGGCAGCTTTAGATCCAGAAAGAAACAGGTCGGTTTAGTAAAAAGGCTAATCAATGTGACCAAAAAAAAAAAAATCCTGTTTTTAATGTCTTTGTTTCCTTCATTTTCCTTTATTTCTTTAAATTCATTCTTCTGGCTCCATTGCAAGCATGTTGCTATCTAACGGGAGACTTGTCACTAGCCCACAAAAGCAAGCCTTTCTGGGTTGTTCATAACTGGTCCGAGTTGGTCCCCCCCCTTTTTCATTTAATGAATTCAAAGTACTGTTTACTAGGGTTGGCAATTTGTGTTGGTGGGTCATGTTCGTGTCGTGTTTAAGCTCTCAGTTGACACTTTAACCATTGACCCAAACCCAAACCATTAAATAATCTTGTCAAAAAGCTTAACCCAAATCCAACCTTTTAATTAAATAATTAACACGGATACGACCCATCTAACCCGTTTAATATATGGGTCACAACGTGTCGTATTAAACTACAAACTTATTTACTAATGGGTTACGGTGTCATTTTAACTTGTTTACAACCCATTAAACCAACCTGATTAAAATCAAAACTTAATGCTAAAAAATAAATAAAAAGACGTGAATGATGAATAAATACCTAATTAACAAGTTCATCCGTCTATAACTAAAGTTTCAGCTATCAACATCAGTTCACATAAGCAAAACAATATCAGTTAAAAGTCCACAAATCCAAAACATGCTCATAGGAAAGCCAAGTTTGAATGCGAGGGATAGAGAGAATAAGCAAATGAGAAAGATGAAACTATAAAAGCAGAAGGCGAGAGATTGTGAGAGACGAAGAGATATGAGGGTGGTTGGGATAGTGTGAATATGATCGAGAAAGAGGATAAGGTATGTCGGTAGGAAGAAGAAAACCCTAACGAGAGGGTGAGGTGAGGTAACTATGATATTTGAAGAATAAGAGAAAAATGAAACTCTGTCTTTTTTCCTTTTATATTTTCCCTAAAATCAAATTTTGATAAAGCTTCAAAACAATATTAAAAATATTTCTGAAACCATATAATGTAAAACTAAAAGGTTAGTAAATGGGTGAATAACGGATCGTGTTCGTGTCAATCCATATATGACCTATTTATTAAACATGTTATTACGGGTTGGCGGGTTCAACCTATTTTGACCCTTTATTTAATCATGTCTAGCGGATTCAATCCGTTTTAACCCAAACCTATTTAAAGAAAACCCAAACCCGCTAACTTCGTACGGGTTTCGTATCGTGTTGTCGTGTCGTAACCCAAATTGCCATAACTATTATTTACTTATGTATATATAATATACCCAAGATGGTCCTTATAAGGATTGGAAAAACTTCTAGATGTTGATTTTATATCCACCCAACCTAACAAAAATTGATAATCAATTCAGATCTATTAATAAAGTTCTCCCATAAGATCATGCCAAAAACATTAAAAACTTTATTTCTTTGAAAAGTGTGAAAAAGGAACGACTAGTGTTAGCATACCTTATTAGGTGTTCACAAAGGAGTTGTTGCAGACGTTGACAGAAATGTTCGCTGGATGCCCTAATAGCGGGCGCTATCCTTCAGAGGAGCACGTCATACATCTTAATATTACTGAATATGATAGCGTTCATTATACATTGAGAAGCGGTCTCAGGCACACTAATCAATTGGCGGGATTGATGTGCCAAGAACAAGTCTTTACATTGAAAATTGACCCTTAAAAGGGTCCTTCGACACTCAAATCTTAAACCACGTACCCAGTTAGGATCAGGTCAAAACAATTAGTGGTAAATACACTATAGACTTGAGAAAGATTGCTAATTTCTCTTTTTATTATTATTATTATTATTATTTTTTTTTTTTTGCAAATATACGATATACTAGATTTCAAAGTGAAGATTGCAAATCTAAAGAATAAAGAGAGCATGGTAACAGTAAACGTGACTGAAACTAACATCAGGATCAGGTCTTGTCAATCATTGATGAATCTAATCAATGACATAAAATGCTACACCAAAGAGAGGCCACAAATGACAACCACTGCATAAACGCTGCAATCAATGAAGATACCGCGAATGGCTTGGTAAACCACCAGGCCTCTCTCCAAAAACTTTAATGCCTGTTTCCAATTATGCCCATCATCCCGGATCTGAAGCACTTCTTCTTCTTCTTCTTCTTCTCCTCCTCCTCCTCCATCCTCGAGGGCTCTTCGGTTCTCAAGGTGTAATCGAGCGATCACAATCGTCACATCGGTTAGCAGTAGAATGTAAAGAGGCCTCGAGGCGACAACACTCTCTGATCTCACTATGTTCATTCCAAATAACGGGTAGTCGACGTAGGATAACACTACCAAGAAGGCTATTATCAGAGCACAGAAAATGCGTGTGGTCTCGGAAGCTATGATCGAGGAATTTAGTCGCTTGGAACCGAAGAATTTAGGGTGGTGTTTGATTTTAAGTGTTGGTAATGATTCTGCAGATGGTTTTTGTAAATTTCTCTTGTACTCTTGACATTGTTGATGAGATTCAATTTGGCTTCCAATGTTACAATCTTTTTCCTCCTCTGATACCTCTTTAGTAATTTTTTTATTCTCATGAGAACCTGCTGCAATAACAGGATGAATTAATCCATGAGAATTTATATCATAAAATAAGTACTTAAATAAGTATGGACTTAATTATCTTGCAAATTAAAAAACTATTCTCTTAGTCTTATATACATATAGATATGTAGCTGAAACAACTAATATTTTAAACTATCGTTTTAGTTTAATTTTTCTTTAGTTTGCTATTAAGACTTGATTCTGATTTTCTCTATTTTGTTTCTTTTTTATATTTCTCTTTTAATAAATTTGAGAAGAGGCTTTAATCCTTCCTCTCCATTTGTTATATAATATATATATATATATATAGCTGAGACAACAAATATTTTACATCCTATATATACTAGGTACGAAATATTTATGCTATGGGTTCAAGTTCTTATATTTTCTTAAGACAAAAACGACATGGGAAATGCGCCTTCTAACTAGGAGTCTTAAGTACAGCACACATATATCATCAATATCGCATTAATTACACATTCTTTCTTGAACAAATATCCATTGCAAATAAGAATTAAGTCTCTAATTCTTGTTTAGTTATGATCCCCAGATTTGATCAGAAAACACAAGAATTGTACATGATACACACACCTACATACATGTACATACATACATACATATAGGAAATGGAAACGCATGCAAATGAAACGCTATAGATCATGATTATTGACCAATGGAGGAGAATATATCTGAATTACATACAGGAAAAGAAAAAATATAGAACATGATTTATGAATTTTATCAAATGAAAGAAAATGTACCTTCATGAATGTGATTATTATAAGGAGCTGATGAGGATGATGGTGAAGGTGGTGGTGTTGAAGGGACGAGACTTGGGAGGCGGCCCGTTATGAGTGCCATCCGATCCGCCTCTCTCTCGACAATTCTTCTTCTTCTTTCTTCTCTTTTATGGTCGTTGTTCATTGCCATCTCTCTCTCTCTCTCTCCCTAATTTCAGATGACATCTTCTTCAGCCTTTTATCGATCCCCTGATCTAAATTTCATCATGTGTTATTCACTCACTCGTCTAATTATTGCTGAAAATCCGTAGCAAACGTCGTCGTTTTCTTTCCCCTAACAATTAACCTTAACTCTAGCAAATCACGTTAAATGTTTCCCAAGAAACGTACACGTCGCGTGAAATATACTTCCTTTTCTTTCGGTAGTTTTGCTGGCAACATGAATTATTTTATTAAATATTATGCCATCTTTAGATTCACCAAATTAATGGATTAATTTAAGGAAAATTAATACAAAGAATTGGCTTCAAAAACATACTTAATACAAAGAATTGGCTTCAAAAACATGCTTAATTTATTTTTTCTTACAATCTTACTTCTTATTTACTACAAACATTGAGACCAACAAAATGCCTTTTTGAACAACGACTGGTCATTATATTCAAACCCTTTCATGGGATTAATGGTCAAATTTGCAAATTTTTAAGTCAATAAATCCCTGCCTTAAGTAATTAATTATTTCATTGATTTTATTCCCCAAAATTCGCTACCCCATAACGTAATGCACTGATAAAAAACTAAAACGTTATTTTCACCCACCATTTAAATCTCTCATATGTTACTTAATTTGTTTATAAATCACCCCAACATCTCCATACTTTTTCGCAGAAAGGGGGAAAAAAAATGCCAAAGAAACTCCAAGACTATCTCTTCAAGATCAAAAAACCAACTCCAAAAATCCATTTCCCCACCAACTCTTTCTCTTCCTCCAAAAACTGGATCCTCTCCGGCTGCAAACACCCCAAAACGCTGTCGTTCGCCGTCGGCCGAGGCGATCAAAAGCACGACGCTTACCTCGAAGACGTCGGCGACATCTCGGCCAAACTCTCCGACATCGACCGCTTCCTCGTCGAAAACTTCAAGTCACTCTACATCAAAGACGACGTCGTCGAGGTCGGCGATCAAGAAAACCGAGGCGGGAATATTCCGTTCGAATCGCCCCGGTTCGACGACCCGGTTCCTAAATTATGCGGTTCGAACCGGTTCTTCGTCTCGCCGGGAGTATCGGGTTCGCTTATCGAGGAATCTTGGACGAGTATGGCCACCACCAGGAACTCCGACGACGTTGCGTGCTCGAGCTCGTCTACGTCGACCACCGATGGGGATCAAAACGGCGCCGTTTCGCTTCCCGACGACTGCGTCGCCGTCTTGGCCTACTCTCGGAGCCCCTACAACGAATTCCGGAGCTCCATGCAGGAGGTGGTGGAGGCGCGCTGGCGACGCGGCGGGGACGTGGACTGGGGGTTCGTGGAAGAGCTTCTGTTCTTTTATCTGAGCTTAAACGACAAGAAATCGCACGGCCACATCCTCGGCGCGTTCGTGGATTTGGTCGTCGATTTGCGTCGGGGTCGGGATTCGGAACAGGAATCATCGGCTGCGGAGAGATCACGGAATCAGAGGAGGAGAAAATGGAAACGAGAGAGAAGTAACGTAAGGGATTGGTCATGAGTCATGATACAGAGAGTTGATCATGACCGTTGATCAAAGATCGGATGGTCTCGGTTATGATGATGAGAGTGAAGCTAGCTACGACTACGAGGAATTCGTTAATTAGATTCGGTGGTACTGTTTTTGGTGCTACGTTCCGTAGCCTTCACATGCAGTATATGGATCATATGTATATTTAAATGTTTGAATGCAATTATCAAGAAAGTTTAAACACTACTTAGGTTTTAAGTTTTGTAATTTTGTGGTTTTTGGTAAGATTTCGTGGATATTATTGGTGGGGCTTTTTGTCGGTTGCATGTTTCCCCGTGCATTAGGAGGAGTTTTCTATTTGATATTAATTTTGTATTGTTATATATATGTGAGGGGAAAATAAAATCTGGCGTTATTTATGCAGGAAATATATATATATATATATGTATATATAGTCTAACTACCTCAGAGACTAAAGCATATTTTTGACCTTAGCACTGATTATGAGACTTTAAACTATATGTCATTTCATTTTGAATTAAATTGTATTTTACAGTTTTTTTTTGTCTTTTACTGAAAAAATCAACAAAAATTATAATTAATTTTTAAAAAATCAATCAATTTTAATTTAAAAATTCTATTTTGTTTCAAACTCAATTCCAACACTAAATACACATTCAACCATCTTTTAGAAAATGGCTTGTTTTTTCACTCTTATTACAGTTTCTCATTTCAACCAAATCAGGCTTATTCTTAAGTGATTGATGGATAAGATGTATTAAGTTTGAGTACATGACAAATGTTTGAAAGTATTTACAAGTCACCGGCTCAATCTGTATTAACCTTTGTGAAGGTGAAGTTACACATTACGTCTTTCTATAAGTAGAATGAAAGAAATAAAGAGGGAAAAGAAAAATGGAAGTGAAATAAAATAAGAGAGAGATAAAAGATTTTACTTTTAATTTAGGTTGTTTGGTATCATAAAAGGAAAGAACAGAACAAAGTTGTATAATTACAATTTTATTTATATAAAAATATTCTTTTACTCTAAAAGTAAGGTTAAAAAAGTAATTTTAGTAGTTATAGGATGGATTTTAGTTTTTCTCTCACTTTTAAATAGATTAAATTTGTAGATCCCAATATCCTTTTTTTCCACCTATTTTTGCTTCCTCTTTTCTCTTCCATCCTACCAAACAAGTCAATCTATTATTTTCCATCTAATAATCTCTCCCCCCACTTCCTTCCACTTTTCCACCATACCAAACACAACATTAGTGTGTAGAACTCCTATGTGCTATGATCACACTAAGGCTTCGTTTGTTATTTCAACTCAACTCCAACTAAATTGTATATTTTCATCTAAGTTTTTGTCTTTTTTTGAAAAGTCAACAAAAAATTTAATTAGTTTTTGAAAAATCAATTAACTTCAATTTAAAAATTTCATCTCCAACCGGTATACCAAACACACGCTTAAAAAAATAGTTATAGCCGGTCGTTCTCAACTAACAATCATAACGGAAAAGGGGGTGGAAAAATAGCTACAAGTAACCACGTGACCAAGATTTAGAAACAAGTAAGCTTGGAATAAAGAAAATTGGGCTTTGGGAAACTGCCCTCTTAGCAAGGAAATTAACTACCTGGAGGTTGTTAAAAATTTTCAGCACTTAATCAATAGTCAAAGTATGGGATAGAATAAATATCCAAAGAGGAAAGAAAACACATGCCTAAAGCCTAATTGGTTTAAAATGAGGTTTCGCTCTTTGTAGAAGCCAAACAGGTTAGTTTTTGTTTGTTTGTTATGTGAAAATGGCTGTTTTTGTTTTATATGTCGGTTCTTTTAGATCTTAGCAAAGCTTAACCAAATACATAAAATAAATAAATAAAAATGAAAACTCATGCTCCAGATTTGCTTTCTTTAAGTTATTTTATTTCTAAAGTCAACATATTGCTAGCAAAAATGAAAAAGCTTAAGCAAATTATTTAGCAGTACGTTATCCCAAAAAAGCAAAAAGAAAAACAATAAAAAAAGAAGGAAAATATCAGTTATTCTTTTACATGCATGATGTCATTGTTGAGACTTTGACAAAAAACACTCCCACAAAGTTATATCATCAACACCCCAAGGTTTGAACATTTCATTTCACTAATTGTATAAAACGTGCTTCACGCGACAAGACAAAATAAAAAAATAAAAAATAAAAAAAACATGGCAGTGGCTGGACCGCCACGTAATGGGTGATGTGGCAGCCCGTGACCAAAAGTCACTGTTGAAGAACCATTGGCTCTTTTATAGTTAATAATTAGTAAAAGAAAGGAAAAATATTATCAAGTCATCTGAACCACCATAGTTATAAAATCACGACCTATAAAACCTTTTTGTAGTCGTAAGCATGATGTTACAAGCATGACATTCGAAAAGTTTTGATTTATTCCGAACCGGATTCTGTTGACCATATGACTTCCATGCGGATCCCAAAGTAAAATTTCAAGTACTACTTTTTTTTTTTGCACAAGTTAAATATGAGCATTTGCTGGCTCATGATAAGTGATGACTTCATATCTAGCCGCTGCAAATATGATGTACCTTACCTCTGGCTCTCAAGGACGCTAGTTTACAAAAATCAGCTTCAAGACCAAGGTAAGACCAACAGAGCCCTGCGAGTCAGACAGTTTGAAATAAAATACCATTATACCGCGATATATTTCACAACATAACTGAATTACCCGATTAATGGTACAAGTACTTACGCTTTTTTTTTCCGTGCAAAGCACTTGCACAATTTGATTCCATGCGCCAAACAGGTTTCTTTTGCTAAGAACAGAGATTGTGTTGGGCTATCTGTCTCTCTTGCTGCATCAGAAATGACAACCACATCGGTGGAAATATGATGATGTGCACAAACAATTTGATTTCAATCTTTTTGTACATCAAGTGAGCATTGCCGATTATATCATCAAGGCATAACTTCCATGAACAACATATGCCAAAAATTGTGATTCGATATTTTTACAGCCTTACATTGGTGCGCCGTACCACTTACGTGGTATATGTATCTTAACTTTTTTGTTTTAGAAATAAAGAAAGAAGAAGAAAAATCCTGTTTCTAGTCTAAGCAAACAAATCAAATCGTTTACAATAAAACTGCGAAGTGCACGTATGTTTGTTTTTGCGTAACAAATAGAGACTAACTTGTCTAGAGCTCCTCCTTAACCCCCCGGCCATTGCTCGTGCTGTCATTTGTTCGAAGATATTGGTCGTAGATAGAATGATACTTAGCAGGGATAAAATACTTGAACCTGCTGACAACGGCCAAAGAAAATTAGATAGAGAGAGAGAGAGAAAGTCTCAAACAGAACAATGTCAAAGTCAAAGTCAAACTAATGGAATCTGCAAAATGTAACAACTTTTGCTTTTATTGTTCAGCAGCCATGTCAGTGATCGAAATCCAATTAGAGCAGTTTGAAAAATGGAGAACTGAACCAAAAACACGAGCTCGGGAACGTGGAAAGAACTAGCTTATCTCAAATCAATCAAGAAATAATGAAGACCATACCTTTTGAAAAGAGAGAACCTCTCAGGTCCAGAAAATAATCTGGAAATAGAGTCCAAAACTTCATTTATCTTCATTGCTTTTGATTTAAGCGCTTTCATCAAATTCACAAATTCTTTATATTCAGAAGCACTGAGTTTCTCTTCAACCTGTAAGGCATACAGTAAAACATCTAAAACCTTGAATCTTGCACGGCAAGATAAACAGGAAAATAGATTATATCATAAAGATAATAACATAAGTAGCGAAACTTCTATTTTCTTGGACTTCTAACTTTTCTCGGTGATAATAATGTACAGAATTCTCAGATAATCTAATACTTTACCTTATCTAGGGGCAAATAACATGTAGAATTCTCATATTGTGTTATACGTTGGTGCCGAACACATTTTTGTTATTTTAAAGAAACCAAATCCATCTCTCACATTTTTTGGACAATCATAATATAGTTATTACACGAATTCACGGAGTAGCACTTCCGCAGTAATCTTGCTTTCTTTGTCATATCCACATACGTGTTTATAGTTGTCTAGAATTGTTGCTCTTTCTTTTTCTTTTTTTTAATGGTTATATCAACTTAAAGTAAATATGTGATATACATAATGCTAAAACATCTCACCTGAATAAGGAAGTCGGATCCTCTTGTTTCCTCATTACCAGAAGGCACGTTGTCTTTCTGACCTACAACCTTACCATCCGTCTTTTTATTATTATTACTAGTCCTACTGTCTTCACTAAGCTGGGGAGTACCAACTTGGGCCCTTCGCACACTTCCACTCTCCGAATCGCGTCTGCTCTCACATTCACGAGAATTGGGAGATGAAGAAAGGTCATTTGATTCACAATTTCTCAAACGATATGAATGGTCCTTGAAATTTTCTTCATGGCTTATCTCTCCGTGCTTTGTGCCAACAACTTTACGCTTCTTGGAAGGACAAGGAGTCAATAGCGCTTTAAAGGATTCTTCATCTACTATTGAAATACCAGGAGAATCAGTGATTATACTACTTCGATTCTGTAAACCTTTCCCATCAGAAATGAGCAACTTTTTCTCCTTGCCCTGTAGTTCATTTGAAGACGTCGATGTTACAGACCGATCCTTGTAGGAAGTAAGCGATGAGCGATTAGCAGCTTGAACTTTCTCCAATATTAAACCCGCTGATGTTGTCTGCAAGTACAAAACAGGAAGTAGATCATAGTAAAATGCCTGAAATAATTTTGCAAATCATGAGAGCTCTGCAAAGAAAAAGATAAAAAGATGTACCGAGTGCTGAAGCTTCCCTAAATTAAATTTGTGTCGAGACAGCTCCACTTTAACCTCACTTGCCTTTCCTATTAGTTGTACAAAAAATGGAAGGGGAAAAAGCCATCAGAAGATAACTTAATAAAGTAAAAATGAATGTCACAAACCACCTATAGTCAACATTTCAATTATTAAAACATGGCCATTGATGAACTCGCAATCATCACATGAATTTTTAGAACAAAGTTGGCCCCCACAAAAAACTTCGGACCATAATGCTTTAAAAGGATGAAAAATAAACTTGGAGAAAGAGAGAGAGAGAGAGAAAGAACCTACCGTCACCTGACACGGATGAACCAAAAAGAGAAGGTATATCATCCAACGGGGCTTCATTGACCTGACCATCCATTGCTGATTTGGTAGTAGAAATCGGATCTACTACAAGGTACATATGAAGATCATTATGTCAGGAATAATGACCATTTAACTGCATAAAAATCGTAGTATTCTAGGCCAAAAAACAGTTGTCCATTCTTTTTTTCCCTAGAGAGAAGTGAATCATTTAATAAAACTCTAAGCAATTTGACGGCTCTTACCTGGTTTTTCACTTTCTAGTAACTTCAGCTTTGTAGGACCCCGATCTCTTCCGTCTCGAAAGAAACGGGTCAATGTGAGAACTACATCCCCGAATTTTGAGTAGCACTAGAGAAACAGAAAACAGGTCAATACTTATTTAAAAGATGAAAAGGTTATTTCCAAATAGAAAGGCACCTTGAGATGAGGCTGTATCCATAGAGAGATTTGAGACTGACGATTTGAATGTGAAAACCTGGTTGTACAGGAATGTATTTTAAGGTAAGATCGAACTATTATATCAGAAAGAATTAGAAAAATAACCAAGCCATGAAGCAGGATTAAACCTCTCATCACAAAAGATAATAGCTCCATAGTCATGGCGATGACGGATTACACGTCCAACAGCCTGATTCACCGCTCGTGATGCTTGCTGACTGTACCAGTCTTCTCCGGCAAGAGCGTTTGACTTTAGCATTTGATCAAATAACAAAAGTTGTTGTAAGAAAGGTCGTGATTAGTTATTAGTAAATATCCAAAAGTTTGAATGGCTTCCACAGAAAGCAATACTGAAAATACCTTGCATGCTTCTCTTTGGAAATGTCTTTGTTCATCCAAGTACTCGCGCTTCAAACGAACCTGTGTTTTTTTCCCATCATATAAGATCAACCAGAAGTACAAGTACATGGCCGTGGATCTATGAAGTGCAATTTTTCACAGCAAAGGAAAACTAGATGCAGGACCTCTAATGATGGAGAAATTTGTAAATTCAAGAAAAAAAATTAGAAAAAGCAGACAAAAAGAAGATTGCACCTTTGGGTCCGTCATTGTGGCAAAAGGCATTCCCGTGATGACTACAGCTCTTCCAGCATGATCGGCAAAATCTAGTCCTTCACTTACCTGACAAATTGCAACAACCAGAACATACGCGCTTTAATTCAGAAGGGCACTCAACGGGATAAAGAAGAAAACTGAATAAAGATTTTAAGGCGCTGATAAGCACTAAATGCACTCATTTACATTGAGCAGTGAAGCTTAAGCCAAGAAAATGATTAATTTCCAAGACTAGGATCCAGCAACAAAAACTGCATGACAATTGTGGTAACTGGGGGAATATCCTGGAGTCAGACAGTATGGACAGTGTTATTAACAATGGCAACTCTATCAATGCTAGACTCGAACGGCCCGGGAAGTTTCCAGAATTATCACTAACACATTTGCAATATCAGGCAAGTTAGCATGAAAATAAGCAAAAACATTTCCCTTTTTCCCAGTAGAGAAGGTAATTTTGTCAACTTTACGACACAGATTTGCACTGCTGTAAGAATCAGTCTGCCTAGAGACATGTTTCTAAGGCACGCATTGCTAAAGGATTGTATATTAGATCCCGTTTTCAAGCTTTTAACAAAATTCATCACATGGATTCACTAATCAGTAATTATTACTGGGAACATAAAGTGTACTTCACTAGTCAAGGGTACCACGTACCTTACCACGGCATACAGCAAAAAATACTGCACCAGTAGATGAGGTGTCCTTCAGCTTAGCCATGTAATCCTGACAAAAGAGGGGGAAGAGTAAAGCATCAAATGGACCATCTAAGTAGAGGAAGTATATGCTCATAGACATGAATATGTATATATGTTGAAGCACGCTGATTGGAAGGTATGTAAGTAACCTCAATCGACAAAGAAAACAAAGAAGATTGTCTAGGCTCTACAACGGGTTTCTTATGCTTCGATATTCTTTCCCATATTGTTGCTGAATTGGCTTGATTCTGCGTAAATTGGAACCAAAAATAAAATTGTTATGAAAATAATGGAAACAGATTTGATCCCTCCATTGGTGGATTTTAGGTCCTTACCGTTGTCTTCCAGCAAGCAGTGCATTGGTCCAGAAGGTAGTAAGATGGAAAGAATACAAGTAGCCCATCGGGTACTATTCGAGCAAAATTTACTGGAACATAGAAATTCTAGTAAGAAAAAAGCTCCTTAAATGATCATCAGTAATAACCAAGCTATTGATTAGGTTCTTTGAATTGAATCAACGCATTATTAGCTAAAATTCTTCTGTTATCAAATTTACCAACATCTTTTAACAAAGTTACAAACAGGAGCTTAAATTGCAGTGCCTATCTATGTATCAACACAATAACAAAAGTCCAGTTATTTCTACCCTTCATCAGAAACATATGCGAATAATTCTCAAAGGTGGTATAGGTAAGAAACTGGTACCCTTTATGAAATTTTAGTTTCCAAACGAGGGACATCTAATAGGAACTCCTAGAATATTTTATTGCCCAATTAAATATCACGTACCTATAGCATTACCAAGCTCTTGCTTGTATTCAAGAGAATCCCGACTCCGATAAGAGGAGTTGAAAGAGTAACTTGAAGGACCAGATGGTACAACTCCAGCCCATATCTGATTAGAGGTTATAACGTGAGGGTTCTCCAACCGGATTGGAAAGGCCCTGAGACAATCAACAAAACATTTTCCATTAGTTGCTATGTCAGTCACACCAGAATCAAATAGTAAGTAAAACGCAGGACACTTGCTTACAGTTTTAGTTCCTGCGCAAAAGAATCCATAGGAGATAATGTGCCAGATGTCAATATTATAGAACCCACATCCATCTTGGGGAATTCCTCCAGCGCAATTCCTGGATTAAAACACCACCAGCTAAGTGTCCTAGATGCTGCTTTACCTGGAAAAAAGAGGGAGAAAAGATACTTGAAGGCTGAATGTCCCTATAACAAAAGGTACGTATAAAATCACATAACGCGTACAAATATTAGCTGTGATAGAGTCGAGCTACTTGAACTGCCATATATCAATTTGATAAAAAGCTCAATTAAGATTCCGATACAAGACTTGAAAAGCCAAATCTAGACCAACAAACTAATTAATTCATTTCGAGCAAAATTTAAGCATCAGCAGCATACACAACTACCAACTCATTTATATTTTTTTTATAACTATAACTATAATATAAAACAGAGATAAAATAAGTGGAAGTTCATGCACTTAATGGTCAATTTGGCTGCGTAGGAGCTTAAAATGGGGATACAAGGCGCTTCCTTTGTACCTAATTTTTATGGATTTGTCTGTTATGAGAATACAAAACACTTACTGCAGCAAACATAAATAGCGAACTTATTTATCAGTAATGAGAGGTCTTGAAGTTACCTCTTAAACCATCTGATGCACTTGCTTCAACTTCCTGCACGTGAACCTGAGATAAACCAAAAGGATTTCCAGATTCAGATGATTGGTTTGTTATATAGCTCCGTTATCAAATAGAAATATATATGCACTCTGTTACACCATGCTCACATAAATCACAGCAAGAAAGAAAATGCAACCTATTGACGACTACCAAGTTAACATTTGGAACTTACACGATAGTATTTCGCATGAGAAGTGTTTTGTCTGAAAATTATATTAAGCATGTTGCTAATGTTTTCCAGCCGGCAGATGGTGCTTTTCCCTTTTTGCTGGTTATCTTCTTCCAGAAGTTTAGTAGCATCATCAATTATATTAGCAAGCTTCGAGGAAGTTGAATGAGTGATATTTAAATCAGCAAGCAATTCATAAATGTAAGGCCCAGGTTTGGAGAATCCTAATTCCTTGGATCCAATAGGCACTTCAGCAATCCGCTTCTCAAGCTTCAGAAGAAGTGCTGCAAGATATGCATTGTTAACAAACTACAACATGTTCTTTTAAAGTCGGCTAAAAATGCAAGAAATAATTGCTAGAAAAAGAGTGAAACAAAAGCAAATGCACCCTAAACTGGCAGTACGGAATAAGGAGGACCCATGTGCACGGGGCTGATTACCTCTAAGAATCGCATAGTTATCTGGGTTATTTGACTTGTCATCGGATATTTCCCTTCTTGTTACAGAAATATCAATGCAATTTTTTGCCTCAGAAATGCAGGCTGTGAGAAGCCAAGAAGGCAAGTCAAACGAAGCTGCATCAGCACATAGACTTTCCTGCATTATATTTAAGTTACATTAGTATAGAATCTCACTTTATTTTTTTCAGCTTCGGTGAGAGAAACCAACATCTAGATATCTTTCTCAGATTTTAAACAGCATATCAAATTACCCTTCATCAGGAATAATTTCTTACTTACCAGGTTGTGAGCTTCGTCAAATATGAGTATACTGTTCTTGAAATTCAGTTTTAGAGACTTTCTATACCCATGATCAATGAGATAATTATAAGGTGCAAATAATATATCGACAACCTTATGGATCTCTCGTGACATATAATAAGGGCACCTGTAAAAAAAAATGGGGAAAAATGCAATTTGATATAAGTTAAAAAGCCACAAACTCCAATCCAATAGTAGCGATTGCTTGTACCGATATTGAAAAGAGGGATAAAGTTCACAAAGCAAACTATACATAAAAGAAAAACCGAAAACTATTAAAGAGAACCTACGGCCCAGATGATTTTCCAATATTGACCAAATCTTCAATATCTACAGGCTCGTCTCCAAGGTGAGGATTGCTCTTCAAGTAATCTACAATATAATGATAATTAAAATAAAAATAAAAAACTATAATAGAAGAATGCGATGCATAAACTATGGTTCATCTTGACATTACAAACACAGAGCAGTCACAACCACAATCACAAAGTTCAATGGAAATACCAGCAACACGATAATAATGAGCGCAACGAGGTTTTTCATGCTTTCCTTGATTTTCCTTCTGATCACGGTTTCTGCGAAGCATGACGCAGGCATTTGATTGTGCCTTCCCATGGAGTAAGCTAACTTTCTCATGAATGCATAACTGCTCTCGAGACCCTAAAATTACCATTTTGGGCCTGTGTATTCGCAAAAGTCCATCAAGTTGAGCTTCCACATATTTCAAAACATCAAAAAAGCAGCACAAGCACGAGTACAAGAGAAAAACAAGAACACCCAAACCAGAAACACTAATTCAGAAGAAAAATAAACAATGCCCAGATCTTAGAATTTCCTAGCACTACGGAGTTTCCGCTAAAACTTCAGACTCAAGCATATCTGAAGAGTGTCAGAATCGCAACATTCACCATTGTGATTCGTACAAACAGTTGGAAAATAACAACCAATCCATCAAGATAAGTTTTAAATGAGTTATTCTGTGCACAATAGAAAATTATTGTACTATATACAATCTGTAACTCTCCGTAGCTCAAGTCTACAGCCATGTCTCCCAGAACAAGCAATGGCACTATAACAAATAATCATAAATGCTAAAAAAAATCAACAAAAATGAGTAAAATAGCAACATTGAGATGATGCTATTTACTTGCGTCATGAATATGTTAGAGTGAAAAACGTCCTGATACACCTTCATAATTGTTATGTCACAACATTGATATGGTTTTAGCTCTATAGTCCTACTATGACTAACCTATAAGAAGTTCTCTTCAACTCTTGAATCACTTGCCGAATCTGACTGTGAGTCCGCGATGTATACACAATGGTGGGAAGCTTTGAGGTCATGGATTGCGATGCCGAATCGTTCTGACTGCTGCTCACGCTAACGCCAGTTGAGAAATTGCCCAAACTCTTCCTCCAAGCCAACGTGGCACAGAGAAGACACAGCGTTTTCCCAGTGCCCGTGGGACTCTCCAGAAGTGCATTACATCTCTGTCACATTAATATATATATATATATATATATATATATTTCAGTTTACATTTTCTAAGGAAATACACCAGAACAACGAAATGAAATTACTCCCTTTTTTTTAACTAAATTAAATCAGATTGTTCGATAATGATATTCTCACAATTGACCAAAAAAAAACCCCCCAAATATCACCAGAATTGGATATCATTACACGAAAATGTAATTCTACAACATTATTTCTGATTTCACAAAAAGGAATTTCACCAAAAAAAAAAAAAGCACTTTCTCGGGAAACTCATCATCGGAACCGGAATCAGTGGAAAGAAGATTATCACAATCGGGAAGAAGATTTAATCAGAATCGGGTACGCGAAATGTACCGACTATGAGAACGGCGATGCGTTACGAAAGCTTACATCTTGGAGAGATTGAATGACTTTTTCCATGTAAACGAGCTGGCAATCGTAGGCCTCGAATGGAAAATCGACATCGACGCCCCTGATCCTGTACGTCGGCATCTCCTCCGGTATCGCCTCAACTGAGATAGAAAATGCGGGAAAAGTTTTTCCGATAAAGAAAATCTGAACGTTTGTTCGTCAATTACAAACCCTAATAAATCTGGCGGCTCAAATAATATATAGCTTTTTATTTTCCCGCCATGGAAGGTGTTATTTTATTATTATAGTTATTTTTTCAACCCTGCTTCTCCTTCCGAGTTTCTATGGAGTTGGAAAATGACGACATGTCGTTTTTCTGGGGTTTCATATTACGTTGTTTTTTTTCCCCCTCCTAAGCAGCTTGTTTGGCTTTTATAAACTTTTCATCTCAATTTTTATATTTCTATAAAATATTTAATTAAAAATTATAATTAATTTTTTAAAATTTAATTTATTTCAATTTAAAATTTTCATTTCAAACCCTACATCAAACTTATGCTTTTATCCAATAATGCACATAAAAAAATACCTAAATATTTTTAGAGAATTTAGTTCATATCTTCTCTTATTTATATTCATATTCATATTTTTTCTATAATATTATAACATGTATATAATTAACATAATTTTTTAATTAATATATATTATAATTTATCATTTTTTAAAAAATATGTTATAAATTTTAAATATATCTGTAAAATATATTATTTGCTACAAACCCACTCCTGTAGCCACGCGAGCACAAGTCAAGCTAGTCCAACCTGCATATTTTGTAGAAAAGTTGCTATTTTATATGGAATTTAAAAAAACTAATGGTACGTTTGGAACACCAGTTTAAACTTAACTTTTCAACTCAAATTTTATCTTTTTCCTCAAAAGTCTTTGTCTTTTTCCCAAAAAGTTTTTTGTCTTTTCTGAAAAGTCAACAAAATTTACTATTTTAACTTCAAAAACACAATTCAAACTAACGAACCAAACGAACCCTAAATGAAAAATGACTATATAGGTGCTTGACCGGAGTGATGGAGGGGATGAAGAAATGGGTCGATCCATTTGCTTGGTTGAGAGAACAAAGACAAATAAGAGGGAGAGTGGACGGATCAAATTGCAATCACCTATTTAATATGTTTTTGACAAATAAGAAAAGGAAAATCAGGTTTGATGACTTTTTTTAATCACCTAATTTAATAGATAATCTAATTTTTTTTATTTAAGAAAATAAGCATTTGTCATTTTTCAGATTTGGTTAATTAACATTGATTAATAATCAAACAGTGATTGAGTTTGAAAATTTATGATTGATTAATGATCAATCAGTAATTGATCATTTAAAAAAATTGAATAACCATCTTAAAAAAAAATGAACTTTTAACTAAGACTTTGGGTTTGTCTGGTGTTTGGGTTTGAGTTAAGGTTTTTAAGTTTAAATAGTAAATTTTGTTGACTTTTTAGAAAAGACAAAAAACTTTTCAGAATAAGACAAAAATTTGAGTTCAAACTTAAGGTTTGAACTTAAACTCCAAACGGAACATTTGTTTGGCATTTAAATTTAACTTTAACTAAACTATATTTTTTTATCTCAGTTTCTGTCTTTTCTGAAAAAGGATAAAAGAGATGTAGAAGAGAGTCCCTTCGTACCAATCTAATAATATTATCTTATTAATATCACGTTTTAAGTTTAAAACACTAAAACAACTATTAACAAATCATATAACTGAAAAAAATAGTAATTTAAAAAATAACTATAATCCATCTTTTAACTCTTCATTCATTTTATTTTCCACTCTCCATCCCTCTGACTAAATAAGGCTTTAGGCTTTAAAATTCACAGCCAATTAAAAGAATTATTTGTTTCTAATTAGTGACACTTTTTTAAGTGACGTTATTTTAATTTATCATTCATAAGCTTTAAAAAGGAAAACATGTCTTTAGCAAAAAAAAAAAAAAAAACAAAGGGAAACATGTGTTGGATGGCCCACATCCATTTTGTACCAACAAAGCTTTAGAATGGAGCCCATAGCTCAGGCCCATCATAATAAGGAAACAAAATTGTATAAAAAAATAAAAAATAAAAAATTCCTAAAAAATTCATGTTCTTTAGATCTTTCTAGAAGTAGACTAGTATCTCCTTAGACGGCTCTAGGACACTTTGACCTCTCCTCTTCTCTTCCCCGCACCCCACTCTTCAAAAATCAACAACAACACCACATTTTAAATATTTTACTTTTTCCAAAAATTAATTAAAATAAAAAACTAGAAAATTCCACACAAATCTCTCTCGCTCGGTGCGTTCTCTCTCTCTCTCTCTTTGCTTGGCCCTAATAAAATACCCACCCGCCCCTCCTCCTCCTTGTGCTTCTGTTGGTTCCTCTTACAAAAGCCTTTCGTAGAGAGTTCCAGAAAACCCCCCAACCCTCTCTCCTCTCTCTCTATCTCTCTCTCTCTCTCTCCCTCCTACTTCTCTCTCGAGCCCTGACCTCAGTGTCTGCGTCGACCGGTCCGAAGGTACGGTCCCAAACCCTAGCCTCTGCGTCAGATTCAGATCTCTCTTCTTAGATCTGGGATTTTCTCTCAGTGGTTTCTGGCGTTTTGGCGGCGATTTGCTTTCGTTACTGTTAATTCATTTCTGATTCCGATTTTCTTTTTTTCCTATTCCAATCTTGTTTTTTGCTTTTTCTTCGCATTTATGAGCTGCTTTTTATGGTGATTTCGTGTGTTTGGATGGTCTAGTTTTTGTTCGCGAGAGAGATCAATGCGGTTTTTTTTTTTTAATTGTGCGATCACGTTTCTTGTTAGCTTGTAGCTGTGATTATGTATTTGGGGAAATAAATTTGTGTGCTTTTTTTGGCTATGTTTTTAGTTTCTACTTTTTTCTTTCTGTTTTTGATGTGGGATTGATTTGGACTCTGTGTTTGACTGCCTCTCATATAATCTTAAATCAGGCTGTTTTTTGATTCATTTGGTTTTGTTTTTAAAATCAAAGCTGGGTCTGATTTGATTCATGTCTTGTTCCTTTAAATTGGTAGCTGGTTTGGATAGAGGTCCAGTTTTGCATGATGTGTATTGATTTTTTGTTAGTTTACAGATTAAACTGAGTCTAAAGTTTAGCAAGGATGAGCGTGGTTGGTTTCGATCTCGGAAATGAGAGCTGCATTGTAGCCGTTGCAAGGCAGAGGGGGATTGACGTAGTGCTCAACGATGAGTCCAAGCGTGAAACTCCTGCTGTTGTATGCTTTGGTGATAAGCAGCGTTTCATTGGGACAGCCGGAGCTGCCTCAACGATGATGAACCCAAAGAATTCGATATCGCAGATAAAGAGGCTCATTGGTCGACAGTTTTCCGATCCCGAGTTACAAAGGGATCTCAAGACATTTCCTTTTACTGTTACAGAAGGGCCTGATGGCTACCCTTTGATTCATGCCCGTTATCTGGGAGAACAAAGGACCTTTACACCGACCCAAGTTCTGGGAATGGTGTTTTCAGATCTAAAAAGCATAGCTGAAAAGAATCTGAATACAGCGGTTGTTGATTGCTGTATTGGTATTCCAGTTTACTTCACTGATCTTCAGAGAAGGGCTGTTTTGGATGCGGCCACAATTGCGGGTTTGCATCCCCTTCGCTTGTTTCATGAAACTACAGCAACTGCCCTGGCCTATGGTATTTATAAGACGGATTTACCAGAAAATGACCAATTGAATGTTGCTTTTGTCGATGTTGGACATGGAAGTATGCAAGTGTGCATTGCTGGATTTAAGAAGGGACAGCTGAAAGTATTGTCTCATGCGTTCGATCGGTCCTTGGGTGGTAGAGACTTTGACGAAGCACTGTTCCAGCACTTTGCTGCAAAATTTAAGGAAGAGTACAAGATTGATGTTTCCCCGAATGCGAGGGCTTCCCTGAGGCTGCGGGCAGCCTGTGAGAAGCTGAAGAAGATGCTCAGTGCTAATCCTGAGGCGCCTTTGAATATAGAGTGCTTAATGGACGATAAGGATGTCCGCAGCTTCATAAAGCGGGATGAATTTGAACAAATTAGTTTGCCTATTTTGGAGCGTGTGAAAAAACCTTTGGAGAAGGCACTTGCTGAAGCTGGCCTTACGGTAGAGAATGTTCATATGGTTGAGGTAGTTGGATCAGCCTCTCGTATCCCTTCGATAGTCAAAATTTTGACAGAGTTCTTTAAGAAGGAGCCCAGGCGCACAATGAATGCAAGCGAGTGTGTAGCGAGGGGTTGTGCCTTGGAATGTGCAATTCTAAGTCCAACTTTCAAAGTTCGGGAGTTTCAGGTATATTTCCTTCCCGATTACTATAGTTTCTAAATATTGTGCTGTACTTATCAGCTTGTTTGCTTTGCCGTAAGTTATAGTTGTTTCCATCATTTGGATGCATGATGTTTGCAGTTAATTATTACTTCAACTCTATACGTGATTTAAGTTGTAATGTCCTTGTCCCTTTATTCCTTTAAATATCTAATTTGTGGTGTGTAATATTTCAATTTTTAATCTGTAGGTGAACGAGTATTTCCCGTTCTCGATTTCTTTGTCCTGGAAAGGCTCTGCTCCAGATGCGCAGAATGGAGGAGCTGAAAACCAACAAAGTACAAATGTTTTCCCCAAGGGAAATCCGATACCAAGTATCAAGGCGCTTACATTTTATCGATCAGGTACATTCTCAGTGGATGTACAGTATGCTGATACCTGTGAATTGCAGGTGCCTGCAAAGATCAGCACTTACACGGTAGGTTGTCCAACTATTATTACCAAAATTTTATGCTCTTGTGTTCCGACTTTCAAGTCACCTTGGTTAATGTACAGAAGATTTGCTCTTTTGAAAATATTGACATATAATGCTATATGCTTGTGCAGATTGGTCCATTCCAATCTACAAAAAGTGAGCGTTCAAAGCTGAAGGTCAAGGTTCGCTTGAACTTTCATGGGATTGTCTCTGTTGAGTCAGCAACGGTAAGTTGTCGAAGTATATTCTGGTTCTAATAATAGCATCTGAAGTGGATAGTGGTTTTTGAATTTAAACTTGATACATGTATTTTGGGACTTGTCTCAGCTTTTGGAGGAGGAAGAGGTTGAAGTTCCAGTCTCAAAGGAGCCACCTAAGGAAGCTAATAAGATGGAAACGGATGAAGCTTCCAGTGATGCTACTCCAAGTTCCACTGATGCTGACGTGAATATGCAAGATGCCAAGGGACCCGCTGATGCCCCTGCTGCTGAAAATGGTGTTCCGGAGTCAGGAGACAAGCCTGTGCAAATGGAAACAGATACCAAGGTATACTGTTATTTTCATGTCAAAAGTTCCTTATTTTGTTTGTTAACTTTGTTTTATAATTTATGTGTGTTTCTCAAACTTTATCCTGCCTCTGTTATCGTTTATGAATCCAATTAATGTGCTTAATGAGTGCCATTAATACATTTTTCTGTTTTGACGCACATAGAATTTATTTTCTGTTTCTCTTTGCACTAGTGAGCATAAAGAGATAATGTCATTTACATTTGGCTTTTGCATGGGAGAATTGGTGTTTACAATTTTTCATTTTCATTGATAAATCTACATTGAATTTCCATATACACTTCCGCTATCTGCTTCTGTTATCTTATTGGTAGGAAACTGTTAACTAGTATTTAGTAGGCGCTTATGTTTGTCAAGCAAACTCAGCTTACGTTGTCACTGGATTCTTGATACAGGTTGATGCTCCCAAGAAGAAAGTGAAGAAAACAAATATTCCTGTGACAGAGGTAGTTTATGGAGGTCTGAGTCCTGCAGACCTGCAAAAAGCAGTAGAAAAGGAGTTTGAAATGGCTTTGCAAGACCGGGTAATGGAAGAGACTAAAGACAGGAAGAATGCTGTTGAGGCATATGTTTATGATATGAGAAACAAGGTATGGCAATTCACATGCACTTCGTAGTTGGCCTCTGGCTCTGCCCAGTCTAGTGTCGTGTGAAACTTACAGGTATCTTGTGTCTCTCTCCCAGCTAAGTGACAAGTATGAGGAATTTGTCACCCCTTCGGAGAAGGAAGAATTGATTGCCAAGCTTCAAGAGGTAGAGGACTGGTTATACGAAGATGGCGAGGATGAAACTAAAGGTGTTTACATTGCGAAGCTTGAGGAGCTAAAGAAGGTACTATCTTTCTATGTGCTCACAACCCCGTTTATGCCCCGCTCTTCCCCCCCGGACAAAAGGATGGAGGGGCAAAAGAATGAGCAGTGGCCAGTGGGAGGGTTTTTTTTTTTTTTTTTTTTTGTAGTTTTATTACTTGATTGCATGACAGAGTGATCTGTAAAAATTGCAGCAAGGTGACCCCATTGAAGAACGGTACAAGGAGCACACGGAGAGAGGAACTGTGATCGATCAACTTGCTTACTGTATTAATAGTTACAGAGAAGCAGCAATGTTAAACGATGCCAAATTTGATCATATTGATGTGTCTGAGAAACAAAAGGTAATACTATGGACCTCCTGAACTTCATTTTCGTTTGCTCTCACCTTCCCATGAGTATTCAATCGACTCTATCTTGTCCCTACCTTTTGCAGGTCTTGAACGAGTGTGTCGAAGCTGAGGCCTGGTTGAGAGAGAAAAGGCAACAGCAGGATGGACTCCCGAAATATGCTTCTCCTGCGCTCTTGTCGGCTGATGTAAGGAAGAAGGCAGAAACACTTGACAGGTACCTTTACTGTCTGTCCATTTTCAGATTTTGGAAGTTCAGTTGTGTTTTTATTTTGTTGATCATGTGGCCTTAGTTGGGTATGTGTATAATTAAACATCGGGCTGGTGTCTACTCTTCTACTTTATTGGCTTAGTATTCCTGTTCCTGCTAAGAAATTGTTTTGTTGGACCACCTTTTTATGTGAGCCGCCGCTTTCAATTTTTCCTAGTCTAAGTTGTTATGTTTTATCTGCATCTGCCAACAGGTTCTGTAGGCCAATAATGACAAAACCTAAGCCTGCACCTGCCAAGCCAGCTACTCCAGAGGCACCACAGGCCCCTCCTCCTCAGGGCAGTGAGCAGCAACCTCAGGGTGGTGATGCTAATGCTAGTGCTAACAATGCAAATAGCAGTCCTGAGAATGCAGCTACTGAATCCGCTGAAGAACCTCCGGCTTCTAATGAACCAATGGAAACCGACAAGCCTGAGCCTGGTCCAACTTCCGCGTAGAGTAGGGCAGCTGCCCTCTTTCTGATTTATGCAGGGAAAGAAATCGGTTTCCCATGTAAAACTCGTGACACTTTTTTTCGCGTTTGAGCATGAGACGCTTTGGTGGGCAAACAAACAGTAAAGGTCTCGTGGGAAATATGGCTGGTGACATTTCAGACTTGTTCGATTTGTAAAGCCGTTTAATATTGGGGGTTCTTCCAGGTTTTGCTTCTATTTAAATGGTTATCTGGAATCCGGATTTTTTTTTTTAATTTTTTATATAGGAGGTTTTAAAGAGAGATCTGTTGCTGTTTGATCTCCTTTTTTCTGCTCTTTTGTTGTGGGGGGAGGAGATGGAAACATTTTCTTTTCAAGCGTCTTCTGTTTTGTCGTACCTTATGGGCCTATCATTATATTTGTGATTTATTTTTTTGTTCCCCTTTTCTAGAACTATGAATGACGATGATTTGTCCATTTAGTTTTTTGTATGAATTAATATGGTTAGCTCGGAAATTTTGGTTTCAAATCTGCTGCCAATATAGGAAAACCGTAAACGGTTCTCTATCGTGAGCTTAGCATGGCAATGTTGCATCGTTGAAAAGCATCTTCCACACACTGTCAATGATAAATTTTGGTATTTTGTTAAAATTTGTTCTCCAATGCAATGTTACATTTGATGTTAAATTTTTCTTATAGTAAATATTGTGACAAATATATTATAAGGTATAGTTCATGTAGAAATTTTGACACATCTGTTTGGTTTTCAACATTTAGGGCCCATTTGAGGTGTTATTTAGAGATGGTAAAACATCATCTGGATTTTAAAATTTTAATTCTATATCAAACTTTTCATCTTTTTAATTTTAAAAAAACTCTTGAATTTTAAAATTTCATGATCTTTTCATTTCAAATCGGAATGGGATGATTTTTATGTCAAAATATTCGTAACGACGACAGGAATAAGATAAAATTTATTTTGTATATTTTTCTGAACATATTTCAAATTTTTGTATTATTTTTTTTATCACATAGTTTTTTTAAAATTTTTTCTCCCAAACATATATTTTCAACCTAACTTTTAAAATATTATCTCCTCATATTTCTGCAAACAAATCCTCGATATTTTAAAACTCTAATGAGTTCTTGATGAATTGAGAATATATAATTGTTTTGCTGTTGTAGGTGTACTCTCCTTCACATTCTCACTTAAACGGCAGAGTATGCTTTCATTGTCAGTTGTTAGCTTTAATAACCATTTCACATCCTCTGTTGGATTTTGTATCAGAAAAGAATAAAATAGTATTATAGCATTTAAAATGATACAAATGTATTGGACAAAAAATTAGCCAATATCAAATATATTGTTTTGATTACTTTGTGTGTTAAAATTGGCATTGATATTGATATATATATTGGAGATGTTTACGTCCTCTGACATTGTAAGCGAACGTTGTCATCTTATTTTAAGAATTAAGCTGTCTTTTGTTGCTTGTACTTCAATGGGCGTCTTAGTGGTAGTGTGCGAATTGTGATTTGGCTCCACAGTTGGATTCATGTTTTTCACTAGGGCGGTGTTAAAACATCCCTACCCGGATTATCCCGCGTGGTGGGGCTCTCATGTCCAACGGATGTTAAAAAATCAAACATTTCAGCCAAAAAAACAAAAAATCATACAAAAGGAACAAAACAAAAGTAGGAGACTCGTGTTTTAATAAATAAACTACCAAAAAAAAAAAGAAAAAAGAAAGATTTCATTGCGCCCAACGAGTTTTGGTCGTGAACAACCATTTGAAAGCCGAAACTGCCTTGTAATTTCCGTTTGAGAAAAATTGGCTAGAGAGAGAATCAAAGGTAACAATGGTGAAACAATTTGATGACGGGTAAAAAAAAGTGGATGAATAAAAGACAGCAAATAGAACAGCAAGTTAAAGCCACATAAATTTCGTCATTGTACTCTCAAGTTTTGTTGTTTCTTACCCATAATTGGATTTAGATACAGGTACAGCTTCAAACAATCTTTATTACCTCACAAGATAAGATGGAGACGAAAAGAACCCGAATTGTATTGTACAAACTGCGGCTAGCAGCTAATTAAGCTAATTGAATTAAAACTAGAGAAAGATGATAAAGATCTGGATACATCATCCACTCGCATTCTCGGCAGAGACGTCATTCTCCTCGTCATCGCCTTGCTGCTGTATCTTTGCAATCTCCGCCTGCGCTCTCTCCATAATCTGCCTCCGCTGTATTTCCAAATCTCTGTGGAAGTCCATCCTCATTTCTCAAGCTCTAACATCTGCTGTCTTTTACTATTTTCTATCTTCTCATATATCTCGCTAAATTTATGAATGGAATCAGCAATCAACCTAAAGGAAGACCCCTCATCATCGTCGTCGTTGTCCCTTCCAGACTTTCTCTTCTTGGGTGGAAGCCCATCGGAATCGTCGTCATTGCCCTCAGCAGATTGTGAGTTTGCAGGGCTATCCCTCATCTCATCCACTCCATTTGCACGGTTCAAATAAACTCTAGGATTCATGAAAACATACTCTCCTGAGTCCAATCCACAAGAGAGACCAGGCTGCGGTTGTGGTGATGACAACAACAAATCCATCTTCTTGAAATAAACCCATTTGCTAGTTAAGTTGAGCTTCTCCTTTTTGTATTTCTTCTTCAAGGTATCCAAACGATTACGGCACTGCGTATCTGTCCTATCGATCTTTGATACCTCAGATACTTTCTCCGCGACTTCTTGCCATTCTTCAGACCGAAGACTCTTCTTCCCACGCTGGATAAACCGTTCACCCCAAGAATCTAACAGAACAAAAGTCTCGCGCTCAGTCCAATCCGTTAGCGAATTTCTGCCACCAAATGATTGTCTAAGAGTTGGGCCAACTGGTTTTGCAGACGATGATGGAGCAGGAACGCGAGGAGCAAACTCATAACTTGAAACCAGACTTTTCAACTTGCGCTTTTTCGGGTGTCTCTCCAAATCAGCATCCTCACTCCTCCCACTAGAATTCTTTCGCTTATCATTATCTTCAACCTCATCCTCGTCTTCCTCCTCATCATCCTCGTCCTCATCATCATCAACATCATCACCATCACCAACATCCTTGCGAACCACAGGATAGCCATTACTTTGACCATTGTCGTTTTCGTTTTCGTTTTCGTTTTCGTTTTCGTTGTCATTGTCATCTTCTCCCTCTCCTAACTCTTCATCTTCATCATCATCTTCCTCGTCCTCATCCTCGTATTGACTACCAACAGGTCTCGGATATGAACCACCAATACCAGTCATCTTTTGGCGCAGCGAAGATTCATAACCCTGTTGGTGATTTATACCATAAGAACTCGGAGGGTACCTCGCATCGTCTTCGGTGTCATCCATTTAGACCACAATTCAACAACACACAAGCTCAAAACTGAACCCTACAAAAAAAAAAATCTACTTTCCAGTTCCAAGCTCCCAATATCAATTTCCATTGAATAACAGACATAAGTATCCAGTAAATTTCACCTCCAATTCAAAAATTTTCCCCTCTGACGATCGATTTCATTGTGACCTAGATCGACAAGGACCAGAAATCTTTGATTCAATAATCTGAGATTAGACCAGAAACAAAAAAAAAAAATAATAATAATAATAATAAAACCTCAAATCCAAATTCACCAAACCTTCCTTTCTATTTTCAATCAAACAACAAAGACACAAAAGAAATCCTTTTCTTCTCGAAGTAACATACTTTTGTCAGAAAAATCAAACCAAGAGAAACTCGAGAAAGATCATCAAACAAAAATATAGTAAATTTCAAGTCAAGAAATTTCTATCTAAAACTTAATAAAAGAAACAGATAAGTGACTTTTTTGGCAAAAAACCCCCCAATTTTGAGTTCAAAACAAATCAATTCCAGAACTGTTCTTACCCCAACAAAAAGTTTTTAGGAAAATTTCCGCAAAATATCTTCAATTCAATCCCAGCTCAAGCTCAGCTCCAAATAAGCCGTAAATTTTCTCGGCAATCGAAAGAGAATCCATTTCTTTTTCTTCTTTCCGCGAAACCTGAGAAGTGCGAGAAACGAAGGGAAAAAGAGACGAGTAGGCGTACAGAATTTGGGGATAAAGGCGACGGCTGCTAACGTACAACGATCAGTCAAATGGGTTTTCATTTGGGCCAAGGCCCAATGGAAACTAATCTTGGGCTCGGTGACCCGTTTGATCTGTTGTTTTTGGGCCTGGGCCTGGAGCTTTGGCATCTGAATAATCGGAACTCATCAACGACCGTAGGATTCTCCGACTTTTGATCTGAAAACCTTTGTCCTGGACCGTTCGATAGGACAAGGTTTCACGGTGGCGTATCAACACAACACGTGTGGGTCATTTTCGTCCAAAAAAAGAATTTTAAAAACGACAAAAACTTAACCGCAAAAGGGGTCGAGTTAAAATAAAAGGGTAGGACTGTGTGAGGGTCTCTATCGGTAAGGTCCTTTTTTAAGCCATTGAAATTTAATCGAACGGTTGAAATATTGTTGGTGTACCATACTTATCATACACTTTATCTCATATTATCCTTCTCACCCCCAAGTCTTCTCCGTCACCGGTGGCCGCACCGACGCTTGCGACTCACCCCCCGGCCCACCCACCATTGGCCCCAGCCGCCCCTCACCCAGCCCCGACCCCCGGCACCCCCCCAACCCTCCCCCGCCAGGCCCCCGGACCCAGCCCCCCCGACGACCCCCCCACCCCAAGTCCCCCCTCCCCCGGCACCCCCACCCCAGGCCCTTCTACCCCGGCCTCCCTCCAACCCCCCCGACCCCCCAGTGCCCCCCCCCCCCCCCCGGACGGGACCCTCCCACCCCCTCTCTCACTTTTCTCTCTGTCTTCCCCTCTCTCCCTGCCCCCGGCTCCCCCACCCCACCCCCGATGGGGACCCCCCATCTCCCTCTCCCTCTCTTCTCGCGTTGAGGGTGTTGGGGGGGGGGGGGGCGGGCCGGGAAGAGAGAGGGGATGGGGGTGGGTGGGGGGCCTGGGGTGGAGGTGCCAGGGGAGGGGAGACCTGGGGTTGGGGGGGGGGGGGGGCGCCGAGGGGGCTGGGGCCAAGGGGCTGAGGAGGAGGGTGCCGGGGGCTGGGGAGTAGGGGGCCAAGGCTGGGTGGGGGCGGCCAGGGCTGGGGCAGGGGGTGGGTCGCCGGCATCGGGGCGGTCGCCGATGGCGGGAAGGTCACCGGCAACGAAGAAGACTTGGGGGTGAGAAGGATAATATGAGATAAGGTGTATGATAAGTATGGTACACCAATAATATTTCAACCGTTCGATTAAATTTCAACGGCTTAGAAAAGGGCTTTACCAGGGTCTCTACCACAGTCCTACCCAAAATAAAATTAAAAGAAAACTAATTGAACAAAAGGGCAAAAAGGCAATTGTATTGTTTTGTGAGTTTGAAGAATAATTACGTAAACCGTCGCAATGTGATGTCAGGCCATACTGGGCCCACCAAATCATGAATTTGACGAAAGAAAGAGAAAAAATTTTAACGTTGTTTAGCTGAAAGTCATTAGTAAAACGACGTGGACAAATGAGATTTTGGAGTAATTAACCCTCAATAATTGAATTTCGGATATCGTTTTCTTTTTACTTCATGCCCATTTGGGGTAACATCTAAAAATGATGTTTTAAAATTTGAGTTGGAAACATGTGTTTGTGAAGAAAATTTTTTCAAAAAAAAAATTGTGATTTATAAAATAATGCAAAAATTTGAAATGTGTTCAGAAAAAATATGTAAAATGGATATTGTCTTGTTCCAATTTGAAATGAAAAAGTTATGAATTTTTAAAATTTGAGTTTTTTTGAAAATAGAAAAGAGAGAAAATTTGATAATAAGTTAGGATTTTGAAATCTATATAGTGTTTTGAAATCTTCAGATAGTACCTTAAACGGACTTAAATCTTTTTAATGTGATTACAAGAATACATAAATCATAAATTAGTTCTAATATTGCAATGCCAGAGAAATAAAGGGCTAATAAAGGACATATACGAGATGGAAGAAAAAGGGTATTTAGCACCATTACCCCCCTGAACTTGTTGTCCTTTGGAAAGTTGCCCCCTGATCTCTTTAATTTTGACAATCAACCCTCTATACTTGCTCAAGTGTTGCAACCAATCTCATTTCACAAACGGCAGTTTAAATGCTCACGGATATGGGGGTGCACAAAAATAACCGCAAACTACATAAACTGCCCACACTGCACCGCCTAATCTGCAAATGACAGGTTTACCTCAAAACTGCACTTCAAATGGATAGTGCGGTTTGAATCCACCATGATGAGCGGATAGTTACGGTTTGACAAATGAAACTGCGGTTTCAAACCGTCTCGCCCTCTTAATATTTTCACTTATTTTTTTTATCTTTGTGATGGATTTTGGAGTTTAATTTTCAATATGTGTAATGTAATAGACCATAAAATTTATTAACTAGTTTAACATGCAAACTTAATAAGCCAATTTATTTAGTTACCGTTATTGTTTGTGTTATTGAACTATTATTAACATGTTAATATCTCTCTCTCTTTTTTTTTTTTTTCCAAAAAAAAGTTGATATATTATCTTGAATATTTTTATCCTTTTAGGATAATTCTCTTTTTAATTCTTTTTCTGTTTTGTTATTCTCTTGTGACATGTATTTTGAATCTTGGGATATGATCGTAAAAGTAGTTGTTAGCTGTTAGAATTTATGCTCTGTTTGGTGAAATATCTTAAACTTAAATTTTTCATCTCAGTTTTTGTCTTTTTCTGAAAAGTCAACAAAAATTATAACTAGTTTTTAAAAAGTCAACCAACTCAAACTTAAAAATTTCAACTTAAACTGTTTCACCAAACGGAGCCTTAAACTTAATTTCGTAGTTTAATGAAAATAAATAAAAAAGAAAATCTAACTTTATAATTTAATAAAGAAGTTTTAGTTTTTTTTTGTCTCCTTATTTTCTATTTTGACTCTCTCATCCGGTAATGGGTAAAATATTGGTTAGAAATAATATTACTTTAGACAATATGTAAAACACATTGATAATTAATCATAATATATTAAAAATATTAATATAAAACTCACGCCGGCCGACAAACCATCCTAATAATTCACTTAAAAAACAGCCCAAGCAGCCTAAACTTTAGACAGTTACGATTTGTAATTTTCACAAACCGTCATAAAATAAAATTTGCCTAAGCCACCCGCTGTGCACCTATACACGGATATATTAGCATATGTGCGCCTCACATCTGGGTATTTGAAGGGGCAATTACAGTATATTGGATGTTCATGTGACTGCCAAGTGCTTCAAGCTAACAAAAGGGAATTTGAAAAGGCCATTAGGCCATTTTCGTCTCCAGCAAGCTTGAAGAGAAGCTCTGTTTGCTTGACACAGGGATGAAGACCGATTTTGCGTGAACAATGGGTGAGCTTGTTGGCAATGATGGTGAGAAAGATTGATGATGGTAAACAACGATGAAACGTTGGCAAAACTTCGGCAAGAGGTTGAAAACCCAAATACTGTACATTTTTATATGTTTTTTTTTTTTTTTTTTTTTTTTTTTTGGTTCCTTGAAAAGGTAGTTGTTTTATGGGTTGAAGATATTGGGTTTCCATGCGTTTTGTTGGGTTGAAGATATTAAATTTTAGTGTGCATTTTGTTGGTTTCCATGTGTTTTTAAAATGTAAAATCTGTATTTGTTTGCGTTGGTTCTCAATTTAGGGCTCAATGCGAGCATCTAAGCAAGACAAAAAACCCCCTAAAATTTTCCCTCCAAATTAATGGGGAAGACATGAAATCCCACTTTTGCCCCTGCAAATACCCAGATGTGAGTCTCACATGTGAAATTTCTGTGAGCATTTTAACTGTCGCTTGTGAAATGGGGTTGATTGCAACACTTAAGCAAGTATAGAGGGTTGATTGTCCAAATTAAAAGACCAGGAGGTAACTTGCCAAAGGACAACAATTTCAGGGGATAACAGTGCTAAAAACCCGAAGAAAAATATTAGAAAACATCAGTGATGTTCATTATCACACTAATAAAGAAATGAATCCCCATATTATATGACTCATCCACTATTAGTAAGTGATATTAAATATCATTGATATTTTCCAATATTACTATAGATGAAAATATAATATAATATTTTCTTTACTTTTTGAGGTAAGAGATGTTTTTTTTACAATTAAATAAGGGGGTATGAGTCATTGTTTACGGGGATTGAACTTGAACCTCAAGATTATAATAGTTTTTTAGAGTTTTTGACTTTGATTTTAAGGCAGGAAGAAATCCTAAAAGACTTTTAAGGATTTTAATAAATTTTAGTTGTTATTCTTGTTGCAAAAAATATATACAATAGTTTTTAATAGTAAAATCATTATCAGATTAAAATAAAATAACATGATTATTGTGTAATTCAATAGTAATTTGTGATTTTTAATTCTCTATCTCAAGTTCAAAAAATAAAATAGCAAAAAAAAAGAAAATTTTTAGAAATGTGTACCTATCATAATGTTTTTTAATATTAAATTTCTTTATTGTAAAAAAATTTATAATAAGAGCATCCTATTGTAAGATTTAATAAGATCATTGATCATTATCATATCTGTTATCTGAGGTAAAATATTGTCAAAGGAATTTTTATACATCATTGGTGTATCAACTTAAGACGTTATCAAACTAAAATCTTACCGATAATATCAAACATCCTTATCTATGCATGTCATTCTTTTTGTGAAAGCTGTCCAATTCAAAACTATATTATTTTCCACAGTAAAATTACGTGTTCGTTTTCTCTACGACAGAATTCTCCACTGTCACAAATCTAACTTCGTATCAAAAAAAAAAAAAAAAAAAAAAGATCACTAGTTAATCAAAGTGGCTCAAACCACTGCAGCAAAAGCATCGCCGTTCGGGGGTGTAGACGATGCTCACCTTTCGTCGTTTTGTGGTGACTCATTCAGAAGGGTAAAAAAGGAACAAACTTTATTAGAGATAGAGAGAGAAGAACAAAAAAAAAAAAAAAAAAAAGAAAAAAGAAAACTAAGGTGTATAAATAGCAGACGTAAAAGCCAATGGGTGGGCCCACCACGAGGCCGTGGTACTTTGAAGGAACTGGGACCGTCCAATAATGGCAGTGCAAGTGTTGTTTTTAGGCTTGGAGCTTTGCACACTAGATACTGTCTTTTTATCTCTATCTCCCCCACCTCAGAACTCAGAATATACGTATACATATACGCTTTCAAGAGTAGAAAAATACGTATGGGCTTTGCTAATAATTATGAGAGAGTGGAGAGAGAAAGAGAAGTGTATCGGAAGCCTCATTGTTTCTTTTCCATAACTTTGATTTGATTGATAAGTGATATTATTATGCATTTCTGATTTCAGGAGAGAGATTGCTCAAATGAATTAAAAAAAAAAAAAAAAAAGAAAGAAAGACGGAAAGAAAGAAAAGAAGTGAAGAGAGAAGAAGTTTTCTTTTTAATCCACAATATTTATTTATTTATTTATATATCTTCGATGCATTAGAAGGCTCTCAGAGAAGAATCCAGGTGAGCTTTCTTTATTTCCTATGTTCTCCGGGTTAAAATTTTTTTTTTTCCTTCCTTATTCATCTGATACGATTCTGGGTTTTTTAGGCTTCAAAATCAGCTCTCTCTCTCTGTCTCTGTCTCTGTCTTTATTTTTTATTATTTTATTTTAAATAATGAAAATAGGTTCTTGATATGAACAAGGTTTTTTTGGGGTTTTAGAGTTTTACCGGGTATTTATATTTTTGGGATTTATTTTGATGCATGAATGAGTGTTAATCTTTTGCAAAAATTTAATCTTTAGTTTACCCATTTGAAGGACTGGCTAATCAAACGCTGTACACACACACACATATATACATATATGTATATATATGATCCTGTACTAGCTGTTCTTCCCTGTTATTTATTTATTTTTTTATTTTTTTCCGCATGCAAGTTCAAAGGTCGGACCTGTCGGATTTGTTTGGAGCAATCAAACCGATCAAGTGTGTTTTCATGCATAACATATCTGATACAACCGACATTGATGAAACCATCATTTGACTGATTCTAATTTCATTGTTCCTAAATTTCTCTACTGGGTTTTCTCTTTTCTATTTGTTTATAAAGTTTTCATCTTCACCAGTAATTTTTCTGATTATCTCATGTTCTGTCATAGTTCATTGTTGCTGCTTATGGCTTTTATTACTTTCTTCACTATTCACTAATCTTATGTTGGAAATTCTAACGTTGTCACTTGTTTATATATAAAATATCAGACATCAAGAACAATTTTATTGGGTTCTTAAGAGAGCCTTCCATATGTGTATTTTGTCTTAGATTTGTATGAAAGGGAAAGTTGTTTGTTAGCTTTTTGTTTGCCATTTTCATTTTCCGTTGGTCATCAATACATTTAGATTGTTATCAGTTCTGTTTTGCAGTTCTTAAGTTTACCGTTTGGCTCGCGAAGATTTTTCGCATTTTGCATTGTACTCATTATTTTGGTCGTTATTGATGTTCTAGTTGTTAGATAAGTAATTTGCAGTACGGAATAATTTGCTTTGCTGCTAAGAGGACTAAGGTTTGTAGATTGTGCTGAACATGTACAGAAAAGGTCAGATGAGGAAGGCTTATGCATGATAATCTAATGGCTGATTCGGATCCAGAGTCTGAAATCCAGTCTGATACGCTGAGCCTGAGGAATTTAAGCAGCTCACTTTTCAATATTCCTGGTTTCTTTGTAGGGTTTGGTACAAAAGGTTCATTGGATTCCGATTCACTTAGGAGCCCTACTTCTCCTCTTGAAATTGGAGTGTTTTCAAACCTTAGGAACACAGTAAGTCGTCGACATGCTTTGTCGTCGTCCAAAAATGGATTTCAAAAGGAGTGGCACTGCGGCAAAATTGGCCTCGGCATTGTCCATTCACTTGTTGATGATACAACAAGTGTTCTCGATATCCCAAAGCAGAACATTATTTTTGGATCCCAAATTAAAACTAATACCACTAATTCCTTTAAACGTCACCATTGTTCACTTGATTCTTCCTTGAAATCCAATTCTTTACCAACAAACTACATAGCTTCACGGCTTTCCCAAACCAAGTGTCTCAATTCCCTATTGAATAGCAAAAAAGTCGTGCTTGATGATAAGGAAGTCCTGTTAGAATCTGAACCATTCCAAAACACTCCACTGTGTTTCTTGGATTCAACTATGCCTTCTTCACTTGTCAGCTTGTCCTATAATCACAACTCGAGGTCTGAAAACTTCTGTTCCGAAGTTAAAACTAGAATGAGTTCACCCTCGGTGCTTGGCACCAGTTCAGAAGTAGAAGATTCTTTGGGTATCAAACCGAGTACTGTTCCGATACCTATTGGCCCTAGCCACGGATATGTGGGTTCTCTTTCTAAAAGAGAGATAGAACTTTCTGAGGACTATACCTGTATAATTTCTTATGGTCCCAACCCTAAAACAATTCATATTTTTGGTGACTGCGTTTTAGAATGTCATGCAAATGAGACGGAAAATTTTGGTAAGAAGGAAGAATTGGGGATCAAATCACCTCAAGTGGCCACAAATTCAGAGGATTTAGCCCCAGTTCAGCCTGACGAAGCTTTGCGATTTTGTTACTCCTGCAAGACAAAGTTAGAAGAAGATAAAGATATTTACATGTACAGGTTTGTCGTCGTCTGTAAGCAATTTCTACATTAGTCCATCCTACTTCCTAGACTATATTCATTGATCAGGCTGTAATTTCCTTGATTCCCTGCAGAGGTGAGAAAGCCTTTTGCAGTTTTGATTGCTTCTCGGATGAGATCTCCGACGAGGAAACAGAGAAAACTGACCAACACTCTGCGGGAAGTTCTCCTGAAGATCTCTTCTTATAGGGCATGCCTGTTGCCTAGTAATGGATTGCTATTGCTTTTCCTGGCCTCTCTAGATCGTCCGTTCCTAAAGCGCTGTCTGTGTGATTCTGTTTTGCAGCCATGGATGGTCAGGATCCATTTTGCACCGTTTGCTTGTTACGTTTGGATATTCAACTTTCAAAGTACCGGTCAGTTATGAGTAGATGGCGAAATAGATTTTCTTTACTGGCTGTTTTGGGACTTAAATTAAACTGGCTTTTTGTTGTATGTTTTGTTTTTGATAAAGATGGGTTTCAAGTGGCTATCTATGCCCTGGCTCTTCAGTTTTTCATTTCGTATTGTCCTGCCCTTTTGCTTTGATTAGGAGTTGATAATGACTTTTGAAACTTAATGAGCTCATTATATTATGTATGCAAAATAACCATTGGTGCCTTTTATTTCTTGTTAAATCTTTCCAAGACTTTCCTATACTTTTTCTTTCTTTTTTTTTTTTTCAAATGTTTATATTTTTTAAATTTGATTATCCTATCCTTTAAACCATTTTCTTTGAGCCAAATTTGGCGTGCATGATTGGATTATGTTGGATGGCTGGTAAAATTGTCAGGCATCTCTTCTTCCTGATGAACTCAAAAAGTACTATGAACTAAAAAAATACTAGTTTGAAATGCTCATTGGAATTGATCCGCCCCCTTAAAGGATGACATTTCTGGATGTCTCAGTTATAATAATTTCAGTTTTTTTAATATCAAATTAAAAATACGGAGGGTTTAAAAATATAAGCATGTTTATTTAAGACGTCGTTTTCATAGGTTTTTTTTTTAACTTATCATTAAACAGTGAGTACCAATGTTTATCTGACCCCATTTTCCTTTTCTTTCCCATGTTCATGGGATCTAAAATCTGACCGTGTAATTTTCAATTTTGGTTTTGTTCAACGATAAATGCTGCTTGAATTTAATATGATGAACTTGCAAAGGGATTTTACAGGTGGGCTCAGGAGTATCCGACTTTTTTTTTTCCCTGAAATATATACAAGGCATGAGACGTGGCAAATTGTATAGAGGGTTTTGGATACAAAGTGTTTTCGTTGGGACGTTTGCATTGGCTGGACTTTGGATGAAAAGTTCACATCTTGTAAGCGTGGAAATGTCTCCCAACAGAGCCTCCTATTTTTGTGAAATATTACCCAAGTGCCCAAACATGTGTTAACTTGTGTTTTACTTGAAATAATGTCAAGACTAGTCCAAATAACCTTTCAAATAACAAAAGTCCAACTATTATTATTTAAGGAAATCATGGAGCAATTATTGTAAGTAAACCTTACCATTAATAAACAACAAAAATACAAAAACATAACCAATAATTATGGGACATTACAAACTTAAAATCATCAAGTCACGTGCGGTAATCTCCTTCTAATATTGATTAGCAAAAACAAAATTTATCCTTTTTTTTTTTAAAAAGAAAAACAAAGAGTAATGCTAAGGATATCAGCTATGATACAATTCACGTGTCATATTAATAAAAAAAACTCAAGTGTCATATTTTTATTAGTAGATGTAATTAATTAATATATCAATGTTTTAAATATTTATTAATAAAAAAACGACAACTCAAATGTCATAAATGTTAGTTGATATTAAAATTGATATTAAAATTAGTGTCATAGCATTTTTTGAAAATAGGTCTCTTTCTAATCTTATGGTTCTATTATGGAAATGATTATTTTTTGTTAGGCTTCTTAACAAAACCTAAATTTAACCAAAACAGGGAAAGGTAAAAGAAGAAACAGGATGGCACTTTTTGTAATTATAAGGACAAAGGAGGGTATTTCGACAACGCACACAAGTTGTTTCAAAAGGTTAAAAAAAATAATAATAAATTAAAAAAAAAAAAAAAAAGAGCTCGATCATACAGTTGAGAAAGTTGAAAAGCTGAACTCTATCTCTCAATCCCAAGTTTCCAACCAAGAAATCACAACAGAAAAAGAAAACCACTAAAAAGAAAAGAAAAGAAAAGAAAAGAAAAGAGAAAAGAACGATGGTGTTTGTGACAGGAAACACTTGCTTTGTACAGCCTTCTCTCTGGTACCCACTTTTCCCCTCATCGTCGTCGAGGTCCTTTTTGCTGCACTCTTTCCCGAGAAATGCAGAGTCGAAGCCAAGAAGCACTCTGGCAATGGCGTCCGCGAGAGAAGACGACTCAACTGAAGCGATTTCCTGCCAAAGAAGGGCCTCTCTCTTTGTTGCTATTTCCGTTATTCCCTTCTTGAAACTCAGTGCCGGAGCTCTTGATCCTCCATTATTGGCCATTCGAAAAAGGGCCCGAGCTCTTGACTCTTTGCCCACTACTAGTAAGCTTTCAATTTCTCATTTTAATTGGGATTTCAAGAATTTGGTGCCAAAAAATGAAAAGAAAAGTTTTAGACTTTTTTGTATTTGTAATTGTGAAGCTCCGGTAGAAAAGTTTACAACTTGCCATATCTTCAAGTTGTTTTTAAGTCAGTTGTACTCTCTCTCTCTCTTCTCTCAATTTGATAGTTTCTTTTGTCTGATTTTGGGAAAATACTTGGTAGATAATAATATTATTATTTTGCATTTTACTTAACTAAAAAAGATTTTAGAGGTCTCTTGGGGTGATAATTGGAGACGGAGTTTTGGATATTGGTTTGAAAATGTGTATTTAGGAAGATATGAATTGGAAATAAATTGTGTGATATAGAAAATAGTGTAAAAATTTAAAATGTATTCAAGGAAAAAAGAAAAAAGAAAAAAAAAAGCAATATGCATCTTATTTCGTTAATCTCGTTTTCTTGTGCGAATTGAAAAAAAAAAATCATTTTGGCCTGAAATAAGAAAATTATGAACTTTTGAAGTTGAGTTTTTTGAAAACGGAAGAGAGAGAAAGAGATACGTAGATTTGGAAGTTTTGGAGTTGAGGAGTTGTTGTTCCGAACCGAGGCTTAAGGTTTGTGAAGTGTGAATGTGTGTGTATAGGCTGTTGATTAGCCCAATGTCATGTAAATTCATTTGGGTTACCGGTAATGCAGTTTTAGTTTTCTTTTTGTTGTTTTTGTGGGGGGTTAAATATGGTTGCTAGAGGTTTCGAAGAATGCTTGGAACTTTAGTTCGAACTGTAAAATTCGAGTTCGTGACCATCTTGTTTTGCATTTTATTGTCTTCTTTCAGAAGAAACCAAGCCAAAGGCATCCGAGGATAACCGAAAAGCAGAGGTCTGGATTCTCCACTAGGTTCCCAATAAGTACCCCATCAGTACTTCTGGTTGTTTCTTTTATGTTGTGTGTCTGTAAGGGTAGAAAATCTTCTGAAATATCGACTACTTTTGACTGCAGGAACTTCAACCAAGTTCCACAACTTTTGAAGGCTTGCCCCCAAGTAAGTCGAATTTCTCACAGTTCAAAATGTTCTTAATTGGTGAAAGAGGTTTTCTTGTCAATTTGTTAGTTTTCTTATTCTTATTAGTTATTGTCTGATGTGAAATGATAAAATAATGGTGAATTTTGCTTTTCGTATGGTTGGATGATTGTATGTTTGTAAGCACGTTTAGGACTTAATCTTGAGAAGTGAGTTTTTGTTTTATGATTATCTTATGCATATGTTTATCTTCTTTCAGAAGAAAGTGAAGTAAAACTGTCTGAGGAGAGCCAAAATGCAGAGGTTCGGATCTCCACTAGGTTCACAATAAGTCCCAATCAGTTATTCTGGTTGTTTTCGTGTTTATCTCTGCATTTTTTTTAACAGGTTCTAAAATTATTCATTTCTTTGACCGCAGGAACTTCAAAAAGAGGCACCATCAAATTCATTTGTTTCTCTCCTGAACGGTGTCGGTATAATTGGTTCTGGTGTGCTTGGTGCGCTCTATGCATTGGCTCAGAAAGAAAAGGCAGAAAGTGATGCAACGATAGAATCTGTAAGTGTCTGTTGAGTGTTGCCTAAACCTTTATAGGATCTTGATCCGTATTTAAAAGGAAAATCTGATGTCTTTCGAAATATAATATGTTCTTCTTTTTTCCATTTCCTTGCAAGCTCAAATAGTTCTTAGGCAACAATCCAAGACCGAGTTCCTCTTCCCTTCTCTCTTATCTCTCTCTCGAAATTTAAGAAAAGAAAAATACTCGAACATTTCCCAATTTGATTTTGAGTTTTAGAACTGTTATGTTCATTTGTCTAATTTGTTTTTGAGGTTTGGTTGTATTTAAGCCATGGTCAAAATGGACAGATGAAGGCCAAAATGAAAGAGAAAGAAGCTGCCGTTGTCTCCTTGGAGAAGAACTTTAAATCGAAGCTACTCAATGAACAAGAAGAGAGAACCAAACAACTTGGAAAGGCGAAGGAAGAGCAGCAATCTCTGTTAGACCAACTAAACTTGGCGAACAGTACAATTGCAGGCTTGGGACAGGAGCTAAAGAGTGAGAAGAGATTGATAGAGCAGCTTAAAGTTCAAATCAACAGTCTCGAAACTGACCTTTCAAAGGTCGCGGCAGATAAGAAGACCCTCGAGGAAAATTTAAAGGAAAAGATAGACCTGATTGGAGTCCTTGAAGAAAGGATTAATTTTCTCAACTTAGAGCTTAAGGATAAAGAAGACAATGTTCAGGATCTCATATCCGCTCTTGCTGATAAGGACTTGGAGTTGAAGAAATTGGAAACTACCAACAAGCAAACAAATGATGAACTGGCTAATGCGCGCTCAGAAGTCCAACAATTGAACGATGAGCTCTTGAAAAATCGAAAGGAAATAGAGTTTAAGGATTCCGTCGTTGATGAGCTAAACTTGACTGTAAGTTCTTTAAGTGTTGAAAAGGATAATATCAAGGGGAAATTGGATGCTATCCAGAGCGAGTACGATAATCTAAAATTAGCCTCTGAAAAAAAGGCAGCTTTTGATGCTGAGCTTTTAGGAGAAAAGGAAGAGGAGCTTCATCGGTTAAAGGAAAAGCTTGAAATTGTTTGCGGGGAGGCTCGTGAAATCCGGGAAATAGTCGCTAAGTTGACCCAAGAGAAAGAAAAGTTGAGGGCACTGTTGGATTTAGAATTAAACAAGGTAAGTAATCTGAACAATGAGCTCCATATCACTCAAGAAAGTCTCGTAAAATCGAGAGATGAGGCCGCTGATCTTGAGAACCGATTAATAACGTCGAATGGGACATGCAAGGAACTCAGGGCTGAGGTTTCTATAGTTCGGGCCGAGTTTGCTGAAGTTAGGGATTCATTGCAAAGGAGTCTTGATGAGGCTAAATCAAGTGGTGAGGTGTTAGCTAGTGAGCTAAATGCGGTGAAGGAACTTCTGAAGAATACAAAAGAGGAGCTGCAAAACGTTGCTAGCGAACTAGCGGCTGTTGTTGAAAACCGTGATAGCCTGCAGCGTGAATTGGTTGATGTTTACAAGAAGGCCGAAACTACAGTCAACGATTTAAAAGAAGAACAAAAGACTGTCTCCATTCTGAACAAAGAACTGCAAGCCCTGGAGAAGCAAATGGTGAAGGATAAGGAGGCCAGAAAATCTCTCGAAACAGACCTCGAAGAGGCTACCAGGTCCCTTGATGAGATGAACCGAAATGCGTTGCTACTCTCTAGAGATTTAGAGCAGGCTAATTTCCGGATTTCGGAACTGGAGGACGAGAAGCAGGTGCTCTACAAGTCCCTAACCGAGCAAAAGAACGCGTCAAGAGAGGCTAGAGAAAACATGGAAGATGCTCATGACCTTGTCATGCGACTTGGGAAGGAAAGGGAGACTTTGGACAAGAAAGCAAAGAAACTTGAAGAGGAATTATCATCTGCCAAGGGCGAAATATTGCGGTTAAGGAATCGGATAAATTCATCAAAGGCTGTTGTAAATGACGAGAAGCCTCCAGAAGCTGAAGTTGAAGGCAATGTCACAGTTTCTGCAAAAAGAGTTGCCAGGAGGAGAAGAGCTAGTTCACAATAACACAAGTCAGATATCCCGCTCTGCAGAATCATCTTTTGAAGCCGGTTGTTTTTCTCTAGTATTTCTATGTTTATGGCTCTCAGATATATATATTTTTTTCTTTTTCTTTTTCCAGTAAGAGAGCAATGTATAGTGAAACAGAACTTTAAACATTTGATGACTTGTTCCACAAGTATTGTTCCGTGTATATTTTCAGTGCTTGTTTCCTAATCAGTTCCATGACCCTTTTTTTTTAGAGGAATCAGTTCCATGACTTGATAACGTAGGTTCAATTATTTCTTCATGGTTGATATTCCGTTGTATATTTTTCAGTGCTTGTTTCCTTATCAGTTCCATGACTTTTTTTTTTAATTTTTTTTATTTTGGGAATCAGTTCCATGACTTGATAACGTAGGTTCAATTATTTCTTCATGGTTGATTCCGTTGTATAATTTCAGTGCTTGTTTCCTAATCAGTTCCATGACTTTTTTTTTTTATTTTTTTTATTTTTTTTTAAGGAATCAGTTCCATGACTTGAAAACGTAGGTTCAATTATTTCTTCATGGTTGATTTTCAAATTACTACATGACATGAACAAAAAAAACTCTAATCTTTTTTTTTTTAATCACATATGAATTGTCATATTTTTAGGATTAAATGTAATATTTTATCATTAACTGACACGATAATATTTTAAACTACTAAAAATAAAATAATATCTTATATGTCATATTAATTGATATATAAAATTTTAGATTAAAATTAGTGTATAACATCTTTCCTTATTTATATGTAGTCTAATTTAAGTTATAATTAAAAAGTAAAAAAAACAAAATAAGCAACTCTTAGCACTGTACGAGTCATATAGAAGATAAATGAATAAATTTTTTTTATCTCATATCCGATTGGGCAGTAAATAAAACTTTTTTTTTTTTTTTTCCAGGAATAAGACGAGAAAACGACCATAGTGGGAGTCGAACCCACGACCTTTGGATCCGTAGTCAAACGCGTCCACTGCGCTATGCGGTCGCCGATGACACTGTTTCGTTATTTGTCCTTTGACCACAAACAACAACAATAACATGGTTGGTTGACACTTTTATTGTTGATATTGTTGTCGTTTTACTTGTTTCCTGTTGTTTTTCAGTAATATTCCCTTTCATTGTCGTTTTATTTTTGTTTACGTTTTTCAGTTTCTTCGTTCTCTTTTAATTGTCGTTTTCGTTTTTGCTCGTGGTTTCACCTTTCATTGTTGTTTTCCTATTTTATGTCGTTTTCCATCTGTTGACCTTGAGAAATATTGTTGTCGTTTGATTTATTTTATTATTGTTATTATTTTTTTTATTTTTATGTCGTTTTCCATCTGTTGACCTTGAGAAAATTGTTGTCGTTTGATTTATTTTATTTTTTTTTTTTTTCCGCTTTTCAGTTTGTATTATCTTTTGTTGTTCATTGTGCTTACAGTTTTTACTCATCTTTTCACCTTTCATCATCGTTTTCCAGTTTATTGTCGTTTTCAGATATTAGTTTGTTTTTTTGGTTTTAGAGTCCTACATCTGCTACCTTATCAGTCAAAGTAAACAAACTTTTTTTTTTTTTAACTTATTTTTTTGTTTTTGAAGAAATAAAACTCAAATAACCTATTCTTTTGCTTGGCATAAAAACTATCTCATGTCAATGTAAAGAGCCATAAATATGGGCCGAGCTAAATGGATCAGACCGTTGCCCGCATTTTTTACCCGAGGACGGGCCAAGCCTAGCCCGGTGCAAGCATAAGGGCCGCGCTGGGCTTTAGCTTTTGAGCCCGATGGGCCAGCCCAACCCAATCCGTTTAGTTTGGCCCAACGGACCGACCTAAGCTCAGTTCGTTCAAATTTTATTATTTATTTATTTTTTTTTAAAACAACACTAGTTTATCATTATGATAAAATTATATACAATGTAAACATTAAGTTTTAAGATTATTAGAATATATGACTTTTTTTTTAAAATATGAATGTACAACGCCTATAAAAAAATCATATTACATAGATATAATATATTATTTTTCCTTCTTTTTTTTCAAACAGTTCATGGAATTGTTTTTTTTTTTTTTTTTTAACGTTGGTATTTTAAAGTTGATATTATTTACATTGTTTTTGTTGATTATACTTCAGTCTACTCTACTCCTAATTTCCTAGTTCCATATCTATATATCTCTATCTTTTTTTTCAATTAAGGCGGCTCGACCCGGTCCGCCAAATTATCGGACCGGGCTCGGGCTGGTCTGTTTTTCCCCTTTTGCCTGTTAGGTGTCGGGCTGGGCCACCTGAATTTACAGGCAAGGTTAAGCAGAGCGGGTCTTTAAACTGCGAGATACAAGACAACCTGGAGAACGTTCGTTCATTGATGTTTAATCAACAAATCATAAAGTTCAGTACAATACAGAGGGCGTCAATCATCGTATACTGAAGTCCTTGACCGAAATCTTATACTCCCATAGCACTCGCAACAAAACAGAAAAGACAGAAAAAAAAAAGGGGGGCGGAGAAAAAGTTAACAAGCAAATATCACTTTCCATTTCAAGAGGAAGTGCAAGCTGCAAGCTAAGCAGCAAACCGCACGGCTTTTTTGGCCTGTCAAACAAAAGCAAGGTGTGCCGAGAAGCAGAGAAGATTGAAAACAAGCATATGAGAGCTGTACAACCATAGCTTTACTATATACGTCTCGAGTTCCCATGGGAAGATCCCCCGTCTATATACTTCTTACCAACAAAGCCAACATGCCAAGTTAAAACTAGTCAATCAGGAGACAACCTGGGAGTCTGTGGATTCGGAAGAACCTTCCGCTGCACCCAGTACATTTTTCTGTTTCAATGATGCACAATGGGATGACAACCCAGATTCCGAAACATCACCGATATCCAATGTGTCTGGAAGGCCTTCAAAAGACTCATCAATATGGAGCTGTAAAAGAAGAAAATCATTTTGCCTCCCAGGAAATGATAAGGTACAACTTGGCTTGATTTTGAGAATTACTTAAATTCAAGATGAAGAAGTAATATGCATTAGAACTAAATTCTGTATCCAAATTTATGATCCATTTTGTAGGTTGGAAAAAAGACGAAATGCGTGTGAACAGTAATTGGTCGACATAATAAGACACAACTTCTAAAAAGATGAAGTGCATAAACACAAGGTTACAAGAACCGGTTAATTTGAATTCTTATAGTGCCACGATTGAAACATACATATAAAGACTCAACTAAGATAAACTTACTCCTGTTTTATTTTGTTAGAAATGATAATCAACAAGAAATCAATAGTAAACCGCAACTCCTATACGAAGAGAATCACGATTAAGGGCTAGTGATGTGAAACAGCACGTTTAACAACTCCAAAGATTAAAAAAGTACCTCAAGTTGGCTCAGCATGTCAACAGTGGCTTCGATGTCACCATTATTCGCGAAGTAAACATCAGCAAGGGACTGTTTCGACAAACCAGGAAACGCCGTCTGAAGATAATCCATGACCATGTCAAATTCTAAATCCATCATCTGTTTTTCCAACACCTCGCTCTCATACTGCGATGATCCACTGTATGAACCATGGACAGACTGGCTCTTCATAGAAAATATGTCTTGTCCGAGTTGCGCTGCCGTGCCACGGGAATCACCTTCAAGAACAGCTTTATGACGGAGCTGGTTCTTGGGAACTTCCTCGGGTTGCGAATCCCTCTTCGCAAGTGGAATGTACGCCGCTGCATATGGATTCAAAGTAGACACTCCTGGCTTCATGGCTTCAGTTAATCGAAATATCACACACCTGCTCTCCAAAATTAAATTAAAAAAAAAAAAAAAAAAAAAACTTCTATTAGCAAAACAACACATGAAGAAACAATCTTCGACATTAAAAACGTTCAAATTCCAAATCTTTTTATGCAAAAACCCAAAAGACAAAAAGAAATGATCCAAAGGAAGAAATTTGAAGTAATTAGGTTATCATTTTAGCAAATCATGAACAAATTAAAAATCCAACGTTTTAGATGATCTCAGAAGAGTGATCTTTGATCTCGGAGAAGATTTGACTAACCCTAAGTATGGAAATTCAACACCAAAAAGATCCAATTCATAAACAAATACAGAGATCAACATTACCAGATCAATCAAAAATCAAATTCCAAACCATTTTTTAGTCAAGAAACGAACATAATCAAGGATCACTTCAAGGAATTCACAGAACCAGTGACACACAAGACGATCAAAACTCAAAGAAAACAAAAATACCGGATAATCGAATCGCAAAGAAGGAGAATGGAATTTCTTGATCAAGATTTTTTTTTTTTTTAAACATAAATTCTCGATCAAGATTAAGCCAAAATTAAATGAACAAAAATAAGAAGAAGTTTAAGAAGATGGAGACTCACAAGATCTGAGATCTCGAACGAAGAGAGAAAGAAGTAATCGGAAGCGTGAGAAGGGGTTATCGTGAAATTGGTTGTATGTATCAGGTGAAGGCTGGTTATAAGCGCAAAAGGCGAGGGGGATTTAATTGGGATTGGGGAAACTTGGGGAGGGTGTTGGTTTCGTTTTTGTTTGTTTTTTGTTTTTTGATTTTGTTTTTGTTTTGTCTATTTGTTTGCTTTAAAAGGCTATTATAGGCTCGCTGCTCGCTCGCATCGCATGGCAAATAAGAAACAGGAAACAGGAAACAGGAAACAGGAGAGTCGTTTTTACTAGTGGGATGGATACTTCATCATTACAATACACAAGTGCATGATCAAGGGGCAGGGCCTCTGTTCGGTAAGAGTGCGTCCATGTTACACTCGTCACGCTTGGGAATTTTCTTACATATGCAAACAAAATTCTATTTTGGCCAAAATTTACTCCCCAAAAAAAAAAAAAAGGAAATCTAATATATATATATATATATAAGGGATTTATAGCTAAATAATATTTTTTAAAAATAAGTTTTTTTAATAGATCATCAAAATTTTTAAAATTTTAGTTAAAATATCTTTTTTTTAAATGATTAATCATTGATTGACTATATCATAGTCATTTATTGATTAGTCACAACGTAAATCACTAAATTCATAATCAATCACTGATTGATCATTAGTCAATCATCAATTTTCATAATCAATTGACCAAATCTGAAAAATGACAAACGATATTTTTTCTAAATAAAAAATAATTAGGTCATTTATTAGATTAGGTGAAAATTTTTAAGATTTTTAAGATTTTTTTTTTTACAATAATTTTTTAAGTTTTGTTGGATTAGAAAAATGAATAGTTTTCTTAAAGATAATCAATCGATACTGTCAATATATGTTTTTATCAATTAATCCTTGATTGATTACAGTTAATCATTGATTGACCGAATCTGATTAACTACAATTGATCTAAATATTTTTATGATTACTAGTCATTTTTCTGGAAAAAAAAAAAAAAGAAGAAGAAAAAATAAGCTATTTTTAAATTGTCATTCACAAATTGCCACGGGTCTACGAGACCTAATTTTTCTCTTTCTTTAAAAAAGAAAAAGAAAAACAAGTGTAAATTACTTCCTTGATCCTCAAACTTTGAGGTCCCCAAACGATTTGTTGTTTATGGACCTAAATTTTCTGAGTATTCAACATTGTTGCCTTCTAGACTTGTCATCCTCTTATAATTTGCCTCATAAATTGCTAATTTTTAGCAATTTATCACTTGAATTTTTTAAAGTGTCGCAATATATCCTATTATGTTAACTTTTTATTGAATGTGAAGATTTGAATTTGGAAGATTTGTAATAGAATTTATGTTAGATTTATAAATTTTTTGTTGGAATTTTTTTTGTCACCAATTTAATGGGAATTAAATCAACCGGGACAGACTAACAGATTTAGAAAATTTAGTGGACAAATTTGCAAAAACTATAAATTTAAAAGCAATTTATCAAAGGTGCCAAGTTAAGGGTTAAGAGTGCAAAATACACAAAAATTTCCTGTCGTTTACAGGTGAAACTAAAAATTTCGTTTTTAGCTTTTGCTGTCTTTACTAAAGAGAAGTTTCGTTTTTTTAATAAAACGACATGTCGTTAATTTTGCACATAGTGCTGTCGTTCAGTCCTCGATAAACTACAAATCGTTTTCTTATTATTCTGGCGTCGCTTACGAAAACGAGAGTTCTTTATATTATATTTGTTTGTTAGGATCAGTTGATCAATTTTCAGATTTATCATAATTTTGGTAAGAGAGAATATATTGGGTGAGACACCCAGACAATACTTTGGAAGAAATGGCATCATTGAGGAATCCTCCTTACCCGTCATTTGAAAATAATAATAATAATAATAATAATTTTAGCTTAAGAGAGAGAGAGAGAGAGAGAGATTTTGGAAAAAGCAACTCCAAAATCCAAAAAACTCTTTTTTTTCTGTGAAACCTAAACATATATTACAAATTGATCAAAATAATGTGAGAAAAGAAATTAAACTTAATTAACATACAAATACAAAGAATGAGTGAAACAGATACACAAATCAATACCAAGTATAATACTCTTCATTTGGGGGGCATAACTATTTCAATATGCCCATGTTTATCTGCTGCTAAGCGATAACAGCCTTTGGTTGAAACAAGTTCAACAGTGTCCAAAGCTGTTGGGCTAATATACACGAAAGAAGCAACCAATCAACCCGTCAATCAATCATCAACCTCCCAAAGCGCGTTTTAGTCCTGCTCGTTGCTCGGGCGTCAATCTCGTCGGAAATTTAATATCAAATTTGATCCTCAAATCACCTCTATTGCCGGGTTCTTTCACTATTGGCATTCCTTCCTTGGAGACAACAAGCTCGTAGCCAGGGCTCACGATGTCTGTCACTGGGATTGACAGGCTACGGCCATCAAGGGTGGTAAGATTTACGGTGGTCCCACCCAGTGCCTCGGCTAAGGACACCCTTTGGTTCACAATGAGGTCATTACCGTCTCTCTTGTAAATGTCATGCAGCTTCTCATCAATTACAAACACAAGGTCTGCTGGAAGTTGGTTTGGCTGTTCATTCCCTTTATCCGGAAACGTAATCTTGGTTCCCTTCTTCCATCCGGGCTTTACATCAATAGTCAATATTTCTGTTTCTGGCACTTGATGCCTGTAAATACAAGGAGGTTAAATCTATGGTCAGTTTTCATCCTCGGTCCTGAAACATCTTGTCCAAGCTACAAATGTTTTGATCCATAGCCATGTAAGGTATAAGAGATCACCAACTTTACCGATCCTGTTATCTTACCGGATATTCCCCTATGGTGAGAAAAATAAGTGATGGAAAGGCATGAAACCGGTTTCACATAAAAATTGAGTTAAACCCAAGAAAACAACTACGGGTTTCTACATGTCTCCTATTGGGTAGGTTTTTATTTTTGTGCATTCAAAATATTGTTTGATTTGAACCCATCTAAAACAGAACAAAGCATTTACTATATCAAAAAGACAAGAAGTAACCGCTAGCCGTTATCATAGAGCAACTAATTAATCTAAAGGTAAAAGCTATACATACCCGTTGGCACCAACCACGGTCCTAGAGATCTTCATTTTCCTGGTTGATCCAGAATATAGTTCCTCAAGGCTACAGAGCAATTTGCTCTCCACGGCCGGTGGTTTCTTTGGAGTGACCCCCTCGCTATACGATCGAAAGATTTTGTCTGTCCCACCAAATCCACCGAAAGTTCCTGCTCCGTCTGACTGAAACCTCATAGACCTTCCAGGTCCTGATGATCCGAATCCAAAAGGACTACTTCCAAAGAACTCTGCAAATATGTCCTCTGCATTCCTGGGATTAAACCCATTTGATCCGCTGCCACTACCGTTTCCAAATGGGAATCCACTACTTCCTGCCGGTGGCATGTCCTTCAACCCTTCTTCGCCATATTGATCGTAAATCTGCCGTTTTTGAGGATCACTCAAGACCTGATTTCACAAAACTTTACATTTTTAGATCCTCCACTTAGCAGTGGTCATCACAAATCCATTTAAAGTATCATTTGAAAACACATTCACATACAAACAAGCATATAGACATAATCATCGAGGAGACACGAGATAAAACAAAACTCAAAGCAACTAAAGTAGACACAATTTCTATCCCTTGTAAATCCACATATATCTTTTTTCATCATCCAATTCTACCGAGGGAGTGATGTCTTAATACACTATTTACTCTTCTTTAAGCAACACAACACTAAATAATAGATATTCCAAAACACTTAATCAAAGAAACACACCAGATATATCAATAAAAAAGGAAAAAGAAGCAGACCAAGATAAAAAATCTTTCTTCTTCTTCTTCTTCTTTTTTATTTTTTTTATTTCACTATTCTGCATAATTCCCATTTGTCCACAACATGTTAAGAATGTAAAAAATCATGAAAAAAAAAAAAATCAGAAACCCAACAAGCTAAAACATGAAAAGGATAAAAAAGAAAGCTGAAAAAAGAGAAAGAAAGTCAAGAACTTGCCTCATAAGCCTCGGAGATCTGCTTAAATTTAGCCTCGGCGTCTCTTTTGTTTGTGGGGTTCTTATCAGGATGCCATTTCATGGCCAACCTCCGGTACGCCTTCTTCAAGTCATCGTCGGTGGCATTCTTGTTCACCTTCAATATGATATAATAATCAACACCCATCTTCTCTTTATGCGTTCCGATCAAAACCCACCATCCAATTATCACGATCGGATCCAAATTAGTCCCCTTTTCGTGCGATCCAAAACGAAACCCGTCAACGAAAGAAAGTTCCAAACTTTGACACGTTCAGCTCAGAAACGACGCCGTAAAGAATTCCAGGGGAGTTGTTGAAGATGATCCGATGGGGAATTCTGAAATGGTGATCGGTTTTCTCGTCGGAATGGATTGGAAGAGAAGGAGAGAATGCGAATCTACGGCGTCAATGGCTGTTCAAGATATTTTTCTTCCTCCAAGTAATCTAATGTTAGAATTTTTTTTTTCCCCTTTTCTTTTCTTTTTCACAAGTAAAACCGCGTTTCTTGCTGTGTTTTCTTCCCGATAATTCAGCATTTATATATTAAGGGAAATTCAACATTATTTTTTCTTCTAATCAATTGTCTTCTTTATTATATCCTTAATTTTTTTTAGGAACTTAAATTGCATTTTTAATAACATATTATAATAGGGATTTATAACAAAATAACTTTTTCAAAAATTTTTTTTGTAATAAATAGTTACAATTTTAAAAATTAGTTAAAATTTTTTTTTAAATGATCAATCAATTTTCTTAAATGATCAATTAATTAGTGATTAACTTATGGTTAATTAATGATTGACCATAACGTAAATCATAAAATTTCATAATTAATCACTCATAATTAATCATTGATTAACCAAATCTAAAAAATGATGAACGGTTATTTTGTTAAATAAAAAAAAGTTGAACCATCTATTAGATTATGTGATTAAAAAATGTCACATAGCCTAATTTTCCTAATATTTATGCTAAAACTAAGGGTTTGTTTGCAACGTCATCTCCTGATGGTATTTTATCATCTGAATTTTAAAATCTCAATTCTAAACCAAACTTTTTCTTTCTTTCATTTTCAAAAAATTCAAGCTTTAAAAATCCATAACTTTCTCATTTCAAATTGAAATGATATGTTTTTTTATATCAAAATACTCCTATCGACGAGATGTATAAGACAATATCTATTTTGCATATTTTTTTCTGAACACGTTTCAAAATTTTACATTATTTTCTATATCGCATAATTTTTTAAAAAATTTTCCCCTCAAACACACATTTTCAACTTAATCTTCAAAACACTATTTCTAGATGTCCTCTTAAACATGTAATATGTTAATCTCAGTATTTGATAAAATAAACTGGAATATGATTTTACGAATAATATTTTATGATAATAGTAAAATGGTATCCTCTAAGTATTTTTTTCCCCTTCTTACATAATTAGTCAAATTTAAGAAAACAAAACAAAAATCCTGAATATATATATATATATATCAAGAGGTTTTTTCTCTTGTATCTAAATAAAAACTCTACTTTTTTATTGAATTGTAAAAGTAACCTTCAACATATTTATCCTTTAGAAATTGCATATCTAACGTGAGATTGGCTTAAATTAATTGGAAATGAGGATTGCATGCAAATAAGTTTGAAAATATTTGTCAAGCTTAATTGCGATTTTTACCCTAATTTATTTGCATGTTTATCTCAATTGGTCATGGTTTTATTATGCTTTTATCCGCTAGATATTTCTCCGGACAATTTATTTGTTCGGTCTTAGTACTATGAGATTCTTGATGTTGATTAATAAGATATTTCTATTGATTTTAAAAGAACTGTTAAAGAGTTATAAATGTGTTTTTGATCTTTGATGTATCGCGTATATATCTTTTTTGATGTCTGTTTTGTAAAGCTTGATACTCTTAAGTGTTTTACTCGAGTTTATGTATCAAACCGATTGTTTACTAACGTTGTTTGTAATAGAAGATTGTGTGGGTATGAATTGGTATTTATATTTTATTTTCATGTTATAGATTATATTTCTCCTTTTTTAAAATAAAAAAATTTTAGGAGAATCATTAAAGAAAAAAAAATGAAGCATGATCGATTAAGGGGGGAAAACATGAAGAAAAACAAGGGAGATTAATTGGAATATTTTTTTTTTCTTTTCTCCAATCATCTTGTCTTGTTTCTTATGTAAAATCAACAGAGATTTAAACAATGTGTTTTTTGTTTATTTAAAGAAAAGAAAAGAAACAATTCAGTGTAGGATGAGAGAGATATGAGTGAGCTCCTAAATTTTAAATCTGATATTTTTCATTTAGTTTATGTTGTTTAGTATTTAAGTTTAATTCTAATTAAATTATATTTTTTATATCAGTTTTTATCTTTTGAAAAATCAATAAATTTTATAATTAATTTTTAAAAAATTAATTAATTGTAATTTAAAAATTTAATCTTTAACCAATGAAGTTTAACGAGAGTCATATTTAATGCTCCTAAAAAAAATAAAATAAAATAAAATAAAAAGAAAAAGAAAAAGCCAGAAATACTAATCTGAGGATGTGACTGCAACTGTCATCAACTAAAGGGTGTCTGTGTAATTTTAAGAATACTCTGGGTTGTCAGTGTAATTCTCCTTATCTATTATTTTTAACGAATCTGGGGTGGGATTGAAGTATATAATATATACATAAACAAACAACGTTTATTATATCATTAATTTATCAGAAATGAAGAGATCGTAAGTTGTGCTTTCCCAATTCACTTTCATTTCAATGTTCTTGACATTCTCTCGAGAGAATGAGCAAGACTTTGGTTCCTAAACTACCGCTGGTATTTTAAAAGATTTTTTCTTTTTTTCGTTACCGATTTCATCTTCCTCGTCCGCTTCTCTGAACTTCAAGATTCTTCATTCTTCATCCCTCTCGATCTTTATCTCTTTTCTCCTCCTTCTCGCGGAAGCAACACCAGAAGAAAGTTGAATCCTAAATCTCCGAATTTCGCTTCGCTATTCCAATAAATATTCCCCGATTCCTTCTGGGTATATTTGGTTTTCAACTGAGAAGCAATTTTCATCCCAGAAAGAGTGAATTATCCGGCGAATCAGATATCGGAATCCGTGACAAGCATGGGTTTCAGGGGCTTTAGCACTTGGCAAATCGGAGTTTTGATGGGTTCCGAGTAATTTGCTTTGGAGGCGATTGGATTGGTGGTTCAAAGATCGTTGCTCGAATTGGGGTTTGAGAATTTGGTACAAGGATTTGCGAGTTGGGGCTTTTTTGATTTTTGAAGGGAATTTTAGGGTTTTTTCATTGCAGTCATGTTCTATGGTGCGGTCGTATGGGACCCATGGCTGATTGTTGCCCAAATCATTTGCCTTCAATGCGTTTACTATCTCACTCTCGGGTTATTACTGTCCCTTCTCGTCGGGACTCGCGTTTCTCGGATGAGTCTGCTGTATTTCTTTGACTACTCTAGTCTCACTGCTTCCACGGTCACTGGCTGGTGCGTCATTGCTTCCTTTCTCCTCAGTTCACTTGCCGGGTGAGTTTTCGATCCCGCTTTTCCTTTTGGATTCCCGTTCCACTTCTTGGTTTATGGTACATAGATTGCTGAGTTTGTTTTTGTTTAGCTTTTAAGCATATGAAACCCGAGTTTTGTCGAATTGACCATTTTGCTCGATCTGGTTTGTTAACTTCTGCTATTTGTATTTGTTTATGCAGAGTTGGATATCTGGTTTATTTGATTGAGAGGGCGAAGAAATGCTTGGACTTTTCGGTTACTCTCTTTGTTATCCATCTATTTATCTGCATAGTATATGGGGGTTGGCCTTCCTCATTGACATGGTGGGTTGTGAATGGTACCGGAGTTGCAGTCATGGCTTTATTAGGAGAGTATCTCTGCATTAGACGTGAATTGCGGGAGATTCCAATTACACGGTTTCGTTCAAGTAAGGACTTTTTTCTAGATGCTTAACACTGGCTAACTGGGAGTTGCTTGTGTTTTATAGGGATTGTTCGTTTAAAGGCTCCGTTTTATTGGTGGGAAAGTATTTGAGATTTTAACGTGTTTATGATCATACAAATCTCATCGTCTGCCTAGACGAAGAGAAAGTAGTGGAAGCTACTCTGTTTTTCACATTTAGCTGATTAAAACAAGAGAATCTAGAACCTTTTACTGAAACTACATTAGGATTTTCAATAGGTATATTGGTTGGAACAATTGGATTTTAAAGTTGATAGGAATTTGGAATTATTGGTTAGACTTTTGGTTGATGGTAAATAGGAAATCGTTGACATATGGATACCCTTGATGGTTCAGTTAAGCTTGACTGCTTGAGTGCATTTTCGGGATTCGTCGTTCTCATTTTTGAATACGTAAGTTTAGACGTCTATTTCTTGATCCTCGCACACATTGAACTAGGAGAGCTTGAACGCCCTTGGGTTGACCACCACTGGCTTCTCTCTGTTGTCAAGTAAAATTGATTCCTCTTTTGCACTTTGACTACTGTAGTATCCTATAGTGGATTGTTCTTGATATTGCACCATTAACAGGTGTGGCTGCTTCCATCTATGCTTCTCCCTTGTAGATCTATTCTGATCTAACCTTCATTAAAATAAAAGGATAAAACAAAAATGTTTAGAGTTTGAAGGGATTGCTAGAAGAGCCCTTTTTATGTGATTTACTTCCTGTTTGAAGAGATTGCTAAAAAGTGCTTAACTGTGCCCATGTTGCCATTGTTGGCGGACTTGGAATGATTTTAATTCAAGTCATCTCCGATTATAATTGGTAAGCATTTTTCTCAATGCAGATGCTGAGGAACACGGAGGAAACCAAAGTTCTTGGTGGAGCTTTTGGACAAGGCTCAAGAATTTGATATTTTACAGGTGACGTGAAGAAAAACACCTTATTCCATAGATTCTTTTTTCTACACTGGTTCAAAATGACAATGGACGACAACTATGAAAGTTTTTTATTATTATTATTATTTTTTTATTTTTTTTAATGTACTAGATGTGCATTTTGTTAGGAACTCCGAAGTGTAAAATTATAGGTGGCTTGTAGAAAAATAGTGCTTATTACTCTTTTGGTATTTATCCCTGCCTTTTGGCTCTTAATTTGTGGGTTTACTTGTCTTTTTATACAGTTGAACTTTGCGTTGCTTGTATTGTTTTCTTATCTTTTTCTGGTTTGTTATGGATCCTTGAGTAGATTATAGACCTAATCTTGGATCGTTGAGCCATGATTCATAAGTGCATTATTCACATGGCAATCGTCGATGTCTGTTGTTTTACATTGTTTTCTCATAAATGGGAAGCAAGTTGCAGTTTATGTTGTTTCTATTATTATTGTTAGCAAATGGGGATGGAATGTAAGATTGATTACCAATTTGAAACTTTTATTGAATTTGTCAAACACTAATATTCGTTAATTTGGGCGTCGTTTAGTTCCTGGCACAATTTTAATGTCTTTTAGATTGACTGGGTAAATGTGGGTGTTTGCTCTTTTTTTCATCTTCCATTCTTTTTATTCTATTGCTGAAGCCTGTAGATTTTTCCCTTCTTTTTCTCAATGACGACCATGCGTGGTTTTGTGTACATGGAAAATGTAGTTGATCTGACCTTTAAGTGGGCTTCTCTCCATGGATGGGACCGAAACACAGTGGAGTCCGATGCCAAGCTTGCTGTCGAAGCTGTCTTGGCGACGCCTCTGGGCGAATGGAGGGCTCATCCAACCTTTTAGTTTTTGAGCAATGTTTTTGTTAAGAACAATGCTAAGAGGACCCGTCTATTAGTGTGTTTAGCACCTGTGGTGTCCAAGCATGTTTCTTTTGTTAATTGTGTGTCTGTTGTCTGGATTAATAGGTCTGGTAACAAAGTTGCTCATGAAGTAGCTTGATGGAGGTTTTGACTTAGTGGAGGTTACCTATAACCACTATTTCAGGAGTATTAATTAATATTCCAGACTTCACTTGGGCCAAATATATATATATATACACACACACGTGTGTGTGTATGTACATCCTACTTATGACATAAAAGACCAATTGAGAGGTTTTATTAAAAAAAAATGTGGATTATTTTTATGTAGTGATTTATAGCCAAATAATATTTTTTTAAGAAGTAAAAAAAAAGGCCGATTTTTAAAATAAGTTAAAAGGCTCTTTTTTTTTAAAATAGTTAATTTATTTTCTTAAATAATTAATCAGTGATTGATTAATTTTTTTAAAAAATGATAAACGGTTATTTTCCTAAAAAAAAAAAAAAAGTTGGATAATCTATTAGATTAGGTGATGAAAAAAACCCACTCAATCTAATTTTTCTATATTTTTCTTTTCTTTTTATTTTTTTATTTTTTTGAATTGTGGTCGGATAATTATGGTTTTTTTTTTAATAACTTAAGGTGTGGAAAATTGAGCTCTATATCATGGAGTAAGGTGTAGAATTAATACGATGTTTAAAGCATGGAATGGAATCACAATATCTTCTTCATGTCAGTGGGCATATTAATGAAGCATCTCTCCAAGTCCTTTTAGAAAGCTTTCATAATACTTTTGTCTTGAATAACATGGCAGAAGATTATAAATTGAACAACCTTGAAACTTTCATTACATGCTACATTTTGATCCTAGCCAAAAGGGCTGAAAGGAGTATCTTAGGGGGGGAAAAAGAAAGAAAGAAAAAAAAAGTATCAAATTCTTGCCATATAATACGTTTCTCGCCTTGATTTCTTTTGATATTGCCGCGAAAATGTTAACAAGTAAAAGGAAAATAAATAAAAGAAAATGATTTTTTTTTTCGCCGGTAAAAACTGTGCCTAAAAACTGCTTCCCCCAAAGTTATGTGTACGCAAACAAGTGGTGGGACATGTCTTTAGATCTTGGTCCTCTACTACTTGTCCTCCTTTGTATGTAGTCAGTCATGGCTGAGCCTGAGCCTGAGCCTTGTAAAGTGACGAAATATCACCAACAGCTTCTCCAACTGTGAGATATACTCCACTACATCCGAAGATTTCCAAAGCTTTTGACTGTTGTAGTTTCTCCATCACAGTTCCTCCGGGATTCGCCAACACCAGCTGCGAATATTAAACCGAAACCCCACATATTAGCACCAACCAAAACCAAAAAAAAAAAAAAAAGAAAAGTCTTCTCTTGAAGACGATAAAAGTCTTACCTGAAGTGATCTTTTGTCTAGCATCTTTTTGATCTCGCGTATCATGTCGATACCACTGGTGTCTATTGCTGTCACAGCTGTGGAACAAATAGTCAATTTTTAAGTGAAAGAGCAAGTAAAAATTATAAGTTGGTTTTCTTTTTAATAAAAAAATATATTTACCTGTCATGTCCAAGATTATGCATTTTAATGTGCTACCATTGGTTGCGACTATTCTCTCTTCTTCCTCTCGAATCCATCTTAATATCCTGCACTTGGAAGAATTCCTCAAATCAGCCAAAAAAAAAAAAAAGAATTGAAAAGATATAATGAAATTGAAGAAAATACTAATTTTAGAAGTGGTGGGTTTTCGAAACTGACCTTTCTTGGAGGTAAGTTGAATTTGCAAAGTAGATGGGGGATTCGATTGCGAGTATGAGGAAAAAAGGAACTCTTAAAGCTTCTCTGTATCTGCTGAGGTTGTGGTAGATTTGGGTTCCTGGAATATTTCCTAGGACCATAGTGTTTGGCCTGGTCACATGAAGGAGAATCTTGAAAACCGAGACTCCGACCTGTTGTATATACGAAAGAAAGAGTTAAGTGATGATAATATGGATGACTAGTGATGATAGAAGAAATTTTCGAGACAATTAGTGATATCTTACAGCGATGGCAAGGCCGAGCGGGACAGAAATGAAAAGCACGCCGAAGAAGGATGATAAACAAGCCAAGAAATCGAGCTTGTCAACTTTCCACAAGCGTAAAGCAGACTGATAATCAATCAATCCAATCACGGCGGTTATGATGATGGCTGCTAGGATGACGTTGGGGGTGTACTGGAAAAGCGGCATGAGAAACAGCAGGGTCACAAGCACGGCTGAGGCCATTATGATGTTAGAGACCGTTGTTTTCGCTCCTGCGTTGTAGTTCACTGCAGATCTGGAGAACGATCCTGAAAGAAAATACCATGTTTATTAGATTTTGCTCCGGAGAAAACAATTCCATGAAAAAAAAAATGGCTGAGTGAGAGGAAAATCGTAGTTACCCGTCGTAACATAGCATGAAGAACAAGAACCGGCTATGTTCATAAGCCCGATGGCCATCATTTCTTTGTTTCCATCAACTTGGTAGTTCTCCAAAGATGCAAATGTTCTTCCCACTGCAACTCCTTCCTGTAATATCAAAAAAATGCCTTAATATCAAGTGTTTGATATTTTTCAGCTACATACATATGAGGCATTTAATTCTGACTATCTAGAAACCGAAAAAAGGATGATTTTGGATGACTAACAGTGAGGGACAAGATCCCAGTTATAATGCCGGTTTTGATAGCAAGCCCAAAAAATGATCCACTGAAGAATAACATGTTTGAAGACGGCGGGTTAAGTCCCTTTGGGAGATTGCCAATCTGTCATACCAAAAAAAGGTTTTTGATTAAGAGAAGCTAAAGAGATGAAAATTTTCATGTATTATAACCAGTAAGATGTCGGTTCTTACGATTGAGATGTGTGGTGACTTCGATCTCAGAAGGAAAACTATAAGCGTTGAAAGGATAACTGATGTTAATGGGGCCGCGGCTGAAATCCAAAAGAGTTTTGGCTTTCTCATGCTCTGCAACAGTAAGTTAAAATTGTTATTTCGGGAAGTAAAAGAATTATTCGTGACTAACTATTTGGCTTACTATGATTACAGGCATAGCCTAGCGGTAGTCTGGCACCTAGGACTTGCAGTGGTACTTACTATATGTCTTGTTGCCAGAAGAAATACCAAGAACCCGAAGCCCATGACGATCGTTTGCCACGACCACTGCACATCATTAATCAAAGGTTAGTGGGAAAGTTACAGTTCTGGCGAGGAGAAGCGTTACTCGGTTAGAAAAATCTATTCAAATTTATCCTTTAACTTCTCCAACTATTAATTTTCCCAAAAAAAAAAAATGAAGGGCTTAGTTTCGAATAAAAAAGGACTTGGCACTTGCTTATTTAGAATAAAGGGTAATCTAGAAGTCTACCAGGCGTATAAAAAATATATTAACATATAAGGAACCATTTGACAGCAGCCATAAAGTACTCTTTTGTGAGAAAATTCAAAACGAATCTTTAATAAAAGCAATGATAGTAATTTGGACATGCTATCAGGCACCAACTTAGGTTTGATTTATTCACTATGTTGCTTATTTCCACCATTTTTATTTTTTATATTATTTAAAAATAAAAAAAATAAAAAAGAAAGAAATTGAAAAATTGATTGCCCTTTCGGCAGCCATTTTTACCTCATCTCTGTGGCTGAAAACAGAGGACATAACAGGAGCCAATTGCATTTTGCTTGTAAAGTGAACTATTCCAAGCAACCCTTTAAGCTGCTGTAACGAAACAATGACAGCAGCGCCCGCCATGAATCCAACTAGAGTCGCTTTCGAAAGAAAATCAATTATAAATCCCAACCTGTAAAAAAAAAAACAAAAAAAAAAATCTCATAAGAAATTTTGCATGCCACTCTCTTTGTCCAATGTGAAATGGACCAGAAAATGTTCCTTTGTTAATATTTTGTGACAGTTTTTTCTTTCTAGTCAAGTATTGGAAGATGTCCGTATTTAGTACCTTAAAATACCCAAAGAGGCCTGAAAAACTCCGGCGAAGAAGGTGGCGGTGAAAGCGAGTTTAAGATAAAGATCTGGCTGTTGAACCGGAGAAACCACTTCGCTTAGCATTGATCCCATGACTAGAGATGCGATTGAAACTGGACCAACTGCGAGATGCTTTGAACTCCCCAGAAGAGAGTATATCAGGGGCGGTACAAAACTTGAGTCTGCACGTGATTTATATTGTTGTTATTGTTAATTAAACACGTTTTTTTTTTTTTTTTTTTTTTTTTTTGTGTGTTGAGAAACTCAGTTTGTATGGTTTTTTTTTAATATACTTACATAGTCCGACTATGGGAGGCAAATTTGCAAGCTTTGCGTAGCTTATTCCCTGCCAATATTTCAAGAACTAATTAGCAAGAAGAACTATTATTAATTAGTTAATTAAATTTTTTTTTTTGGTTTTCACCAAATTGAATTATAATCAAAAAAAAAAAAAAACAAAAGAAGTTAACTAGCCAAAAGACAAACTGGCCATTAAGATGCCCAGAGAACATTAGCTTATGTAATTACATTTAAAAAAATCCGAGTGTAAATTAAAAAAAAAAAAAAAAAAACTCTATGTATAGAATACACACACATACATATATAGATAGAGAGAGAGAGAGAGAGAGTGCGAGTGGTCTGAAACGAATTGTTAAGGAGAATTTAATGCAAAGAAAAGGGAAAACAAAAAGAAAAAAAAAAACTGAAAAAAGGAGAGAGAGAGAGACCAACTGGACCTCTATAGTATTAATCTTCAAGGATTTCATAGCATATGGGGAGATAATAAAAACAACAATAATGTATATATATAAAATACATATTTATGTTTATATATATGCGCATTCAGAGAGAGAAAGAGAAAGGAATCAGAAAATTATATGAAAATGAACCCAGACCCAAATGATGAAAAAGACATGGGAATATTTTCAAACGAATTACACGACAAAAACACCATTTTTGACGGTTTTTTTTTTTTCCTTGCATGTACTGGTCATCTATGTTGCAAGAGAGAGAAACAGAGTCTAACCTGAGGGATAGCGAGGCTGGCAATGGTGAGTCCGGAGATGACGTCAGACCTGAGGAGCGTCACATTGTACTGAGGGCCCCACTGGAAGATGGGGAAGAAGAACTGAAAACCGAGAAGCAGTTTTCGGAGGAAAGTGGTCTGGTTATGGAACTTGTGAAGAGGATCGTCTGGGAAGAAGACCTCAGAGAGCCTGTGCTTCAGTTTCTGGAGAGTGGTCTGCTTCGGAGGCAAGCAGACCTTGTGAATCTCCGGCGCCGGCTGCGCCATTGCCGCCTCCAAGTCCGGTATTCTCGCGGCGGTTTCATGGCTGGAAAGATTTTCCACTCTCTTCGAGTTCAAACCCATATATATATATATATTTTTTTGTCTTGAAACTTGAAAGTGATTCTATAAAAGAACAAGTCGAAAGTGATTCTATCAAAGAAGAAGAAGAAGAGTTGAAAAGAAGGGAAAAATTGGTTTGGAGAGAAATGACAGTGTGGGATTCCAATTTATAGAAGCGTTTGTTTGTGTGGGGGGAAGAGACATGCGAAGAAAGGGCGTGTGTATTTTGCAGTGGGGTTGTCTAGTAAAAATGAATAGTTGGGTGCGGGGGTAGTTTCGTCATTTCAAGTCTTATGATGTCCGCGTTTGGTAATGTTTTGGGGTATAGAATCATAAGACAAATCTTAAAAAAAAAAAAAAAAAAAAAGCTTTTTATTTGTACGTTTTTTTTAAATAATTATTTTGTATATATATAGTACAAATTACTTCCTTTTTTCATTTAGAAAAAAATATTTCCTTTTTTTTTTAATTAAAAACCTTCCACAACAGGAGAGGTTTTGGTGAAAATAGAAAAGAATATAACTACACTATTAGTGTTTTTTTTTTTAAAAAAAAAAATGGAAAAGACAAAATGGATTAATGATGTCTTCATGTATTTATTGATATTAAGCGTGAGATAAAAGAAAGATACGTGCTTTCTCATCTTACATCTAAGGAATTTAAAATAATGTAGACAAGCCGAACTGGGCAAGTAATTCAAGATGCAAAATTGCAATCTTATAACAGGACATTAAATTCAATCACTAAATGCTGGGTGAGACAGACGTGATAAAACTGACACATTATTCATAAATTTACAGTTACATGTTGTTTCTGGACAAACTAATTTTTGGGGCAGATTTTAAAATTATTATGGTATTAACTTTATTTCCATATAAGTAATAGGTTCTTTTTTTATTTCTTTTTTTTTTTTTTAAGAATAATTGTAGTAGTATATGTGAACATGATAACAATATGGTTCTTAGGTACACTGATGAGTTGAGAGCCATCAATTTTTATACATCATGCTTACTAGCTAGTGATTTCGGTTTGAATTGACTGCTAGTTGGAGAAAGTGAATCCTAAATTTTCGTAGTTCTTATTTTTAGGAAGAAAATTTTGAATGAAGAACTTAATTCATAAAGATTTTCACTTCTCAACGGTTATATCTATTATCTTTCACCAGTAAAAACTTGATCAAGTTATTTTTATTTATTTATGCTTTTTAAATTATTTTTATTTTATTATACCTAAAATAGTAATCTTTTTTTTTGAAACAAGAATTTCATTAAATTTAATATGGAGATATAAAGACACAAAATATAACAACTGACACTATATTACATGAGACAAAATCCCTCTATATATTAGAATGGATCCATAGTGAATTCTGATGACGCTCAAAGGGAAAGACGTATGCTTGAGACCCGATAACGGGTACATACCTTGACACACTGAAATTAAGCATATGTAAGGTTTTTTTTGACAAAACCCCGACAATCGATGGAATATCCCGATCGATAGAGGGTCAAAACTCTGTAGCACTATGGCCACCACTAACTTCGCATAGAAACAATTCTAGTGGGACCAAAAGAATGCCAAGACTCAGATCTGACGGACAAACAATCAATGCGGAAAGTGGGGAGACCACCTCTATTATTAGAATTAACAAACTAAAACATAACACCCAAATGAAAGATGGCGAAGACATCGCCATTATTACGCACAAAAACTACAAACCAAAAAATAAAAAAACCAATCACATAAAAAGAGTTCTTGCCGAAAACAAGATCCACGTCGTGAAGAGAAACTGGATATTAATTTGTTTTGTACAAATTTTTTTTTCCTTCTAATTTGTCCATATTGAAATATTTTTCTCTAAATGTTTGCAAATAGTATTTTAAGTTTTTTTTAACCCCCTCAATCTCTAAAATCTTTTTTTTTTTCACTGCCTTTTTTTTTTTACTATTACTAAATAAAAGCCGAAACTTTTTACAAAATTTTACATCCAAATATATAGATAAATTGTTAGATTGAATATGCACGCGTGTTTTCATTTAGTATGTAAAAAATTATAAAATTACACATTAATACTAAATCCCTAAAATTTTCAGGTAAACAGGGAAATAAGAAAGCCAAGGGCTGAGATACTTTTATGAAACCAAGAATCGTATAATATTGGCACCCAACCGACATGAAATTTATAAAATTAGAAGTTTAATAACTACGTACAATACAAAATTTTCTTTCTTAGCTTCTTTCCAATTGTATTATGATAAAACTTAAATCATTCTTGAGGAGATGCTCTTAGTAATTAGTTGGTAGTGGCATAATTATGATCTTGTCTTGGAGATTTAGAAAACACGTTGATGTCATTACCAATTCTAAAAATTTAACATAAAGTGTCTTATCAATATATAGGATCCACAACCTAAAGAAAATATGATTCCTAAACAAATTCCTCATTTGAAAAAGAAAAAGAAAAAAATTAATCCTAATTCTGAGATCATAATATATATTATTAAGATAACAAACAAAAGAGAATTATAAAATATATTCAGAGTTTGAATCCCCATATCCAAATTTAAAAAATTAAACTTAATTGTGATTGTATTATGAGTCTAGTTATATAGTTATTTAAGTTAAATTATTATACGTTTTTATTTTTAAAGAATAAATGATGTTATTATACTTGACTCGTCATGATCATATCTCCAATTATAAAAACTTTGATTCTCCACACTGATTAAAGACACCTAAGTTTGACAAACAAAAACGTTTACGGCGGCAAATAATTAAGAATGCAATACTTAGCTTCTTTTTCTTTTTCATTTTTTTTTCCGAAAGAAGCTTTTGGAATTGTGGAATACATATCTAGTTTTAGAGTTGTCTATGACTTAATAATATTTAGAGGCTTTATCCCAAACATTGTTTAGCGCAAAATAATAAAAAGCAGGGAAGCGTGGTAAGCATTGTCAAAAGGTTATGAATATGAAAATAATGTGTACATATCGAAAAGGAAGCATTATCAAATCTCTCTTATTATTATTTTCTTAAAAAAAAAAAAAAAAGTAGGAGACTAGACGTTCAAATTTTCATAAGTTAATAATTAATTGATTAAGGTTGATGAGATTAAGTATCCCTTTTATAACTCCTGTTTCACATTGATTGAAAGATTCTTTTGTAGTAACTATATTAATATAACAGCAATATATATATATATATATATATATATATATAAAATTAGATCGAACTACTACAAAAAGAAACTTTGTCACTTCTAGTTTGAACTCCGGTATTACTCGGACATGTTCAAAATGTCAGTTACAATAAACCAGTCTGGAAAGCCTCACGAAATAACAAACTCATAATTTACAAACATTAGATATTTACCCTAATAATTTCTCTTTTTTCTTTTTCAAGCGTTTCGCATTTCTGGAACCATAATATTGCAGCTTAAATGAATGATCTCATCTGGCAGAATACATCCGAGGAATTACTTAATTAACTCATAGACGTAAACTTTATCTATTTATTTTTGCTGTGAAGTAATGTAAGTTGAAATTAAGCACCTAAGTGGCAAAACTTGAATTTTACCAGATCGCTTGGTCATAGACTCATTATATAGTAATCAGGGCTTTGGAATGCTCAAAGTACAAAGTGCAAATCCATAATAGAAGTTTGGCAATACTTTTCACATGATATTATAGTACAGCACAACAAAATAGTCAAATGGCGAAAATATACCATTTACAAGATCTCATGTAGTGTTACATGATAGTTTCAATATTTCATTATTTTTATGGTGAATGCATCATCGATGTTGATGATAAACAATATACAATAATAAAACAAACATCTGACCCTGCATGACCTTTAATTGTAAATCACGACCTATATATACATGATCTGCATATAATAAGATCGCAAGTCTTACTTGATTTGATATTTTGATTCTTAAGCTTTAACCATAATTTTCTTAAAAAACTCAAATTTTAAACGTTCATAACTTTCTCGTTTTAAATTAAAATGAGTTTCAATTTTTTACCAAACACATTTTAAGTTTAGACATTTTCAACCAAACACACAATTTCAAATATTCACTTTTTTCCAATCAAAACATACCAAAACTCCAACACCAAACTGAGATTTAGTTTCGGTGTACCTTTTGGCCTCTAAAATGGAATATGCATATTTACAAATAGTCGTCGACCTTACAAAGCTCAAAGAGATCAGTTTGCCCTTTACTCGGCTACGGCTGTTAAAGAATATTGGTGTGCATAATGGTGAACACTTTTCTGGCCTGGCAAACACACACACAGATATATATATATATATATATATATGCACACGTACACACACATATATGTCAGTCTTTCTGCAGATCATATTTCTTGGGAATCATACGCAACGTATTGAAGAGTACAAAAAACTAGCCCAACTACATAAAATCAGCTAGAACAAGTTCTCCAAATTCAACGGTTGTAATCTCTTTTGCATCAAAGAGTAGTGATCGTAGCCACACAAAGATGAGTGTAGAATTGGCAGATTCTAGTTCTAGCCAGCGACGCAAGTTGTTTTCGGTAAAAAGAGAATACTGTTGAATGAAGGGTATCAAGAACTAAAATTCGCCAAATTTATCCAAATCCAACCGCCCAAAAAGCTTCCATTAATGTTACATTTTAGCTGCTAAAAAAAAAATTATATATGCAGTATTTTAAAGTTTAATCAATTTACTAATTCAACCACCAAAAGGACGTTAGCATAGCGGTTAAGGATGCGTTTTCTTCTTCTCCTCTGAGGAAGGTTAAAGAGGTATGATAATTCATTGTCATATATATGTTCCGGTCAATTTGTTGTCATGTAATGAAAGTGAAACTGAGCTCATCATTCAAGAAAAATTGGGTCAGATTCTTTTCATTCCACTCTTTAACTAAGTATATATATATATATATATACACACATATATGTATTTAAGTATTCAGTTATGTTTATAAAAAATGAGAATCATTAAGAGTAGTGATCATATCAATACGTCACATGATTGTGATATTAAAATCATCTTGAATGTAGGTTAAAAAAACTGAAAAAAAAAAAAAGCAGGGATTAGATGGTCCTACATTTGTCACATAACTTTTTTTTTTTTTTTTTTAACGACTGATCACATGAGAGATAGCTGTGATATTTAGCAATTTCCCTAGCACCTACATACGGTCACTGAAAAATCCAACCATAAACAGCATTAGTGCTTGCTTTGTTGGATTGAATTTGGTAAGACCCACCTCCTTTGTTGACCACTTTGAGTGAAAATCTAGGCCTACCATAACCAGTATATATATGTTCTTCTGATAATAAACAAAAACCATAAATAAACGTGTATAATGTTTAACAATCCACGAAGCCAATGGCAGATTATGTAAGCGCTTTTAACACTTCAAAATATGTGTGTAAATATGTATTATAAATTTAGTTGTAAATATGTATATATATGTGTGTGTATATATATTTATATATATATATATATATATATGGAATTAGGAATTGAACCAACCTAAATTGATACGGATCAGCATCGCCGTGTATTTTGCACGGTGAAAAGTGTTTAAAAAAAAAAAAAAAAATCGGCATATCATGATCTCAGCAATAATTGTGTCTCTAATAATTTTAGTAGTTCAGAAGGCCCTTTTTCTGGTTTGATAACATTGCTCCATTCTATTTGCACTAGTGTATAATATTATACTAAATATAAAGTTCACAGAAAAGTGGCTTTTCAAGGCTAAGCATACCCGAATAACATGGCCCGGTAGAAGAATTCCTGACACCAAGTAGTGATCATAATGCACATATATATCAAGATAGATATAAATATATAAAAATATATACAGATGGTTTGCCACCATATCGAGCATCAATCTACTTGTTAGTTGTAATACTCTTGATAAAAGTAAAATATATAGGATAATTTATTTACAGAAAATAGATTTTTCAGTTTGGTATATATATCAACTTATTAAAGGAAGAGATTCGAAAATCACATCTGTAATTTGCCACGATCTATGTACCTTCACGGTGGTGGAAGACAATGACAAAGTAATACCTAACTATACAGTCGGTATAACTAATGCCCCTTTCTTGCTTGCAGAAAATTAACTTAGTAAAGTTTGTCGCGTGTACTTTGAAGCTAAAGACTAGCTTGGAATTTTATAAAAAAACAAAGGAAAATTTTAAAAGAGTTGTCCTTTCTTTGCATTTTTTTTTTATTTTTCTGAATAAATGTAGTGATAGAAATCAGTAAATGCACAAGACATCCAAATAGATCAGTACTCATTTAGTACCCTCATCACTTTTCTATCCTACCAAATTTATAATTATAAAAGAAAGTAATACCAAGTTGTTTTATTAGGAGAAATAAATAAGAAAACTCCTTAGGTTTCTTTGCATATTACTTGCTATTGTCTGAGTTAAAAAAAAAAAAAAAGAAAAAGAAAAAGGTGAGATTGATAATAAAAAAGTAAGTAAAATATAGACCATAAGCTGATCATGCAATGCATTTTGGCTGTTTTTGTGTACTATTATTCATTCTTCTTATTTTATTTCCTCTTTCAGTGCACTTAAAGTTTCCCAGGACCCCTAGAATTGCAATTTTCCAATTTCAAGATTTGTAGTGGCCGTCCAAATCCGAGCTCCTGTGTGTACCTTTTCTTTTCGAGTACTTCTATTTGTACAAAGAAAGTTTTAACTCTATCTAGATGTGTCAATTTTAAATGAATTAAAACACTTTCTTTTTTCTCAACTTTTTTTTACCTCAACTTTTAATCTAACATAAAGCATTTAATTTCCTTTTTCTCTTTTTTTTTTTCTCATGTGCAATTTCTACTCTCTTTTAATAAATGCAAGTTGCTCAACGAATTATTTAGCACAATTACCATGAAGTCTTACAAATAACCTTTTTATATTACAACAAATCAAAGTAGAAAAAAAAAAGAATATATTTCAAAAAATGAAAACATAAAATATAAAGAATTGTCTAATCCCATTTTCTCATCCTCTACATATATATATATATATATATATATTAAACAGAATCCCCACTTTGGGTCAAAAGTAGCTGCCAATTGGGACACGCTGTGCCATATCTTTCCTTTTGCTCTTCACTATTAACTAATATCTTCAACCACTAAAATATGAAAAAATCAAAAAAAGAGAAGAATATCTTTGACTTGTTATGGCCGTTTGCTCTGCAGAGGGTATATTCGATAGAAGTTTTCAATTGTATTCTCAAATGATAAAATAAAAAAGAATGGAGGGGACAAATATGAAAATACAAATTAATATATTATTGCATTCTATATATATATATATATATATATATATTTGGTGCACGCGGCGATAGGAAGATGAATTTGCAGGGCTAACCCATAAATGGATAGTGAAGATTAAGATGCTTTTGTTTGCTTGTAAGAGTATCCTCAATTGACGGCCCAGCTTTTAACTTCTTTCAAAGTTTTTCCCTCTTAGATATTTTTTTAATTAAATTTTAGATAAAAGAGAACATTCTGTCTTTTTGTGTGTGTGTGTGTGTGTGTGTGTGTGTGTGTGCGTGTGTTTGGAAAGCGTATTGATAAGTGCAGACCATTTTGGTGTCCCATCATGATCACTAGCAAATTCAATATCAGATCATCAGTTTCTAAGGTTCTGGTTTTTACACGTATTCAGTCTCCCCTTTGCGTTTTTTTTTTTCCCCCTTTCTTTGTAATGATTATAAGCAAAAGACAAGTTTGTGTTTGTGATATTTTGGTGCGATATATGCGAAAAGAATTTATGAAAATAAAAATACATAATAAAAATTTGATGGTTTAAAATTATATATTATTAAAATTAAATATTCTTGTTTACGTTAACATATCTTATTATATGTGCGGCAAAGAAAACGCTGCAGCCTTGGCTACGTTTAGATGAGCACAGTAAAGCCACGAGGCCAAATATTGCAACTGAAAAACAAAGTTGATTTGGAAAGTTCGTTCTGATAAAGAACCAACTTCATTAGAGCACTTTGCAATATTAATTTCTCTTATATTTTGAAACAAACCAATACAGAAGTCAAGGACATGTCAGTTTAAATGTTTTTTTTTTTTTTTTGCCTCATTTGTGTCGAATCGGCCACTAAAAGCAGCCTTAAGTTGAATATATAATTCGTGCAAAAATAACATACGGCAGTTTCTTGTTTGCTTCATTACATAATGAATCTTTGGCTAGGGCATGCATGTTTTCGAAAAGCAACAATAATATCATCTTCCACTACAAAATTTGCTAAATGTACAGTGCTAAAACAATGTTTTTAGACAACTAAATTACTTTTTATCCCAGTGTCATTTTTGCTTTTGCTTTTGCTTTTGTTTTTGTTTTTGTTTTTTGTTTTTTTTTGTTTTTTGTTTTTTTTGTACTTAAGCATGTGTAGTGAAAGAACTATGCAGACACACGTGCTAGTTCCCACGTGGGCATATATCAAATGATAGCCTTGCAATGTGGCTCCACCCCAAAAGAAACTAAAAGCAGCACATTGGCCAAACTTACTAACTATAGTAGTACCCTTTAGTTTGCCGTGCCAAGTTTATCCAATAGAAAATGACCAAAGTCAAAAGGTTCTTCGTCAGGCTGATCATAATTACGTGCGTTATAGTGCCCTTCTGAATATTGGAATTATTGGGGAGACCATATATATATAATTATATATTTATATATACACACATATTGTCAAATGAACTAAGATACGTGTTGACAAGGACAAAGCATTATCGGCATATATAACTATTGACATGCACACGTTCCTTGCACTTCTGTGATTGGATCGATCCGTCAAGCAATAACAAAACCTATATGGTCCATTTGGCACGTCTGTTTAAATCTCTTATTAGAATTGAGAATTTAAACAAGATGATAACTCGAAGAGAGAAAAAAAAAGTTTGATGCGGATTCTGAGAGGGGGGAAAAAAACCTAATGTAAATTGAATTATACGAGTTTGAATCCATTTGCCAAATAAGGGGTATGTCTTCTTGCCAATCATCTGTTGTGTTTTTTTGTTGTAAGGAAATAATTGGAGCAAATATCATGACGTTTACAAACACCAAATTCTTGAACCACATTCAATAATTCATGCATGCCTTTCAAAAAATAAAAAGGAAAAAGGAAAAAGGAAAAAGGAAAAAGAAACACACATCTTGAATGTTAACCTATGCATAGTACTATTGATCCACATGACATGCGCACATGGACGCACTTGATATATATATATATATATATATATATATATATATTTTGTAAAACTCTACGCTTGGCACTACTTAAGGCGTGCTTCACGTGAAAGAGAAAATTTTCTTTTTCCCATTTGAATGCGTTTACTTATGAAACTAAAAATGATAGTTTAGTAGACCTACTCAAATAAGAGAAAAGAGAGTGACTATTTATGTTCATTTGGTATTGATTCTTTACCAAAATAATAGATGTCCAATTTACTTGTACATCTTTTGATAAGTTCAAGTATTATAAATCAACAATTACTTATGTATTCAAATGGAAGTTTTAGTAATTACTTCATATTACTAAGTTTTGTAAACACATCATCAGTGACATAATTAATTAAGTCTCTGTAAGTGTTAGTATTAGAGTTTTGAATTCTTATATTCTCACTTTAAAGTCAAGCCTTATAAATGACATTTCATGCGAGAACCTGTTTGTGGTGAACTAGACAACTCTAGGGTGAGCTTGATGAAAGATCGAACCATGTTCTATCATTGTTCTATATGTGATTTCACTAGATTTCTATATGGTAATAGATGGGGTGAGGGGCGTGATATTGTTTCTTCCAGTGAAAAAAAAAAGGTCTAATAAACACTAGAAAGACATGTAAATTGCTTCATATTTCTAGTTTTAATATTTTAATAAGTAAACATTAAAAAGGAACTACTCTCCTTTTCATTTCACTTTGCAATAGTTAATAATGATAGTACTTAAAAAAGAATTTATTACCCTAAAAAATAAAAAGAATTAATAATCTCCATTTTTATTATTTTTTGCCCGCCATAGTTGAGGTTTCATTACAAGACCAGAAGGTTTATGTCTTCTTTTTGTACCTCATACATATTTGGTTATTATTGAGGATGGTAACAAGCACTAATTGTACGGAATAGACTAGAACACTATAAATCCGGTTATATATTCTGACTATTAATGCCTTTGGAACGAAGCTGAAATCAGACAAAGTTGCTGAAACAATAAAAGATGCAGATTAATTCATATGTCTACTTAATTAAGAACTTTCCGAAGCAAGTTCTCAACATAATTTGGAGCATGAGACCGAATTGAAAAAATTCAATTCGAATTGAAAATCTAAGTCTATGTTTTGGCTAGTCCACTGCAATCAAATATTTTGAAAGTTTTTTTTTTTTTTTTGGTCTTTTTTTCTAAAAGTAAACCAATTTCACTATTCACATCTCCAAACATTAAAAATCTATAGGTTTCTTATTTCAAGTTGAAATGAGATAATTTTTTTAAGTATATAGAATGACAAGAGAAATAAAACAAGATCCACATTGTTATTTCAATTTTTTTTTTTTTTTACACTTCTTTACTCCAAATAGTTCATTTTCAACCAAGCGCACTAATCAAAATATCAACTCAACTCTAATCAAAATATCTTCAAAACTCTAACTCATGTATACACGTCAAATGAGGACTAAATTAGATTGGTATTTGAAAGAGAAAAAATGAAGGACATACATGTAGATTTAAAAAACGTAAAAAATTTAATTCGAATTGAGAAACTAGATTAGATTATTGGTATTTGAAAGAGGAAAAATGAGTGTCGTGCATATCTTAAAAAAGCGAAAATTTCAAGTTGTTTGGACTGAATTTTTCCGATCCAAATCTTTGATCCAAACAAGGGTTAAGTTGTTGTTGTTGCTTTTATTATTATTATTATTATATTATTATTTTTTAAGTAACATGACTAAAGGGTCTAACCCTTTTCCACTAATATTGATATCATGAACTAATTGGGAGTAGTACTATACTAACTCCACATAGTGCCGAGGTTTATTCTTGGAATATACCACCCCCATTGAGAACATCCCAACACTTTTTTCCATGTGGTTTCCCAGTTCAAATCATACTTGAATCGACCTTTATTTTTTATATTTTCGGTTTGAGTGAAAATTGGTCCCCCAACTTGAAGTCAACTTAGGCCATAGGCTGGTCTCGAAATGCTTAAAAATGGAGGCCCTTGCTTGCGGCATTTCCCACCATTGATATAATTCTAGTGGTCAAGGCACTATAATATCATCATATATCTCTAGATAGAATCTGATTCAATACCTATGAACTATTTATACCTAAGCTACAGGTACACAACTTTGTTTAATTGTACGCCATTTTTTTTTTCTTTTTTGGTTATAATTATTGCTTCAACTGTGACAATATTCATGTCTATATATATATGTATTTCAGAGCTAGTCACTTTTAGGAGAAGTAAAAAACTGACAAATTAAACTACAATTTCAACTTGTGGACGAGAATGTTTTTCGAGATTGTTTCGTGATTTTCAATTATATATATATATATATATGTATGTATATATATGCTGGCTGACATGAAACACCAATATGTATTACATCATGATTAACCAGAGCGTGGAAACCGTGCTTAATTTGCTGAAGCTAAGATCAGAAGGATTCGCAGGGATTATTGGCTTAGAAAGAAAACAGATGATTTGTTAAGGATAAATAAAGTTTCAATATTTAGTTTTATATTATTCTCTAAAGCGAATTACAATGCTAATCATAGTAATTTTGATTTGAATTTAATAACAATAAAGTACACAGTGCAGTTTTGCTTTCGCAATTAATATTTGATATATGTGTGTGTGTGTGTGTGTGTGTGTATGGTGCTTGTTTATTAGTTAAGCAAAGCGCTTTAATTAAAGGTGTTTCTTGTAATGATTGCATGTATTAGTGCCTCTTTTTATCTCATTGTCTGCACTTTTTTCTTTCTTTAAGGGTTTAAGAGTAATTGTTAAAAATAATGATAATAATAAAAGTTATGATGAGTTACAATTCTTTAGTTTATTTCTGAAAGAGTTATGCACTAAGTGCCAATTAATAGATAATGCCCGCGATGATCTTAATTACCTTCTTGGACTAGCTCAACGGGTGAGAAGATTTTGGATAAGAAATCTCATATTTGAAAACTTAGAATGTTTTATTTCTCTTTAATAAATAAAAATTATCAGAAACCTTATACCAATAAATAAATAAATAAATAAATAAGGAGTGTTGATCTTAATACCAAATTAAGGGAATAAAACTTGCTTTCTGATCCTTTTGTACATTTGACCCCCACCACAAAAAATAAGTAAATAATTAACCAAAAAAAAAAATCAAACAACACATATTTTTTCTAAATGTCATTTTCCCATTATAACATGGTAGAAATATTTAGGAATATTGGTATAACATTTATCTGAGAGTTACGCAATTTGTTCACCACAAATCAGCACTAATATATATTGGATATAGGATATGGCATTATCCTTGAAAAATTCTTGACAACGTAATATTCCATCTATACGAGATATGTATAGATATTGCAGAAACATATATCAAAACCACGTACCAATAATTATTTACATTTTTGCTGGAACACGTTTATAATCCAATTTTTGCCTTAAAGTATGCTCTTAATTTTTCTATATATATGCAAAAATATATATAGGTTGATTGTAATTGTAATTGTAATTACAATTTTGCCTTGGTGTTGTAATTGTCAAGCAACTTCTTCGAATAATATAGGTTGATTGAGCATGCAGGCAATCTCACTTTGTTCTATTTGTGTGGAGATATTGATCATTATTGAACGACCACGACGTACATATATTCTAATTCTCCTACTCAAGCTTACTTTTTTCTATTTCTTTTAAATTTTATCAATGTAAATCTATTATATATTGAAGCACGATAATTAACATTTTAATGATACTTATCTCATTAATTTTTAAGTGTTTATTTATTATATATAACTCTGTTTTTACAAGCGTTTTATACAGTTGTGGTAATTATAATAGTAGAATAGTTATTATTATTATTATTTGTAATGACACTATTGGTGTGATGAAATATGAATTGGAATATCAGACTTTTTAAAAATTGTATTTTTGTGATCTTAAAATATAATATAATTTTTCAGAAAATTTAGAAGGTATATCCTCCTACTACTCTGGCCAAAATTACAGGCAAGCATTTCAATATATGTATTCATATCTCATGCACAATTGTACAACCATATGATATGCATGGGATTTCGTTTTATAGCCAAAAGCATTAAATTAATTCTCTCTTCTTCATGAATTTAGAGATTACTCCAAAATTACTCCAGATAATTGAACCACACAAATAGAACGAAAAAAGAAAGAAAGAAAGAAAAAAAAAACGACAACTTAACTTCTGGTATGACTCAAAAAAAAAAATGTCTACATATATTTGATCACAATATATAATTGATTTTTTTTTTCCATGCTCTTTTTTTTTTTAAGGGAAAAGTCCTAGTTGGCTGGCTAATTTTGTTTTTTTTTTTTAAAAGAATTATTTATTTGTTTTCGTAAGCGAATTGTTATTAGATTTTGTATTAATATTTAGCATATGCCTATATGTCTCTCTTGTCTCTTCCATGCAGAAAAAAAGTGGAAGAAGATTGTGTGGATTCATGCTTTAACAACGTCTGCGGCAAAATTTATGCTCTTTGATATCACTCATGACTTGCATTTTGAAAAACCGCGCAAGTGAACATAAAATATAAATGTAATGACCCAGTAATGAAAAAAGAAATAAAGAAGTGATGAGTCAAGATCTGTTGTCCCAGATTTTCCTGTCTAATTAGTTGTCTCCGCAATAATATTATGTTATATTATCTGAAATTTAGAAATTTAATCACAGAAAAAATGTTAAATACTAAAAATTCTTAAACAAATTGATGAGTTGTTAAAATACTATTGAATGGACAACAATTAAGACAGAAAATGAGACAGCAGATCTAAACTCAGAAATGATAGAAGCATCTAAATCAAAAGCAATGTCATGGGTGTTTCATGTCATATATATACCTTGTGTATTTAATTGGTTACTGGAGATCTGTGAGAGGTCAAAACTTTTCTTCTTCTTTTGTCAAAGTAAATTTTTTTTATTTATTTAACCAGCTTCTTTCTTTAGAGAAAAAGGAAGAAACATTTATTAAAAATTTTGTTATACTAGAATCCCAATTTTTTTGTCAACATTTTGAGACGGTCGTTGATTCAAAGCTATGCCAAATTAAAATAAAAATAAAAGTTGCAAAATTTGCACATTATACATATGCTTTAAGAAAGAGGACAATTGTTTGAAACGAATTTTAGAACATTGTAAAAACAGTATTTCCTGGTACCAATGATGATATATCGTTTTGTCTTTGAAAGTGTGACTGATGTCGTTTAACAAAATGACATGCAATTTGCCCTTTAATTTTTGTTAGAAGGCGTGTTGTGTGTACATGCAAAATAGATTGTATATTTTCTGAATAAACTCAAAATAGAAGGTTATGATTAATTATGTAAATTTCCGTTTTAGAAATTAGATGATGAAGGAGGTTTTAGCAATCATTGTCGTCTATTGTTTTTAATTTGATTTGTGTCATTTGTTTGTCTGTATTGTCGTTTGGCTTGCTACAAATATTGTTTCGTCATTTGCTTGTTTGGTGTTAACCTAACCCATGAAACAGTATCGTTTTGAGCTACTGACTTCTAAGTGCTCAAAACCCTTTAGTCTGTAAGGTGGAAGGCAGATTTTGGATTATCTTCTGGAGTAGAAATTGTAGAGAGTTTTCTCTCTTTTACCCACCCTTTTGGATTTTCTTTACGTGGATTTGGAACCTCAGTTCCATCATTTTTTTAGGTATTTTAGTAATAGATAAAGTTAATTGGTTACAATTTCTTTTTTTTTTTTTTTCTTTCTTTCTTTTCTGTAATTGGCCGAGCTGAGAGTTTGTTACAAGTCGTTCTCGCCAGCCTCCTTTTATAGGCTTTCACTGTACATGCAGATTTTAGCTTTTCTCTTATGATGGAGAAAAAAAAATTCACTCTCATTTTTAACATCATATCAGAGCGGGAGATTCGGAGTTCAAACCCTGTAATTGCACCTTTAATCTTTTTATTATCATTTGCGTCGGGCTCTTAAAATATGTCTTGGGTTTTTTGTTTGTGTTGGATTTTTAAATTAATATTTGTCTGTATATTTGCTTATTGTTTGACCTATCATAAAGAGTAGTGTTAAAATATGAAACTATTCTTAACTCACCTTTTAATGGCTTTAAGTTTTTTGAATGGATTGGTAAACTATCAACCCTCTAAAGACTCCTAGGTCATTACATCTCCTTTTTCTTTTTCTTTTTCTTTTTTTTAAAAGTAAAGTTCTGTCTCCTTTTGAAGTTTGATCTTGTTCTCGTTTATGTTTTAAATTTCTGCTAACTTTAGCGTGGAAAACAATTATCCCACGTATCTAATAAAGCTTGCTTTATATATTTTTTTCCGCTAAACAACTTTTACTTATAATAAAAAAAGCGCACTAATATTCGTAAAGCAAAACGATAAGTCATTTTCCGTCGAGGGTGACATCACAGAAAAGGAGACGTTGTTTTTATAAATCAGTAAAAACGACATAGTTTATGGGTTTTGTTTTATGTCGTTTCAAGCCAAAGGCGCTTAATCCAAAAAGAAAACTAATTACAACGTACTAACCTCGGCGGCACCTCTGATGGAGGCGTTCGGCTGTGAGCTTTGTCGTTGAAGGATCAACATTACATTTATAGACTACAAATTGTCATATACTCAATGTCAGTAACCAATAGCGAAGCGCCACCTGTCCCACTCATATTTTGAAATTTTGATTTATCTTTAATTTTTATGTAAATTTTAAGTTCCGTCTCTATTAATTTTAGTTTACATTCATTTTATAAGGAAATTAACGGTATTTGAAATACATAATTATGTCCTATTCATTTAAAATCATTTATATATATATTTTTATTTATAATGGCTTGTTGAAAAATTTTGGTCGCTTCACCACTGACCTTAACCTATGACATTCTGCACCTGGTTTAATCAATAGTTTTCTCGAAATCAATGTGTATCAGCACATGTATGTGATTTACAAATTAGACAATCTTGGAAGCATTTGCCTTACATTGATCCATAGGGGACAATGACAAGCTAGATCCAATTATTCATAAAATCGTGTAAACAACGAAAAGTCATAGAAGATTGTGGACTTTGGTCATAAAACGACAGGCTTCTTCCAATTGGTTTGAGTCTAATTAGAACTTCTATCTAACGTAAAATAACAAGTTCTGTCCAATAATTTTTCTTTTGGTTGCTCTTTCTTCCTGATATCATGTCTTGATGCGTTGAAACTTCCCCAATGAAAAAGAATTATATATCTTGACGCGTTTTGAAACTTTGTAAGTTTCAAAACACACGTGGCATCTAAGTCAACTTTGTAACACTATAATTATTATTTAATATAGCTAGCTAATTATTTTTAGATCAACTTCTTGGAATTATCCCTACGCGGCCCCCCCTCCACCACCACCCACACCCCACGCCCCCCCCCTTTTTTTTTTTTTTTTTTGATTTCCTTAACAAAAGTTATGTGGTCAAACGAAGGACATTGAAACCAACTCGATACCGTTCATCTCCGCCGTTCATTGTCGAGCATCAAATTAACAGACGGTGTGGGGAGATCGGATGACAACATGGAGAGAAAAGTCTTTAAGACTACAGGAAGTCGTTGGCAAGATAGCTGGAAATTGGTTGTCCTATTTAATAGCATGAGAGTGAACCATAGAAACTAGATGCCATGAACATAATTTCTTAGCTACTAAGTTTGTGCAGTATAAATATACACATATAATAAAGGGATTTAACCTCAACATCTACTCTAGATACTTCTCCAGTTCTCCCTTGATTTTAGGCATTTTTTAGCACTAAATTTGTTGAAAGTTGAAACATCACATTATCCATAAATACTCTACAAAAATGGTAAGCTACTTTATTTGTGTTTGTGCTTTTCTACCAATCTTCGTTACTTTTTTTTTTTTTTGGGTGATTTTTTTATATTTGAAGATCGTGCCAGACCTCGTTGCCGCACACACACCAAAAAAAAAAAAAAAAAAAAAAAAGAAGTGAACAAGGCTTTATTTAGTTTATAATTAGAGATTATTTGCCTGTGAAATCATGCGATTAATTTCGGACTGACAAATTTGTTCCGATTTATTTTTCTTGCATATGATCTTGACGAGCAGGCTCTGTCACTGAAAATTGAGGTACATATGTACAGCTATTGTTTCCTTATTTCAATCCAACTACAACTCGTTTTATTAATCAAGAAAAATTAAAATCACTGAACTGTTAAATGCCTTGATGCCAAGCTAATCTTGTTATTAATTTTTCCTTTTTCAGAAAGAATTTGCTCAAAACTCTGAAAGAGTGAAATCACTAGATCTTCACCCAACTCAGCCATGGTAATAATACATCTCTCCATGACAAATTCTGCGTAGAATCTTATCCACATGTTATTTATCTGCACGTGTCATTATTCAAATATTGATGACATAATTTACATATATATATATATATATTTTAATGCAGGATTCTTGCAAGTTTGCATTCAGGAACTGTTTATATTTGGAACTACCAGTCACAGGTATTCCCTCTCATCTTGAAAATCGATCTCTTGTTTATTTGTGGGAAAATTTTGGTTTAAGATAATAATTTGCTAACTTAATTATTGACATTGCTTCAGACAATAGAGAAGTCTTTCAAAGTCACAGAGTCATCACCAGGTAAATTCCCTTTATATATATATATATATATATATAAAATACATTTTCAAAACATTTTCTTTTATTCTACTCGATGATGGCTCTAAAAGAGGTGGTCATTTTTGCTGTTGTTGCGCTTGCAGTGAGATCGGCGAAGTTCATTCCTCGCAAGAACTGGATTGTTACCGGAGCTGACGACGCATTTGTTCGTGTCTACAACTATAACACATTGGAAAAGATCATAGAATTTGAAGCACACCAGGACTACATCAGGTCCGTGGCTGTCCATCCAACTCTTCCTTATCTGCTTTCCGCGTCCGATGACAAGACTATTAAGCTTTGGGACTGGGAAAACGGGTGGATATGTGCTCGAATCTTCGAGGGACATTCCCATTACGTGATGCAAGTGGCACTCAATCCAAAAGATTCAGATACATTTGCTAGTGCATCGCTTGACGGAACCGTTAAGGTAAAACAATCAAAATATTAGTATTTTAAGCTTGTTGCATATATATATATATATATATATATATTTTTTTTTTTTTTTCATGAATAGTTCTTTGACATTATACTTTGGTAATCTCACTTGCTTTATACAGATATGGAGCATTGGCTCATCTGCTCCAAGTTTTACACTGGACGGCCATTCGAAAGGAGTGAATTGCGTTGATTACCTCGACGCAGACAATAAAACATATTTATTGAGTGGCTCTGATGATTTTACTGCAAAGGTTTCACAACTATACCAATCTTTCTTTATATACATATTAAGACTTTGTGTCTGAAATTTCTTTTATTGCAATAATCTGAACTTTTCTCATTGACAAATCTTATGAAAATAGGTATGGGACTATCAAACAAAAAGCTGTGTTCAAACACTTGAAGGTCATCTGCATAATGTGACAGCAGTTTGTGTTCATCCAAAACTTCCCATAGTCATTACAGGTTCTGAGGATGAAACTGTCCGCATTTGGCATGCCGCTACATATAAGTAAGCCTTTCCAATTCATTATGAACATCTGTTTCTATTCTTACGCGTATAGTTGTATCACGTTGTTTTACGGGAATTATCACGAATTCGCAGGCTGGAGAACACATTGAAGTATGATCTTGGCAGAATTTGGGCCATCAAGTTCATCAAAGGAACAAATCAGTAAGTTTGTGTCAATTTTTAATCTTTGTTTATCTAACAACTAATCACTTATTTTTTCCTCATCTTCACCTTCCTTTTTTTGTTTTGTTTGGTACTGATAATTCTTCTCCGTACAGGGTTGTATTCGGTTGTGACTGTGGAATTCTCGTGGTCAAAATAAATGGCTCTGATGGCTCGGATTCTGTCAAGGAATAAACAATTCTGCTGAGAACTACTACTACAAGTATCTTTTCTGAAGGAATTGAAGGAATAAACAGCTAGTTTCACCTAATACAATTCAAATATTAGTTTATGCTGTTGTGTTCTATGTACAATTTAGTTGCTTTGATAAATTCAGATGGCCAGTATAGATAATTATATATGATGCTAGTTGTTGTAAATCATGTGGAGGTACAATTTGTACTTGTCACCAGTGTATGTTCTTCTTCTACTACATTATGAGTGCTATTTTATGAACAAATTTTTACCTGCCAAACGTGGCTTGCTTTTTCACATATCTTTATAGGCAAAACAGGGAGGAAAAAAAAGTTGTGGCTGAAGGAAAAATAACTTGTACGCATGTGAAAGCATCTCTTTACACTGTTTTAGGATTTGTCAAAGATAGACTAACGATACTCCATAATCAAGAATATGATTTTCATCCTCACAACACAATCCGCCATAAACATGATCATAACCATGTTCTTGATAGCTAACGATAAGTAGTTATTATAAAAGTATAAACCCGAACAACCACAAAAATCCATGACTCAATAACTCTATGAAAGACTAGGAGAGAAAGAGAGAGGAAAAGAGGGGAGAGCCTTTATGATTTTCACGTTATACGACATCTGGCTCAATATGACTTACCTATCTAAATATATATAACCATTTTTATGAAGAATAGGGGATATATCTAGACAAGCATAATTTATGGAAAATATCACTTCATTGATTGGCAAAGAGTAAGGGTGTGTTTAGTGAAAACGGAATTTTTAGGTTGGAAACTTGGAGTTTGTTGATTTTTTAATTATAATTTTTTTTTCAGAAAAAACAAAAAATTGAAATGGAATTTTTTTTTATCCAAACCTAAGAACGAAACATAGGTTAAATATTATAATTTACTCTGTAATCCTGGGAATGTTGTCATAATATTTCAAGTTGATATTTTCCCTAATTTTATTCCACAAGTTGATTATTAGGTCATGCATCATTATTATAGATAACCCAAAGAATCAAATACTGACAAAACCAGATTCTGTCAAGTCATCGAAACTGGAGAGGGAGACATCCTCATCAATAGAGCATTAAATTGAATGATATTATATGTGGCTCTTTTTTTAGGAAAGATATTACAAGTATTTGTAATAAATCCAAGGTTTAAATGTATGCTAAAACAATGATCATTTATGTTTCTTATAAAAAAATTATTTATGGGCACAAGATTTTTAGATTTTAGAAACATATAATCTCTAATAAAAGTTCAAATTTTGCAGTTATTAATTTTTTTAAAAAAGGTAGTAAATCTAAGTAATTAAGACCCTAAATTAATTGGGGATCTAAAATTAAGATCAGGCCTTAGGCAACCGCTTTAGTGGCCTAAGGAAAGGCCGACACTGTTGGCATAATGTTTCAAATCGATATTTTTCCTATATGATTATATTTCAAATAAAATGACACATTGATTATTAGATCATACATCATTATGACGGTCTAAAAAGTCCTACGGTGACAAAACCAGATTCTGTCAAGTCATAGAAACTGTTGGCATAGTGGCCTGAGATCAGGCCTTAGGCAATTACCTTAGTGGCCAAAGGAAAGGGCCGAAATTGTTGGCATAATATTTCAAATTGATATTTTTGGTATATGATTCTATTTCGAATAAAATCACATATTGAATATTGGATCATACACCATTACGAAGATCTAAAAAGTCCTACGGTGACAAAACCAGATTCTTTTTGTCATAATAAAGGGACAGATTTGCATTTCCTTTTTGTTGCTAAAAGCACCAAACTAGTATTCTCACTCTTTGTGAATTAGGATCTATATAATAGAAGCAGTACCAAACTTCATCACATAACATTATATAAATATATAGATACAGATATATATATCTAAACATTTTTCAGGGAAGTATTGAAAGAGAGATCTGCTAGCCATGGGAGGACAAGGTTTGGGAAGAGTGGCTTTTGTTGTGATGATTGTCATGGTTTTGTGTAATTCAGTGCAGGTTCAATCCATAAGTCAATGCATAGTTGAGTGTCAACAACTTTGTGCCGGTAGCGAGGATCCACAATGTGCTATTTCATGTCTAAAGAACAAATGCGACAAGCAACCTCCGGCCGCCGTGTACTACTGCAGCCTTGGATGTGCTACTTACAGATGCACCAACTTCAGTACCTCCGGTATGGCCCTACAAACATTAATTGTGTTATTTATGTGAAGTTACAATTGATTTTCAAGATAGAGATTTTCTACAGTTGCAACCTTTGATCAGTATTTTTGTTTTGGGATACGTGGGAAAATGATACTTTTTTTTTAAAGTATTTTTTAGTAAATGTTCAATTTTTATAAAATTAGTAAAATGATCATTTTCTTTAAAAATAGATCGATCGTTCAATTATTGATGGGTCAAATCAATTTTAATTAAAAATGACCATGGACCATTTTTCTACTAAATGAAAAGTTCGGTTATTTTTTAAATTAGTGTCCAAAAAACTACGATCATCCGCCGAATTTCTCCTTTTTTTGTTTTGCTTAAGACTAGTATGCCAAAAAAAAAAAAAAAAAACCCCTCTAGAAAACTAAACTACTGAGTTTTTCTGTGCAGAAAAAGTGGGAGGTTGTGTGGTATCATGCTCCAACAACTGCAGCAAATTTTATGGCCTCCGCAAATAAAATTGTATTTTGTGAAACCAAACGAGTGAAAATAAAGATATTTTGTTTCTACTTCAGTTCGGGACTGTCATGAATTATTGTTCTAATAATGGTACAAACAATGATTTTTTTTTTTTTAACTTGAGATGAAGATTCAAACTCTACACCTTATGATTGAGTTAGGTGCGAAATTACTCTTAGGTTATGTATATAATTACTACAAACAATGAATTTAAATACACAAATTATTTCAAATAACACAAAGGATAGGAAACAATAAGGCGAATGAACGACAACATATTTGGAAACTACGACAGTTCATCAAACTATATTGCAGTACAAAACGACAACTAATAATCCAAATATCACTGTAAAAGAAAAGACGAATAGACTCAAATTAACGACAATTATTTTATTAAGCGACAACCGCAAGGAAACAATTAGATATTGATAGCTAGTACAGTTAATGAAAACGAAAGTAATAATAGAAATAACAATGGAAAAATAAACAACACATCAACAAAACGATGATGATTTCAGAAAACGACAATGAATCAAACTACTACGACTAAGGCACTGAAAATTTAAAAAAAAAAAAAAAAAAAGACGAGACATTGGAAATGCGTTCGATAATTGCTAGAAAACGAATTAATTTTCGAAAAAGCGGCAAATAATAGCACCGTCTGTGAAACAGAAACAACAAACCAAAGAAAACGACAATGTTTTCAAACTGCAAAGAAAATGATAATAGTAAAAAAAAAAAAAAAAAAAAAACGACAACGGATATATTTTTTTAAACAAATATTAGACGTCGTCAAATACCCAATGACATTTTAGATATACCGTAACCGTTAACCCATGACATGTCGCACAAAGTTTAAATAGTTTTCTTGAAATCAATACTTGTGCTAATTTACAAATAAGACAAGCTTGGAATTATTTATCCTTGTTGGGACTCCAATTATTTTTAATCCATAAATCATGAATATGACGAAAAGTCATTCAAGATTACCGACTGGTCGTTAAAATGACCTCAAGCTTCTTATTATTGTTGTTATTATTTTCACATAATGGAATGATATATCATGATTAAAAAAAATCACGTTATTATAAAAATAAGCCCCCAAAAAAATTTATACGCGATAGAGAAAAAACATATTCTTCATCTTCTTCCTTTTAATCATAATTACCATATTCATTTATTCTCTTCTGTATTCTTTTTTTTTTTTTTTTTTTCTTTTTTCTTTTTGCCTACGTTCACCTTTTTTTTTAATATACTTTATCATAATCACGATTTTTTTTTAATGGTTTTAATCTTTATTATAGCTACACTTTCACTGTAATGAATAATGATCATAATGTTTTTGTTTGTCTAACCAAATCTCAATAGTCTTTTTTTTTTTTTTTGTGGATTATTATTACTTTTTGGGGTGCTGTGTCATTTTCGGATTTTAGGTGTGGTGTTATTTTCGGATCTTTATGGAAATTTTTATTATCATATTACTTAATCGTTAGACATAACTAAAGATAATAATATGGTTACAAATATAGTATAACGGTAATACAATATTTTATATTATATTTAAATTACAGAGTTTGAATCCCCTTATCTCATTTTTTTAAGGGAAAAAAAACCTAGAGAAAATGATGTCATTATACTTATGATTATAAATAGTGCTAAATTTATAATAAAGTAAATTTCTTGATATTCTTTAAAGTAAAGTCATGTATTTACGATAATTATGTTATTAATCCTTGATATTTCAGGTAAAATCACAAGGCCTACCCAAAAAATTGTATTTGGTTTTCTTTCTTCCTGGTATTATGTTATTCGATGCGTTGAAACTTCACCACCAATCAAAAGAAACATATTGCCGCGTTTTCAAAATTAGAAAGTTCCAAAACACACGTGACTTATAGCATTAATAATTTAAGTCAACCTCATGACATTATAATCATTAATAGATATATTTAATCTAAGGGGATTGGTTTTACATCACCTTCTTGGAATAATCCCTACCCATTTATTTTTTTTCCTTCATACAAATTACGTAGTCAAACAAATTAGGACATTGAAATCAACTCCACCGATCATCTCCACCGTTCATTATGGAGTATCAAATGAACGGACGGTGTGAGGAGCTCAGATGACAACATATATATATATATATATATATGTATATAAAAGTCTTTGGTCTATTAGGGAGTCTTGCCGTGGAAACCAGATGCCTTGAACATAATTCCTTAGCTGTGAAGCTTTGTCTAGTATATATACACCCATAATTAGGCTTATAGCCTCAACATCTACTCTTCTATACTTCTCCTTTGATCATATAAGCATTTCTGAGCACTAATTTTTGTTCAAAGTTGAAACATCACATTATTCATAGATACCCAACAAAAATGGTAAGCTACTCTATTTGTGTCTATGCTTTTCTAACAATCTTTCATTACAAAATTTTTTTTTTGTGTGTGTGTGTGTGTTTTTTTTTTTCATTTGAAGTTCGCTCGAGACCCGCATTAAAAACAAAAAATTAAAAGAAAAAGAACACGTGAATAATGCAGGATTTAGTTTATATTTAGAAATTATTTGTTTGTGAAATTGTGAGATTTATTTCGTTCTGACAAATTTGTTCTGGTTACTCTTTCTTGCATATGATCTTGGCGAACAGACTCTGTCACTGAAAATTGAGGTACATTAGCAGCCACTCTTCATTATTTCAGTCTAAATTGTTAACCGAGAAAAAAAAATATTTAAACTGTTAAATGTCTTGTTGCCAAGCTAATCTTATTATTAATTTTCTACTTTCAGAAAGAATTTGCTCAGAACTCTGAAAGAGTGAAATCACTGGATCTTCACCCAACTCAACCATGGTAATTATATAAACCTCTCCAAGGAAATTCTGCATAGAATCTTATCCACATGTTCTTTATCTACATGTGTCGTTATTTAAATATTGATGATATATATATATATATATATATTTTTTAATGCAGGATTCTTGCAAGTCTACATTCAGGAACTGTTTGTATTTGGAACTACCAGTCACAGGTATTTCCCTCTCATCTCAAAACTATCCGAATTTATTCTGTTCTCTTGTTTATTTATGTGAAAATTTTCATTTAATAGGATAATTTGCTAACTTAATTATTGACATTGTTTCAGGCAATAGAGAAGTCTGTCAAAGTCACTGAGTCATCACCAGGTAAATTACCTATATACATAACACATTTTCAAAAATATTTCCCTTTATTATACTTGATGATGGCTCTAAAAGAGGTGGTCATTTTGCTGTTGTTGCGCTTGCAGTGAGATCGGCGAAGTTCATTCCTCGCAAGAACTGGATTGTTACAGGATCCGACGATGCATTTGTTCGTGTCTACAACTATAACACATTGGAAAAGATCATAGAATTTGAAGCACACCAGGACTACATCAGGTCCGTGGCTGTCCATCCAACTCTTCCTTATCTGCTTTCCGCGTCCGATGACAAGACTATTAAGCTTTGGGACTGGGAAAACGGGTGGATATGTGCTCGGATCTTCGAGGGGCATTCCCATTACGTGATGCAAGTGGCACTCAATCCAAAAGATTCAGATACATTTGCCAGTGCATCGCTTGATGGAACCGTTATGGTACGACATTAGTACTCGTTTGTTCATTCGGATAACACTAGTATTGCGAACTTGCTTCATGTAATTTGGTTTTAATTAGCTGTTCTTCGACATTTATAGTTTTGCAATGTCTACTTATTGCTATACAGGTATGGAACATTGGTTCATCTGCTCCGAGTTTTACTCTCGATGGCATTTCGAAAGGAGTGAATTGCGTTGATTACTTCGACGCTGACAGTAAAACATATTTATTGAGTGGCTCTGATGATTTTACTGCTAAGGTTTTGCAACTATACCACTCATTCTTTTACCTTTTAAAACTTTTTTTTTTTTTTTTTTTTTGTGTCTTTTATGGATATTTCTTTCAGTGCCAGAATTGGATTTTTTTTTTAATTGGTAAAATCTTATGAAAACAGGTGTGGGACTATCAAACAAAGAGCTGTGTTCAAACATTTGAAGGCCATCTGCACAATGTGACAGCAGTCTGTGTTCATCCAGAACTTCCCATAGTCATCACCGGTTCTGAGGATGAAACCATCCGCGTATGGCACGCCACTACATATAAGTGAGTCTCTTACTTCTGTATCATATTTTTTTTTCCTTTTTCTTACGCTTACGGACTTATCACGTTGTCTTACCGAAATTCACACGAATTCACAGGCTGGAGCACACGTTGAACTATGGTCTTGGCAGAGTTTGGGCCATCGAATACATAAACGGATTAAATCAGTAAGTTATACAAGAACAAACGAGTTTTCTCTCATATTTCATTTCTTTTTGGTACTGATAATAATTCTGCTTGCAGGTTTGTGTTTGGTTGTGACAAGGGAATTGTCGTGGTCAAAATAAATGCTTCAGATAGTTGTGATTCCGTAACGGAATAAAGATAACTGTTGCTGCTGCTGCTACTACAACTAATATGTTCTGAAGAAATTTGTCTGTTTTTCTGTTGAAGAAATAAGTAAACTAGTCCAATATTCTACTTACTTAGTTGCATCTGGTGTGTGACATGTAAAAGTTGCTAGATAATTTAATAAATTCAGGTGGTCAATAGAAACAAATATGTATAATGTGGTTTGTTGTAAATCTGAGGAACTACAATTTATTATGGTCACCAGAGTATGTTGTACTTCTATTGTAGTTGTGTGCTCCTTTTATGAATGGAAGTCTGATCTACTTTTCATAAATTCTGAAGGCAAAGTTGGAGGAAGAAAAAAAAAAAAAAAAAAAAAGGAAGAAGAAGAAGATAACAATGGCAAAACAAATGCAGTAGAGAGATATCCTTCTCTTTTGTCTAAAGCAAACAGAACATAAATTAAAAATCTTTATATCACACATCCAAATAGATTTTTTTTTATCTATTTGAGATTTTAAATTTGAAACATGAGTACTTAAAAATCAAAACATAATGTACAAGTGAAGTTATTTAAAAGAATTATGTTAATGATAATTAAATGGAGACAAATAAGGGGGGAAGCTTGAGGAGCCAATAGACAAATCATGAATTTAATTACTACAATCATTTTAAGAAACGGCACTTCGAAGAAACGACAACGGCTAACAAACGACAATATATTGAAAACCTACGACAACTTAGAACAACTACATGCAATGCAGAACAACTGTTAATCAAAACAATAATGGAAAAGAAACGACAAATGGACTAAAACAACAATGGCTAAGAAAATCGACTAGACGTCGAAAGGTACGAGAGTCAGAAAACGACAAATTGATATTTGTTAAAAAAAAAGAGGGGGGGGGGGGGGGGGAACGACATTCCAAAAAACGACAATATATTGAAAAAGTGAGCTATAATGGCTAAGAAACGACATAAACGCGACCACAGAAGGAAAAACAACAACTATATTAGAAGTGAGAATCCACTAAAATAATAAAAATAATACTAATAATATAGGTGACAATTGAAAAAAACAACAAACTAAAGAAAACGACAATGATTGAAAAAACTACAATTCACACAAATGACAATTGAAAAAAAAAATAGTAATAAAGAAAATGACAATGATGGAAAAAACTACTAGACTCTTGAGATTTAAGAACAGTTAAACGAACTATAAAGTAATACCTGAATTTTTTGAATTTAACAATTTAATCCTTTAATTTTTTTTCTTGATAATTAATTTTTGAAATTGTCTATTAAAATTCTAATTTTTCCCCAAAAAAACCTACCCACGTTTGTTGATGTCGAATTGCCGCGTAAACGACATCTCGCCTCTTATTAAAGTTTTGTTGTCTCACAATTCATGAAATTATTGTGTCGTTACTCATGAGAAACAACACTCTCTTCTAATTAAAACAACATGTCATTACAAATTTGTCAAGAAAACGACGTGGTTTAGTTTTTTAGATGTTTATGTCGTTTGTCATATAAAACAAATCGTCACTGTCTTTTTGCATAAGCGACATGTATGTTCCTTATCTTTAAGGTTTTGTTTGATATTAAAGTTTAATTCAAACTAAATTATACTTTTCATATCAATTTTTGTCTTTTTATGAAAAATCAACAAAATTTATAACTAATTTTTGAAAAGTTAATCAACTCTAACTTAAAAATTTCATCCTTAATCGGTGAACCAAACGCAATGTAAGAGTTGCTTGACTTTTTTTCTATGATTTGTTTTCATGAAATAAACTGCATGTCGTTTTTTTGGTCGAAGTACACGGTGTACATTCGTTACTTTTTCTGTGGGAAAAAAAAGTCTACTTTTGAAATGAGTATAAACGGCGTGTTACGAATTAAAAGTGGAATGAAAAACATTTATTTTCAAATTCTATTATCGTTTATAATTCTTTTGTCGTTTGTTCTCATGATGACCATCGTTTTTATCATTTGTTTGGGCCATATTGTTTTATGGGCTTTTCTAGAAATTGTTTTGCGCTTTTCAAGTAAAAAAATAACTTTTTGAGAGTGTTTAAATGAATTGTTAGAAGAGCTTCTCATTTATAGAAGTGCTTCGTGTCAAAATTAAAAAATATAATTTTTGGCAAAAGTTCTTCTGAATATGATTTTTGACAAAAGTTCTTCTAAAAGATATGATTTTTGGCAAAAATTCTTCTGAATAGAATTTAAAACTTATAACAAAATAAAATTAGATATTATAAACTTTATTTAATATTTTTAGTATTTATTAGAATACTTTAAAGATTATTTTAACCTCAAAAGCTCTTTAATTTTAAATACTTATTGAGAAATTATAACTTTTGCTTCTTTTCTTTTACTGACTAAAAACAAAAATAAAAGCTTTGCCAAACGGGACCTATGGGTCGTTTACCAATTTGCTCTTTGGTAAAAAGTGACATATTGTCTTATTCCTATGCTTGCCGTCGTTTTCTATAAACGACTCATCGTTTACACTTCAGTACATACCTTGCCGTCGTTTGTCGTTTTAACTTAACAGTCGTTTAATGGGGAAAACACGTCAACACCGAAGCCAAAGGGTCCCGTCACTACACATTATTCACACCGCAACAGCCTACAAATCACCCCTCTATCCCTTCCCAAACAACCAACCGAAAAAAAAAAAAAAAAAAAACTAAAAACTACGAGAGCTACATCTCCGATCCAGGGGTAGTTTCGTAAAACCACTACCCAACGGCGAGGCAACATTGTGTCCCTCCCTCTCTTTACATGGAGATCTCTCTCTCTATCTATGTATTAAAAACGCATCAAAAACCTCTCTCTCTCTCTTCCGTGTCTTTCTCTCTCTCTCTCTCTCCTCACCTCGCGCCCTCCTCCTTGAGCGCTCGAGTCACCTGGATCGCTTGGACTTCGTGGATTGCGTCTCCGGCGAGCTTCAGTAATCTGCGAAAATGGTGAGTCCACGACCTCTGTTAGTCCCCAACAACTTCATCACGTCCAACTATAATCTTAGATCTGGTTGAAATCGGCTCTGATTTGATGCGAATTTCTCATTATTCCACCAATTATGATCGGAATTGTTTGTACTTTGTTTGGTTGTTGGGAAAATCATTATCCATTCTCCATTATGTTTCTCGGCAACCAAACGAAGCATCCGCTGGTCGAATTTCGATGAGATCTGGTGTTAATGTTGTGACTAGTTCGAAGTACGCGAAATTCTTCTGATTCTAAACCGCCATTTTTGAATTTTTCTCGAAAGAAAATGTTTGTAAGTTAGGAATGTGAATCAATTGAGATTTGTTCTTGTACTTTTTGGTTATGGCACTGACTGATTTAATTTTCTCTGACTCTTACGATGTCTTAACAGCCTCTCAGACTTGAAATTAAGGTACTTGTTCGTTTCTTTTTGCTTCATTTCCATATCTTTCCCAGATCTTGATCCTTTGGAAGATTGTGATTGCATTTTGAATTTCACGGTGTGACTAATCGTCTCAATGTTTTTCTGGTGGCTCAGAGAAAACTTGCTCAGAGATCAGAGAGAGTAAAGTCTGTGGATCTACATCCGACAGAACCATGGTAAGGATCTAGATATGTTTACAATTTATCGTGAGGGGAATATCAATGATCTACGTAGTAGTTTACTTAATTGGCGAATGTGATGAGTGCTCGGAGAACGGTGATCATTATCAGAATGTATTAATCGTGATTACCGCTGCAGGATTTTGGCGAGTTTGTACTCTGGAACTGTTTGCATCTGGAATTACCAATCACAGGTATGCGATAGATTATTAGTTTCGGCTATTAAACAAGACGGTTGACCTTGATGGGGTTAGCCTTTGGAAATGAGATAAAAATTTCAATAAAGCATTTCAGAAACTGGCGTCAAAAAACTAACTCAAATCTGCTTGGTACTGCTGCAGACCATGGCTAAGTCCTTTGAGGTCACTGAATTACCAGGTACATTTTACATGGTTACAATGTTCTTTGTTTTTCTCTGCGCTTGTTTTGATGGAATGTTTATGCTATTTCACTGGCATCTTTTCCTGATGAGACTATTGCTTTTCATATACCTGCAGTTAGGTCAGCCAAATTTATAGCACGCAAGCAATGGGTTGTTGCTGGAGCTGATGACATGTATATTCGTGTATACAACTATAATACAATGGACAAGGTTAAAGTTTTTGAGGCGCACACAGACTACATTAGGTGTGTAGCGGTTCATCCTACACTCCCTTATGTGCTGTCGTCGTCTGATGATATGCTCATAAAGCTCTGGGATTGGGAAAAGGGTTGGGCTTGTACTCAGATTTTTGAAGGACATTCCCATTATGTAATGCAAGTGACTTTTAATCCGAAAGACACTAACACATTTGCAAGTGCATCCCTTGATCGCACCATTAAGGTATACACTAGATTTTATGATGATAAATTGCATGTTTCCCGTGCATTGTGTCTAATTAAACTAATCATGCTTTGGTTACATGTTGCTTCCAGATATGGAATCTTGGCTCCCCCGACCCAAATTTTACTTTGGATGCCCATCAGAAAGGAGTGAATTGTGTCGATTACTTTACAGGTGGTGATAAGCCTTATCTAATCACCGGTTCAGATGATCACACTGCCAAGGTCTTGCTTAAATATTCCTTTTTTTTTTTTAAACATTTTTTCTGGTTACATTTTGTGAGATCACTTGGATTCATTCCCTTTCATATGAAAGCAGGTATGGGATTATCAAACTAAAAGTTGTGTTCAGACGCTAGATGGACACACCCACAATGTTTCTGCTGTATGTTTTCATCCTGATCTTCCCATAATTATAACTGGATCTGAGGATGGCACGGTTCGAATATGGCACTCAACTACATACAGGTAGATTTTTTTTTTTTTTTTTTGGGGTTCAAAATTTCAAAACTTGATTTTCTAATTTGTGGAATCTGCTTTTGAGTTTGAATGTAAAATTTTTATTCGAGCATCAACATTTACCTTAATCTTATGGAAGTAGCCTTTTGTGCCTTTCACACATAATTGATAGGCTGTAAATAGCTGCTCATGTGAGTATTTGAATGTATTCATAAATTATTCCTTTTAACTCCCATTCATAAATTATTCCTTTTAACTCCTATTTTTATATAATGCATCTATATGTACTGGTTTCAGCATTTGCATCTGTATATTGCTTGGTGGTTTCATTTAGTCAATGTTTTAGTGACAATTAGTTTGATGGAAAAAAAAAAAAAAGCCCTAACATGCTAGAGTATGCAGGGTTGAAATGCTAGCAAAGATTTAATATTCAATTGGATATGATATTCACCATTTGCTTGTAGATTTATGGCTAGTCTGATTTCCGTCCCACCCTCTCAAACACTCTAGATTTTGTATTTTCTGTTTCTGTTAAGAATTAGGGGATAATTTAAAAGGTCCACGTGTCCTAAGGTTGTCAAATTCCAGATGCTAAAAATCACTTATTGAATTACAGGCTTGAGAACACACTGAATTATGGCTTAGAGAGAGTGTGGGCTATTGGATACATGAAAGGTTCACGCCGGTGAGTTTCTAATTTTCTTACCTCTTTTTTTTTTCGCTTCCTTTACTTTTCATTTTTGTGTCTCTTTTTAGCACAAGTACTCGGGTGGCTTTTGTTGTAGCACACCTCATGTTAAGGTGGTTTGTGATACTTAATATGATTCTTCTTGTCGCTTGGAATTTTCCATATCTGTTTAAAGGTCTTGGAAAACCGATTAATCCATATTTATAGGACTTACAGTTTATTGGCTTAGGAAGGAATTAAAACCGAAAGAGACACGGCTTATTCTTGAGGAACTCCAATTTGATGGAGAGCGGGTGATCCTTGAGCGCTGAATCCAAGTTAGCTGTTCTAGTTCTAGTTCAGGACAGTATGGGACCTCTTGCTTAGGACTTTGGAAGCAAGCAACCAACTCGACACATAAAACATAAAACTGAAATTGTGCTATTTTAGGATTACCAAATCACTCGTTTATTATAGCAGGATAGTTAGATGGATAGAGATATGTTATTGTTAAGCTAGTAAACTAAACCTATTGTGTTTTCTTTTCTTGTCACCTTATGCAGGGTTGTGATTGGTTATGATGAAGGGACCATCATGGTAAAACTTGGTCGTGAAGTACCTGTTGCCAGTATGGACAACAGTGGAAAAATAATTTGGGCTAAGCATAACGAAATTCAAACAGTAAACATTAAGAGTGTTGGGGCAGATTTTGAGGTTAGAACTCATTTAGATAGTCTCTTTGCAGCATCAAATGATATTCATAACTGAGTGGTTTGTTCCCATTAATCGAGATTTTGAGGGTTTTTTTTCCCCCCTTTGCTTATTAGGTTACCGATGGAGAGAGACTGCCATTGGCCGTTAAGGAGTTGGGTACCTGCGACCTTTACCCACAGGTGAGATGGCACTCCTCAGCTGCAGCAAGAAGGAATAAGAATAAAAAGTTGCCAATCTTCAGGATATTCTGGATTTCCCTTTCATATTTCGTCTTTCATATCTCTCTCTCTCTCTCTCACACACACACACACATCTAATAACTTCTCGACCAATAGTGATTTTAAAGTTAAATTCTCTATTTGACACGATTTGGCACTTTCAGTCCTAATTTAAATGCATGGTAAAAAAAATGATAGTCATACTTCCATGATCATTAAAATATTACTTTTTTTTTCAACTATTATTTCTCTGACACTTTTTCCTAGATTCTAGTTTCCTGATCCCCTCTTTTGTCTCTTTCAAATTGAGAGGAGGTGGGGAAATTTGAAAAACATGTACATTGAAGTGTCATTTAGAGTGGTTTCTTTGTATCCAAGTCGAAATGTTTAGATGTACATCTTACTTTAAAATTGATTACAGTTTTTGGTTGTGTATTGGTAGAGACCTTACTGTTTTATAACTTTTATTTCAGAGCCTTAAGCACAATCCAAATGGAAGGTTTGTTGTTGTGTGTGGAGATGGTGAGTACATTATATATACTGCCTTGGCGTGGAGAAACAGATCTTTTGGTTCGGCATTGGAGTTTGTTTGGTCCTCTGATGGAGAATGTGCTGTTAGAGAGAGTACCTCAAAGATTAAGATTTTCAGTAAAACTTTCCAGGTTGGTTTGCTAACTTAGTTAGAACGTTATTTTTGTTTAGCATGTAGTTAAATGGAAAGACAACAGAAATTTACTCTTGTTTAGGAAAGTGGTTTGTTCTAATTCTCATAATTTATAGAAGTATGGCACAATCTATATCTTCAATACTCAATACTATTGTCACGGACTTGTGGTGTAACTGGTAAAAATTCCTCATAAATATTGCCTGATTTTAACGGACATGACATGCTTCAGGAAAAGAAGAGTATACGACCAACCTTTTCAGCAGAGCGTATTTATGGTGGGGCTTTATTGGCGATGTGCTCAAACGATTTTATTTGTTTCTATGATTGGGCTGAGTGCAGGTTGATTCGGCGAATTGATGTCAATGTGAAAGTGAGCATTTACATAATCAAACTCCAAATACCTTTGTTTTCCTTTACCTTCAGAAATTTATCATATCTTCATTTTCTTATTTTGAACTTCTCAGAACCTCTATTGGGCTGACAGTGGTGATTTAGTGGCTATTGCCAGTGATACATCCTTCTACATCCTGAAGTACAATGTAAGGGGCTTTTACTTGCGTAGTACACTTGCTTAATATTTTATCAAACTTTTTATCACGTACGTATTATGTGCATGGTTTGATCCAATGCTTCCTGAGGTGGATTTCATTTTTTGTATTGCAGCGTGACGTAGTATCCTCTTATTTGGATAGTGGAAGACCTACAGATGAGCAAGGTGTTGAGGATGCCTTTGAGCTTCTTCATGAAATGAACGAACGTGTCAGGACTGGTATATGGGTTGGGGATTGTTTCATTTACAACAACTCCTCTTGGAGGCTCAATTACTGCGTTGGTGGTGAGGTACTGAATAATTCATCCTTTGTCTGGAGTTTCTTTTGACAACCAAGACATTATTTTTTGATGAAACCATCAGAGTTATATCCCGACTTTGTAATATTAGGTAACCACAATGTTCCACTTGGACCGACCTATGTACTTGTTGGGGTATCTTGCAAGCCAAAGTCGGGTGTATCTGATTGACAAAGAGTTCAAGTGAGCATCGCTTCAGTTTTGTGGTTGAAAAGTTATGGCAGATATCTTCATTGCTTAGTGTTTAATGTTTCTTCTTCTCCCTTTCCCCCCATTCCTGTGTAGTGTTATGGGATACACTTTGCTTCTCAACTTAATCGAGTACAAGACTCTTGTGATGCGGGGAGACATAGAAAGAGCCAATCAAATTTTGCCTACAATTCCCAAAGAGCACCATAATAGGTACGTCCAATCATTTACTTCTGTAAAAGTTGATCAAGTGCCAAATGCATTTGAGTCAACTTTTCCTTTGATGGTATGTGGAATCATACCTTGTATGTAGCTTTAGTTCACACACATATATATACGTATATTTCTTTTTTTTTTTTTTTCTTCTCTCTTAAAAAAAATGAAATTCTTGTGAAGTTTGATTATCAAATTCTTTCTTGGATCTTAGGTCCTAACCATGTAATCTCCTTTGATGTGTAGTGTGGCTCATTTCCTGGAGTCACGAGGAATGGTAGAGGAAGCACTTGAAGTAGCTACTGATCCTGATTACAGATTTGACCTAGCCATACAGTTGGGTAGGCTAGACATTGCAAAGGTAAATCCCCATGATTTTTTCAGTGAGGATATTAGCTATCACGGGAAATTTTTTATTTTAATTATTATTTTATTTTTTTATTAACTTCAATGTGAGAACGAGTTTTGAAGCTATTCCATCTGAGCGATATTTACTTTAACAATTTTCTTCTAAATTCTATTTTGCAGGAAATTGCTGCTGAAGTGCAAAGCGAGTCCAAATGGAAACAATTAGGAGAACTAGCTATGTCTACCGGAAAGGTATTCTTGTTATTTTTATATTATTCTATCTCCTGTCTATTTCTTGCTTTGATACTTTTTTCTTTTTCTTTTTTTCAAATAAAGTTTCCTTTTCCTTATACTGTGTTGCACTATTTCAGTTAGAGATGGCTGAAGAATGTATGAAGCATGCTGTGGACTTGAGCGGTTTGCTGCTGCTTTATTCTTCTTTAGGCGATGCTGAAGGGATATCAAAGCTTGCAACCCTTGCTAAAGAGCAAGGAAAGAACAATGTTGCATTCCTTTGTTTATTCATGTTGGGTCGTTTAGAAGAATGCCTTGAGCTCTTGGTGGAAAGGTAGCCCCCTTGTATGCTTGAAATATCAAAAAAGATGTGTCAATACCGATTGTTGATGCCCAAATGTTTGCTACTGTCATTTATACTATTTTTCACTATCTCTTTTTTCATTTTTTGGCAGCAAGCGGATACCAGAGGCCGCTTTAATGGCTCGATCTTATCTTCCAAGCAAGGTCTCAGAGATAGTCGCTATTTGGAGAAAAGATCTAAATAAGGTAGTGTTCTATGGCACCTTTGTTTTGTTTTCATGTCCAGGTTGCTAATCTGGGACCTTTTAACACGCCACATGTAGGTTAATCCAAAAGCTGCTGAGTCATTGGCTGATCCTGAAGAGTATCCTAATTTGTTTGAGGATTGGCAAGTTGCTCTTTCTGTTGAATCTAAAGCTGCAGAGACAAGGTAGTTTCTGCTGCTATTCTTTTTTTGGTTCTTTTTTTTTTTTTTTTTTTGGGGGGGGGGGGGGGGGGGGGGGGGGGGGGTGGGGGGGGTGGGGGGTGCCTTAAGCAATTTTCTTAATGATATCTGTCCACTTAATTTGTACGACTTGGCTTGATCTCTTTTCATATCTCTTCCAATGATTATTTTTAAGTTGGCTTTTTGCTTAAGAATTTTTCTAGTGACGTGTTTTTAGCTTAATAAGTTGTGGCCTATTGTGTTAAGTTGCTTGTTTGAATTGCCTCGTGATTGCTACATGGCGTCTACTGATTTTCCTTTCTGGTTGTTTTGTAGGGGTGTTTACCCACACGCAGAGGAGTATCTAAACTATGCTGATAAATCGCACATGACCCTTGTGGAGGCTTTCAGGAACATGCAACTGGAAGAAGAGGAGCCTCTTGAAAATGGAGATGCAAGTTATGAGGTACATGCGGAGATGCAATATTTTGTTTCTGCTGCCAATACCTTTAGGTTGGAGAAATTTGCATCATGTAGTCTAGATATCCTGCCTCTATATTTGGAATGAGGAATGCATTGTATATTTTTATCCATTAGACGGTCAGTGTCCTAATTAGTTTGATCTCCTTGTTCTGGTGGATTGGTAAAGGGCTGTTTTGTTCCAAACTTTACACTTCTTTGCAAGTAGCGGATTGGCTGATTGAGTTTTCGTAATGTTCAGTTTTCTAGTTGGTTTTTGCCAAGTATTTGCTTTCAATCACGTGTATCTTATCTGACTTTTTGTATGTCACATGACATGGTAACTGAACAGAATGGTGAAGAGGCTGCTGAGGAACAGAATGGAGAAGACGGGAGTCAAGAGGAGGCTGTTGTAGTGGATGAGGCTGTCGTAGCGGATGCTGATTCTACAGATGGTGCAGTACTCGTTAATGGTAACGAGGCAGACGAAGAGTGGGGTACGAATAATGAAGGAACCCCGTCAGCCTAAAAGGAATTGGTTGGGCCAGTGTGAAAATCCAATTTTGTCTCTGGTGATTAATTGATCTAAAGTGCCATCTCTAACTCCCATGCTCGTTTAAACCTTTTCCCTAGCTTTTGATATTAGTAGGGGCATCCTTAATGGATGTATGAATTCACATATACCTATACTTTGACGTTAGTACGTTTAATGTCTGCCTCTGCTTGGCTTGATGGTGTGATATATTACTCTTGTAGTAGTCGTTCTGAACAGGATTGACTTTTATGTTTCTTCTTCTTTTTACCAGTATCGTCTTAGTGGTTCTTTTTTATTATTATTATTATTTTTTTAATTTTTACACCATGGGTTCTGACTTGCCTTTTTTTGCTGTTGACAGTGCTTACGCCAAACCACTAGGTACCTGTGAAGATTCTCGGTCCAGCCATTTGGATCCCTTACTTAGGTGAGACAGAAAATATCTTTGAATAGAACTTCTGTTCTGCTAAAATCAAGCAATAGCTGCCGAGATGTTGCGTGCCGTACATAAAACTATGTAAACTATCTCATTAAGGGTGCATAGATGTCTTTGAAATAGGCAACTCAAAAATGTTTGCCATTAGGGAAACTATCCGTTCACTTTCCTGGATGATATAGTAACAAATCGTCATTGCATTTCACCTTGTTGTACCTGGTGTCTTAACTCAGGTGTTTGGAAGTGTAAGAATATGATCTTTGTGGAGTGTTATCTTGCTTCCACGCAAATTTTTTATTTTTTTTTTCGGGGGTGATACTTCTTCATCTGTCATCTCGATGCAATTCGTATTTATAATTGATTTTATGTTTGTTGGGTCGTGACGACAGGTCTCCTGGAAAAATTTCAAGAAGAGGTGATTTTACGGATCGATTGTCTCTGTTACCAAGTGGTGTAGCTTTTATTTCACAATTCATGCATTGGCGGGCACAATATGAACAGTTACTTAGCTTCAGTTAGTTTGCGTTTCTCGACTGCTATTTTAGCATATTCTTTGAGGCTCTTCTTTCCACCTAAATTTTTCTCGTGCCGTTGTGAATGTAGAAAGAACTGATCTAGCGATAATTACCCAATTCAAGTTTCTTCGTTACAAGAATTTTTAGTATGTACACCAGAATTGTACTTGTGAGATTTTTTTTATGCGACTTTGGGATGTAAACATCTACTTATAAAAAATACAATATGTATCACAATAACAATGCGATTGTTGCTTGGTTAGCCCACTGCAACTTCATATCATTTTGCACCAAAATCACCTCTCTCGTCTGCGTTCGCGACACAAGATTGCCCAAAATTCCTTGGCAATGTTTCAGTTCTCTGTGAATCTTAGCTTGTATATGCTGTCCCTAAACTTTTTCTTTTCTTTTTTTCTTTTTTTAATCCTAATCCACTATTATTCCTGAATTAATTCTTTCGGTCTGAACTTTCTGAGACATTGCTGTGAGTGATTAGGGAATTCGATTCCCCAACGCAAAGTAACTTGTTTTTGGCAGTCATTACATTGTGGCCTTAAAGGATAAGATGCGGGTTAAGCGAGACCTTTTCAAAAAAAAAAAAATTTTTCTGGAATATATAAAATAAGTAAATAGTATATTTACAAAAATGTCGAATTAAACAACATATTTACGAGTAATTTTAGTAAAAAAAGAAATGTAGTTATTTATTTAAGTAGTTTTGTAAATATGCTATTTATAGAAACAAAGTAAAGTTGCATGCTTTTGATATTCGAACGGATATTAATCAGCGGGGGGGTTCTCTTCACACAGCTTTTTCCCTTTTTTGTCCCGTCAATTTTTCATTCATTTGTTTCTACGAATAATGATTTTAAACAAAGTTAGTTCCTAGTTTACTATTCTAATTATTGCTTGGGATTTTGCGTTATTAAACGTGAGGAAGAAGATAATGATCTTGCGTCACAGCTAAAAAGAGATGGTCAGCTTGCGATAACTACATTTGAGAGGTGGCCATGCAATTACGTTGCCAGGACCAGCTAACACACATACACGCATGGCCACCATCATAGATTTGATTGCGGCTTTTCCTAGAGCTACTATGATTGCAAATACATACAACTAGTACATTCAAATATATATATATATATATATATTATTACTAATCTATATTTATATTCTTGGGTAAATTATTAGGTTGATTTCTGAACTTTTAATTTTGTACGACTTTAGTCCTTTAATTTTTTTTATTATTGAAATACCCATAAAATATTAAAATATTACTACAATAATCATTTATGTTAAGTTTTAACTTTGCACAACTTTAGTCCCTTAATTTTTTTAATTACTGAAATACCCATAAAATATTAAAATATTACTACAATAATCATTTATGTTAAGTTTTAGACAAAATCCATAATTAACATCATTTTTTTGACCAAATTACTAATCGATTCAGTTTAAAAATTAATGACAATTACTATTGTAACAACGTTTTAATAATTTAGGGACATTCGTTGTTCTTTTCTTCATAGCTGGAATGACCATAAACTATTAAAAACGTAACTACAGTAAACCTTTCCGTTAATTTTTGGACGGAATCCGTAGTTATCACCACTTTTTGAACAAATTACTAACAGATTCCGTCGAAAGAGTAACGGAAATGACTATTATAGCAACATTTTAATAATTTTAAGGTATTCCAACTACTAAAAAAAATTCAAGGATCAAAGTTGTACAAAGTTAAAAGTTTAAGAATTAAATGAGCAACGTACTCTATACTCTTGAAAAGCACATTCGTGCCTTTTCAACTCCTCCTCAGCTGTCACATGGCAACCAGGTAATCGTCACATGGCCGCATATGTGGCAGCCCAATCAACGTCACATGGTGTTTTTTTTTTTTTTTTGGTCTATTACGCACAGTGAGAAACTTTTTGTCCAGCAAAAAACAAAAAAGTGAAAATAATCACGCTAATTAGCACTATGCCAGCATTATGTGGGAAAAACAACTTCATCAAATATTAAGAGTATGTTTGACAAAAGCTTTAGGCCTGTTTGTCAAAATTTTTTCTTTTGCTTTTGCTTCTAGTCAGTAGAAGAAAATAAGTAAAAACTGTAATAAGTGTTTAGAGCCAGAGAGCTTTTAAGGTCAAAATGATAATTAAAGTATTCTAACAAGTTAGAAAAATGTCAAAATAAAATTTCTAATTTCTAATTTCTAATTTAAATTTTGTTGTAAGTTTTAAAAATTTTTCAGAAAAGCTTTTGCCATAAGTCATATTTTTTTGTTTTAACAGAAAGCTCTTCTGTCAAATCAACTAAACACTTTCAGAAGTTGCTTTTGAACCTAGAAAGCCAAAAACAACTTCTAGAAAACAATGCCAAACAAGCCCTTTGTAAAAGTTGTTTTTACTTTTTAGGTCCAAAATTACTTCTAAAAATGTTTGTAAAATTTGTTATAAGAGCTTTAGGTGTTCAGAAAAGCTTCCAGACAAAATAAAAATGAGACCTCTGCAAAAATCTCTTCTCGATAGAATTTGAAACTTAAATCAAAGTTTCAATTAGATATTATTTAACTTCATTATAACATTTTTGGTGTTCATTAGAAAATTTTAAAAGTTATCTTCTCCATTAAGCTCTTTTAAAAAGATGTTTCTAAATATTTGTTGAGAAGACATAACCTTTCCTTTTCTTATTTTAACTGACTAAAAACAAAGTGGCAAGTTTTAACGTCCCAAGAATTTTTAGCTTTGATGGAACTAGGGTACAAATTAAAGGAGATAAGGGGGCATATTTGCCAAATTTCTAAAAAGGTGATTTTAAGAATTGTCCTTCAAAAAGGATATTTCTGAACTATTGTATCCTTTATCATTTAATAAGAGGGTAAAAAAATAAAAAATATATCTATTTAAGTGATTGTTTCTATGATTTTTTTCTTTCTAAAAATAACGGGGGTTAAAAATTAATCAATATATGCTGTCTTAATTTTTATCATATTAATGATCTCTTGATACTGTTATGATATATCTTATATAAATTTAAAAATTTAATCATGTAAAAAAATATTAAAACACTAATAAATTAATAAGTTATAAAAACAATGTTGAACATGAATCTATTAAAATAGAAAAATAAAACAGTTCAAAAATTAATTTTTTTAGTGAAGCCCAAATTAAGGGTAAGAACATACCCGTTACACGTGTCGGAAATAAACATAGTAGGATGCAAATCCTATGAAACCAAAAAAAAAAAAAAAGCCCTTATTCACATCGCGGCTGCAGGATTAAAAGCCTCTTGTTTTCTTTTCTTCCCCAGCCGAAACGTTCCAAAAAAAAAAAAAAAAAAAGAAAAGAAAAGAAAAAAAACACGAAACCCTCAGTCTTGAGACCACCACAAAACCCGTTCCAATATAAAAAAATAAATTAAAATCAAATATTGTATTGGCTTAAATTCGAAATTTGAAAGTCCATTTTACTTCTGGATCTCTCCATCTCTTCCAGAAGTTTCTTCTTCATTACTTTCTTCTCCGACCAAATTCTTTCCGAGATTCTTCTTCTACTTCTGTTTGGTTCTCGGTAAGTCCTGAATCGAATCCCAGTCCTTTTTGCTTGTTTTATTTTTCTTGAAATTTTTTGTTCTGATTTTATTTATTTCGTTTTTAGTTGAGAAATTACTTTGGTTTCTAGTTTGTTGTGAGTTGTGGAAACGCTCAGTTTCTGCCATACTTTTGGTTTTGTTCGAAATCTGTTGCTTTATCTCTTACCTTCTGTTTGGCTACTTGGAAAATGGCTGAAACGAATTGAATTCGAAAGAAACAAAAAAGATGGAAATTTTTTTATATACCGTGTTTAATTGGTTAGAAATTAAACCCTATATGAAATGAGCCAATATTTTTAGGGTTTGGTTATTTGGAAATTTTATTTTCCAAAAAGTCATTCGCAGGGTTGGCTTGATATGTAGGCGTAATTTTACTTTGTTTGATTTTTCTGTTTTAAAAAATCAAATTAAGTTTTTTAAGATTTTTTTTTTTTTTTTTTAGTTCGTAAGTGATATTTTGAGTTCCTTTACTTTATCTTTGTTTGTGTGGGAGTTTGAAGAATTTAAACTTGAGTACGATTGTCGGATGAGGATTAAATATGGGCCTTTTGATGTTCAAGAATTAGGTTAAAACGAAAGGAGTGCTGATTTTCTATATATATGTGTGTGTGTGTGTGCTGGAATTTGGAGACCTGATAATTTTTGCGATTTATTGCCATTTGCCAGTCAAATGTTGTTGAAACTTGACTACTTGTAGGTTTAGGTTTCAACTGGGTAAGGAAAGGACTTGAGTTTTGGCTCGCGAGAGCGGGAAGCAAAAAAATTTCCTGTTACGTTCTCATGAGTAACGATAGATAGAAAAAGAAGAAAGAGTAGAAAATTAGAAATCCAACGTGTTCTGGTTGACCCAAATTCAACACGACACAAAATTAGAACATCTTGGGAATCCAAACTCAAACACGAAATGTCTGTTATACGTGCAACACACATGCGTGACACGCGAACACTTTTAATAAACGAGTCATGGCGGATTGACACGAAAACATACCCATTTATGACCCAATTAATCTCATTTAGGGAAAATTGATACAATTATTTAGAACTTTGAGCTAATTGAAGTATATAGTTTGTATAACTGGAAAGGAAATTAATTTCTACTGTCTGTGTAACTTATACATGTTATGCAGGTCAATTTCAAGTTGATTGTCTTGACCCGAAACCCACCCGCTTATCGTACATGACAACCCAAAATTGACACGAAAATTAAGGGTCACCCAAACCTATTTATTTCGTGCCATCTATATTATAGGAAACTGTCAGCCCTTCTTAAGCGACATCTAGTCAACAAAAGTACATGGATATAATATGCATGCAAATTTTGAACTTGTTGTTGGTGTATGTAAATGCTATTAATACTACAGCATATCAAGCATATTTATCTTTGCTTTTGGATTGTTAATTACAAATGTAAGGATTCACTCGGTCATGTTGTATGCCAATTATATCTACATTCTGATGATTTGCAGATTCGTGCATACCTAGGATCTTGAGAGGTTCCTTGCTATGGGGGATGCAGAAAATGCCCTTCCACCCTCGAAGAAGAGGGCTGCTGGAAGGGAAATCTCTCGAGATAACCCTGGTCTGGATGATGAGGAAGATACTTCCGAACAGGAAACTGGGACTTTCAAAAGAGCCACTGATGAGGTCTTGGCAACCAGAAGAATTGTCAAAGTTCGCCGCCAGCAGCCGGCCTCTGCTCCCTCTTCCAATCCTTTTGCAGGGATCAGATTGTTTCCTCTTACTGAAGTCAGTGCAAACAAATCTGAGGTTAAAGCAGAAACACAAGTTGTTGGTGAGAAAGCAGTTTTGGGTGATGTAGATGGAAACACAAAATCCAGCACCGAGAACGATAATGGTAAAGAAGAGGAGAGTAAGCAGACTGAAGTTGAGAACAATGAGGTGGAGGTGGAGGCTGAGGTCAAGGCCGAAGGTGAAACCGAGTTGAATGCTGAAGCTGAGTCAAAGCCTGAAGGTGAGACTGGGTCTAAGGCTGAAGCTGAGTCTGACTCTAAGGCCAAGGTAGAGTCTGTTGTAAATGAACAAAATTCTGAAGAGGAGAAAAGTAATATTGGCCCTGATGAAGTGAAATCTGTGACTGGTAATGAACCAGCTGCAGAAGAAGACAAGACTGAAAATGATAAGAAAGACGAGAAGACTGAAAATGTAGATCCTAGTGGCGAAAGTGCTCCTTTGAGCTCATTTCAACAACTTTCGAGCAGCCAAAATGCTTTCACTAATCTTTCTGGAACTGGTTTTTCCACTTCTACATTTTCCTTTGGCTCTATAGCAAAAGAAGGATCTGCATTTGGTTCTAGTACCGGTTCACTCTTTGGTTTGAAAACCGACCAACCTTCATTTGGTCTTGGTCTCTCTAACAATGGGAATTCTTCCCTTTTTAGCACGTCAAGCGCAGCCGTTGGATCAAAGAATGAGGGTAGCGGTTTTCCACCAATGCAAGAGGTTGAAGTTGAAACTGGGGAAGAAAATGAGGAAGTCATTTTCAATGCCGACTCTATGTTGTACGAATTCATTGACGGAAGCTGGAAGGAACGTGGAAAGGGAGAAATCAAGATCAACGTTTCTAAACCTGCCAAGGACAAAGCCAGACTTCTTATGAGAGCAAGGGGAAATTACCGGTTGATTCTGAATGCCAGCCTTTTTCCAGACATGAAGCTCACAACCATGGACAAGAAGGGCCTCTCGTTTGCCTGCGTGAACAGCACTGGGGAAGGTACTAGTGGGTTCTCTACTTTTGCTTTGAAATTCAAAGACCCTTCCATTGTGGAAGAATTTCGCACTGCTGTTGACACACACAAAGGCAAGACGGCGCCTGCGGTTCTGAAGACACCTGAGAATTCCCCCAAGGCTTCGGATGAGTGAAACTCATCTCTTGTCCCTGTCCGGATATTTCTCTGGTGAAGCTTGCCATTCCCTATGGTAACTACTGTCCTTTTTCATTGCAAACAAGAAAAGAAAGTCATTTAGAATTCGGCAATGCTAAAGCCCCCTTTTGTAGCAGAGTTATAGTCTTATAGTCGTGTCCGTGTTGTTGTAGCTCCGTACGGTTCAAGTATTCGGGAAGTGTTGAACTTTCAAATTTGGATAAAAATTTCTTGGGTCCAGACTTCATAAAATCAAACTCAGGTTGAAATGTTTGACACAAGTTTAATAGTTGCATATTATCTAATATGAAAAATTTTCATAGTCCAGACTCCTCATTTGCATGGTATGAAAAATTTTCCTTCCCTCAACTAAATGTATGTCACTTTGTGTATTTCGTCATTTTGGTTTTTTGTTTATGATAAATTAGCTAGAGAAATGCAACCGAGAAGCCAATTTGCGGCTATCAAAACCGCATTTAAATTTAAAAATTAAAAAAAAAAAAAAAAAGATTTTAGCACTTATGCCCCATAATTTTTTCGTGGTTTTCCATTTTCATGTTTGAGTAATTTTGCTTGACAATTTATGGGCTGAATCTAGTTAATAGCGTGAGGTTTTAAGAAAATTCAATTACTACTTTAGATATTAAATTACTAAAAAATATATTTTTTGTCAGGTCTAAAGTTGGATTCCGGGTTCAGGAGGCATAATACGTATATTGTGGTTTGTATAAAATTTAACTTTGATTAATATTTGGTATTTGGAGCCAAAAATGAGGAATTTGTCATAGTGATGATCCGTAAAATAACCTTCTTTTATTATAAAAATAAAACCAAAATGACCGACTAAAAATCCAGTTGTTTTCAATCGTTGTAAGTTATTTTGCTATTAAGAATTTTTAGAAGATTATTTAATAAACAATTGAAAGTGATAATTGTAAAAAATAAAAAATAAATAAATAAAAGCTTGGGAGTGTCATTATAGATTGTAGATTGGGGGTATCGTCTCTCAACCTGGCTCAGAAAACACTATTTATCAACTTTTCTGGTTTCACTCTCTTCTTTTCTTTTTTCTTTTTTCCTCCCTTCATGTTGTTTCCCTTACCATATATATTTTATAGATTGTAGATTGGCTTTCCATTTAATAATTGGAACTTCGATTGTAAAGGGGGAGGATTTTGATAATATCACGAACACATACTTAATTAACATGATATTTTTATTAATTTAATATGATATTGTAATTAAAATATTTTTTAATTATTAACAGAACATGAAAAAAAAATACGAATAAGAGGATAAGTTTGGATGAACTAATCTAAGTTTCTTAGAAGAGAAAAAACTAGTTGTTGGAACTCGTGTGGCTCTGAACGGAGAGGAGCACTTACTTTTTTTAGTAGCATTAGAATAATGGGAAGCATACAGAAAGTGGGCGTCATTTTTCTGTAAACATGTATGTGGAAGCCTAGTTCTATATTCCTCGCGTGCTGTCATTTTTTGTTTCTTCCTTCACAAACTCACAACTAACTCACGGGCTGTTTCGTACAACTAGCCCCAATAATAATAAAAGAAAAGGACCCCCCCTCAACTCTCATTCTTTTGAGGCCAATCAACGACCACACAAAACTTGGGAGAGGAAAAGGAAGGGGGGAAAAAAAGGACGATAAAATTCTATGATAACGTGTGAACAAGAATAATGCTAAATGAGTTGTTAATTTGTTATTAGCATGTATTTATAAAATTAGTATGTTTTTTTTTGGTATACACTAGGTAAAAAACACTTGCAAATTCATGCACAAATTCATCCACTTGATGAGTGTGGAGTGATGATCTTGAGTAACTTATAAATACCCACAGGTTTTCTAAATAATTATTATGTTAATCAATAATAGGACATTGTATTTATTGATAATAAGTTGATACATATTTAAAATTGATATTAGATTCGATATCTTTTACATTATTCTGCAAAAATATACCGTCTCGATAGGGTTTTGTTTCGAATCAATAGACCAATATTTGCTTTTGTCAATATGATATGATAGGACTATTTTTTAGGACCATCCATATCAACTTTTATCAATTTTGTATGTCTTTTTTCTTTTATAATTTTTCTCTAACCTAACTATTAGAAACAGACAGATGGAATCTCCCCACGTTGGCAAAAAAGAAGAAGAAGGCAAAAAAAAAAAAAAAAAACCGACAATGATGGTAAGGGGCTGAACATTTCAGGTTAAAAAATGGCAGTCTATAGTTATTGGGGCAAGGCGTGCCACATGATAATGATCACCCATTCATCCACCTAATACTTGTAGCGTACTACCCACTATTTACTTTTAAATCAACATTTTTAGTGGAATCTAACCGGTAACACACACACACACACACACACACACTCTCACATACATATATGTACAAATATTTTTAGCTGAAAGCATATATATATATATATATATATATCTATACACACACACACTCATTCATTCATTAGCGGTGACGGCCACCAAAAAAAAAAAAAAGCAGCAAATTGAACTACTGCAAAACACACCTAAGCAGAAGGTTAATTCATATTTTGAATTCCAAATTACAGACTAATTCAGCAGGCCTGGCAGAATATAGCCAGGGAACACACAGATCTTATTGCGTATTTGGATTTCAATACTTTATGAGAAACACCATAACCACAGAGAGAGAGAGAGAGAGAGGTAAAAAAAAAAAAAAAAAAAGAGGGTAAAAACATCATAAACCAAAAGTACCAAATACCCGATGTAGCTAGTTCTCGGTGCATGTTTCTGAGCAAGAGTCCACACAGCTTTCCACTTTCTCTGAACCTGCAGCCACAGCAAAAGAAGAACAAGATCAATATTTAATTAATTGTTTATTTATCGATCTTTTTTTTTTTTTTTTGGGGGGGGCGGGTTTGGAATTGGAGGTGGGAAAATAAATTCATACGTGGGTTATGTTTGGAGCTGAAATTGGTACACAAAGAAGAAGCACAACCAAGCTTGCAGAAATAGATGTTGGTATTGGAGTGTGAAAGGGCATTATTAGTTTGAGAAAGAGAAGGTTGTGGAGATGGAAAGATGCAGTCCTTGAGGCACTTGTAAGAGCATGAAAAAGCAGAGTGGTTTGGAGTGATGAGGCAGATGAGGAAGCAACTCTCGTAGCAGCTCTTGAATGATGCATTTGTCTCCCCAATTGCCATCCCCATTACCAATATTCCTATCAATACCCACCTTGCTACTTTCCTCTCTTCCATCTTCTTCTTCTCTCTTTTCTCTTTTCTCTTTTCTCTACTATGTCAAGCTATGCTTATCACAATTCCTCTCTCTCTCTCTCTCTCTCTAAATATATATATATATATATATAACATACATATATTTGTATGGTTTAATGTTAATTATAGGCATAGCATGTTTGGCCCCTAATCTTTTTATGAAATTACGATTTGGTCCTTATTATTTTTTGTGATTAAAAAATCTCTACACTCTTTAAAATGATGCAATTCAATCCTTTTTACTTTAAAAAAAAATTAAAACTTGGATTAAATAAATCACATATAATACTTGTAAGCTGAATCTTGTAAATTTGTTTTTCTTAATTATCATTTAATAGTAAATCATGTATGATAAACGTAATTTTTTTTTTAATTTTAAGCTTTTTTTTTTTTTTGGTGAAATGGATTAAATTACATCTTTTCAAAGAGTTCATAGACTTTTAGCTTAAAAAAAATGAAGATGAATGATAAATTCATGAAAAGATTGAGGACTAATTTATCCATATATGTATACAGTGAGAGAGAGACTTGGTGGGTGGAGAAGAATTAAGTAATAAACATGAACGCGTAAGTCGGTGTCGTTTATGGAGGGTGGGGAATAATAGGTTTGTAACCGCTAGGATTTGGATTAATGAAGTCGTTTTTATGGTCAAAGCTTTTCGGACAAATATTGACTGAAGAACGGTTAATTCCTTTAAATTTAATTCATATCTTCGTAACGTCTATCGGATTAAATGCCATGAGTTGAGATAATGAATATACGTTATCTCGAATTTTCTATTTTGTTAACGTCCTCTTAATAATATTATACCATACAATTTGAATTCAAGAATTTTGCTCCATTAAAAATGTTAAATTTCAAAAATATTTTTAGCAAATTAATTAATTGTTAAAATAATATTGAAAGGATAATTGTTGAAACGGAAAAATAAAACTGCTAATGATTATAAGATTGAACTAAGAGTTTGTTTTTTTTTTTTAAGGAACATATTTGAATTTTTTAGTTGATTGTTTTTTTTTTAATTACTCTTTAGAAAGTAATAATCCTAAATATAAAAAGATGTATATTTCATAATTCATGTGTCTTTTTTTTTTCTTTTTTTTTGCTATTGTTAGTTCATGTGACTACTTTTTTATTTTAATATTATTATCACGTGTTTTTCATATATATTGTTATCATCAAAATTGTTATTTTTTTAAAAAATGTCATTGAGACTGTTTATTATGTGCTAACATTTCATTAAATGAGAATTTTATAATATTCTTACCTTGTTTTTCATTGGATATGTAGCATACTCATAGCAGGTCGTTTTCTTCGGTCAACTTCCTGTCTCACAGAGAAAAGTGTCGTAGAATTTCCTACTCTAAACGACCTGTCTTATTTTCCAATTTCCGAGTCGACTTTCCTTCGTACAGGAAAACGACATGTCGTTTCATATTCCATGTCTCAAAAAACCATAATGTCCAATGTCGATTAATTATGCTCTTTTATTCTGATGAAAGAGAACGACATGTCGTTCCTATTTTTGAAAATTATACCTGTGTAATTATTCGTAGCACACCGACAAGGATTAAAGAGGAAGCTCACTGACATAAGCACTGCTTATATATTCCTTCATTGATATATTGATATATAATATATTCCTTCACTAGTTTATATTTATATATTGGTCGATTATTCCTTCATTGATATGACAGTCCAATAAGTTTGTCGTCATAAAGATGGTTATATCAACCATACTGAAGAGACTTTTTCATTTTTACACCTAATTTTTTGTATTTGACAAATTAATTCCTAAATTAAAATCTTAACAATTTACTCTCTAAATTTCAAAATCCGTTAGATTTATGGTCCTTTAATAACTTCATCAACCTTTTTAACGGAAATTGATATGTGCATGTACATGGCATTTGGGGGGTATGTTGATAATTTGATGCCTAATTCTATCTCACTGTGAACAACAAAAATGGTAGAAGAAAAATAAATGAATATGAACACATAAGATTTATAGAAGTCTTCTTTAATGTGAATCTACATTTTCCTTCGTTCACTATAATAATTCACTATGATGATCAAGAAATTTAAAAGAGAAACTCGCACATCATCAAACTATTTTTCCTCTCTCTCTCTATCTATCTAAGGTTGATATGCGTGTTGTCTTCACATAAAACAATAATTAGACTCTACGATTTAACAATACATTACCAAGACCTTTACTAGAAAGAAAATATTATTAAATAAAATTAAATTTACCAAACGTAAATTGTTAAGAGAAAGGAATTTATTATGTTGATCAACTCACACTCCTTCAACCTCATCTTTTTTAATTGTGTTTACCTAGGGCATTAATTAGACTCTACAATTAACTAATATAACCTATATACTAAGACCTTTATTAGAGAGAAAATACTTTTAAATAAAAATAAAATAAAAAATTATGTAAAATCGATTATTTAGAGATTGAGAAGAGTTTTGGAAAAGAATTAGTTGAATTAAAGAGGACCACATCTGCGTTTACCGTTGAAGCAAAGTTTCCATTCAGTCTTCGTAATACTGAGTCCACCTGGGATCTTCGACCATTCCACGTTTTATACACTGAAGAAGGCACATTTTCTCTCAACAGTTTCTTCTAGCAGAATCAAACTCAAGAATTAATGGACGCTTATAATTAAGATAATAGTAATGCGGTACTAATAAGTAAGAACTAATTATGAAAATATAACAACATATAAACGACATGAACATGAACATAATAATAATCCTCCAACTGCTTCTTAGCGTGGCTCTCACACTTATATAAGTTATATATATGTGTGTGTGTATATATTCCGGTATTCTTAGTATTTATATTCTTTTCTCAAGCCGGTGTTACTTGGTTTAAAGTTAGGAGCAATTTTATTTTTATTCCTTTCAACTAAGTACCCTTTGAAAATTTTTCATTTTGCGGTCTTAACTCATAAGATACTTTTGGTTCTAATCTCCAATAGTTTATTAATTAGCAAATGATGGATTTATTGACACCCCTATTTTACTTTTCCTACTCAATTTTTAAAATCACTTATTATATTAATTTTAGAATTAAAAAATTACTTGTTCTACTCCTTAATTTTTTCAAAAAGCCCTTATAAATAAATTATTTACTTTTTTCTTTCTCCTCCCATTAAAGTTTAAATCCCTATACATTTTTTTTTTCCTTACTTTCTTTTTTAAAATTTCCTTCCTCTTATTTTGGTTATTTTTAAATTTATTTCCACGAGAATTTTTTTAAGAGAAGATTCTTTTATTTTATTTGTTATTATTTCTATTTTTCAATAGTTTTTGTAGTTCCATGTTATAACTAGTTTTTTGTTTTCTAAGAAATAAAAAGTAAATGAAAAACACGTATGCATGATGTCGATATATAATCAAATATATTGATTTGATTGGTTTCTCATTTTATAAATAATTGAGAGAAATTGTTAGAAATTCATGCAAACTCTAAATTGTGAGTTTTTTTTAATTATCTTATAAAAGTATCAATCAAATTCATTACATTTTCAATCATGCTTGTCGAATACAACTTTATTAGTATATTATCCTCAAATTTTTATCATCTTAAGAAGAAGTGTACCAAAGAATAAGTTCATATTTTTTTTTTCAACATATAAACTGATGAAGAATTTTTATTGGATATCTAAAAAGGAAAAAATAAAAAAGAAATCTCGTGAAAAAAATTTAAAATAAAAATAAAACAAAACATATTAAAAACAAGTTGTGCAGATGTTTAGATTTAGTATGTTGAGAAGAAGAAAGACAAATAATTTAGTTATAAGGGCTTTTTGAGAAAACTAAGGAGTGTAAAAAGTAATTTTTTCAATTATAAAATTAATTTGTTGATGATTTTGGAAAGTGGGTGAGAAAAGCAAAATAAAGGTTGTCAATACACCAACCCATTAGCAAATGGTTATAAGGCATATGGGTAGAACGTTGAGACTTGAGAGATGGCCCTTTAGAAGGATGAATAAGGCGGCACTCAATAATTATAAAATGAATCCTTTCTTATTATTATTGAGAGTGTCTATAGTAGAGCCCCTTTGAGGAGCAGTACCATAGAGTTGAGCTCAATTTTAAAGCCATTTAGATCAAAACGTATGGATCGGATTGCATAGTTGCACAAAATGCCACAAACACATGGCTATGCATAACAAAATTGATTCATTTGTTTTATGTCCAGTAAAAAAAAATTAAATTAAAAAAAGGGCGAGCCCAGACGACTTCCCCCCCAACCCCCTGGCAGATCCTATTGGCCTGCGATCCCCCCCCCCGCGCCCCCCCCCCCCCCCCCCCCCCCCCTCCGTGTCCATTTCCGGTGAGAAAAGGTCCCCCCCCCCTCCCCGATAGCCTCCCCGCGGCCAGATCTCGTCGGCCCGCGACACCCTTTGAACCTCTAGTAAAGTCGGCCCCCACCCCCGATGGCCTACACCGCAACATGACACTGCCCCTCTCCCTCGGCTGCCCTAAACGAAATCTGGAGATGTTTTTTTAAGGGATCAGATCTGAATTTGATGTTCAAATTGTTTAGTAAAGAACGAAAATTTTTTGTTATTTCTGCAAACATAAGGATTAAAATTCGTATTTTTAATAAAAATTGGGGTCATTTTTTTTTATTATCTCTGTTATATTTAGATTCTAATATCGTGTGATTGAGTCCATATGCATCCTCATTTTGATTGAATACCAGCCTTTGGATCTTACTTTATCATTGGGGAAAGTAAGTTTCCCCACCCGAGAATTTTTGGATATATATATATATATATATATATATATATAGATGTAAAAATGACTAATTAAGAAGTGTTTGGTTTGCATAAGTTGTTGGAGTCGTGGTTCTCAGTTCTCACAACCTTCATCTTCTCTGATACATTTTAAACACTAATTGAGTCATAAGTTCAAGACAATAACGCACATTAGAAATTAAAAAAAAAAATTTACATAAATAAGCAGTTTTTAAACACTTAGAAAAAACCAAACTTTTTTTTTTTCGGTAGCAATATATTTTACAAATCCAAATGATAGATCCTTGATTAAATCCTCTTCCCAAGAGGAAAAATTCACAACATAAAAATGTTAATTTCACATTTGTAACATTAATTCAAGAAAACAATTTGGAAAGTGATTAAAAGGATGTTGCATACAAACCAAAAAATAAGGTTGCACTACACAGGATCGCATGATACACGTCTCGCACGGAGGCAATCATACATACACTCTCCATGGCACCATGTAGACCGGGGATCTCCGAACATCCCCTGCTTCTTACACATATAAATAACACGCTTTATCGCATGATCTTTTTTGAGCAGAATCCGCAATCTGATGATCGGTAAGTTGACGACATGAACGACGAAGAGGCGTTTCAGGTGCTGATGGAAGAGAGCCTTTGCAATTGCCTTGCGCCATTGTTATTGCAACATGTGCTATCCTCCATAACATCATCAGCTTTATATGTTTCCTCCTACAATTTCCTTCCATGTACTTACTCTTTTGAAACTTTTTCTTTTGTATAATACACAGTTCACAAATGAGGCAACTATTAAAATTTATATGTAAAATTCTTACTTATCCATGAATGTTTTTTTTTTCCTTCAGTTTTTTAATTTTAATTTTGTCTTAGCCGGCCTTTTAGTGTCGTTGGTGTTTGACTTCAAACACACACACACACACACACATATATATATATATAGCTTTTAAATACCCAGTTTTGCCGTTAGAAGCCACATTTTCATTTGATGACCCTCTTACAGAGAATATTAGAAACCTTTGAAAGGTTTGAGAAGAAAAGATCTCAATATTGTCATGAATGATGAAAACATATCATATAAATATCATATTTGTGTACATATATCTACAGCGACGGAGTCAATCTCTCATTTCAGTAAAAGCAAACGTTAAAAGATAAAGATAAAATAAAAAGGTGGAAGTCCCCACTCGAACATGGTTACTCCGTCCCTGTATCTAAACATTTAGAAATGAAATTAATTTATGACCCAGTGGAACGTTGCAACTATAGTTACATGATTTACAAAACGACACAAAGAGAACACAGATCATAACCCCAATCCCACCTCTGTTAACCCAACACTAGCCATATTAACATTGCGAAAACATCATCTAATTAACTTTATTATTATTATTTTTCCAGAGCAGAGAAAAATATTATACAAACCCGATATTTTTCACATTCTCAAGCCATTTTGATCATCATCTTCAAAAAAAAGCAAATTAATTAAATATTAATTACCCTCAAATGGATTGCCTCCAATGGCAGAAAAGGAATTTTGTGTCGTGGAGACTAACAGGTTATCTCTTGTCTCCTGACTTCTGTATAAGCTGCCATAAGCAGTATTAAAGACTCCAATTTCATCCCTGAAATGTCCTTAAAAGAAACAAAAAGAATTATTTCATTTTTCATCTTGCTTTCAGGTATGAAAAGTAAATTTGAACAGGAAATTCAAACGGCCTGAGAATGTTTACCCCAGATAAAGCATATTCCCTGGTATTTGTGACCGAGTTTGAGTAGCTGAAATTAGACCCAAAAAAAAAAAAAAGCATTCTTAAGAACATAAATAAGATATAGAGGAACTTAGACAATAGAAAAATATCAAAAATTTATTTACTTATAGGCAATCTCCAGGTGCAAAATTGTTGTGGCTGAACAGCTGTGTAATTAGGAGGTGATGAGAGTTGAAAACATGCCATGGAAGGAATCTGTCAAATAAAACTCTGTTACTAAAAAGGTCATATTTTGTACTACAGGTTCTACTGAAATCTGTCCAAACACATAAAAAATTATTGTCGATTCAGATAGGCGCGACATCCTCATACCGTTTGGTATTGAACGGGAGTTGATTCATGGCTCACATCAAAGGGATTCGTCGATTTCGGTCGTTGGTAAATTGCAGGCAATTCTTGCTGTAACACAAGACCCTTATCAATGAGTATTAGACGTTTTAGCACCATTTTTTTCTTTTGTTGATACTACAAAAGGAAATATTACCGCTATGGAAGGATATCGGACGCAATTGGCTTGAGCCGCATACTGTCCTGGAACAGGTTCAGGAATGGATGAACTTAATGCGGCGGAAACATCCTGCAGATCAGTTGGAGAAAAAAAAAAAAAAAAAAAGAACTATAATAGCACTACCACCAAGGAAATATACCAAGAGAAGGATAAACTTTTTTTTTTTTTTTTCAACCTGATCATTGGAGCCGCCATTAACCGACACCTCAGAACTAATCGTTTTCGCATTTGAACCCGGTTGAGACACCAAAGAATCGAAATTGGCCCAGTTATAGTCATTGGATGAAATTTGCCTCGTAGTACTTGCCGTGTAATTCTTACTGATCGCTACTCCGATGACAGAAGACGAAGCTCTTTGCAATGAGAGACCAAATTTGGGGCCTACCACCTCAATCTGGGATTGACTTCTCTTGTACTGACCATTCTTTTGACTCTCAACCTGCATAATATGTATTTGTTTTTCGATTGTTGAGTGTAGTTTAACAAGAAATTGAGCTCAAAAAATTGCAAAAAATCTTAATTTGCCACCTTAATACTTGATGGCTTGTGACTTGTCCCACCACTGTATCTTCTTTCAACGTAGACATGCCTAATGAAGTCTCGTAGTCTCTCGAGGTTACTGAAATTCAAAAACGGAAACAAGTTGACAGTATGTGATTTAAAGTTTCTAACACAAAGTAGATTTGATTTGAAGAGAACAAAAAATTAAATTAAAAAAAAAAAAATGTACCTGCTATCAGGGAAATTTTGTGGATTCAAGTCCTTGAGATAAAACTCCTTTGCACGCTGCGAAATGTAACGGATGTGAAGCGATCAAGTAACGAAGAAGTACTCACACACAAAGGGAAGAAGGTTTAGCTTAGCCAGTATGAATGTGAATCAAATATTGCACCTGGTTTCCACCTTGGAGAGCACCAACTTCTTGAGAAGTGAACTTAGATACCGAGACTGATTTCACTCTGTGTGTAAATTCCCGGCTTGGATTTTCGGTTGTGATCAAGTTAGCAATGAAGCAATACCGAGCAAACCCCGAGAAGGGAAGGAAAAAAAAAAAAAGAAAAAAAAAAAGAGAAAATTAAAGAAAATAAACAGATATAAGCACTTACTGTAGTCCACTGCAGGTTGTGCAGATAAATGTCCAAAAATTTGTGCACACATATCTTGGACCCTGCTCGTAATAAGCACATAAAATCAGAACACATTTTTGGCTTTGGCACGTCCATAAAAGGGAGATTATAACTTATTAAGATAGAAGAAAAAGAGATCACTACTCACTAGACTATTGCAGTTGATGCAACGCCGATTCCCCGGAAGCTTCAGAAGCTCACGAATGATCCTCTCGTTCTTCTCGTCCTCCTTAAGCCGTTTAGCCATCGCCGCTAAATAAAATAAAATAAAAAAAACCGTTATGATCTTCCTTATAAAAATTATTAGAAAGTTTTAAACAGTATTTAAGTTTGTGTTGTTGAGCAATTTCAGAGGAAATAACTGATCACTTGACAAATAACATGATAAGCTGGTGAGACCACTCTTTTAAGTGCTAGACATGGACTGTGAAAACAACTCATAAGTGAGATAGAGAGAGAGAGAGCTAAATTATTAGAGCTTGGATATTACTGGAACGCCCCTTGAGAAGTGATGGACGTGCCCACATTGATGGTGATTTAGAATGTTTTGTACGATGTGATGCCTTTTATTGGTTGAACAACGAAGAAGATACCACTTTTTTTGGTAGGGTGCGTTTTTGAACATAAAAATGTTCATATATATACACATACAAAACCGACAGAATATGATATAAATCCAGTGATTCAAAATAAAAACATCAGATAATTCTCGTAAAAAAATAATAATGTTTCATTTTTTATTATTATTATTTTTCTTTTTGGCGTTTGAACATGTTTTGTACTTGTGACATTAGTAACACTTTGAAAAATGTTGAGATAATGTCCAGAGAGGTGGGGGAGTGAGGGAGTGGAATGAAAAGGTTTTAGGAGGAAAAAACAAAAGAGAAAGGGCAAAAGTAAAAAAGAAAGAAAGAAAGAAAGAAAAAGAAGTGGAAATGGGTGGAGATGGATGTGCCAGGAGTGGGAGTGAAAGGAGTTATGGTTGGTGGGTTATGTGGTTGGGATTAGCTGATTATGAAAGCTAATGGGATGCCATATTTTTAGCATACTGCTACTGAGTTTTCATTTCACCACCAGTGATGGTGGTGTAATGACAAGAAAACTCTACTTTAAATCTTCGTTTCTATCAACTTTCAGATTCGAACATTGATATGCACGCTTTTTTTAGTCTTTGGCAAAACGACTTGAGTTGTGACTCTTGAAATCTGAGAGTTGTTAGTCATTAAAGATCTAAAATTAGGATCATTGTCATCCTATCTATGATCTCTGTAGATTTAGTATGATATTAAAAGAAGGCCTAAAGACATCACCGATTTTTTTCTTAATATATATATATATATATGTATAAGTTTTCATTTCATTTTATGGTGTTTTTAATAATGGTGCGGTTAAACTAGAAGGAGCACAAACACCTTTTTCTTTGGAATGTGTACTGATTTCTGTTGTGATATGAGATCACGTTATATGATCACAAACACATATACGTGTATGACGTACCTGTATTTGTAATGCACGTTGATGATTTGAGAGCATATGTTTATTATGGTTCTAGGATGGTTTGAATATTTATATTTAAATTTTAATATATAAAATTGTTAAAATCTTATGGAGGAGTCATTTACTAGAAGAGATCATAATAATTGGTTTATCGCTGATATTTTGTTGAATATTATGCATCTCTTAAGTTCTATTATGTATCTTTATTTACATGAAGTATCGTAGATATTACGATGTAAATCCCGAGAGACAGAGAATTTGTATGATAAAAATTGTTAAAATCATCTTTTATCTTTGCTGAATTAACTATGTTATAACTTTCAATCGAAACAGTACATATGGATACCGAGAAAGGTGGAATCCCTCAACCGGATGAGGGGCCGAATAAGTAAATTCGGCACTTAGTCATATATTTTTTCTTTAATCTGATATGATTTTGATACAATATGACAGTTTTAATTCTTGTCATTGTTTCATACTCTAGGGATTTGACCAGGAGCAGAATCAACCATGACCGAGTAGGGGAAGTCTTAATTATTTTATTATTATTATTTTAATTTTACATCTAAAAATTTTATATTTTTCTTACCTTTCTGTTATTAAAAATCGGTTATCCTTGTAAGTCATTTTAAAAATTTTATCTTTTAATATACACCTCTATTAAAATAATTGACTGACTCCGTTACTAGACTCATTCAACTCATATCTGTTGTCTGTGTCAATATGATACCATAATTTATTAAAATAAAATTTTTAACTGATGTGTTAATATGAAGAAAACATAATAAAAGAGACATAAGTCGATTTCATACCTTGCTACATTAGTATCATTATGTGGCCTTCAAAAACTGATGACGACCGTGGGATTTAGATCCGTCTCTGGAAGCTGACGTGGCGATGTTTGATTGGTTGGTGATTGGTGGATTAGATTCAGATTCACTCAATCGAACCCCGTCCCCACGTGACCATGAGAAGAGAGAGCGTAAGCATCGCACGTGCCAAAATCTTCAACTGAAACCAGCCTTGCAATCTCTCACTGTCAGAAGTGTAACCAATCGCGTTCTCCCACGTCGCAAACCACACACTAATTTCCGATAATACCCCTTAGAAACTAGATAATACCCTACAGGCTACAACTTCTCCGGTAAGATATTTTTATTTATTTAAATAAATAAAAATAATAATCTATAAAGAAATTCCAACAATTCTCTCTTTCTATTTCAAGTGATGACAACGCACCCAAAAGCCCCAAAAATTTCTCCCTCTCAAAATCTAGGGTTTCACGAGGACCATCCCTAGATCCCAGTCCAGAACCAAAAAGCCCCTAATTTTCTTGAAATTTGGGTCTTTTAGGGTTTCGATTTTGACGAATTCTCCAATCTTGGCGTTTGATTCCCGCGAATTTTTATCGGCTTTTCTTTTTTGAACGGAAATTTTCTTGCTACGGTTCTCGTTATCAATTTCTAACTGGTTGAATGAGAGTTTGGAAGATTGAGTTTTCTTAGAGATTTCGACTGATTGAGTTGTGAGTAATTGGTGTTTGGTTAGTTTTAATTCGGCGAAATTTTATACCTTTTTGCGACATTTGGGGATTTAGGGTTTTTTGTGTTGTTAGGAGGAGATGGCGTCGGTCGGTGCGGAAGAGGTGGATTACGACAGTGATCCAGAGGAGGCGAAGCGACCTCTAGCGATGCGGAGGCGGGAAGCGAGTGACGACGAGGAAGGGGAAGGAGGAGGCGGCGAGAAGCGGAGGGCGGATCGAAGGGGTGGGATTCATTCGGACGAATCGGATGGTGAGGGCGGGGCCGCGGACTACGAGGACGATGAAGAGGAAATGGGCTTGGAAGACGAAGAAGAGGAAGAGATTGATGATGAGGAAGAAGAGGTTGACGAAGGAGAGGAGGTCTACGAGGAGAGTGGTCGCGGGCTCGAGGGTGGCGGTGGTGCCAGTGGGGTTGAGAGTTTGGCTGTTGCGATTCCGAAGGAGGTGGCAGGAAATGGAAGGGGGCCTGTGGAAGAGTCAGTGGAGGCTCATGGTGGGAGTCAGGCCGAGGGGGAAGAGGAGAAGAAGGAGCACGAGCCGTTTGCGGTGCCCACTGCCGGAGCTTTTTACATGCACGATGACCGGTTTAGGGACAATGCTGGTGGTCGCCACAGGTATAATTTTGTCCGATGTGATTTTAGGGGTTTGTGGAAATTTACTCTCGTAATTTGGTTGTTTTATCGATTACCTTTGTATACATTTTATAGGTTCAAGGACTTTTCACTTATAGTTTTGTCAGATATAGTTTGTAGGGGTTTGTGGAGCCATACTCTTGTAATTGGGTTGTTTTATTGATTACCTTTACCCATCATTAGTCTGGTTCAAGGACTAACATTTATGGTGTTGATTTCCTTTACTCCTCTGTTTTGGGCATACTTCTCTCTAGTAAAGAGAACTCTTCTCTCTTTTTTTTTTTTTTTTTTTGTAATACCTTCCCTACTAGACTTTACCTGTCGAATATTGAGAAGTTAGAATGGTTATGGTTAACAAGAATGCAACAATATTCTTGAACAGGCGAACGCAGGGTGGAAGGAAGTTGTGGGAGTCCAAAGATGACAGGAAGTGGGGACATGACAAATTTGAAGAGCTAACTTTGCAGGAAAGGCATTATCAGGAGGGTAATGGTGTTTTATATGTGCAACCCACATATTTATACCGGTTGGAGTGTTTATTTTACCCCTTCTTCTTGAGTCTTTCAAATCTGAGCTGTACATCCTCTGGAATTTTAGGGAAGGAGATCTAAGGGTCATTATCGGGGTCGTGGTAGAAGCCGTGGTGTTGACCGTGGATATGGTAGAGGCAACATGCCTAAAACATATAACAACAGTACTGATCAGAGCCAGAGATCAAAGGGTGTGAGAGGGAAAGGGACCAGGAAGTACGAACCCATGACAAAGAACAACATCCAGGCACCTTCAGCGCAAAACAAACAGTGAGTACAAGTGTACAACCATCAATTAATTACTTATGTAGTTATTTGAAGAAAAATGATTTATATACTTGCTAAATTCATCATGATATTTTTATATATTACTATTCTTTTTTGTTGACTTTTGTAGATCCAGGAAGCATATTGAGAAACCTTCGAATACCAACTCAGCCAGAGCCTTTGCACCAGCATCTAATGCAGCATTTGACCCTGTTCCTGTTAGGAAAAATGTGTTTGCATCAAGCTTAAATTCTGCTTCTCCACCTTTTTATCCATCAGGCTCTTCCAATAAGGAGATCTCTCTTTCGCAGAAGAGGGATGTTCAAGCAGGAGGTACTGGCCGGAACATTCGCCCATCTGCTGTGGACAATACATTGACGCGAGGAAAGAATGTAGCTGAATCTGTTCGCATGGACAAGCTCAACATCAATGATTCCATCAGTTCAGCTACCGGGAAAACCTCGAGTAACATACAAATGCCACCTTCCGGAGCAATGTTGGTAAATACAACTCGGTCCTCTCAGTCTAGGATTCATGGAAGGGCTTTTATCCCTGGACAGATGGCTTATCAACCTGCTCCTCCTCATAACCAAGCCATAAGAGGTTCTTTATCGGAACAACCACACGCTGTTCAGCGAAGTCCAGTTCAAGGCCGAGGGCAAACTGCTGTGCAGTCTCCTCAGCAGCAGTTGGGACAGCGCCCTGGTAGTGGATCTCAAGCTTCTTCGCCCCCAAAAACAGCTCTGTCAATTAGTTCATTTGAACCTGGAGAAGGGGAATCAACTTCAGAGGCAAATAAATCTAAAACAGCAATGAATGCAAAGGGAAAAGGCGTTGCTCAGGGTAGTGGAAGGGGCTCTGTTTTGTATGGTGGAGCTCAGGTTATTGGAGCCACTGGGGGTATGGGTGTTAGTCATGGAGATCAGAACTTCCCTGGTACTCCAGCCTTTCTTCCAGGTAATGCTCCTTGGGCACATTTTCTTCTTTTGATTCTTATAACTATACACTCATGGGGCTTCCTCTTGGGGTGATAGTTTGCTATAAAACATAGAGTTATATATATATACATTTGTGTTTTTGTTTTTAATTTCTATTTTTTTCACTTATTTAATAGGTTTATCAATGCCAACGATAATGTATTCTTTCACTTGTCAGAAAATGTAGATTTGTTAACTAATTACTACATCATTTGGCATTTTGATATATCGAAAATATCTATGTTCTACTGAGATGAACCGTTTTTCTTTGTATACTTATCATGTGAAATACAAGTTCTTCTTTTCCAAAGTTTATGAGCCTTACATAGATTTGTATTCTTGTTGGTCAGTCATGCAATTTGGAGGCCAGCATCCTGGTGGTATCGGAGTTCCTGCTGTTGGGATGGCGTTTCCTGGATATGTTGCTCAGCCACAAGGTCTGGGTATCGGAAATTCCGAGATGACATGGTACATGCTTTTTACCATACTTGCAGTTTTCTTATATTGATTTTCTTGTTTATTTATATTGTATGCTTTTGGTTTCATGCCTTGCCTATATCAATAATTGGTTGAGTGGTGCTTTTTATGGTGGTGCAGTTGTATATTCAATCTTTCGACCTTAGCACCTCAGATTCTATTTTCTTTCCCTGCTGAGAGCCAAGAAGGGCCTATCTAATAGGAAATTCTTTAAATTCTTTAGTGTCTAAACAGTTCTCTCTTTAAGTGGTTTTTTTTAGTTCTGAAAACATGATACATTGGAGTTGCATGTATAGAGTTTTTCGTGTTCCTAGTGACTAGAGAGTTACATTGATCATTTGAATTTCTCAGGCTACCAGTTCTGGCCGGTGCTGCAGGAGCATATTGTTCACCCTATATTACTGTTGATGGTGCTTACCATGCTCGCCCATCAGGGCAGTCGTCTTCTGGGGGTGCCTCAAGGTTGGTAGCATGTTATCGCTAGTTCTTTTATTTACATTATTATGATTATGTTTTCCCCCCCTGTTGTAGTTGCATGTTAAGTGGTTTTTTCTGTCACGTCCAAGCTTATTTCATGAGTCACTTTCTTAATATGACTTTTTTTTCTGTAACATTTTCCCTCATGTTTGGCCAAGATGCTTGCTTTCTTTTTTCCTTCTGGTGTCTGTTTGATATATTGGTAATAAATGCTGGATCTCCAGATTGAAGTGTATGAATAGCTTGTTTTATATTCTCATCTAAGTTTTATGGTGTTGCCAGTTTTGTATACTTTATTTAATTTTTTTGATTATAGGATATAATTTAATATCATTTTATTCATTAGTAGTTTGCATGTTTGCAGCAAAGAAACTAATGCAAACAAACCCAATAACGAATGGAAGTCTTCACAAAAGCCTGGTAAGGCACTATCTCAACTTTAGTTTCATTTATCAATTTATATTTATATATCGTGGATATTCACCTTGTTATTCTCTATACAGAAATTGTGGGTGATGAATTTGGGCAGCGGCAAAATAAGCCTCGCAGGTAAGTTTATATATGTACCCAACTGTTCCATGATGTCATTTGTAACTGTAAAACAAGATATAATAGCCTTGCCTTAATCCCTTCAATTCTCCGCTACCCTCATAAAAGGGGCATATACAAGAAGTTAGAAAACAAGAAGGGTTCAGTTGATAGTGGGACTTATACTATGCTTCCTGCCTTCTAAAGATTTTTGTTGTTCCACGTGCAGATACTCTGAGATGAACTTTGGTCAATGAAGTACCTAAATAGGATGGAGCTTGTTTGAATAAGCTGATAAAGATTTTATTTTGGCCAAATAAAATTGTGTTACTTTGGGGCTTTGGAAATTTCTGGGTTGTGGTAAACTGTGATCTCAGGCCTTCCTCTAGGTCCTTTGTGTTACCCAGCTTTGTCCTGGAGCACTTTGGACTGCAATATGTTCCAACATATGCTAGGTATGTGCTTATATCTATGCCTCCTTCTTAGCTTGAACTGATCATTTTAGAGTCACTTTTAATACCTAAGTTGAAAGATAAAAGACAATTGTTACATTGCTGGGACCACAAAATGTCAGTTCGGATGGTTTCACCTACCATTTGCAGTGGTGAAAGCATATTAGATATTAGAATGTCTGCTCTTCCTTATTTAGTGCTGTTGCATATTCATGTGATCAAGAAATTATGTATTCTGGTGGCTTTATTATCATTTTTTTTTTCATGCATGCTCATCTTTGTCTTTTCTTCCCACCCCGTACCTTCCCTATTGTTGTTCTTGCAGTTATGTATGGGGAAAACGCCTGCTCAATGCTGCACACAACTTAAGATCGCTATTGTGGCTTGACAGGTGGCAGTTCCTCATTTAAATGTGCGGTAAGGATACATAGCAGAAGTAGATAAAGAATGTGAATTTTCTATCTTGCTTATTCGAGTTTGGATGGATTTGTAACGATTTCTTGGTTTTTCTTGTGCAGGTTTTTTTTTTCTTTATGGCTTTGGTTTTTCGAGTGAAGCTTGTGACAAATGTAGGCAGGCTTCACTTTGATCTATACCCCCCCAAAAAAAAAAAGAAAAAAAAAAAAAAGAAAAAAGAGGTGCAAAAGTTATTGTGCAGAGCCTATTACCTTGGTGAAGTTTTTTGGTTGCTCTTTCTATAAATGATGGTGAAATTGGTTTTCTCTATTCTGCTGTCTTTGTGGTTTAGTTTAGTTTTCCTGGTTTTGAGGTACACTTATTTCTGCATTTTGAGACTTTTTCCTTGATATGATATGATAAAATATTGTTGGTGACTACTACTTAGCTCTGGGAATATTGGATGGGACGCAGAATTAAACGTGATCACGGAAAACCCCCACCTTGGTGCAGTAATTTGTATTGCTGTAGTGAGTGAGTTGATGTTTTCATTCAAACTCATGTGACAAACTTCTGTTTTTGTTTTGTTTTGTTATTATTATTATTATTATTATTATTTTTTTTTTTTTGGGTTTTCATGAAATGCCAAGGCTTGGTTATGATATGTTTGTATCTTGATGATACTGGATTGAAAATCCTCGATATCAGGAAAGAAACATATGAATCATGATCATGAATGCTGGTGTGTGTAATTTGAAGGTGAAGTGGATTTGCATTGTTTAGACAGCATTTTGATGCACCAAAGTCCAAACTCCCTGTATTTTGATAACATGTTTAATTTCCAAAATTGGAAAATTTTTGCAAAAAAAATGTCTCAATTTTTTCATCATTTTCTCATTTTGAAAAAGAAAAATTATTTTATTTTCAAACTTATTTATATAATAACCTTTTGGAAAAAAAAAAAAAAAAAAAGGAATTTTTTTGAAATTTTCTTACAATGTATATTTTTAGTATCTTTTTTTTTTCATTCTAAATAATTTTTTGTATTCAAAAAGAAATTTTTTTTCTTATTATTAAAATTAATAAATAAAATGAAATTTGGCTATTCAATAAATAAAATAAAATTTCATTATGAATAAATGGAGTTACTTTGGAGAAACGCCAGGCAATGTTGGGCACTTTATAAGGTCACTTGGGGCTTCGGGTCCTGCCGAATTTTTTTTAATAGAAAATATGTAGTCCGTACAGTCTGGCCAGATAAAAGGTAATATTTATGGTTCTATATATATATATATATATAGGATAGAAACTGTCTAACTATGGACAAGGGGGGGCGTCATTTCCCACGCTCAGTATGACGTTGGATATATAAATCATTATTATTATAATTTTTTAATCTTTACAACATTATTAAAATTTGGTACAACGGCTCATGACCCCCATTGGAATACAATGCAAAGCTTTTTTTTGTAAATTGGACCGTTGTAATGAGACTGCCAAACAAACAAAAGTCAAAAATCGCTAGTTTCATTACTCTTGACTGACTCTGGCTTTTGAGATTTGGGGCCTTTCCTCCCTCTCTCTGACAAGGCTACAAAGTACTTTTCATTATGTAATAAAATGAAATGGCGTTAGTAAGAAAATAGGTTTTTTTTTTTTTTATTTAACTATTTTTCAAGAAATATCTCAAGTTTGAAAAATAAGCTCTGTTTTTTTTTTTAAACGTTTCATCAATTTTGAGCTATTTTATTGTCCATCATTCATAGATTTGATTAATCATTGATAAATCAATATCTGTCACTAATTAATTAATATTAATTAATAATTTATTAATATATTATCTTGACAGATCAAGATCAATAGTAATGGTAAATCAATAATAGATCAATACTTACTAAAATTGATACTTTATTGACATTGTGCGGTTCAAAACCATCAAACATTCTATCAAGTTTTTTTTTTTTTAAAGGGTATATGTTTTCTTACAATGCACTAAAATGGAAAAAATATATATATATATATATATGTAATACTTTACAACTGAATTCTCATTATTATAATATCATGAAGACTTCTCATTAAAAAAAGAAGAAGAAGAATAAGAGACTGACTCAACTTACTAATATTTTAATAAAAGTTGTTGCACCTTTAGCAAAAAATAAAAAAATAACACAAAAAAAATAATTTTTTGTTGCACTCAATAATCCGATTCCCCATAAATTGTTTTCAAGCCAAAAACAGGGGAATATGACTTGGTAACTGAAGTTTTTTAGAGTGAGAAAGAGAGAATGGTGGGTCCAAGAAACAAATAAATCTTAGAAAAGTGATTGGATTAAATCCAACGGCATGGATCAAATGTTGAGTCCCACCGACGACACAGTTGTACACTCAACCTACTTAAATTAAATCATTATTTCTTCTTTGATTACCCAAAAAAAAAAAAAAACTCTCTCTTCCATTAACGAGAGAATTTAATTAGCAGAGCTGAAACAAAGGTAAGCTCGGGGAGACATTTACGCACATTTGTCCACGTGTATAATGGTCAACGCCAACTTGTCAATTATCGACCCTAAGACCCCATTGTGGAACTCTCGCGTGTCTTCCGGTGGTCAGTGTCGTAGCGGACCACTGCCCACACTAGCTGACTCGCACGTGCCACAATAAAAATTAACAAAAGAATTATTAAAAAAAAAAAAAAACTCTCTCCTTGTTTTTCTTTTCCTCCCCCCCCCCCCCCCCCCCCCCCCTCTTAATTTCTTCTCTGTAATAATGATGAACAGCTAAGCAGGCTTTCACTTGAAAGAAAGAAGCTTCCACAAAAACCTCTGTTCAGATCTTGAGCTCTCCGCTTTCAGAGCCTCCGAAAGATCCGAGTCGGCTTTTCTTCCGACTCAGTAGTTCAGTTCTCGTCAGAACTCAGAACTCAGAACTCGTTGTTGCCTCAGCTCAATCTCCGAAAGTTGCTGCGTTTGAATTGGTACTGAAACCGTGAGTGTTCTTGGATCGAAGCTTTTTTTCTCTTGAATTTTTTATTATGTTACTGAAAATTATCATCCCTTTTCAGTTTGATGAGTTCTTGCTGTTAGTTCTCCACCTGCTTGGTTACTGAGAAAATGCGGGAAAACATTTTGAATCAGCTTTGAGCTTCTGGTGCTACGTGATTTGGAGACTTTCAGTGGATGAGAAACGGATTTTGTTTTGAATGTAAGGTTTTTCTTACTCTCTTTAACTAAACTTTTGTACTTTGCAATTTTCTTGGTTGTTCTGTACTTCTCAGGACTAAATTTAACTCGTTTTTCGTAGTTTTGGTTTGTTAGTCCTGTTTTCTTGCAAGAAATCTGGAAAAAGAAAAAATCTTGAACTGTGGAGCCTTTTGAGATCTTGAGTAAAGATCGCGGAAGCTCTCTTGGTTCGATCAGGAATAATAAAAAGTTACGATTTTTTTTGTTTTCTTATTTAATGTAGAATTTGAAACTTGCTGAGCTGCTGGATAATGATCAGTGGAAAGAGGTTTTCTTCGTCTGCTGATTTTTGAGAAGAGAATACAACTCATACAAGGCAATGTAATATAGGTCCAGAAATGGAAGAAGATAGCAATAAACTGGAGCTTAAGCCATTAAGGATAGGTGGTAGTTTTAAGAGTACATTGTCAGGGAGATCGACTCCGAGGAGTTCACCATCCTTTCGAAGATCACAATCTAGCAGGACCCCTCGAAGAGAAGCTAGGGGTAGTGCAAGTGGTATACAGTGGTTCCGCAGCAATAGAGTACTCTTTTGGTTGTTATTGATTACACTTTGGACGTATCTTGGATTTTTTGTTCAGTCTAGGTGGGCTCATGACAATGACAAGGATAATGTCATGGGCTTCGGAAACAAACCAAATAATTGGAACTCAGAAACCGAACAGAATGTGCAACGGGATTTGATTGCCGCAGATGTTTCTTTGGCAGTTAAGAATGGGACTGGTGAAAATCAGGTTAAAGTTGATAAGAGGATAGATGTGATTTTGGCCGGAAGAGAGAATGGAGCTTCACCTCAACGGAAGTTGAATTCGAAGAAAAAGAAAACTAAAAGAACAACCCGTAGTTCACGTGATAAAGTACATGGTAAACAGAAGACAGCGATGAGGATTAGTGATCTTGAAATAGAAGAACAGGAACCAGATATTCCCAAGACAAATGCTACTTATGGAATGCTGGTTGGACCGTTTGGCTCATTAGAAGATAGAATATTGGAATGGAGTCCAGAGAAGCGTACTGGAACCTGTGATAGGAAGTCAGACTTTGCACGCATGGTCTGGTCTCGTAGATTTGTGTTAATATTCCATGAACTTTCGATGACCGGAGCTCCGCTTTCGATGATGGAGTTGGCGACAGAGCTTTTGAGCTGTGGAGCAACAGTTTCTGTTGTAGCTCTTAGCAAGAAGGGTGGGTTGATGTCAGAGCTTGTTCGGCGAAAAATCAAGGTTCTTGAGGACAAAGCAGATCACAGTTTCAAAACTGCTATGAAGGCTGATCTTGTGATTGCCGGATCAGCAGTCTGTGCATCATGGATCGGTGAGAATCGGTTGACCACAATTTACTAACCTCATTTTATATAACAAAGTGATTGTGAATTTATAGTTGGCAGTGCAGGATTAGTCATAGGAGTATCGTTCTTAAGAGTAAAAATGGTCTAATATTAACTGTGCTGTGTGGGAAATTCACTATTTGATTTTGTGTATCCAACTTTGTGTCTAACCAATACATACTTGAGAGTTTTCAGTTTTCTTTTTTTCCTTTAAGCTCTTGAACTGAAACCTTTTATTTAATAATGACCATGGAAGTACGTTTTTTTTAAGTTTATGCAGATGTAAATATTAGTCCAAGTCACATGATTTTTGTTCACAATGCATTGCAAATTGGATTGAGTTTATCTTTCTGGTAAAGATATGTAAACTTACGGGATATTGTTTTTCTTAAAAAGCAAGGGTTCTGACCGTACTTTTGAAGCTAGTGTGAACCGCCAGTTGTTGCATTACAATTTTTGCATTTCTCTCTTATGCTGCAAGTGTAATGTACTGATCAATGATTACCCTCCTCTGGGCATGTTTATTTTCCCTTTGTTGAGATCAATATCTTACGAAGGGATGCATCTGTTATTTAATAATGGTGCATCTATTTCATTGTTTTCTTCTATTGATGCTTCAACTAAGTGAGAGGCATTGAGCTTTTTTGGAGGTTGTAAAACTAACACCATTTTTAAAGTTTAACGGATATTTGGTGGTATTTTCATAGAACTCGCATACAAATTGCATTAACAAGCAACATATCATTTCAGATCAATATATAGACAATTTTCCAGCTGGTGCAAGTCAAATTGCTTGGTGGATTATGGAAAACCGGCGAGAATACTTTGATCGGGCAAAGGTCGTTCTCGATCGAGTGAAAATCCTAATTTTTATATCGGAATTACAGTCGAAACAATGGCTAGCTTGGACTGATGAAGAAAAGGTCAGGCTTAGGTCTCAACCTGCACTCGTCCCATTGTCCGTTAATGATGAAATGGCTTTTGTAGCTGGCATTGCTTGTACTCTTAATACTCCATCTTTCAGTACTGAGAAGATGATGGAGAAAACGCAGTTGTTGAGAGATTCAGCCAGAAAGGAGATGGGCTTGACAGATAATGATATGCTTGTGATATCCCTGAGTAGTATAAACTCCGGAAAGGGCCAGCATTTGCTTCTTGAATCAGGTCGCTTGGTGATTGAGAAAGAAGCTTTCCAAGAAAAATCTAGTATAAAAAATCCAGTGGATATGAAGCTTCGCCAGTCTAAGTCGACTAAAAAGCAACGTCTGAGAGCTGTATTTCAAAAGTTGAATGGTAGGGACGGATCATGAAACAAATTTAACTTCACAATTATTCTGTGAGCTTCTTAACATCCCGGGAAAGTCTTCCTATCTAACTTGCATCTTTGATGTCGATGCAGGTTCTTTGGGCTCTGATGTTACTCATAGGAAGAAGACGTTAGATAGTGGAGGACGTGACCAGTCTGTTAAAATTCTCATTGGCTCAATTGGATCTAAGAGCAATAAGGTGGTTTACGTCAAAGAACTCCTAAACTTTTTATCCCAGCATTCTAACATGTCAAAGTCGGTGATGTGGACTCCAGCAACTACGCGGGTAGCTGCACTTTACTCCGCCGCAGATGTCTACGTCATCAACTCCCAGGTGCACAAGCTTTATATATATATATATATATATATATAGTTTATATTCATGTAAAAATAGGTGTAATTGGTTTGGAAATTTAGCATGTCTAGATTATGTAATTGGTTGGAGACTTTATTTTAATTCTACTGACACAAATGCTATCAAACCGTTTCCAGGGACTGGGAGAAACATTCGGGAGAGTGACAATTGAAGCCATGACATTTGGTCTGCCGGTATGACATTGCCTTGTATTCTTACTTGTTGGATAAGGTCTACTGAAGTATCAAACAATAGTATTCCTTCCCCTAAATCTGATCTTCACTCATGAAAGACATCGTAAAAGCACATTGTCTCAACTCTATTGAACAGCCACATACTTTATCTCCTATGTCTTTTGTGAGTTCGATTTGCAAGTCCATATGCTAGGAGCCCAAAACAATAAGCACAGAATCGCGAGGGAAAAGAACAAAAAGCCTTGTTGAAGAAATTTCAAAGGAAACCCTAGCAAAATAGAATCTCGGTACAAAACCCAGCAGTAGTTTGAGGAAACTGCTATGCCTCCTAACTTGGATTCCCAATTAATCAGTTCCCAAATTATCATCCATGCCCCACATTAGCTACTAAGCTTCCTCTTTATACTACAAATTCTGTCTAACGAACTACAAACTTCCGTTAACAATACAACAATTGTTTCTGATTTCATTTTACTGAAAACAGGTGCTTGGAACAGATGCCGGGGGCACGAAGGAGATCGTTGAGCACAATGTGACGGGTCTTCTTCATCCTATAGGCCGTCCAGGAGCTCCTGTCCTTGCCGAAAATCTTCGGTTTTTGCTTAAAAACCCATTGACGAGGAAGGAAATGGGGAAGAAAGGAAGAGAGAAAGTGAAGAGGATGTACTTAAAGCGGCACATGTACAAGAAGTTTGTAGACGTTCTCGTCAAGTGCATGAGACCCAAATGACGCATACCGACCATGTCATTATCAATTCTTTCATTGCTTCTGAATTTCAGGGTTGCTGTGAATATTTTGAATCCGATTTGCTCCTCCCCAATTTGATCATATGATGATTGATAACCGTATGATTGACTTCTTAAGGAAATGATATCCTATTTTTGATAGATTTATGCGTTTAAGCACATACACTATTGGCTTTTTATAGAGCAGAGCACCACGGCGTTGTGCCTTGGCGAGGACTGGAAATGGAAAACCAGCAAACTTCTTTCGTGAGCATGTGCTCTGCACCCTTTTTTAACGACCAACACAGCACCAAATGTCAGTGGGTTAGGTGCAATTTTTTTACTTTTGAGCAGTTGTGGAGCTAGAAAATTCTGTCGGGGTATTATTAAAAACATTAAGTTATATATTTCCAAGTGAGGGTACATTTTGATTATGTTTATAAAAACTTACGGGCAACTATTTAAATTAACAAAAGATGAGTAGGAAAAGTGATTGCAAATATGATTTAGTAGTAATTTCATAATTAAAAAAAAAAAATGAGTAGGAAAATGTGCCCCATACTCAATAAAAGGTGGCTTCGTCATTATTTTTGAGGCTAAAACTAGAGAGAAAAGAGTTACTCAAAAGATAAATGTGACGTTATTCCTATTCAAAATCTACTTGAGTTAACACTCATATAAAGACGAAATGACAGTGCTCCTTGTACACGTACACTTTAAGCCAATGCTAACATCCACTCCATCCAAAGGGCAATAGTATGTGAACAAAATTCATACCTACTCTCAATTATGGAAGCAAATTGGGGTTAGTGGAAGACTGACTTTGCTTGGTTCGGTCTTTTTTCTACTGGTTCTCTTTTCATCTTTGCAGCTCAAAAGGCCTTTTTCACTGACTAGGGGTGCAAATTATCGTGCTGGCTCAAACTTTTGAGCTTTTTCCATCTACGGTAAATTGATCACCTGTAAGTGGATACACACACATACAAACATATATATATTTATATGTATATATTTTCCTCCCCTTTATTGGTCTGTTTCAGTGTTTAATTCAAAAGACCTGGCAAGAGCCATGGACTGCGTGAGTCCAATATTGGACATTGGAATTCGCTTGTGGGATTGCTCGGCCAAGCGGATGGTTTACGCTCAGCATCTTGAAGAGAACGTCAACTACTTGAGTAGTGCCATGAATGAGCTCAGGAACCTAACCCAAGATGTAAAGAGAAGGGTCGACTTTGCTGAGGCGCAAGGCTTGCAGTGTACCAATCAAGTGAAGGGATGGTTGGAAAGCGCGGAAGCCGTGGAAGAAGAAGTGAATCGAATTCTTCAAAAGGGTAATGAAGAAATCGGGAACAAGTGTCTTGGAAGTTGTCCCAAGAACTGCTGGTCTAGTTACAAGATTGGGAAGGCAGTGGCTAAAAAGCTAGATGCTGTGAGGAAACTTGAGAAAAAAGGACAATTTGAAACAATTTCCGACAAGTTGCGGCGCAATCCTGTGGATGAGATGCCGGTAGAGAAAACTGTGGGCTTGGACTTGACCTTGCTTGAGGTCTGGAGATGCATTCAGAGCAACAACGTGGGAACCATTGGCTTGTACGGCATGGGCGGCGTTGGAAAAACAACTCTTTTGAAGAGGATCAACAATGAGTTCTTTGGTACAAGCCACGACTTCGACGTGGTCATCTGGGTTGTGGCATCCAAAGAAGCAAGTATATCAAAAATTCAAGATGCTATTTATGACAGATTAGAAATCCCGGATGTGTGGAAATCCAATCAAGTAGAAGAAAGATCCATAATAATATACAGGACTTTGAGAGCGAAAAAGTTTGTGTTGTTACTAGACGATGTGTGGAAGCGGTTTGATCTCTTGAAAGTTGGGGTTCCCGTTCCGGATATTCATAATGGTTCCAAAGTAATATTCACAACCCGTTCGAAGGAGGTGTGCGGTCAAATGGAGGCTGACAAGTGCATACGAGTCGAGTGCTTGGGACGAGACAAGGCCTTGGATTTGTTCTTGGAGAAGGTGGGTGTAGAAGCTTTAAATTCTCATCCACATATACCACATCTTGCCAGAGTAGTTGCCGAAGAGTGCAAAGGTTTGCCACTTGCTCTTATCGCCGTAGGCCGTTCCATGGCTAGTAGGAAGAAACTCGAGGAATGGGAACGTGCAATCGAGTTATTAAGGAGCTACCCCTCAAATTTTTCCGGTATTGTGGATAATATATATCATCTTCTTGAGTTTAGCTATGATAGCCTGCCTGCTGGTACAATTCAAACTTGCTTTCTATATTGCTCCTTGTTCCCGAAGGGTTCTAGTATTAGAAAGAGTGCGCTTATAGACCTTTGGATAGGGGAGGGGTTTCTAGATGAGTTCGATGACATCCCTGATGCACGTAGACATGGAGAAGAAATTATCGGCACTTTGAAACTGGCATGCTTGTTGGAAAGTGGCGAATCGGAAGAATATGTGAAGATGCATGATGTGATCCGAGACATGGCGTTGTGGTTAGCTTGTGAGCGCAACCAAAAGAAGAACAAATATCTGGTTAAAGAGAGCGTAAAGCCAGCTGAGGCAAACAAGTCTGCAAAATGGAAGGAAGCAGAAAGGATATCATTGTGGGGGTCGTGAGATTCAGAATCTGGATGGAGTGATGCTTTGTCCAAAGGTCGTCACATTGCTTGTTACCGGTACCTTGATGAGGACATTTCCAAGCAAATTGTTCGAATCCACGAGTGCCTTGAGCGTATTGGACTTGTCAGGTAATGAATGCCTAACCTTGTTGCCTGAGGGAATTGGTAACTTAGTAAACCTGCAATATCTGAACTTGTCTGGAACAGCTTTAAGGGCATTGCCTGTCGAGATTAGGAATCTCAAAAAACTGAAGTGTTTTTTGCTAAACGATACGTATGATTTAATTGAAATCCCGAGCGGAGTTTTGTCAAGCCTTTCATCTTTGCAAGTGTTCAGTAGATTACAAAGCCCTAGTCAGATGCACTCCTGTCCACAATATGATGAAAGAGCCATGTTGAAGGAGTTGGAGTGCTTGGGACACATTGAGGACATATCTATAACAACATTTGACTCCGTCTCTTTTCAGAAGCTACTTGACAGTAGTAAATTGCATTGGTGCATTAGAAATCTCACAATTCTGTGGACTTTCACTTCACTCAACGTATCGACTTCATCTCTAAGCAGATTGGAATATCTCGATACTCTTGAGGTATGGAATGCTGATCCGCTGAGAATTGAAGTGCAACAGCAGAAGATGCAAGGTTCTCTACCTAACAGGCACGTTCCAGACAACACAAGAATCATGGGGCTTGAACAAATGCGAAACCTACGCGTTTTGGTAGTTGTTCGGTGCGAAATGTTGGAAATGAATTGGCTTGTGCATGCTCAACACCTGCAAACGCTCCGAGTCATCGAGTGCTCGTCAATCAGAGAAGTTTTAGGTGATGATTCTGGCGAGGAAATCAGACATGAAAATCCGAGAGCATTCTCGTGTCTCACGACGCTGCATTTGCAAGGCCTTCCGAGGCTGAAGAGTATAAGCCTGCAGGCTCTGGCCTTTCCTTTGCTGAAGGAGATTGAAGTGGTGAAATGCCCGAGTTTAGTGAAGCTCCCATTTGATTGCAATAGTAGTGCAAAGGAAAGTTTGAGGGAGATTAGAGGACAGAGAGATTGGTGGGATAAGCTGCTGTGGGATGATGAAAATGTCAAGAATGTGTTGAGTTCAAGATTTGTGTCCTTGGATGGAATTGCCATGGGGTGTGAAGACTCTCTACCAACTCTCTCTCTTCCTTTGATTGTGTCTGGACTGCCATCGGTAGCGAAGCCACATGACAAGGAGTGGGGGTGCGTGCCTTCACTCAACTTTCCTAAATTTTCTCAACAATTTTAAATGTAAACCCATTTCATATAAATATCTGGAAAATTAGATAGTCACTCGGCTTATAACAAATGGCCGATTTTTTTTTTTTTTTATTAAATGGTTGATGATCATTTTCGTGGTTTATCAATCCGCGCATTGATGGCCACCATCTCACAAAAGAGATTTGCACGAGACCCATCACCACCTCAACCACGACCAGGCCTACTACCAGAAACGACGAACCCACAAACCCAGGAACGGAAACGGTGGCCTGCAGCGACGCTGACAATGAAGCAACCTTCTCCATGCTATAGTGATGACAAGAGGTTCACAATAATAACAGCGTGAAGTAAGGTTCATGGAGGCTATTGCTGATTTATCATGGTCAATAATTGATTGACCGTGATAAGTCATTAATTTATCATTAAAAAGTTACCAAATAAAAATTAAGGTTTAGTCATTATCTAATCTCATCTCCGCTTGAAACTGGGGTTTAATCAAAACCGATTGAAAATTTAAGAAAAAAACGCTCTTTTTCCAGAGTTTTAAATACTTCAACTGTCTATTAAAAATAATGTTTAAAAAAATCATTTAGCTATAAATCCCTTTGATCATAGCTTTTTACCGGCGACATGTTAATTTCTCTTTGACTTGTGGAGAATATAGACAAGAGATAGTAGGATGATTGAAGATGTTCGATAAATTTAATTGAAATTAAAAAAAAAAACCTATCAAAAGTTTTATAGCCATAATATAGGTAATTAGAAGCATCTCCAAGAATTATGGTCCGTAGGTCATAGGAACTAAAAATCCTTTTGATTGGTGGAATTAATTCGATCAAATGTAGATAAAAAAATGACATTTTTGATTAGTCCGTTTATACAGAATAATCACCCTATAACTCTTTCATTAGAGATTTGATTTTTTAAGTCCACATCTACGTATCTAAAATAGAAAAATTATGTAATTGACCTACATTAACCTTCATGAATAATTATCGTGTTCTATATCATACGTGGTTCTAATTAATTCCGAAAATAACATAAGGTATATTACCCTCACGTTAATTAGTTGCTAGTAAATGAAATAATGTAGAATGTCATAGTGATTTGAGACCTGGATTTTGGGTCCTATTACAATGACTGCCCCCACAAAAAGAGCATTTATTACACACAGTTTCCAAACAACAAAAAGGTTGACCTATATTGGCAAGGAAAAAAAAAAATAACGAATCTCTCATGCCGGTACGTTATATCAAAAACTGGGACCGTGTACGCCACTTGGTATTGGTTACAACTTAGTTATAAACTTATTTACCAAAAAAAAAAAAACTTAATTCTAAACTCAACTTTGGTAGCACTACCTCATATTCATAATATATATATATATATATATATATATGTATATAAAAACCCGCACAAGCAACTCAAAACATGTATATACAATCCCTTATATGTACACACACTCAAACTTGAACTTTAGTTCAAACATTTAATTAAGATATGCGCTTAGAGTTTTAGAGCTCTAAGCAACACCCTGATTGAACATGAGTTGTATATTCCTCCGGCATTGCCATTTTTGTCCACGTGTTCCGCCTCGTGTCTAACACGTAAGTTGCGTGGGGCTCACCGAACCTGGGTGAACCAATCACCAACAGTTTCCCCTGCCACGTAAGCACGTATGTGATCTCCTTCACCTCATTGGGTAACGTAGCTATGACTTTCCACGTGTCATCCTTTAATGCTACCACCTCACCCGCCCGACACATGTACATTAGGCCGTTCTCTCCCGAGACACAAGTCCTCGGACACGTGCCGACTTCGAAGAACTCCTTGTGTACCTGGCCCCACTGCCACGTGGAAACATCGAATGCCTCCGCACTGCTCTCGAATTGGCCTTGCATGTCGGTGGAATACCCGCCGATGACGTGGAACATGCCACGGTGGAAAATCCCTTTGCTCTCGTCCCGCTCTCTTCCCATGTCAGGCATGGGCACCCACTCGTCCCTCACCACGTCATACGCCATCGCGGATCTCAATGCGTTTTTCTGATCATCATGCCCTCCTGCGACAAAGACCATCCGATCGCAATCGGACGCCGCGCAAGCGAAGAACGACCTCGGCACACCTGGCATGTCGGCCCCACAGCGCCACGTGGCCCGCACAAAGTTGTAAATGAACACGCTGTTGGATGCCGTCCACGTCATCGGATCCCACCCGCCTAATACAATAAGGTCGGATCCGACCCGGACAAGCTGACAGAACATGGGCAACTGTTTATCGGACTGTCCGAAATCGGTATTCAGTTCCGACCAATTCCCCGTCGCCGGCTCGAAAACCGAGAGACGATAAGTCGGAGCGGCCAAGTACTTCGTTCGGGTGCCCAGATCACTCCCAGGTTGAACCCGGGCTTGTGTCAAGACGATGAGGTTTTGGCTACATCCGACGGCCTTCCTTCGCCGGGAGAACTCCGGCTGCTGAATCTCAGCCCTCCAATTCCTGCAAGTAGATTCTACGACTGGGAAGTCTTCGAAACCCACTCGGATTAAACACTCCCGAGCGATGTCGTCGGGTAGACCCGGAATCAGCTCCATAACAAACCAGAAAAAGGAAATTTGAACTTCTTTTTTTTTTTTGTTTTTTAGAGAGAGGAAATTGGGTGAATTCTGGATTTCTAGAAACGTTTTTTAGAAGAGATTGTTATGAAAAACGTATTTTGATATAGTATATGATAAAGGGCTATCTATATATATATATATATATATATGTAGGGAATTTGAACAAGAAAAAGTAAAGGAGAAAAACAGAGATGTAACTGAATAAGAACGTTCTGTAGTGTCTAGAAAGAAATTTGACCTTTATTTGTTTTCTGCGGAGAGAAGATGAAGAAGAAGAAACGGGAAGTCTAGATTTCTAGAATGAGGAGAGAAAGAAATGGTTGATGATTCATGAAATATGCATTTTTATAAAAGGGTGGGTCTATATATATACACACACACACACATATAGGGGAGTAATTTACCGAATACCACATAAAAAAGTACATTTGATATCAATTTGATGATAAGGTTCAAGTTTCTAGAAGGTTGAGTCGTGTGGGAGTGTTTGATTGGAGGTTCGGAATGCCCGTTTGATTTTTTTTTTTTTTTTTTTTTCAAATGGTCCTTTTTTACCTCATTTATTTTTCTTTATTTATCTCTCTTTTCTTTATTTATTTATTTATTTACGAGCTATTTTATACAAATCTCTTATTTAATACCATCTTCTTGACATTTGTAATCGATTTATCTCAGTAAGATATACGTGTTTGTTTGTTTACGTGAATATCAAAGAATTAATATTTTAGTCTTAATTTAATTTTTTAATGATCTCAATTATAGATGGAGCAATTTTGTATAATACACTCTAATCATAAAATTATATATAATACATTATAGAATTTTAATATATACACTCACAATTAGATTATTAAAAAAAGTAATCTAATAATTAATAAATAATTTCTATTCTCAATGCAAATTATGATCTCCTAATTTACAAAAAATATATATATATACATTCTCTCCGATCATAAAACTTTTCTTTGTTTATATTATTTGGGGTGATAGATTTGTGATAAAGATCTACTATTTAAAATCTTCGTTTCCATCGTATTTTAGATTAGAATAAAAAATCTGAGGCCAATTGGTACAATTAAACAGATTGGAAGGCGTAAGGCGTGATGACGCTTCTCTTTTTTTTTTTTTTTTTTTTAACATCTTTTTAAAGTTATTAAATTCTTAATGCCTGATAGTAACGAACAATATGCGTCCCGGTTTTTTTGCGGTTTGCCTGTTTTTGCTGAAACAACAGACTTGCCGGGAGTGAGGGAAAAAAGAAACGAAAAAAAAAAAAAAAAAAAACGTTTTACTTTTTTCTGAGAAGCGTGGGAAGACTATTAAAAAAGAAGGCTGTCCACAGCTAAAGGTGACAACCACGTGGTCCAAACTCAAAAAATCTATTTGCGTACTATACTTGCGAGTGACATACAACCAGTGTCTGTTTCGCTTACACACTTGTCCAAATTTTTATCCTTCTAGAAGGTTTGGGCCCTTTTATTTTTTTGGCAGAGAAGAAATGAATGAGTACACTTTTTATATACTCATGAATGACGTCTTCTAACTACAAGGTCCTCTGTCCTCATCTCTCTCTCTCTCTCTCTCTCTCTATATATATATATATATGAGAGAGAAATTCATCTTATTAAGCGGGCCTTCTAGACTATCTTGATAATGATGCATGAGGTTTCCCTTTTAAGAGAGTGATTTGGATAATTATCGCCATGATTGATTCTCCCGTAATAGTAAGCTGACTAGGACTCAATAATTAAGATTAGATACATTACACCATTTAAGTACCGTTTCAGATTTCAAGATAGCGAAGAATGTTTCACCGACAATGACTATTAATTAGAGGCGACTTTTCTTTCAAGTTATTTTTATCCGTAATAATATTACGTGTTTCTAAATATTATATCTTATTTTTTTTAAATACTTAACAAACAAAATTGAATACATATTTGATGGTTAAAAACAAAATCTTACCAATAGAATAATTTTTTAAATTCTACCGTAAAATTCTCCCATCTTCTTTTTTTTTTTTTTTTTCTTTTTATGTTTAGACTCTTGCTTTTATACATTACTATTTTCATTTTAAACAGAAATTTATAGTCTTTTTTATGTTGGGACCTTGTACTAATAGTATGATCGTTGGAATATTTGATCAAATCACATTAAAATAATAAAAATTAATTATAAATTTAATTAATTTTTAAAAAAAATTTATAAAAATTAAGATAAAAAAAATATAATTTAATTATAATTAAACTTAAATACTAAATAAAATCTAATAACTATTATTTTAATAATATTATTATCATTTTAATGATTTAAATATTTTAATAGATATGATATTTTAATTGAGGAGCCACAAACGTCTGAGGTTGAAGAAAAGGTGGCACATAGTGTTCAGGCGGCTGAAAGCAACAAAACAATGAGATAAAGATAGAGTCTACCAAAAACGCGGGCCTGTATTCTAGAACCAATCAGGCTGATTTTCAGCTCTAGCTGCTGTCGCGACACTACACGCGAATTCATATTTTAAATTGATTGGGAAAATTCCATAATTAAAGACTTATAAAGGGTATTGATATCAGAGCAAGTTGATACTTATTGTATGGATAGAAACCAACTACTGCATCGAGTGGCGTTGATGAGACGTTTTCCAATTTGTGTTTGTTTCGTGCAAATCTTTCCAATGTTATGGTGGGGAGCAAAGTTTTTTTTTCCCCATGGCTGCCAACATTTTCTTTTTAACTTATAATATTATAAACTTTTTACTATAAGATATATATAATGACAATATACGTTTTCAAATATATCAAAATGAAAAAAGAAAAATTAGATTGGGTGGTATTTTTTCATCGCATAATCTAATTGATGGCCCAATATATATTTTTTAATTAAGAAAATGATTGTTTGTCATTTTTCAGATTTGGATTGATTATGAGATTTGGTGCTTTATGTTATGGTCAATCAGTGATTGACAATTTAAAAAAATTGATTAACTATTTTAGAAAAAAAAAAAAAGATTTTTTAAACTAATTTTTAAAAATTCCAATCATTTATTAAAAAAAAAAAAAACTTCTTAAAAAAGGCTATTTAGTTATAAATTCTATGAAAAAAAAAAAATGAAATATTAAAAGAACATGTTATAAGATCTGATGACTAATAATTAAAGTTCTTTCCATAAAATATCTTGCCATTATGTTTTTCATAGAATAAATTAATTATGATCTTGCTATTTGTAAACAAGAGTGGCGTTGGCCCAATAATTGTGTATGTGTTGTGTGTCAACTATATTTTCATGAAGAGATGTAAGTTGGGATTGGATTAGCACTTTAATAAATGGATAAATTTTAGAGACAAATTAGGGTTTATTGAGTTGATACTTTACCTTTTTATTATTATGCAAGTAAAGGAGTTCAATTTGAAATTTCAAACGCAATAGTAGAAATTATTGTTGCTACTAGCCAGCCGACCTCAATATTAATTACCTTAATCATTTCATAGGCCAATTGATCGTGGTATCTTTTAATTTATTAAATGAATTGAATATATTCTTTGCTATTATTTGCCAATAAATAACTTGTTAAAATGTTATATAAAAAATTAGTTTTCTTAAAATTAAGTCTGTATAGGATTAGAGTAACATTAACTTTTAGGGTTATAAGCTTATGATTAAGGAGAGAGGTATTTTAAAAAAAAAATAGGCAATTTAATTAATCTTTGCGGGTCGTGAAGTGTAAGGAATATTATCAATATAAAGACAAAAAGGACAGATAAAGAAACTTAAGAAAGCTAAAGATATTGCTCAACACATTTGGCCTACGCATATAATTCATGCAGTGGAAGGGACATTATTTTCTATATTCATATATATATATAGTGACGGAGTCAAGATATTATTGATAGGGGGTCAAAATTTTTTTAATCAAAATTATACAAACATATATATCTATATATAACAGTTTTTATTTAAAATTCATGATATATTGACACATGAAAACATTTGTATCATATCTAAATAGGACAACATGTCACTGTTAGTTATATGTAATAAAAATAAAAATAATACAAGAAAGAACCTGAAATTAAATTGTTGATCTTAATATCTTCACAATACCATAGCTATTTAAGTTTCATATCTTGAAGCTTCAAGTCTAATATGTCAATTGTAAAAATGAAAAAAAAAAATTATACACTTGTAAATAACATCATTCTCTCAATTAAAGAGCAACTATGCTAAATTTATATACCTCAAAATATTTTTTTTCTCTTAAATGTAAGTTGTGCTTGATGATTTTTCATAGAAACCAACTCATCTATAAGTAATTCACTACTAAATTTTACACCAATTTCCTTCTTATCGTAGACAATCAAGTAGTCATCTAAAAAATTATCTTCCATATACGGCACCAATACCAATACATCCCATCAGCCCAAAATTCTTCAAAAAAAGAAAAAAGAAAAAAGAAAAAAGGCATGTCTAATTTTATCACAAACTTAATTGAAAAAAATAAATAAAAATTTTATTTAAATCCAAAATATTAAGTAATGTTATTTCTAATTTTCTCATCTATAATTCATAACAAAAACTAAAAATCATTAATTTCTAGTCAGATATATTCAATATTCTAATCGGAATTAGTATATTATCACCAATACATAAGAACAAAAAAAAATTCAGAAAAAACAGTAGCACCATGGCCCACCAATTCCACGTTAAGACAAATAGAAAAATCACAATTAAATAAAAAAAAATCAGAACAAAAAGCAAGAAAAAGAAATACAAACCTAAAGCGGAAACAAGAAGTTGAATAAGAATGAATTGACAGACCAAGACAAAGTTGTCTCAAATTAAGGAGAAATACAGTAAAATAAACCGAAGAAAAATAAAAATCACACATTGAACAACAAGGTAAATTTCCAATTTTGTTTGGGAATGGTGGAATGATAAAGTAAAAAGTTGGCTTCTTTTAAAAGCTTTTAGTTATGTATAGAAAAAATATTACTTAATATAATAGGTAAATTTTTTAAAATACTAGATTATTAAAATTATAATTCAGATTTAGATTTTAGATCAAATCATTAGGTCGACTAATATAAATATATTTAATAAAATTATTTTATTTTTTAAAATTCAAATTGTTTGTCCAATAAAATATAAAGAACTCTTAATTTATTGGGATGAAGACTAAATTAAAAAAATTCCATTATATTAAAATTTCACAAAAAGTTAGTGGGGCAATGGCCCCAGCCCCCTCCCTCCACCATTATATATATATATATATATATATATATATATATATATATATTGCTTACAATGCCTAACATCCATAGACAAGCGACAATTGGCAGAAACATGGTATGTTGACATATTTTTTAAAAAAATATTATTGTTTATAAATTTGCTAGAAAGAAACACAAACGGACATCTAAAAGCACATGGGTTGAGAATTCTTATTGTAAACGTAAAATCAAATCAAAATCAATATATAGGCGTGAAAGAACTCGCCAGTTGATCCTTCCAATAAGGTGGGGTCCCATGCCCAGCTAGTAATTAACTCAACGACTAGTAGTAATGCACAAAGTACCAATAAGAGCGATGCACCATAAATTCATCTCTAGTTTTTTTTTTTTCTTTTTTTTAAATAAGAAGTCAAATGAAATTTGGTGGGTAGACTAGTTCGTGGAAGATGGGTTATATTAAATTATTAATTAATAAGGATTAATAAATCAACCACTACAAGTTGAAGTTTTGTAACACCAAATAATTTTTGTATATGGTCCAAAATACGGGACATATTGATCATGCATTCTATTGGTTAGATATCCCGTGTCACACAAAGTATTCACATGAAGCATGACTTTTTATCATACACTACATCTTTTGTACTAATCAACTCTTTCGTACTTTTTGAGTGGACAAGAGCATTAGCCGTCACCATTTTATATTAATTTACCATTTAATTCATCTTCTTCTCCTTTTTTTTTTTTTTAATTTTTAATTTATTTGAGTGGACAATAACATTAGCCATTACCATTTTTTTTTTATTTAATCATCTTCTTCTCTTTCGTACTTTTTGCGTGGAGAAGAACATTAGCCTCACCATTTTATATAAATATACTATTTAATTCATCTTCTTCTCTCTCTCTCTCTCTCTTTTTATATATATTTTTTCCTATCATGATCCAAAAGGTATAGTCCCCCTTGTGTAAGTTTAAATTTTCAAAAAAGGCTTAGAAAAATTAGTAATGTCCAACACCTTTATTATTAAATACGGGTCTCATATGAAAGTTTATATTACATAATTTATCTTTTATTAAAATCAGTTTGAAATGTAAGTCTGAGATGAAATTTTTAAGTTAAAAATTATTTTTTTTTTTAAAAATTAGTTATAAATTTTGTTTACTTTTTAGAAAAAGATAAAAACTGATAAAGGAAACTTAAGGTTGCACTTGCACTCCAAATACACGCTTAGTGTATTAAGTTTAATATCATTGTATTCTTAAACTCTAATATTGTTCAAAATTACTACAATACACTTTATGTAAGATCTAAATCTCCATATAACAACCTGATTGTACATGACCGGAAAATTCTTGAGGGACCTCTGACTTTATCCAATCGTAATTATCCATATCCGAAACATAAGCCATGTGGGGATCACCGAACCCAGCAGAGCCAATCACCAGCATCCTTCCCTTCCACGTCACCATATAAGCGATTTTATCCACTTCAGCTGGCAGCTTTGCAACTGTCTGCCACGTGGAATTCTTTCGTTTGACTAGGTCACCACCCCGACACATGTACATTGCTTCATCATCGCCGTACACACATGTTCTTGGACACATGGCAAACTCTAAGGAATCCAAATCAACACGGTCCCACCGCCACGTCGACACATCAAATGATTTGGCACTCCTCTCGAAGCGGCCTTGCATTTCAGTGGAGTATCCACCGATGACGTGGAGCTTGCCGCTGTGAAACACTGCCTTACACTCGTCTCGTTCTCTTTCCATTTCAGGCAATGTGAACCATTAATTTTTCGCCACGTGGGACGCCATAGCTGATCTCAATGCATTCTTTTCATCGTCGTGTCCTCCAACAATATACACCATCCGATTAGAATCCGATGCACATGCAAAGAAAGACCTCCGGCAACCCGGCATGTCCTTCCCGCACCGCCACTTGGCAGACAGAAAGTTATAAATATACACCGAATCAGAGGCCTGCCAAGTCAGCTGATCGGACCCACCGATCACCACCAAATCTGCCCCCACACCTGCCACCTGGCAAAACATCGGGAGCCCGCCTGCCAAACCAGGAATAGGCGGCAACTCGCTCCATCTACCTGCATCCGGCTCCCAATGAGTGATCCGGTAAACCATAACAACGGGTCGTTTGAACAGACAAAATTTATGGGTCGGGTCTAATTGAGATTGCACCATAACAATTACTCCTTGGCTATGACCGGTGATCTTCCTAAAGACAAGGAACTCCGGCAGCTCAATCTCAGCATTCCACCGTTTACATACGGCAGCCACCGCCGCAAACTGCTCGTGGGTGACCCGAATTAGGCATTCACGGGTTATGTCATCTGGAAGACCCGAAATCAAATCCATATACTTTGTAGAGTAGGAGTCTCTATCTGTGAATACAAAAGAAAATCAAAGAACAAGAAAGATATTAAATCTAAGAATATGTCTGGATCTTGGGTCCTCTCTTTCGAGAAGCTTTGGTATTTATTATCTTGGAATTGTGCTCTTTTGCTGGTTTTGTCAAAAGGGTGGTTCATTTTTTTTCCCCTTTAATTGGTTGCACGAACATTCAATTAGCTTAATTTATAAATAAATTTAAAAAATTGTATGGATTTGCAAGAGGTTTATGTTGAGAGTGATAACTGATGGGGACAAGACAAAGTAAGACCAGTTTTATGGACCATATATAATATATATATATATATATATATAAGAAAACAGGCCATTGTTAGAGTTTCAAGTCCCCGCTTCCCAATTCTAGGGGTTCAGAAAGCTATACAAGTTGTTTTCTACATATATATATATATATGTATGTATATATTTGTCACTGGCTATTTAGTTAAGCAAACCGACGTTTTAATTTTTGGGGAACTGAAAACTATGGTCGGAGATTGGGATGTCAATATCAGTGCAAATACCCAAGTGCTTAACGTAAACCATTAATTAATGCTGGTTTGAAAATGGCATTTTATCGTTAACCGAATAATAATAAAGGAGAGAGAGAGAATTTGCAATTGTCTTTGTCATGGATGAATCAATCATCAACGACATGTGACTGTTTGACAGGTGTCCTAATTCAATTGGTTAGTTAGACAATTACTTTCATTTCTCTCTCTCTCCTTTTTTTTTTTTCTTTTCTTCTAGAATCTTTTTTCTCAACTTCAAAGTTGGACATTTTTTGTTTTGTTTTGTTTTGTTTTTTTTTTTTAATTTTTTTTTTCCACGATTCTACATTATTAACAGTACAGACACAAAAAAATACACTCTCTATTGCCTATTGGTATAGCAGAATAATAATGTTAAAAAATCTCAACTCTAATCTTAGTATCTAAATACTAATTTACAAGATATGAATTGAGTTATTAATCTTTTCATCTACAAATATTTTAAAGATTGTCATATCAAATAAAATAAAATATTTATATGTAAATGTGAAAAAAACAACAACTCACCTATAGTAATATTGATATTTAAAAAATCGTAATTAGAACTGATGCTAGCACTATTTATATCTTTTTTATTTGGGGGAAAAGTTATAAATTTAATATATATGTGTAGATATAACTTTTTTTATTGCAGTAGATCTAAATATTTACACATATGTTACTCATCGAAAAAACTATTTAAACATATGTTGTATTAATAGTCTGTTTTTTTTTTTAAGAAAGAAATAAATAACAGTTTTTAAAAAATAATTGAAACAAATAGCAAGTTTTAAAAATGTTTGGAGTAAACAATAATAAGTAACAATTTTACCAAGTAAATGATTTATTTATGTCTTGTAAATATTTTATTTACCTAACAAATTTATTATTTATTTTAAGAGTAATTGACATAAATAGTCCATGAACTCTTTCGAAAATAACGGTCTGGTCCTTTTTTTTTTTTTTTGCCGACATAACCACTCTTATTTTTTAGCCATTCTAGTCATTTCCATCTAAGTTCGTTAAATTTCTTACAGAATAAGTTATGTACAATGCATGTGATCTAATTTAAAAGGGTATTTTAATAATTAATTTAAAAAAATTAAAATTTTCTTTCTTTCTATCTCCTCCCCTTTGAATCAAAAGCCCGGATCTGGGGGGAGGGTCATCAAGATCGGCGAGGAACCACAGGGGGGGCTTGGGGACAACGCGGGGGGTGAAGGGGCCACTGTGCTCAATGAGAACGCCGGAGGAAGGGGGAGATTTCACGAAGGGGGGCGGGGCAAGCTCGACAGGGGGGGGCTCGACTTTAGGGGGGGGGGGGGGGGGGGGGGGGGGACAATGCAGGGGGGAAGGGGGCGAACTGAAACCAGATTTCGAGAACTCTCGGGGGAGGGGGGCAAGAACCTGACGCGGCAGTGTATCCGAAGATTCATTTTCCATTCGATCTTAGCCGTTCGTTAACCTCGGACTCTTTTTCGGAAGTGACGTCATTTCTCTGATAGCATTGCAAATTAGAAGAAAAAGAAGAAAAACATCCGATTGACGTTTAAACGGCGATTTAAGCTCGGAAACCGAGGCAAATGTGAGAGAGATGAATCGGGCACCGTCGATTTGGGCGAGGAAAGAGGCAAGAAATGGGGTGGTTTGACTTTAAGGCCTAGGTTGGGGCTCAGAGGCTTCATTTTTTGGTGGTTTGGTTATGATTCTGAATCAGAACAACAAAAGGAGAGAGAAGGGGGGGGGGGGGGGGGGAGGGAGAAAGAGGGACTTATCGGGAGATTTGAGGATATTTTAGTCTTTTCACTATATAAAAAAAAGTCAATTTCAACTATATTTTGTTAGAAATTTAACGGAGTTTAACGGTAATAACTATAATGGCAAAAAAATAAAAGTTAAGGGTTATATTGGCCAAAAAAAAAAAATAGGGACCAAACCATCACTTTCGAAAGAGTTAAGGGACTATTTAGGTAATTATTTTTATTTTAAATATTTTAAAATCTTGTTATTTGCTTCAATTTTTTTTTTCCCATAAAAATGCTATTTCCTACAATTTCCTAAGGGTAATTGTTTGAATTTGTTTCAAGAGGAAGATTTCAGCTATACACTTTTCGAGCAAAAATAATAAAAAATAATATATTGTCCAGAGCGAAATTCATGAATCTGCTGACGGGATTTTGCTTTGATCTCTTCCCTGATGAAACTTAAAGAAAACAAACAAACACACACCATATGAATAAGGAAAAAAAAGAAAAAAAAAAAGAAAAGAAAAAAGAAGTCAAGTAACTAATTTAATAAAATAACAAAGAAAACGTAGATGATGATGGCTTCATTTCCATCCTTAACAATCAATACTATTAAAAAGTCCAAAACGATTTAATATCAACGTCTAGTTTTATGATTGTTGTTTTATCTATCTATCCCTATAACCTTCACAAATTCAGACCTTTACATATAGCTGAAATATATACATATAAATTAGAGAATATTCTTATCTGGTATCATTAGACTGTTAGATAAAAAAATTATTCCTTATTCTCTCTCTATTTCTCTCTCTCTTTAATGAATTGTATCATTTTTTATCTCGAATTATATCGATTTTCTCCATAGATTACCTCATTGTTAATCAAGTATTTAAGTTTGATGTCACTTAAAATCAACGCTTTTGTCTTTCTTTAAGACATCTATCCCTTCTTTCCTCAAAGGGGCACTTTGACTTTTTGCCCTATCACTTTTTTTTTTTTTTGGGGGGGTTTTTTAACATAAAACTATAATAATGATATTGCAAATAAGAATAGTATAAATTAAGTATTTACATCTAAATCATCGAAGCGGATAATGTTGAGTATTGCTATCATGTGTGATGCAAATGGGCATCATTTCAGTTTGTCAATCTGGAACCAATTATTAACCTTGAAAAAAAAAAAACAAAAACAAAACAAAAGCAAATACAGAACCAAAAGTCATTATGTCATGTTTTTAGAAGGCATCTCCTCGGATAATCACTGGAACTAATCATTGTTTATAATAGGTCGGTCCATAAATCATTTTATGTGCTTTTCCTACAATATATAGCATAATATTGCGCGCATTATTTTGTCTAGACCGTGCAAAAAGACAAACGAGAATCTTTGCGTAAGAAGGCAACAACCCCAGCATGTGTTAGCTTAACCACTGGTGGTTTCTTTTTTTTTTTTAATTTTTTTTAAGCCTAACCACTTGTCGTTAACCTCGTCATTTCATGGATAATGTTTTGCTTGTCTGCATGTCAATACATTACTTATATGACATGATACAATTTCTTTAGTTTTTTTTTTTTTTTTTTTTTTTTGGGGGGAGGTCTTAGCTCTAGTCATTTTAACAAATTAAGTAATTTGATAAAAAAAATATATTTATATCAATTAAAAAGATATAATTTATTTTTATAATTTAAACGATAATCCTCGATAGTTTATTTAAAAAAAAAAAAAAAAGAAAAGAAAACGTGACATTGAAAATTAGTCCTAATATATTATAACGAGAAAGCGTTGATTAACGGTTCTTTATTATAAAAGAAAATCAATTGAATAAGGAAAGTTAACATCAACATTATGTAGGCATTGCCATTCATATTGCGTTCTTCCGTCAATCCAAATATCAATTCATGTAGATACCCGATTTTTTTTTTTATTATTTAATTTTAAGGTTCATTCTAGATTCAAAGTGACATGATTTGTTGTCAATTAATGAGCAATTTGTTTTCATTAGCCAAAAAAAAAAAAAGGAAAAATAAAATTCAATGCCCAATTTGCTATTTCAAACAAAAAAGGTCGAAAGTTACTAAAGGACAACGGTCAATTTGGCATTTGTTCTAGAAGCTAATATTCTATCTTGCATTAAACAAATTGAATATTCTGATTCAACTTCGCGGAGGGAAGACTTGGCAAGAAGCATGAGAGTTGGCTGTCTCGAAGCAATTTTCAAATAAAATGCGTATCATCATTAGCGATGGAGATAATCATTACACAAACGGAGCTATTATCGAAATTGTGTTTTAACTGTTAGATTAATTTTTTAATAGTTTGCTTCCATGATAAACATTTACAGCACACAACAAAATAAAATGAATATCACCGAATCAAACGACGGTAGCACCAGAAAATGGAGGAAAAAAAGACTATCTTTGTCAAACAATGAAAGTTGAATGTTTGGGATTAACTTCGTGAACATGTTTGTAAAAAAATTTATTAAAAAAAAAAATCACAGCCTACCATTTAAGGTTGCTTTTCCATAACTTATTTGTGATGTCAAAGCAGTCGCAATACAAACAAGCTGAGATTCTTAGTGAACAAGCGATATCTACCATGTATGTAGTAACACAATCAGATCTTCGAACAAAAGTGAAGATGAAGTACCCTTTACAATGAGAAGCATCTCTAACGCGAATCTAATTTCGACCAACATGGTTTGCAACGAAACAAGTCAGGAATCGAGACGTTTTCCCCATTTTTTAAAGACTTGGTTTCGAAATACAAAATGTTTACAAGGATGGTATATGAGACAAGAAAGTAAGGTCGGAGTGATATCACACCCTTCAATCATGCAGATACAACAGTCTCAATGAAAACCAGCTAGCTCAACTAGCTCTCTGTGTTCTTCAGAGACAAAGGACTTCACCTTGAGACCTCGATCGGCATTTCCCGGGGAAGCATACTTCATACCTATTACCGTTGGAAGACCTGCAAGATGATATCATGATATAGCATACTTAACTCGTGTTTTTCATTTGTTTAGCAAGAATTTTCAAATGTTATTCTAACAGTAATCATTAAACTGCACGGCATGGCTTATGCCATGTAACTAATTACTCAAGCAAGAGTTGAGAGACTCACTATTATGTATGCGTCCATATAATAACCTCTCCCCTTTCCAGAACTCCAGAGGTCTACACCTAATCCTCGTGCTTCGCCTTACCCCAGATTCCCACGAAGTACCAGCCCCTAGAAAGATAACAGATGCCAAAGATTTAAGGGAAAAATAATAATAAAAAAAACCCTCTTAACAATGGCAGTGAAAAACAGGCACGAAGTAGCGGTAATATAAAGCAATACTGAATTTTTACGAGTTAACACCTGCAAGGCTTTTCCTCCCAGAAATCGCTCTTCTCTTGGGTGCTTTCCGTGACTCTGCATTTGCTTTGCGTTTCTTGTTCAATGGCATCTCGGGGTGTTCTTCCTCTATCTGTTTCACAAGACATATCAAAATTTACTCAGCCAAATGTCAGCAGGAAAAGAGAAAGATTTCCAAATGTAAAAACATTATAAACAAAGATTGGGGGAAAAAGTTGAAAGTATGATAAACAACCTCAGTATGCTGTTCTGAACCATTGTCAGGGATTCCGGAGTTCACATCCGTCGCCTGGTCTCGAATTGAAGCCGTCCTTGGTTTGTCTATTAGAGAAAAGAAAAGAAAAGCAGGAAGTATTATGTAAGAGCATGTTAATATCTGAAAAGAGTAATCTAATTCCTGACATCAGAAGTAAAGAGTTTATTGTCAGAGGAACTCAAATCATAGCTAGCATATTATCAATAGATGCCCCTGTATTTGTTATGAACATTTTGTTAAAAAAAGCAATAGATAACCATATACCTAAATGACTCTGCATGCTGTTCAAATTTTCCAAAGCTGAGTCCACTGTCGTGAGGCCAGTTTGCGTGGGAACCAGTGTTTCCTCCAGTGTCTTTTCTACCTGTATCTTATTGGACAAATATAAAATTAAGAGCATAATCTTTCACAACTCTTTACAACAAAACTAAACAAGCAACCAGTAACTTACTTCCTTGACGTTAGTTCCATTTGCTTCAGCATCCTCATCAGTCTTGCACTCACATGCTTCGCTATTCATAACTTGGTTATCCATATCACTGTTGATTGTGTTGTCACCCACAGGAACATGAGATGCACTTGAGCCCATATTGAGAACCACATCTTGTTCACATGAATCAGCCTGGGCAACTTCAAGATTGTCGCCGTTTTCAAACGCAGTCTCTTTATATTGCGTTCCTTCATCAGCAACATTGAGTTCTTCACATAAGCCATCAGTACAAGAAGAATCTCTAACCGGCTCTTTAGATTGCTGCCGTTTACTTGTATCGGCCTGGGCAACTTCAATGTTGTCGCCATTTTCAAACGTGGTCTCTTTAGATTGTGTTCCTTCATCAGCCAAATCAAATTCCTTATTTAAGCTATTAGTAGAAGAAGCATTTCTAACAGGCTGGTCAATATCATGAGCAGAAAATGGATCATTTGATACACTTGAACGCAAAATTCTCTGATTGAGCAATGACAATGAAGCAAATGGATTCTTTGGTGGGGTGGGAGAAGCTACGTAAGAAATAGGACTTTCTACTCCCAGTCTGTGCTTCATAGGTGTTTTACTGCTAGGTCCCTGTAGCAAATTATCTATATCTGATAAGACTTGACTACGCCTTGGCAGCTTTCCAATTCTTGAAGACTTCAAATCTATCTTTGGGATCTCCGGGAAATCTGGAAGCTGTAATTTCTCCAATTTAAGTGGTTTAATCTGCAAGCACTCTTGCAAAATATTCACTGCCCCGTCTCCTTCAAGGTCTTCGCCATGTAAAGAAAGCAGTTGATCCAATATCTCATCAACCTTCTGGTCTTCCTTGGCTATCGAACCTACATATATAACAATCAGAACATCAAGAGGCATTTAACATAGCCAGAGCGTCTAGGCTTAAAAAGTAAAGGAAAAAAATAGTAGTAAGCATAAGAGTTGAGAATATGAGGGAAACCAAATAAGCAAACATAGATACCAACAATGTTTAAAATTGCGCAATCGGGTATTAAGGCGTTTTTTGTTTGCGAGTTAAGGCATAAGCCTTAATGCGGTTTGAGGCGTAAGCCTCAAAATGAAACCATAAAATAAGTTGAAAAATATGAAAAATCAATAGTAGGTAGAAATCATAACATAACATAACAAAGGAGGAGCAGCCAAAACGATGGTTTCTGTCAAACAGGATTGTTGAACACATCTAGGGTTTCTTAAGCCCTAAATATGGGCTAATATGAGCTTTTTTATTTTTTATTTTTTCCTGAAAAATCAAAATTTGGGGCCTTAGGCCTTTGGACTAGAAAAAACCTCAAAAAAATTGAGGCTACCGCCTCGGTTATTGCGCAGTAGCGTGCATTTTTGAGTACGCCTCAATTCAGAGAGGCGTACGCAATTTAGTGTGCACTTGAGGCTTAGGCCTCATTACTTTTTTTCACCGCAATTCACTGAGGCGCGCCTCAAATTGCACAATTTTAAACACTGGATACCAATGAACTTGTGCACCGTATTACATCTTCTTACCAACTAATTCCATTTCCTGTGATGCCAAATCATGTACAGTTTCTTCTTGTGAGCTGTGATAAACTGGACTGAGAATGTTATAATTATTTATCTCTTGTGAAGATGAAACATTCTTGTTGGTTTCAAAGTCCAGAGAGGAATATAGATGCTTGTATTTGACTGATCTCCTGTATTATGCACAATAAGATCAGCTTTTATAAGCTTTACGAAAGAGATGGATGGGTGGTAGAAGGGAACAAGACAGTAATACGCAATCCAAACCTCTCATCATGCCCCAGAATTCCTGGTCGACGGGGTCGCTGAACTAGAGATGGATTCTGCTCTTCCGTGTCCAACATAATGCCACCCAGATGTTTCTGTATTTCTCTCTTGGCGTCTGCAAAACAATCAAAACACAATAAAACCAAGCCTTGCATAAACGTTTTCAGTAAATATTACAAAAAAAAACTTACTTTCATGTCTTTCATAGGCCTTGAAAAATTCCACAGGGTCCTTCAGCTTTTTTATGTCCAAAGTTGGTACGGAAATCACAGCAGGCTGACTGCAAATAAAGATACGGCACGCTTCAAATAATATTCTAAAAGGAATCATACTCAGTTAAGGAACTAAGATACCAAACTTTTACCTTGAATCAGGCTTCAAAGAAAACCGAGCCCGTTTACGGTTCAAGGCTGGTCTTCGATCTCGAGGATTAACCACCTCAGGCACGGCAGGAAGGGCTTCATTTTTGTCAACTGCTGCCTGGTCGCTCACAATTTTAGAGCTCAAACTTTTGGAACTTCCATCTATAATTTTCTTGGCCTGCTCGCGTAACTTATCAGGACTTCTCAAGGCCTGAATAGCATGGCTTTAAGATCAATTCCATATGAATGTGTATATACATATGTATTTATATAAATTCCACACACTCAAACAGATGTACACGCTAAAAGGCTAATTCATCAATTCACCGGTAAATTCCAAACCCAAAATCGAACTATTCGCATTACGTCAAATGAAATTGAGCTTCTAACCATCTGAAGCGCGAGAATTCGACACTGTTGATACAGTTTCTAAGTTATCAACAACAACAGCAACAACAAACAACCGAAGTAGAAGAATTTACTCAAGACATTAACGATTAAAACCCCTAGAAAACAAATGGATTTCTCAAATCCCAAAAAAAACAGCTCGAAGAACATCTTAAAAAAAAAAAAAAACTAAAAATCAGGAAACGAAAACATAATAGAAATTGAAATAGCAGGAAAAGAGGAAATTAGAAGAGAAACTAGAACTGAGGAGTTGGTGAAGTTACAGAGAGAGAGAGAGTACCATGGACTTGAGGTGAGTGTGGAGGGCGTGAAGTTGGCGGTCGAAGTCGTGGGGATTCGAATCGTCAGGAGATACTTTGAAGGTTTTGGGGAAGAGGGAAAGGCCCGAGTAGTTCTCGAGCGGATCGGCGAGGTCGGAGAGCCGATTATCGGTCAACATTTTCTCATTTGGGGCTTTTTTTTTCTCCTGAATTGGAATCCAGTAAACCCTAAATCGAAATAGAGAGAGAGTGAGAGTGGAAAGAGGGAATTCGAAAGGGGGAAACGAGCGGGAGGGCTCGGAAGTATTTTTCTTTAATCGTTTTTGCAGATGTACCCCTGCATTTGACGGTTTTTACAAAGGATTTTTTTCATTAATGTCCCTGAGTTATGTATCCTTTCTTGACATGTTTCTTGATTGTTGTTAAAAAATATCTGTTACACTTACATATTGAAAACCGTTCAAAATGTTCTGTCCGGTCCCTTTCCATCTATATCTATAACGGATTTATTAACATGACATTACTAATAATTTAATAAATGCTCCCTCTCAAACAATTGATATTTTGTTAACTTATCTCATAAACTTAGATTAACAGATTTTCAATTCGAAAATTATAGGGTCCGTGAAACGGTTTGAGTTGAAATTTTTAAATTTGAGTTGGTTGACTTTTTAAAAACTAGTTATAATTTTTGTTTACTTTTCAGAAAAAGACAAAAACTGATATTAAAATTTTGAATTTAAACTTATTCACCAAATGAGGCAATAGATTAAACTATAAATTGATACTAATATGATTCGATCTGTAAATACCCTTAACTTTGAACCTATCTAAGCCAATTTTCACGTCAATACATAAAATTATTCAAAACACTCATTATATGTATATCAACTCTATAAACTAACAAAATAATTGACTTGAATGTTCAATTAATAAAGGTGAGTTCATATAGTTTTCTCCAACAATTTCAAATTATCTTATAAACTTTAATTACAGTAAGTAAATTATTTTAAAAATAATTAAAAAATCTCAATAATACAATTAATGTTATTTGTATTGCCTAACGGGAGAGATAACTTGGACTTGAATTATCATTCATAACTGGATCATCATGGATATAAATTGCATAATTGTTTTTCCTTTAAAAATAAAAAATAACCCTAATTTCTTTAGGAAACTACTATTTTTTTTTTGTTGTTTTTGTTTTTGGTTTTTGATTTTTTTTTTTTTTTAAACTTTAGATTAAGAAGTTCAAACTCTATGCAAAAAGGAAAAGGAAAAAGAAACCCAAAGAAAAAAAATGGAAAAAAAACTTGAGAATTTCTCTTTATAATAATTTTTTATCAATTCTATCAAATGGTTTTTTTTTTTTTTTTTTTCCCTTCAACTTCTAAATAATTAATGAGATGGAAAAAGAAAAAATTGAAAAGAGGAAAAGAGGGAAAAAGCGTGAACGGCAGGATTCGAACCTGCGCGGGCAGAGCCCACATGATTTCTAGTCATGCCCGATAACCACTCCGGCACGTCCACAATGCTGTTAACATCTCGGAACGATAAATATATTAACAGCTATACGTCAGATGCTAGTATATCGCACAGTCTCGTTGGGTCTGGCTCCGCCTCCTTGGGCTTGGCGGGCTGACGATCACACCAACTCCAAGCGGTGGTAACGGTAAAGCTATCAAAGGAAAAAAAAAAAAAATATATATATATATATATATATATATTTTGGGGGTTGGTCAGGTTGGGGTGTTGGACTTGGACATGTCTGAAGCTGGTAAGCGAAATTTGCCTCCATGGATGAACAAGGGTGAATCTTCTGGAGGGAAACCAAGTGAGGAAAGTGACGAATCTGAGAAACCAAAACAAGGCAAGGGCCATCACAGAGAGAGGGATTTAGGTGCTAAGGAAATGGAGAGCACCAAAAAATCTGCAAGCTTCTCCAAACTCTTGGTAATGGATCGAACTGGAATGCGCTTTATTATGTTGTGTTGGTTTTTGTTTTTTGAACGAATTCTCAAAATTAATTTGATCATACGATACATACGAAATGGCTCTAATTGACAGGAAGGTGTGGTTTTTGTGCTGTCTGGGTTTGTAAATCCCGAGCGCAGCACGTTGCGATCGCAGGCTCTGGCAATGGGGGCAGAATACCAGCCTGATTGGAATTCGGGTTGCACGCTCTTGATTTGTGCGTTTCCCAACACCCCGAAGTTTCGACAAGTTCAGGCTGATTGTGGGACTATTGTCTCAAAGGTCTTTCCTTGTCATTTTGTTGATTTAGTTCTTGTCTATAAAATGTGTTGAAGATTAATTCTTTTTCTCGGGTTCGGTTTGTTCGATTATGTGGTGTGGATGTGGCGTGTCATACTTGATTTTGGATAATGAATTACTCGTTTCGTAATCTTTATTCTAATTTTAGCAAGAATGTGACCATAAGATTTTCCAAGACAATTCTTCTTTGGTTTCCATTTAGGGCCCGCTTGGGGGACTTTTGGAGACGGAGTTTGGAGGTTGGGCTGGAAATATGTGTTTGGTGGGCTGGAAATATGTGTTTGGGGGAAGACTTTTGAAAATGAAATGTGATATAGAAAATAGTGCAATAATTTGAAATATGTTCGGAAAAAAATATATAAAACGTATCATGCTTAATTCGTCTTGTCACTGTGATTATTTTGATATAAGAATCATCTCATTTCGATCTGAAATGAGAAAGTTTTGAGTTTTTTGAAAATGTAAGAGAGAGAAAGTGAGGTGTAGAATTAGGAGTTTTGGATCAGACGGTAAAACTCCGTCTGGAGAATTTCCCACAAACAGAGCCTTAGAATCCACAAACCGTCACTCATGATTGGTTTGATTGGCTTGTCCATGTGCTTTGTTAGGCTAACCGTACAATTAGTCAGATCTCAGTTATCTGGAGCATCATTTCTCCAAGCTAATGATCCGGCATTTTATTTTCGATATGGATATTAAGCTTCGTGATATTTGATAGTTTGAGCTTTCTTTTGTGTTAGGAATGGATATCAGAATGTTACTCACAGAAGAAGCTTGTTGACATTGAAAGTTACCTTATGCATGCTGGCAAACCGTGGCGGAGAAGCAATGTTTCCCATGAAACCAGCACAGGTACTATACTTGTTTGTAGGTAGTGTTGCAACTGTAAAGCAGCTTTAGGGATATGGAGATTGATTTATTATTTGCTGATATGGCTAAAGAATGATCGGAATTACATGTTTTGTTGAAATCTTTTGCCTCTTAAGTTTTACATGTATTTCTTAGACTTGAAAAGATGCATCTTTTTGGACTTTATATTGTATTTTCCTGTCATATGTTTTATGCATGACTTTAATTGATATTGAATACAAGTCTAGTTAGTATATGCCGCCTTTTGTAAAAAAATTTTGGGTATGGTATTTATGACTATTCATGTTTTGAATTAAATGATGCTTGCAGAGTCAAAAGCATCCCCGCCTAAAAGGTCCAAGAAGGAAGATGGAGGGTCACACTCAAAAGCCTCAGATGTTCGAAAGGTACAAGTCTGATGCATTTAGGAGTCTGCATGACCCACACAAACACGCACACTCACGGGAGGAAAATAAATAAATGAATGAATCTTGTACCGACTACGGTTGGGTGCAATTGTCTTCTATGTGTACTGAGTGATTTTCCCTTTCTTTCTTTTGTTCCCTGCACAACAGAAAAAAGATTCTGACCCCACTAAAGGATGCTTTTCTCTTTCTGAAGTGAAGAAGTGGGCCCTTGATGATTTGAACAACACGATTTCCTGGCTGGAGAGTCAAGAAGAAAAGGTAATTCACTATGCGTTTTAGTGGCTCTGTTTTGTCTCTCCATCGAAAATGTATCGACACACACGCATGCACATATGAACCTGTGTGTTTTTGTTGTAATAACTTATGCGTTTTGGGCCGTAAGTTAGTTCGGGGTACTTCCAGGTTCAGAAGCTATGTTTTCCTCAGTAATGAATTCCTTTGGACTATGTGAAATTAGGCTGTACTTATATCTTTTTATCAATCATGATTCATGCTATTTCAAATATGCCAAATAATAAATTATCTTTTTTATCCTTTGCCGTTCTGGCTGAATAACAGAACAGTTTATCCAGTCATCAAAATGTCTCTAGAATTCAAAATAATGTTCCAAAAGAATCTAAAGCGTGTCTTGCTTTTGTCACACGGTCTCAGTTCTTATAAACCTCCATTCTTTTGCTTCATTGTGTGGAAATCCCAATGCTTCTTGCAAAAAGAATAACTTTGTTCTCCTTTCCATTCACAGCCAGAGCCAGATGAGATAAATAAAATAGCAGCTGAGGGGGGTTTTAACTTGTTTGCAGGATGCAATAGATTATCTCGAACAAAAGCAGGTATTATCACAAGAACACATTTGCTTCTGTTGCTTCTTTCGCAGTGCGTTTTGCAATTAAGGCCTTGAGAAAAAGAAGAATCAAAAGAAAACTAAAAAATAAGATAAAAAATAAGAAAGTTATGTTGATTCAGAGGCACATAATTCGCAAGATGGGAGTTTGTTTGTGGGTAGTGGGTAGAAACTCTAGCTTTCTAGCGAACGGACAGTTTAGCATAGGCTCATTGAACTTGAATATCATTCATTCTCAAATCCTTGGAAACAAATATGTAGAGATGTTAGCAAAACGTAGGATTGTTGCTTTATCTCCTAATATTTTATTTACATAAATGTTTATGTAGGATGTCCAGAAAATTACTGAGGAATGGAAATTCGTCCCTCGTGTGGTTGAGGAGTTAGCAAAGCTTGAAGGAATGGGAGAAAATGGCACCTCCATATCTAAAGAGGATCTCTACAAACAGGCCATGGAGTGCAAACGGGTTTATGAAATGGAATTTGACAGTGCAGAAGATGACCCATTTCCAAAGAAGAAGAAAAAAACCGAAGACTGGTGAACAAAAGAGGGTGACTGGTTATGACAGTGATGAAACTATTGAGATGACAGAAGAGGAAATAGATCTTGCTTACAACAATGTAACTTCTAATCTCCTTAAACAATGACTAGACTCTCTCTTGAAGACGAAAGTGGATATTTCTTTTAATCAACTTTGTTTGCTACCTCCCAATTCCTCTTACGTGTCCCTTTTAATGGTGCATGCCACTTTTTTTTTTTTTTACATGAATATGGGAGAATGTTTTTTGTTGATATTATTATTGTATGCGATACTGGATCGTTCATAACAATCTATACGTTCCCTATTTACTCGATCGATTAATGGTTTTGGTTCTTCATCAGCACGGGTTTAGCTTCCTCGTTTTGTATAGGTTCGGGAATGAGTGATTGTTGATCCTTTCTCCTCTCTCATACCGATGTCCGCTGTTGAAGTGCTAGGCATTACCAAGGTAAATGATTTTTTAGTTCGAATTGTCAAATCTATTATTGTACGAATTGGATGGGGTCAAAGTTTCAGGTTGTTTTTGCACTAACGACATATCATGCTCCTTAGGATAGATCATAGATTCACAAATGCCAAGCTATCCTGTGGAACATTCCATCAATGTATTGAAGGTGAAATCAAAGGAAAAGAGGTATGAGTATCATGAAAAGAAAAAAACACGTTTGTTTTTGAAATTGAGAAATGAAAAAAAAAAAACAAAAAACAAAAAACAAAACGAATGATTTTACGCTTGTGGTATATTCACACCCTGTCTCAATTGTTTTGGAATAGAGTTTAAAAAAAAAAAAAAAAATGGTTACACGCTCGTGGTATATTCACATCCTGTCTCAATTGTTTTGGAATAGAGTTTGAAAAAAATAAATAAATAAATAAATAAAACAAAACGAATGGTTACACACTCGTGGTATATTCACACATTGTCTCAATTGTTTTGGAATAGAATTTGAAAAAAAAAAAAAAAAAAAAAAAAAAAAAAACCTAAAAACCTAAAAACCTACATGTCCTTTCTAAATGATTGTTGACTAGGCTTTCAAGCGTTGGTGTATGACGCTTTCGCCCCCGGGTTTTTTGAGATTATGAAGTTGCCCGTAAAATTTTTAACTTTGATAAATTTCTTGGCAAATTTAGAAGAATATTGTTAAATGTTCCAAAATGGATTAACCATGTTAAAATTTGGAAGAAATTGTCTTTATGCATGTGTGACACATGTGGGTGTTTTTGTCTAAACTACAATGTTATTGATTATGTAGCACTATGCAACACATTATTATATTAAGGCTTGATTTGTCAAAATTAAAGTTTAGATGGTAATTTGCTAAATTGTGAAAATTTTAAGAGACAAATGTTATAAACCTTGTGTTTCATCCAAGTGCATTTTACATTTCAAACCACAAGGTCCACACAACGAACCCTTAGAAAACTACAAGTCGTTTTGCGGAGGGGTCAAGATAGCTTGCAAGACAAATATCATTTTGTTGATTATATTCCAGCAAAAAAAAGAAAAAAAAGAAAAGAAAAGAAAAGAAAAAAAGACTATACATGAAAAAAGTACGACAACAATTTGTTCTCTTCCTCAACGACAAGAAAGAGTAACGACAGCAAAAATTCTTAGAGAATCTTGTCGTTCAAAAAATACAATAAACTGCAAGGTATTAAGCGACGCGTCGTTTTATACTGGCAAACTATTCTCACCGGAACATGTTATCTTTTCGTTACAGGAGAAAGATGACATATGTTTTCCCAGGGAATCGAGAGAAAACTTCTAAACGAAAACACCGTTTTGATATTTTTTTTAACGACAACAAATGTATAGTATGAATATTAACGTCGTTTTTAACATAAACGATTACAAATAACACATATCGTCGTATTTACACAAAACCACAACAGCATGCATATCTTCAACTAAATACGACGCATCGGATGAACAAAAAATGTCTGCAGATTCCTTAAACAAAACACGACAACAGACTTCTCAAACATAAAAACGCCAAAGGCCGTGGATCCTTAAGCGATAAACAAAACAGATTTTTTTAGTCAAAAATAAGACCACAGGTTTTTTTTTTTTTTTTTTTTTCCAACAAACGACAACATAAATCTTCCAACAGATAAACAACAAAAAAAATTTTAAACCACAGCAGTGGTGTTTCTTGTTTTGAACAAAAAAACGACAACAAATATATTCATCGATTGAACACGTGGAATTTTACACAGAAAAGACACCATATTTCTTAAACAAAAGAGGCAGCGGATTTAATTAAACCAAAAACGACAGCGGGTATGTTAAACCCAAGCAACAACAGCTTTCTTCCACTAAAAATCACAAACGATTCTTAAACCATAAATGACGTGATATGCAGTCATAAACGACGTCAAACTGGAAGCAGGAACAAATTATTGTTTCTCCTCTCTAAAAGAACACGAGATTTATTCCTTAAAGAGTCCATTTGGATTATAAATTTAAATAGTAAATTTAAATTTCTTTGAGAGAACATATTCTAGAAACAAATTGAAAAATTGTTTAAAAAACGGGAGTATTGTTCGTTAAGGACATCAAAATCCCTGAAGTAGAACGACGTGTCGTTTTTCCTAGAATGACATAAAACCTATAGTAGAAACGACTTTACGCTTTTCTACTAAACATGAATTGGTTTTTATATATTTTTTTATTTTTATAAACCCTAATTAAAATTGATGTGTAGTCAGTTCAGATTTTTTTTTTTTGGATCTATTCGTTTTTCTTTTTCTTTTGCTTTCTTTTTTTTTTTGAAAGGAATGTATTTTGAAAAGAAAAAAACTTTTTTCTTATCTTATCTTAAAAAAAAAAAAGAATTAAAACTCGTAAAAAGAAGATATGAGAAGTTAAGAAAAGAAGAAGAAGAAGAAGAAGATATTAGGTTGTCGTATGAATAATAAGATTTTAGATTTTAGTTTAAAAAAAAAAATTTTTCTGACTTGTTTTTTGTTTTTTTGTTTTTGTATAGTTTTGTTTTTAGCTTTTTTCTTATCTTAAAAAAAATTAGAACCCTTTCAAAAAGACAAATTTAAAACTCGTAAAAAGAATATATGAGAAGTAAAAAAAAAAAAAAAAAAAAAAAGAAGAAGGATAAGTAGCAGAAGAAGAAGAAAATATTGTCGTATGAATTATAAGATTTTTCCTTATAAAATAAAGATTTTAATTTTCAGAAAAAATTTTTTTGCTTTGTTTTTGCGTCTTCCTTTGATAGTAGGGTTGCAGCAGATAAACGCCACCTCTCCCTATCCCTCCTCTTCTCTTCTCCTCATCGCAGGCCTTCTGCTCTTCTTCTTCTTCATATCCTCAGTTACACTCCAACACACTTTCTCTTTCACTTGCACTTTCACTTTCTTTCTCCTCTTTCTTTCTCTCTCCTCGCTCTCTCTCTCTCTCTCTCTTCCTCTGCCACAATGGGTGCCTCTCTCCCTCCAAAAGAGGCCAACCTCTTCAAGCTCATCGTCGTAAGCTCCGATTCCCTCCTCTTTTCTCCCCGCTCTTAATCGCTTCGAGATCGAATTTCGATTTCACTTTCCTCTTTCTTGCGCTAAAAACAGATTAGCAAAAAACCCTAGACTTTTTATTTTTTATTTTTTTTTGGATTTCGTCTGGTGATTGCTTGCTTATTCTCTCTCGGTTCAATGCTTGAAGAATTGATCTAGATGGGAAAAATCGGTGCTCTTTTTCAATCGGTTGTGTGGTTTTAATAGATGTTTAAGTCAACTGCGTGTGGTTTAATTTGGTGAATTGTATCCAATTTCTTGTTATTATGCCGGTAATGCATGGTCGGAAACGATTAGGAAGTTCCTAATTCTGGATTCTTTTTTGTTTAGAGATGATTTCATTGATAAAGTTTTGAACTTTAATATTGGATTAGTTATTTGATTCAAGTGTTTGACTAGGGAGAATTGGGAATTTAAACTGGATAGTGAATAATGGAAATTCTATTCATATTGAATTCCTTCGTTTGTAAGTTGATGCAATGCGGTATATTCCGTGCCATTAAACATATTTTCTTGTTTCAAGTTCAAGTTTTTTTGATTGTTTGAACACTTTAGCTCTGAGTCAAAACTTCAATGAATGGTTCAATGGAGATAATTACGGTTTAAGAAACCAATTTGTGTTTAATTCAGTGATTTTGTGCTTGTTTATGCTGTTATTCGATTAATATCTTGGATTTATCATTGATACCAAAGCTCATATTTGGTTGCAGAAATCATATGAAACGAAACAGTATAAGAAGGGGCTGAAAGCAGCAGACACTATATTGAAAAAGTTTCCAGACCACGGAGGTATTTTCTTCTTCATGCAATTTGTAAATTGGTACTATACAATAAGCTAAGAGGCTAAGGCAGTTTATGTTTTTCATTTCAGTTTTTTTTTTTTTTTTTTTTTTTTTTTTTTTTTTTTTATAAATAATTTCCCTTTTCCTTTCTTGTCATATTATAACCCAAAGGCTTCGTAACAATTTCCTTGAGGGGAAAAAAAATAAAAATAAATAAATCTTGGGACGTCTTTTTCAGGAGTAAATTATTCTAGTCTATCAAAATTTTAGTTTGGACAATTTTTTATGCATGAAACTTAAGTTTATATTGTCCGGATTTAACTACAGAGCTGTAATGGTCATCAGAGTTTTAAATTTATGCTGTCTCATGGTTTCTGTTATTGTTATTCTCAATCTTGGAATTCCTTTGTACAACTAAAGGACTTCCCTTACTTTATTTTTCTGTTTCAATGTTTGTCAGAAACTTTATCAATGAAGGGGTTGACGTTAAATTGCATGGACCGTAAATCTGAAGCATACGAACTTGTTCGTCTAGGATTAAAGGTGGGGATGTTAAGGGTATGAATAATTGCTTTACGCTACTGTTCTGTTTCCAAAATCTTTCTTTTTCTTTAATGTCCGGCTTTTCTCGTCTCTATGCAGAATGACCTCAAAAGTCATGTTTGCTGGCATGTTTATGGTCTTCTTTACCGGTCAGATAGAGAATACAGGGAGGCAATTAAATGTTATAGGAATGCGCTGAGGATAGATCCAGACAATATTGAAATCCTAAGGGACCTGTCACTATTACAGGTATGTTCTTGATTAGGAATGTTCATTTAACCGGTGAAACGAAACCAAAATAATCCCTTTTTCTTTTAAATTTCGTTGATCAGTTTTAATGCGTGTCTAAGTAAATTCCTCTTTCTTATGTATCATTTTTGTTATATAGATTTTCATAACTGTCGTCCGTTTAAAAGATGTCATTTTTTGAATCACGTCCTATGTCTTTTGGATTTCCTGAATTAAGGTAGTTTTTCAACAAGTTTAGTAAAGTTTGTAAATAAATTTGATTGTTAGTTTACACATTGACTTCAGATGCCCAAAATTATTTGACCTTTTAGCACTGACTGACCAAACTAAACAACTAAACTGATTATGTATATTTTGGTTTTCCATCAAAACTTCAAATTAGTCAGACCGACCAAATATAATTCCTATGTTCAGTTTTATTAATAGTTGTTCTCCCCAAACTAACCGTGCACACTCCTTCACAGTGCGGATCTTTCCTCTTATGGTCACGTAATGCTTAACAAACATCTAACAACAAGCTTTTCCCATTTCAAAGCATCTCAATTGTTAGATGTAGCTATCAGTTTCATATTTGTCAATCATGACATTATCATGCATTGTTGTAGTGTCTTTTTGTTTAGTAAATTTTGTTAGTTAGTTATGTTCTTTTCCTTGTGTTATTTCAGCTAATGATGGCTGTTCATCCATCGTGTTGCAGGCCCAAATGAGGGATTTGACAGGTTTTGTTGAGACAAGACAACAGCTTCTGTCTCTAAAACCAAATCATCGTATGAATTGGATTGGCTTTGCTGTTGCCCACCATTTAAACTCAAAGTATAATTTGATCCTTTTGATCATGAAACTATAAAAGTTTTTTTTTTCCTCCTATTATTTAGCCCCTTCTTGTCTTCTGGTTATCATCGATGTGACAACTTTAAATGTTTTCTTGTTAGTCCCTCCTAGTGAGTTATTCTCATACAAAACAATTAATAAGTTGCCAAACCTTTTATCATTATAATATCCAACGAGTAGAATTTTGGGCTTTGAATCCTAATCTCAAATTTGGTAAAGATATTTGTCGTTCAAATATTACTTGTGGCAATGATTATCCTATTGGTTCTTCAAAACTCCTTTTCTTTCTTGTTTTAGTTCAGTTTTTTTCTTTAAAAGAAAACTTTTTTCCAAGTGTTTTTTTCTCATGTAACTACATGCTTCAATGATTCCTCTTGAAAATTGTGTTGCTAGCACTTCTTTTGGGCCTTATATTTTGGATGTTTAATTTGGACGATAATAGTTGGGTACACTAAACGTTTTTCTTTTTTCTCGTTAGTGCTATAAAAGCAGTTGAAATTCTTGAAGCATATGAAGGTACACTAGAAGATGATTTTCCTCCTGATAATGAACGTTGTGAACATGGGGAAATGCTCTTGTATAAGGTATTGCAGCTGGTAGCTTCTGTAGATGGCTCTTTCTGTTTGATAACAATTGAGACTGGATAAACAGTTGTTCATAGTGGTGAATTTTTAGATCGTCTTATTAATCAAACAGGAGTTCTTATTTCTATATATGTTTTCTAGGTTTTTCCCACTCCTTACTTGTGGTTGGTTTTATTGTTTCCTTGGTTTCTGAAGGCCTGCTAACGTCCAAATTTTCAATTTGCATTATGTTTGATTCTTATGGATCAATAAATGGTTCTATTCTTTTTTAAATTGTGAATGAAAAAAAGTAATAGGTTTTCTGCCCTCTCAAATGGTTCTGATATTTGTATGCGTCATTTGTCTATCCAGATGTCATTGCTAGAAGAATCTGGTTCTCTTGAGAGAGCTCTTGATGAATTGCACAAGAAAGAGTTGAAAATAGTAAGCTTTAGCCACTAATTTCTTTTAAATATTTGCTTCATTGTTGGGTATGAGCATGATGATCTTCAGTACTTATAATCACTTTTGTGTTTCAAGGTTGATAAATTAGCCTACAAAGAACAAGAGGTTTCTCTTTTGGTCAAACTTGGTCGCTTTGAAGAGGGTGCTACTTTGTACAAGGCTCTACTTTCCATGAATCCTGACAATTACAGGTGATTTTTGGTGCCTAGGCTGAAATTTATGCAATTTATGAAGATTTAGAACATTGTTCTTAATTTCATTCTGCGGTCATGGATATGCCTGTAGATGATAAGTTGTTATCTATGTTATTATAGAGACCAGCATTCTCTCTCTCTCTCTCATGGCTGCATGCATGTGGCACATGCCCTGTTTTTGTGCAGTGTTAGCTAATGTGTTTAGATTGTGAACTTTCAGATACTATGAAGGCCTTCAAAAATGTGTTGGGCTCTATTCAGAAAACGTACAGTATTCATCTGATCAAATTGAGCAGTTGGATACATTGTACAAATCGCTTAGGCAGCAATTCAATTGGTCATCTGCTGTCAAGGTAAAATATTACCTGCTCTTATATTTTCATAAAAATTTGCCGTTGTCTTTCCTTTAAATGGAGTCACTCTTTCTTTGAATATAAGGTTCACTGAACTACTTACCCAAACGTTGGGTCTACTACCATGGTCGAGTAGATTCCAGTTTTTTTAAGTTCCAAGATCTTTGTTCTGCTATATTCTGTAAATTTTGTACACTAGGTCCAAGATTATGTTTTATCTGATTTTGATTCTATGTTTGTTATGTGGTTTATTAATTCCCATGCCATGTTAGGTAATTTATGTTCAAGAAATTGATCACATTAATTTTGAAGATGGGTGAACTCTAAGAATTATAGAGTTGGACCTTGGAATGTTAGAATAAGGATACAGACTTCTGCATTCCTTATATTAATTCTCATGGATCAATATCCCTATTTTCATCTCATTTTAGACACAAGCTTAGGTAAATGGCATCTACGTTGCAGGGGAAACTCTTAGGTGAGAAATGGTGAGGTAAATCGTGTTTTGCCAGGAACTTTTCTTTATCTTGCAACTGTTTCTGTTCTGTTGTTATCTTCAGCATCAGAATCACCCTCAGCAGAATCATCTCTATTATTATTTGTTCTTGATGGCCTCATTGTTGTTAGTTTCTTTAAAAAAAAAATGACGAACTTTTCATAATTTCCATTGAAAATCTCTTGGAATGATTTAGAGAATACCACTCGACTTTCTCCAAGGTGACAAATTTCGAGAAGCAGCAGACAATTACATTAGGCCTCTCCTTACCAAGGTAATTGTGGTTCATTTCATAGTACCCTGATTGGTCTTATCGTTTTTTTTTTTTTTTTTAACCTACGTTTTTTATGCTTTCAGGGTGTTCCTTCATTATTCTCTGATCTTTCTCCTTTGTACGATCATCCTGGCAAGGTTAATTTTCTTCTTTTGACTATTTGATAAATCCATGTGTGGAGTTTTTTAGAACGCAGTGAAATATCAGCTCAGTATGTTTTAAAACTCATGTTTTGGCACTGTTTTGCAGGCTGATATTCTGGAACAACTTATTCTTGAGTTGGAGCATTCAATTAGGACAACTGGTCGATATCCGGGGAGGTAAGATAAACTAAAGCTTCATTGTATTGTAATGTTGCAGGTTCTCAAGTTAAAGTGGAATTGAGCGTCTTTTATTATACCGCTACTACAGCGTGGTTTCATATCCTTAAGCTGTTTGGTATCTTTTCTTGTTGATGTCGTTTTGTTTTTGTGTTTACTCTATATGCAGGGAAGAAAAGGAACCTCCTTCGACCCTATTGTGGGCCTTATTCTTGTTAGCACAGGTTAGCCACCATTGCTTTTGAAGTTTTTACTCTTCCTCTTGTATATTTCTTGTAATTTGTTTTTGCTTATATATTCTGTGTGAATGCAGCATTACGATAGACGAGGACAATATGACCTTGCTCTTTCTAAAATTGATGAGGCCATTGCGCACACTCCAACTGTGATTGATTTGTACTCTGCCAAGGTAGGTTTATGATTGCTAATGTAATTTCTTTTGTTTGTATTTTTTACTTGCAACAGATTTAGATAATTGCTTCATCTGCTACTTCTATTATGTTTTTGGAGTCTGATGTATTGATCAAGTACGGACAATTATTGTAGTTATCTTTTGTAAATGACAGTTTTCACGTGTCAATATTACTACACAAGATGTCCGAATTTATGGTTATACATGCATCCATGGGTACATATTGTAATATCACCTCTGTATTTGCTTGATTTATTTTTGAACTGAACCATAGCTTCTTTTTTAAAATTTTCAGAGCCGGATTTTGAAGCACTCAGGTGATTTGCCTGCTGCTGCTGCATTGGCAGATGAAGCTAGATGCATGGATCTTGCAGATCGTTACATAAACAGTGAATGTGTTAAGCGTATGCTTCAGGCTGATCAGGTACTGAAGCTGTCTTTTTTGTCATTGATCTTGTTGCTTCCTTGTGGCTTCTAAATGCATCAGATGTGTTTCACGTTGTGTTTTATTCTCTCTTATTCCCGTCATTTGGAAAAATAAATTGATTTCCCTTCTTTTTTACAGGTGGGTTTAGCTGAAAAAACTGCAGTGTTGTTCACTAAAGATGGAGATCAACACAACAACCTGCATGACATGCAGTGCATGTGGTCCGTCTCCACTTACTTACTGGAATTATTTAATTTTCAAAGCTGAGGTTTTGGTAGTCTGCTTATAAGTAATTTCTGCATTTGTTTCTGAAGGTATGAGCTAGCGTCTGGTGAAAGTTACTTCCGCCAAGGTGATCTTGGACGAGCTCTGAAGAAATTTTTAGCCGTGGAGAAGCACTATGCAGATATTACTGAAGATCAATTTGACTTCCATTCTTATTGTTTAAGGAAAATGACATTGCGTACCTATGTTGAAATGCTTAAATTCCAAGATCGGCTACATTCACATTCGTATTTTCACAAAGCGGCCACTGGTGCCATCAGGTGCAGTATTAACATTGGCTCTATTTATTAGTTTGATGATTCCTGATGAAATGCTAATTATCTATCAAATTCAAATGGTCCTTCATTGACGCTTCATAGAATAATTCTCTAAATTTTTATAGGACATTTATTTCTTGTTCTGTATCAGTTAATGATGTGACGTTTACCTGCAGATGCTACATAAAGTTGTATGATTCTCCGTCAAAGTCAACAGCTGAAGAAGATGATGATATGTCCAAGTTGCTTCCTTCTCAGAAAAAGAAATTGAGGCAAAAACAGAGAAAAGCTGAAGCTCGGGCAAAGAAAGTACTGTAGTTTGTTCCTGTTGCTTATCGTGCATTTCTCTTTTATTTATTTTCGTCTTAATAAATAGCTCTTTTATAGGAGGCCGAAGGAAAAAATGAAGAATCCAGTGCCAGTAATGTCTCTAAGACTGGGAAACGAAATGTTAAGCCTGTTGATCCAGATCCACATGGCGAAAAATTGTTGCAGGTTCATTTTAACTTCAATTATTCCCAAACTTCCTTGCAGATTTTTCCATAACCTTGGAGTTGTATGTCTTGCATGTGGAAAATATGGCCCCTCATACTTCTCTGTGTCTATTCAGGTTGAAGATCCACTAGCAGAAGCGACGAAGTACTTGAAGCTGCTCCAGAAGAACTCCCCTGATTCATTAGAGACACACTTACTTTCTTTTCAAGTGAATGTGAGAAAACAGAAGGTTTTACTTGCCTTTCAGGTATACTTTTGTTTAAGTGTGTAGCTAGAGGCCTATATTTTCGGATGACTGTTGCTTTGTGGTTTCATAACGTCAATGGAAAAAGAAAAACTAAATTTGAACCATTGACATTTGTTTAGTTGAGTTGTCCTTAAAAAAAAATGTATCTTTAATCCCTTTTTTATTTTTTATTTTTTTTGGAAAAAAACCTGTAGGCAGTAAAGCAGCTACTCAGATTGGATGCTGAACATCCAGATACACATTGCTGCTTGGTATGTGTCTTTGTATTCCATGTGCCAGAGTACTGTAAATATCACAATTAGTTTGTGGTGCTCTGTTATTCCCTGTGGGTTTATTGTGATTTGTGAACTTCATTATTACAGATTAAATTTTTCCATAAAGTGGACTCAATGGCTGCTCCAGTTACCGATGCTGAGAAACTGATTTGGAGTGTCTTGGAAGCAGAACGCCCAGCAATAAGGTTCTCCTACATTTACTCCCTCCCCACTCCGACTCTCGGTCTTTAATGTTTCAGTATGTGTAGTTTTACTTCAAAAAAGTACTCAATGTTTCTTTTGATTGTCTAGTCAATTGCACGGGAAATCTCTGATCGAGGCAAACAAGGTTTTCTTAGAGAAACATCAAGGTGATTATCAGCCTTTGCCTTTTATATCCAATGTGGTCTTATTGTTTTTTTTTTGGTATCATTTGGCTTACATTTTGCCCCCCTTCTTTTTTGGGTTTCTACAGCTTCCGTGATGCATAGAGCTGCAGTTGCAGAGATGCTTTATGCTTTACAACCTGACAAGAAACCTGAGGCTGTCAGGTTAATTGAAGAATCAACAAACAATCCAGTGCCAACGTATTAGACTTTCTTTGTTTTTTTGCGCATTGTTTTCACGAGTTTCAACTTTGCTCCGTGTATATCTTAATTTATTGAACTTAAACATGTCCTTGTCATGTCAGTAATGGAGCACTTGGACCAGTCAAGGAATGGAAACTCAAAGATTGCATTAGAGTCCACAAACTCCTAGAAACAGTTCTTCTTGACCAAAATGCTGCTCTGAGTAAGTACCGAAATCTACAGTTGCTGTTCATGTCATGTTTAACATATTTAGCAGCAATGAATGTTATGGTTTCACTTGTGTATCCAAGCGGCTTGTTGCCATTGCATCATTTCCTTTTTCATGCGAGAGATTAGATACTATTTTGATATTGGGAGCTTCAGTGATGAGATACTATTTGGTGGTCTTTATATATTCGGTTTATTTAAGTCCTAGCCCCTTGTTTGAACGACTTACCTTAGAAACATGCTAAAGTATATTACTCAGTCATCTTATGTGCAGTGTCCCATCTCATAGTTGTTAACTAGCCCGGCATCCTTTTAAGGGGACATTTTATTTTCCATTTTTCGGTCAACTTCATTCTTTTGCATGTTTCTTAGGTAGTGTTTCAGTAGAAGATGTTGGATTTTAAAATTAGGGAATTAGGGTTATTTGATCAAAGTGATTCAGGCATCTCTAAGAGGTAAAATAATTACTTTGTTGTAGGATGGAAGGAGCGATGCACCGAATTCTTTCCTTACTCAACATACTTTGGGGGCAGACTCAGCTCTGCCGTGGCCAACTCTGTGCACAACCCAAGTAAGAATTCAGAAAACGGGAGTACCGACCATTCAGGTAGCTCCCTTGCACCAAATGGAAAACTCGAGGCATTTAAAGACCTTATCATCTGACCATGATGCTGAACTGGAAGTTAAGTTGAAGCATTTGCATATTCAACCTTCTTGATGGTGGATCGTGAACGAATCTCTAGCCACAGCTCATAAACATAATACTCGGAAGAGAGAAGGTTGCAGCACATTCGAAGAGAGGACGGTGCGGGTTATAGTGATTCCATTTTTAACTTTCCTTTTGAGATCAGATCCCTACCTCACCAATTGTGAAATGTATTCCGTTCGCAAATGTGTATAATCTACTTTTCATTGTGCTTGTAGGGTTGATTTTGATTTTTTTTTTTCTCCCTTTCTCTCGCTTCCCTTTTAACTAACTTAAAGAAGATCACAATTGAGTGAGATCATAGATGGGGGTGGTTCATGTGATTTGCTCCTAGATTTCCAATTCACTTCAGGTCGATGGAAGAGCTAAAAATTTTCGTTTTTGTTTTCATTTTGATTTTCATTTTAAGTTGATTGTTCTAGATCCGGCCAGCACAGATACCGGGAGCATGTTGTATTATGCCCATTTCATTGACTTGATTGGTATGTACAATCAGCAAATTATGTGAAAAATTTTGCCATGGAATTCATAAATTATATATTTCACTAGTTAAGCGTTGTGTTATGTGAATCTCTTTGGAAGATTGAGAGGAGTCCTGCAATTCTGATATTTCCATCTGTTTTAATGGAATTTGCTCGAGGATTCCATAGTTCGTCGTTATATTCATTTCAAAAAAATGAGAAGGTGATCAAGGATAAATTTAAAAAGATAATATTCAATTGGAGGAGGAAATTATCTTTTGACTTTTAAATGGGGCGGGGCGGGGTGTTCAGAAACTCGCCCGCCCACCCGTCCCATTCACATCCCTTGGAGAAATGATGCATACTAAATTTTGATTTACTATCTTGGATTGGTTTTATTCTAAGTCGTCATTATATGCGCCTCCTTCACCAAAAACTTTTCCTTCGGGTGTTGGGAATTTGCTTTGTAAAAACAAGTGATCTCAATCGGACATGAATTGGACAAAGATTCAGCTAATTTTGTCATTTGCTTGTGTTTGTTTATGTATTCATTTAATAATATCATGCCATATTTAATTAAGATGATTTTTTAATTGATGTAACGAGATATTTTAATTAAAATAACATTTTTAGTTGACATGCCATTGAATTATACAAAGAGAATAAAAAAAAGTGGGAATCTAGAAACGTACAACCTTTTCTCGGTACTTTTCTTTCCCTTTTCTTTTCTTAACTTGAGTAGGAAAATTCAATTGCTAAACTATGGTGAATTTATTGATGAGCAAAGCCTGCGACCTCCATTATAATAATTTCTCGTACACAAAATAACAAAAAAAGTAAGAAAAAAATATATATTTTTCATTATATAGCCAGTAGTGGGATCAAAAATCTTTGAAAGTACCCCTTACTAATATGATAGGACACTCACTAGACTCTTAAGTTGGTCCAACGATGAGATGAGAAACGTCTCAATTTTTCACAAAGCTCCATAAAAGTCAAAACGGAGAGTTGAGGAGGAACTCAACCTCTTTCAACAACTAGAGATTTAGGTACAACTGATCTGCGTATTCCCCTTTTTATTCTTGGCCTGATCTACCAGGACTAGCGGTCCCATCAGCGTTTTCTGCAATACAACAAGATTTCTAAAGAATTTCCATTACCCCCCCCCCCCCGGGCTTGAAGTTCCTACGGGGTTTGAAAATTCAGGGACAGCTTTAACCATCACCAAAATCTTTTCCGTGGTCCTATTGTTGGCTGGAGTCTCTGGCCGCTGGCGAAGCATCGCCATTCTCGCCAAGTTCAGTTTTACAAAGAGGGCATGATGCATTGATTTTCAGCCATTTGTCTACACATTCGACGTGGAAGACATGAATACATGGTAACTCCCGCAGCTCATCATTATCTGCATATCTTGCCAAGCAAATACAACAAACCTGCAGCAGATTTATGGATAACAAGAACAACTTAGCTGGCCCATAAATAAACCTAACATTGAGGAAAATCATATGCAAACAATTAATCAAGTCCTTAATTGTTAACACTTTTTTTTGGTCTTCTGTTTTGTTTTAAAAGAAAAAGAATGATCTTCTCAAGACTTTGCAAAACAGGATCTTCACGCTTCTTTTCACTTTGAAAATGAAAGATTAATTATTACTACGCGAGGCCTAAGCTTTTGGGGACATCCTATCCACAAAGCATTTCATAAATCCAGCTATGAAATATGATTTTCCAAATTAAGCAACCACTAAACAGAGGCATCTCATAAGATGAATCCAGTGTCAAATAGTGTAAAACTGATGTTAGCAACCTACATAAAACAAAAAATCTTATGCTCAGTGCCGTTTTGTTGAAAATCTTAAGAGCTTAAATTTGGTTCTTTTGGGGTCTAACCACAAGATTTGCTTATCTTATTGCTTCAATTTCGTAACACCACCAAAAAAAAAAAAAAAAAAACGAGAAGAATGGTAATGTATCTACTCACCGCATCTTCTCCTGATATCTCACGCTCCTTTTCTGTCCCTGCAGCCAAGATCCCACCTTCACCTACTCCAGAATCAAGCTCCTGATCATTAGCATTTGAGTTTTTTTTTAACTTGAACTTGTAGACTGGCAGGGAATTAATTATATCAACGGTGGCTCCCCTTGTCTGAGAAAGATCCTCCCGGATGCCAAGCACAGAAATTATGCAAGGCAAGCAGCAACAAATTGTTGCACATAGTATGAAAGGCATTGCGTATCCAATGCAACTAAAGGTAAGGAACACTATGCATAACCTGCGAGGAAGCCATTATATTGTTAAGTGACTCGTTCTTCCCAGTAAAAATAAAGAACGAATGATAGTAATAAGTACCTATACAATTTAGGGGCATCAGAGGGAGAAGAGTGACCTCCAAAAATCCACACATTGCCCACAACAAACCACACAGCAAAGAAGCAATCCAACGCCATCTTGAAATGGTCCACTAAGCCGTTGAGTCTACAAAATAGAAGCAACTTCTGGTTCAATATATAGTCCATATAAGGAGTCCCTACACTGCTCCCTAAAAAGATTTGTAGTATTGAAAAGAAAATTACGAGTAAAGGAGAACCCAATCTGGACCGATAGTGATTTCAGTAAGCTTAATACCATCCATGATCATATAATCAGCATCTAATGGAAAATATCTATTGTAATATTGAAAAGAAAATTACGAGCGAAGGAGAAACCAATATGGTTTCAGTAAGCTTTATACCACCCATGATCATATTATCAGCATCTAACGAAAAAAATAAGGTAAAATGAGAAATGAAAAACATTTATGGTAAAAGTACCGTGTACTTAAGGGTCTCGTAGATTGAGTGTTCCTCGTGGCTGTTTCGGAAGTTTGATTATTTTCTTCATCTGATGCTTGATTAACTAAGATAGCTGTATAAGAAGTTAGTTCAGGAGTGTTACTTTGTGAAGAAGAGCCTTGATGAGATCGAATGGACTCTTGTTGAGTATCCTGATTGCGATTACGATATCGCCAGTAGAGAACAGGAAGCATTGCAACACAACCGGATGCATAACCAACAACCCAAGCAAAAAGCGGGGCTTGGGGATTTTCATCTCTTGACAAAGACAGAACAACTATCGATGCTATAATCTGGCTCACAGTTACAGCTAGCTCAACAGAAATCCATAACCCAGAATTCAAGGGGCTCCTACGGCGTCGACTGTATCCATCACCTCTCCTCACAAATGTGGAATTCCTCGAGTTCAACCTGTTTGTGGAAGAGGATGCAGCCTGATAAGTAGGGACATTTGTACTGCCCGATTGTCTGTCAACACGAGGAGGCACGTTGGTTCTTGGAGGTTGATCATCATGAGATGAGCTTGACGAAGCATCATCATTGCTAGTCACATCAATTATGTGCTCACGACTAGTATGGCTTTCCATTCGCTCCGGTAACAAAGGGTATTGATCAGTTTGGGTCTCAGTATTTGGTTCCAGGGACGAAACATCCATCTAAGTCCACTAACCAAATTAGAAGGTGAGAAAGCATAGATTGGAAACTATGAAAATTTTCAACTTATTCTTTTATCCCCTATATCTCCTTCCCAACAAATAAAGGCAAAGAACAAAAAAAAAAAAAAAATCCTATTTCACATTCAGATTGAGTTGCACCAAATACCTGGTCACCTGATATACAAGGCTCAACAACCGCTTTTTGTTTCATGTATGAACTGCACAGAACCAGAACCAGAATTAATTTCTCTAATTAACCCAAAAAAAACCAAACCAAAATTAATTCATATTTTCTCTGGTAAGTAAAAAGTATAATATTATGCTGCAAGCTAATAAATTGGGCTTATAATTCTTATAATAAAGAAAATCAAGAACATGGCAATCTACTTTCAGATTTTACAGAGAGAAAGGAACAAATGGGATTGAAGTGTTAGCAATCACCACCTAGTTCATGAAAAACTGCAAATGGGCTTCTCAAAGACTCAAACATATGATCAAATTTACACCATTGGAGACAAAATAAGCAAGTCAATGCACCAAAAAAAGCCTCAAAACACAGAGACCCACCAAGTGAGAAAACCAAAGTTAATAGTCCAAATCCACAAAATCAAAGCCGTCCATCAAGCTCAAGCGCAAAAACCCATTTAGTCCAAAACCCCATAAACTCAAAAAAGCAACTAGAAATCCACGCAACTCGAGAATTTCCAGATGCTTTACTACTGTACCAATCGAATCGACCAATGACAAGAATTGCAGAAAAACTGGAAACCCACTAAACAAATTTTCAAATTAAGCAAGAAACAGCAAGGATCAGAGAGCAGTCGAAACCCTCAGCCCAGATATAATCAGTTAAAACAAAGCATTAATTCAACGGAAAAGGACAAAAAAAATATGTAAAAAAAAAAATACGCACCATGTATTCGAAATCAAATAGCGGACAGATAGATGCACGAGAGCGTATGTGTCGAGGATTCCGAGCTGACTTTTCTTTCTTTTCTTATCTTCAATTTTTTTTTTTTTTTTTCTCTTGTGGATTCTTCAGATTTTCCGGAGAAAATATACAGCATCAGCTTTTGTGCTCCATTGCTCACGCAAGCTCTCTCTCCTCTCTCTCTCTCTCTCTGAGCAGTAAAACGTTGAGATCACATTTGAGCTGTGGCAGTGACAGAAAGAAGCTTTTGGACCGTTGGATTAGTAGGTGTCATATCATCATTGTGGCTGTCCGTGATCGTACGGTCGTCGCTCACTTGATTTGGTTTTCGGTTTAGACTTTAACTTCTCGGGTGGGCCCAACAAACAGTTAAGATGGTTTAAGACCGTTCGATCTGTGGAATTCTGTATTAATTCTTGGGGCGACTCATTTCCGGTGCTTGATCCGACGCTGGAGATCAAATTTGTAAAGACCTCGATTTTTGACCGTTGGATCACCTTGTGGTTTGATCCGAGGCTGGATTTCCGTTTTTGGGAAATTCAAACAATCAGAATTGGTTACAAAAAACATGGTTTCTGACCGCTGATTCATCAAAGGTTCAGATGATATATATATATATATATATCTATATATATATTTTGGGAAGGAAAGATAAGATATTTTTTGGATAATGGGAAAGATAATTTAGCCTTGGCCTTAAAATATTCAGTCTTATTACACCCATATGGGTATATGAGATGATAAAGATGTGATAAGTCTTTGTTAGATATCTTTTATTCGTATATTAAGGTTTAATTTTATTGTATTCTCTTACAACCTATTCTAGTTTCGACGGTTAAAACTTGATTTGATGATGTCATGTATATTTAGGTAGACGATTAAGAGAAACTAATATAAACGACATGTCTTTATCATATCTTAGAAAATGATCCTGTTTGTGGGACTAAAAATCCTGAAAATAAATGGGTCTTCCAAGATCCTTCCATTTCTACCCTTATTTATATATTCAGCCTTATTGTGAGAACGATGTGACATCTTTATGTATATTTTTCTTTAAAAATATTACTTAGATACAAACGACACATCGTCTGCACGAGAAACGATGGCAAACTATATAAGAAAACTATATGTCGTTTTCCATATTTAACGACAACAGGATTGACTGTCATTTTATAAACATGTCGTTTGTTGGTTAGAGAAGGGGCACTGCCCTCCTTGTCTTTAGCTTTTCTAATTGTTAAATTGCTTCGTTGAAGTAGCATTTACTGCTGCAAAATAAATCGATTTTAAAATTGGATAACGTATTTGATAATGATGAATATGATCAATTACGAATCTGATCAATTACTCTCATATTTTTTAGCAGAGATATGCATTGTCCTAAACCTATATTTCAATATGTCGATTAGTCCTTATCTTTTTAGTCATAAGGTTCACTTTTCATTAATTAGTCTATTAACGGTAATTATTTATTAGCTAAGTAAATTATTTATTAACTAAAACACTGATTGTTAACAATGACTGAGTGAGATATACTTTTTGCATTTCACTTGAAAATTTTTCCTAATTTATATCCTATCATAATATATATCTATTATATAAATGGGTAAATGTTCTTTTTCATTGTAAATAACGAAAATGTCCAAAACATTATTTTAATTCGTAGAAGATGAATGTCATGTTCGTTTAGTTCTTAAACAATTGCAAAAAAAAAAAAAAAAAAAAGAAAAAAAAAAAAAAGGGAACAAAACAAAACAAAACAAATTGCAAAAATTAGATAACAAATGACACCTCGTCTGGGCGAGAAAGTAAACGTTCAATGGAAACGACATGTCGTTTTCGATAATATAAACTAGACAACATGTCGTTTGAATGTTAGCGAAGAGAAAATACTCCTACGAATCAAAATAATATTTTTATCTCTTTATCATGCAAATGCCTATAATATCTTCTCTGTTCGTAGAATTAATCAGTATAATTTTTTTTTTTTGAAAGATGAACACGTTTTCTTGAACAAATGCAAAAGATGTACTACAAAAGTACAAACAACACATCGTCGACGTGAGAAACAACAATAAACTTTCAATAGAAGCCACATATCGCCTTTTGGATTAAACAACAAGAACCTTACATGTCGTTTTCTTTGGAATAAGATTGAACGACAAAATACTTTTCTTTTCGTTCATCAACTGCAAGTTGTTTTCATACTAAACGACAGAAAACTTTCTAAAGAATAACATGTCGTTCTTACAACAAAACGGCAATGAGGTTTACAAGCAAACGACTTTTCTTGTTTTACTTGAAAAGATAGAAAGCAATCTTGGACACGGCATGTTCTTCATTTAATTGAATGATAACACATTACAGACAACAAAAAAAATGTTGTTGTTAATGTAAATGCAAGAAAGATTGAAACTTACATAGCATATAGCATTCATCAATCAAAGATCAATTGTACTTTTATATCCAATTTACAAAGCGCATGTCGTTTCTTTTGAAACATAGATGAAACGACGGTCAAGAAAAAAAAAAACAACACGTCATTTGAAATGAGCGAGAAAATACGATTTTAATATTTATTCGTGATGTCAAATTTTTCTTTAGTTGCAAGCTGGTAATTGCTACCCTCACTACATGTGATCTCACATTTTATTTTTTTCCCCTCAATTATCACGAAGGTATCTTATTATTATAAAATACAAAAAAAGTTACATTGTAATTTTAAAATGTGATATCCGACCATTATAAAGTGCTTTTTTAAACACAAAACGTCATTTTTATCCTTCAGTTAATTAACCTCAAATTAATTTCTAACAAAACATATTTAAGAGATCCTAAGAATAATCATATAGGAACGATTTGAATAAAACTAATTTGTACACCCGACTTTCAATAAAACAATTTGAAGGTCACAAAACATATTTAAAAGATCCTAAGACAAATCATATATGAGATATAAATGAATCATTTACTTAATAAATTTGATATAAATGAATCATTTATCTGATAAATTTGTTATTAATTGTAAACATTTTAAAAACCTATCATTTATTTGAATATTTTCTAAAAACTACTATTTAATAAATAATCATCAAATTCAAAGTTTGGATGCCATCAAAATACTAGCAATCAAGAGAGAAATTGATCTAACTGACAACACGACTCTGGAATTTGGAGATGATCCAAACCGTTAAGAACGTAACCTAAACCGCCATCAAGTATACTATGAAATTTGAAGACGATTAGAGGAAGATCATCGTTGAATCTTTGCGTTCTCCTCACCTACAAAATGATATTTTCTTTGCCTCCTCTCTTTTTCTCGCTGCTTTTCGTTTTCTTTTTGTTTGCACCCACATATGTCTTGAACTCCGTACGTACATGTACAGTGTACAATGTACACCAACTCTCAAACACCGGCACACGTTATTTCCTTTTCTTTCATTAACTTGCCCTTTTTTTTCCCCCTATTTTTAATTTACAAATGGAGTGAGTCCCACCATCTCCACGTGGAAGGGAGGGGATCACAGCCAATGGAACCATTAATGAAAAATAATTAAGATTAAAAGAAAGAAAAACATACAAAGCACGTGTTATATAAATATATTGTTTACTCTCTTTATGCTTGATGATAGCTCTAGAAATTCAGTTAGTTAAAAGACTTGCATTTATAGCAAGTAAATTGGGTAGGCATGCAGTGCATTTATTTTGATGAGGGGTTAAATAGACGGCACAGCATTGACGGGTAAACGTATAAGTCCAATATTAAATATGTTCGTTCATGATATGATACGACAACTTATCATTAACAGTGCATAGTATGATGCGATACGATTAAAAAAAAAAAGTCTACTTCTTGTACACGTAATACAGTTTTTAAACAAATTTTTTCTTAATTAGTTTCATGCCAGACAAGGAATTCTTTTTTCTCTCCACTAGTTGGAGAGATATCTGCTAACCATTGTCGATATTTTCACAATGTTTTTCATGTTTTGACGTCTCGATGTGGAAACTGAGAAGGTTATTCTTTCCAAAGTATCCGTTAAATATTCACAATAATTAAAAAATATCCCCAATGTCGACGAATATCCGTGAGTATCTAGGATATACTTAGATAGGTTCATATGATGTCCAAAAATCCCGAAAAAATTTTAATTTTTGCAAGACTTGAACTTTTGTAGCACATTTTGTTTTGTTTTTTTGTTTTGTTTTGTTTTTGTTTTGTTTTTGTTTTGTTTGTTTTTGTTTTTTGTTTTTTGTTTTTTGTTTTTTGCAATAAAATAAGACAACATTCTTCAACCATAACAAAAAAATAATTTTCATGACTAATTTTTTATTTCAAATAATTTGTTTACTTTGTGAATGTTGAGATCAAGATCAGAACTTATCTAATACTTTCCAATATGCTAGAATCTTCTTTTGGTATTAAAGACTCTTGAAATTTGTATGTACTCTATTATGTTTGGCACTTAAATTTTATCTACTTCTATTGTATTGTATGCTGTTTGTAAGGAGAATATAATATCAAATTGAAATTATGTATAATTATGGTGATTTCCTAATTATGCACTCTGTGACATAAATCTCATATTTGATAAAAAAAAGTATTACTTTTATTACTAAATTAGTTGAGAATAAGTAATATTGATTTTTTTTTCCTTACATTTTGTAAAGTTCCAGTAAAAATTATAAATTTTTTTTTCTAAATGTCTATTATTTTTTCTCGAGAAAACCATTGACATCGTCCGTAAATTAAAAACTCTACAACTCTATCGACATTGAGATTTTTCTTGACATGTATTTTTTTTAATTTATTTTTGCAGCTATAAATAACAGGTTTGAAGAGTTTGGTCGGAAATCAGCTGGGAAACTTGATCAGAATACTAATTACGTTGGGAGATTGATGAAGGGCGGGCTTGTTTTCCTGCAAAATTTCTTGGTTAGATCGTGCGAGTTAGGACCCGATTGCAAAATGTCCATTGGAGCCTTAGTTAATCTTTTACAGGTAATTACTTATTAGTACTTGTACACAAAATGAATCCTGTTAAATTTATCGATCAACCACATATATATATATATATATATATAAATATAAAAATTATGCGTACATGAGTTGTGACTGTGATCATCAAACAAACCCCTTTTACCAAATCTTTTTTCATACTTGCGAAGGAATCTTCACTGAACCACTTGAAAAGCGTGGGGATCGTGGTGGAGGGCCTCGGATCGACGGTGGAGATGAGCAGACGGAGTTTGATATGAGTTGCCTCCAGGATGCATGTTGTAGTTGATATCTATCCTTCATGGTAACCTGTCTTCAAAATTTATGTACGAGATGATTGACGATGCTCAACACCAAATTGCATAACTTACTTTTTATTATTTGCGATGTTTAGTACCACTAGTGTTTATTTAATTTTCTATATTTTTGAAAATTAAAAGTCAAAATTTACACACGAAAAAAAAAAAAGGAAAAGAAAATTTACTATATGCTTTCGTAAATATGTTTTAATTTCTTATTCTTTACCATACTTTTTTTTGGTAGTGAATTTATTTTTTGTTGAAATATTTTGTGAAAGGGGCGATGTGGTTCAAGTAGAGACTTGGGTATGTGCTTCAGGAAGGAACGGAGTGCGCCGAGACTGGCTTATCCGTGATTACAACACAGGCGAATCTCTACTTCGAGCAATCTGGTTGAAATGACATTCTTTTAAATTATTTTGTGATCAAAATATGATCACATAACATATATATTTTTTCATATATAAATAGAAACGAGGAACTAAAGTCTTCACTTATCTATAACTAATATATAGAAAAGCGCAATATCTATTACTGTGCAAGGCATTTTCATCCAAACGGTTCGTTTTGGATGAAAATGTTTTGTATTTACTTTTTAGTCTTTCAATTTTTTTTTTATTTTAGCCCTTTTTTTATTTTTTTACAATTTAGTCCTTTTTAAGTCCTTCGATTTCCTTTTTTTTATTTTGGCCCATTTTTTTTATTTTTTATAATTTAGTCCTCTTTTGTATTGGACAAAAATGTTTTGTATTTGCTTTTTAGCCATTCAATTTTCTTTTTTTTTTATTTTGGCCCAATATTTTTTAGTTTCTTACAATTAAATCCTTTTTTGTATTGATCAATTTTTTCCAGTTTAGTCCTTTTATCTTTTTTTTTTTTAAATTATTTTTTCATGCCTCTTTTTTTCTGGGTCCTTTTTTTTGTGGGCCTATTTTTTAAATTATTATTTTAAATTTTATGTATGTAGATAAAATTTTTAAAATGCATCTAACATGTACATAGCATATGCTTTAGACTAGTATTTATTAAAAAGAGAGAGAACAAAAAAAGAAAACAAAATAGAGAAAATCAGAATTTAACCTCTATTGCAAATCAAACAATAATAAAACAAAGCTCATTTTGGTCTCACAAAACTAGAGGCGGAAGGAGGGGGGTGCGAGTGGAGGCTGTAGCCCCCACTCAAATTTTTTGTTCTTTTAATTTTGTGTCAAAAATTTTCTAATTTTTACAATTTGCGACCCACTGAAAATAAAATATTCTCATATAGTCTCTATTTTGTCTCCACTAAAAATAAAAAAAATTCTCACATAACCTCCACTAATATTAATTCTGATAAAAAAAAAAGATTGTTTTTTACTATTTTGTCCCCACCAAAATTAAAAATCATCATAAAAACCTACTAAAATAAAAAATTCTCATATAGTCTCAACTAAAATTTGTTTTATTTTTTTTAAAAAAAATTAATGTACGTCTCCACTGAAAAAAAATTCCTAGGTCCGTCCTTGCACAAAACTATATATAGTAGAATTTTATTAGTCTGGTTGTTTATATATGCTCGTCGTCAATTGGAATTAATTTTGAGTTTTTGAATTTGGTTTTGGATATAGTATAATAATTATTGTGATTCCCTTTCGTTGGCTATATGTATGTGTATATATTTATACAGCGGGTTCGTGATGATGAATAAGGACACAAGGAAATTATCTAAATTCATAGAAGAAACCAGAGAGGAAATCAAGGTCATCTTAATGGATTACTGTGATCCCATTATTAAGGAGGATGGTACAAAACTAAAGGACTTGGATTTTCAGGCAGCAAATTATGTCGGAACAAGTTTATCGGTATATTTATATATGTGTTTTGCTGGTTTTTGTGAAAAGCAAAATGCTCTAAAGTTCATAACAATGGGAACATATATATTTGTAGCCTCGGTGGACCGATCTGGACGTCAATCAACATGTGAATCATACGAAATATATTGACTGGATTCTCGAGGTAATCAACATATATAGTATTATGTACTGCTCTTATATAGATTAATCAAGTGGAATATCAACAGTGCCGGAGTTAGAAAATTTTTCCGGGGCGTTGGTTAAACTAAATTTTAAACTAAAAAACTGTTATTTATATTTTTCTTTCTTTCTTTCTTTCTTTCCTTTTGTTTTATGTAAACTTTTTAGGGTTATATGTAAGAATACCATACATTTGACTCCTTATATTTTTGTCCACCATAACATTAAAATTGATAGTTTTGTTATTTTATAACACTAAAATTATCAACTTTAATGTTAAAGTGGGCAAAATTATAAAGAAGTACTCAAAACACGACTTTCTAACTTATTTTCTCAACTTTTTAATCTAAAACAACCAACTTTAAAAAGCCTAAAATACGAATATAAATAGTAGCGTAATTGAATTTTTGTTTATTTGGGTTTTCAAGTATGAAATAATGTATTATAAATCAAATGTTTAGGACCTAGGTTATTTTTTTTAAATCTAAGTAAATTTTGTAATTTCAAAATTTGCAGGAGGGTAAATTAAGGACTTAATAGAAAACACAAGTTTGATAGGGGTGTAGAAGCGAAGGAGCCCATTGGGCAGGCCCCTCCTAATGTGGCTCCGCCAATGAATATCAAGGTTAATTACAAGGTTTTTAGATTCATTTATACGAAATTGACAAAACCTAATACTTATTTAACGATTCAAAACAAAATCTACCACTAGACTGTTTTTTCATAATCAATCACAGAATTATAACCTAATATAATTCTGGTGATTATATTATATATAAATAATGTCAGAGTACTTCAGACTCTATAGTGGAGACGCACAAACTGAGGGCTTTGAGGGTGGAGTTCCGAAAGGAGTGTGAGAAGAAGAGTTTGTTGCAGCCATTAGGTGCATTGGCCTCTGAAACAGATGATGGGGTACTTGAGCTGGACCACACTCTTCGTCTTGTTGAAAATGGGTCTCAAATATTGAGGGCTAGGACTGTTTGGACGCCAAGAAAGTAACAAAACTTGGGACCTCCAAGCATTAGTTTTAGCTGAGAAAACTAATGCATGGGCCATGTGATTAAATGAATAGTTGGTTGAATGTATTAGTTAATTTATATTGGTAAATTTTTTTATGAAGGAAATTTGGCAAACATTATTTTATGGTTTTGTTAGTTGGTTTCTGACGTATGATTGTGTAATAATAAATTTGAGTTAATTTTTTAGTTGTGAGTTATGTTTTCAAGAGCTTATTTATTTATTTATTTTTCTTTTAGGGATCGGGGTTTTGTTTGGGACGTGGGTTAGGATTCGTGATTGGGATCATGATTCGATACCGGGATTGGATTTTGGGACAATGATCAGGATTCAAAAATAGGATCACAATTAATGTGCTTGATTTTCATGAGAAATGCATATTTCTTTGCCGATCAAATCTGAAGGCTAAATAAATCATCTTTTCTATAACTTAATTAAAACTCCTTTTTGAGAAAAACGTGAAACGGTAGTTAAACATATATCATATACATATGTCTTTTTCTTTTCCTGTTTGATTAGGACAGAATGCCGATTTTCCCCCCCTCAATTATGGAAGCATTAACGAAAAATAATTTACATTAAAAAAAAACATACATAGCATGTTTTATATAAAATATGGTTTATAATATCTTTATTAATACAGTATTTTTTTTTCACTAGCAAACCCTCTTTTCATACAGCATTATGAAATCACAAATATAAATTTCGGATTCTATTAGATGTAAGTAAAAACATGTGAAGTAATAAAGTTGTTTATATACTTTTGTCTTATATTATTGATAAAACATATTTTTATATACAATATATACCATTATATATAGGGGCTTGCCTTTTGTGTGACTATATATTATATAGAACTCCTATAAAATTAGTATCAGTTATTAATTAATGTGCTTGATTTTCGTGAGAAATGCATTTTTCTTTGCCGATCAAATCTAAAGGAAATAAATCATCTGTTCTATAATTTAATAAAAACACCCTTTTGAAAAAAACGTGAAACGGCAGTTAAACATATATCATGTATGACGTATGTCTTTTTCTTTTCCTGTTTGATTAGGACAAAATGCAAATATATATATATATATATATATATATTTTTTCCTCATTGATGGAAGCATTAACTAAAAATAATTAACATTAAAAAAAAAACCATACATAGCACGATTTTACTTTTTATATAAAGATATTGTTTACAATATCTCTGCTTGGCAGAGAGACGATTGCTCTAGAAATTCAGTTTTAGTTAAAAGACATATGCATATTATATATATATATATATAGCAAGTAAATAGGGGTAACGAGGTTAAATACGGCACGACACGACGGGTAAGACCATATGTCAATAGAATATATAATTCATAATCTCAAAATACCTGAATTAGCAATACACGACATGATTAAGAAAAGTAATCTACTTCTTGTATTCGTAATTGTAAACTATTTTTTTTGTACTTAATTCGTTACATATATACAGACAACGAAGGCCTTTTCTCTCTCCACTAGCAGAAGAGATATCTGCTAACCAATCACTTCTATATAAGGAAGTTTCAAACGGAAGTTTTTTCCTACAATTTCAGAATACGTTTCTCTACAGAAAAATATTTCCCTTTCTTTTTAGTCTCTTTTATTCTTGTCGATCCTTACGTAATAATATATATATATATATATATATGTATGTATGTATGTATCAGGAATGCTAATTGGTTTTCTCGATGCACTAACTTACCATAAGTTTGGGTTTTTTATTTTTTTAATGTACATGTCTATGTAATTTCCTTCCCTTTAGAAAGTCACTCATGCACACTTTGCACATAATTACATGTAAGTAAGTAATATTTTAATTTTTATAATCTCTTTCTAATTACTACAAATACCAGATAGGATATATATTTTTCTTAAACTTCTACCATGGAGCTGCATTTGGCTGCTCCAAGATCTTTTGTTCTGAATAATAAACAAGAAATCAAGTCTATTCGCCGAAGAATAAGCGGAAACAAGCTTAAGTTGGATCGTGGTAGTCGTTTGAAGTGTAAGGCTGAATTTTCTGCTGAGGATCTGATGATCAAGAACAAAGGTTCAAATAGTGTTCATATATGTGTGTGTACATATATTTTTAGAGATGAACAAATTAAAAATGACATATAGAGTTTTTCTTTGACATGTATTTTAATTTATTTTTGCAGCTATAAATAAAAGGTTTGAACATTTTGATTGGAAATCAGATTGGAAACTTGATGACAATTACATTGGGAGATTGATGAAGGGCGGGCTTTTATTCCAGCAAAATTTCTTGGCTAGATCATACGAGTTAGGCCCCGATTGTAAAATGTCCATTGGAGCTTTAGTTAATCTTTTACAGGTAATTAATTAGTACTTCTACACATAACGAATCCTGTTCAATTTATGGATACTTGATTGGATCAACCATATATACATGAGTTATGAGTTATGATTTTTTATTTTTTTGTTTGAATAAGCAAGAAATCTATTAAGAAGGAAAAAGAAAATAAAAGGTTTTACAAGATTAAAAACAATAAAAAAAAATAACACAAATCTTAACTAAATTAAAAACAGCAAATAAAACATCCTAAAGAGAAAAATCATTAGAATTCTCTAATTTTAAAGCCCTTTATACTATGAGAATTAAGCTTGTTGGAAAAATTTTTTAATCAGATTTTAATCCAATTTTTTCCTCAAAATATCTATATCTTCTAATTTCTTACAAGAATCCAATGCAACGGGCAATCTTTCGATTGTTGATAGCATCATCAGCCTCTTCAAGGTCTTCAGAGGATTTCTCGCTAAATATGTTCAAGATATCTTCAAACCTGTAACAATATGAGTTGTGAATGTGATCATTAAAAAAAAAAAAAAAACCCTTTAATAAAATCTTTTTCATGGTATATATGTTAATGAAGGAATCTTCACTGAACCACTTGAAAAGCACGGGGATCATGGTGGAGGGCTTCGGTTCAACGCCGGAGATGATCAGAAGGAGTTTGATATGGGTTGTCTGCAGGCTGCATATTGTAGTTGATGCCTATCCTTCATGGTAACCTTTCTTCAAAATTTGTATATTTAAAATCTCTTTTTAAGAACAACACTAAAGAGATAACGGTGCTCAACACAATACTATAAAACTCATTTTCTATTAATTGTGATGCTCAGCATTACTGTGTCTATTTTAATTTCTTATGCTTGTAAGAATGAAAAGTAAAGTTTACAACAAAAGAAAAAGAAAAAAAGACAGTTACCATTCTTTCCTAAAGGTATTTGAATTTCTTATTTTTTACCATTATTTTTTTAGTAGTGAACTTATTTTGTGTTGAAATATTTTGTGAAAGGGGTGATGTTGTACAAGTAGAGACTTGGGCATGTGCAACAGGAAGGAACGGAGTGCGTCGAGACTGGCTTATCCGTGATTACAACACAGGCAAAACTCTACTTCGAGCAACCAGGTTAAACTGATCTTATAACTAGAACTATTTTGTGGTCAAAATATACTCACAAAACTACATAGATGTTTATATAAATAAATGGAGATGAGAAACTAAAACCTCCATTTAAAAAAAAAGAAAGAAAGAAAGAAAAAAGAAAACAAAATATAGTTATGTTGAGTATATTTGATTAGTCTGGTTGTATATATTTGCTCGTCTCCGTTTGGACTTAATTTTGAATATTATAGTTATGGTGGTTCCTTTTTATTGGGTATATATGTATGAAAATATATGTACAGCGGGTACGTGATGATGAATAAGGAGACAAGAAAATTGTCCAAATTCATAGAAAAAACTAGAGAGGAGATCAAGGTCATCTTAATGGATTACTGCGATCCCATCATTGAGGAGGATGATACAGAACTAAGGGACTTAGATTTCCAGGCAGCAAATTATGTCGGAACAAGTTTATCGGTATGTATATTATACATATGCTTTGCTGGTTTTTGTGAAAAGCAAAATGCTCTAAAGTTCATAACATTGAGAACATATATATTTATGTAGCCTCGGTGGACCGATCTGGACGTCAATCAACACGTGAACCATACGAAATATATTGATTGGATTCTCGAGGTAATCAAACTTAGTATTATGTACTGCTCTTTATATATATATATATATATTTTTCTTCTTATATAAAGATTAATTTTACAAGTTGTTTAGATTCATTTATACGAAATTGACAAAACCTAATACATATTTAACGATTCAAAACAAAATTTATAATCACTGGAATGTTTTTTTTATAACCAAGAATTCTCAAATTGATTATAACCTAATATAACTTTGGTCATCATATATATATATATATATATATAATGTCAGAGTACTCCAGACTCTATAGTGGAGACGCACAAACTGAGGGCTATAAGGGTGGAGTTCCGAAAGGAGTGTGAGAAGAAGAGTTTGTTGCAGTCATTAGGTGCATTGGCCTCTGAAACAGATGATGGGGTACTTGAGCTGGACCACACTCTTTGTCTCGTTGAAAATGGGTCTCAAATATTGAGGGCAAGGACTGTTTGGATGCCAAGAAAGTAACAAAACTTGGGACCTCCAAGCGTCATAGTTTTAGCTGAGAAAACTAAGACATGGGCCATTTGTTTAAGTATAGTTGGTTGAATTTGTCAGTTAATTTAGTTAGCAATCTTTTAAAGGAAATTTGGTAAAACACTATTTTATGGTTTTATTTGTTGCTGGAGGTATTTTTTAGTGGAAAATGTACCTGAATGACACAGATTTAAAAACCATTGCATCAACATAAACAAAAAAGCAATATTAGATCAATATAATATAAAATTAAACTAAAGTTTACATCATGTTAATCAAGATAAAAGAATTTGTGTCATATTGATTAATAGATAAAAAAAAAGTGATTATTTGAGTAATTTTCTCTCTCTTTTTTTATTTTTTATTTTAAGTTGGGTCTTTCTTTCAGGCTTTTTATGTATGTTATATAAACTTCTGCTCGACTTAGCTTGGAAAGTTTATTATGACATAAGATTAGACTAATATTACAAAATGGTCGTTTGCCACTTTTTCTGATTTGATCAATCAATGATTCACCGTGGTCAATTAGTTAAAAACTTAGAGTATTTATTAAAAAACTTCTTAAGAAAAGATTATTTAAAGAACTTGTGCTCGGTCTTCGTACGTCTTGTCGAAAAGGTCTCAAATATTGAGGTTAGGAGGACTGTTTGAATGCCAAGAAAGTGCAAGTCGTTGGGCTACTTATGAAGAATTTGGAGAAAATTTCGTTCCTAGTCACTCGCACACCAGTTTGATTTTTTTGCCACAAATGGGTAATCTTGCACTTTTTTAACACTCCAGAGATTCTCTTGAGCATGTCAGAAAAGTGATCACACAATGAACACTGACATTAATGTCCAATAGGTGTCATGAAGGTGTCATTTTTGTTCTTCTCTCAAGAACTTGTGCTCGACTTGGGCTTGGAAAGTATATTATAATATTAAGATCAGAATTGTTGAATATTAAAATAAATGACATATTAACATGTATTACAACTTCCATATATATTCTGTTTTTTTTTTTTTTTAAAGAACTTGAATATTTTATTTACAATTATTATGATATCGTTCTTTTTATAATTGTTTGCTTACAACATAGGATCACAAAATCCAAAAAAAAAAAAAAAAATTTAATTAGGATAATTTAAAAATGCAATAAAATCTTATAAAAAATTAGTAGTTCTTTATTCTTTTGATATAGAATGATATGGTCCTAAATTTTTTGGACTAAGACAAAGTATCTAAATGAATCCTTGACGATGCACTTGTTAATATTTTAATTTTATTATTTTGGACAAATAATAAGTGTAGGACTTACATTATCATGAAACGCACGTCCTTTTAGACGTGCATCAAACTTTTTTTTTTTTTTTTTTTGAAAGGGAAAAAGCAAACTCCATGGGATCAACGTTTTGTTTTTGCCCCCCCATCAAAACTAGTATGTGTTTGTGTATGTATACACCATGGGATAAACGTTTAAATAAATGGTTTGAATTTAAAAAGAATGTTAATTAGTGATATATTATAGTTAAACAACTGATTATAATCAATTGGTGATTGATCATGGTCAAGTTCAATAATTGACTAATTAACCTTTTTTAAAAAAACAACCATTTTCTAATTTTATAAAAACTTCATTTACCTACAAATCTCTAAATTTATTTATATAATGTTGGTGCAACATATTTCTGGAGACAATATACATATAGGGAGGGACTCCTCTATGACATCCTTTTGATACGCCACTTGTAACATAATTTGTGTTATATTATACCAAACATGTGATTTAAATGTGATCTCAATTATACTTATCTTTTTACACGAATATCTGAATAGTATCATATGACAATATTCTAAATAAGAAATTACATATAAACCAAGAGATGGTTACAAATTTTTAAATAGAAAATGAAAAGAATCGTATGATATGCGGTATTGCATACAAGATATTTTCCGTTGTACAATGTGTAAATCACATTGATCCAAAAAATCATATCAGTTCTTTTTTTTTTTTTTTTTCTCAAGAAAAAACTAGTATCAGTTCTAAAGTTAATTATCACCAAATATACATAAATATATAAATAATGACAGAGTGCTCCGGATTCAGTAATGGAGACACACAAACTAAGGGCTATGAGATTGGAGTTTCGAAAGGAGTGTGGGAAGAAGAGCTCGTTGCAATCATTAGGTGCATCGGCCTCAAAAACAGATGATGGGGTCAACTTGAGCTGGACCACACACTCTTCGTCTTGTTGAAAATGAGTCTGAAATTTTGAGGGCCAGGACTGTTTGGATGCCAAGAAAATTTGTAATTCGTTGAATGTCTAGATAAATTTCATTCATGGAAATTTGACAAACATGAATATTTTATGATTTTGTTAGTTGTTTTCTGCTGTGTATAATTGTCTACATATCCGTGGTTAAATTGGACTCCTCTTTTAGCCAAGGATTTAGGGATAAAAAATGTAAAATATACATTTATGAATAATTAATACATTTTTTTATTAGGAATAAATAAATTATTTATTTCATAATTAAAATTTATTTACTGAATAAAAATTATTAATTTGTAAATATGCTATTTACTTTAATACTTTCGAACATATATTATTCACTAATTTTAGCTTATGTAAATATGCTATTTATCATATATAGTTTAGGATTTATTGTCCCGCGTGTTTTCAAGATCAGTTGTCCAACTGGAATACAACGGCCCGACTTTAACTTCTTTACAAGTTTAACAGGCCCATTTCTCCGACAAAAAGGACTAGCCCATGTCCATTTATGTTCTTGTGAAAATCTAAAATTGGGGAAACAACATATTAAATAAGTATCTATTTATGGTTTTTTCAATCCTCCTTTAATCGTAGTTTGGAATTTTTAACTAAATAATATTGGATTGTCAATTTTTTTTTTCCCTAATTTGAGTTTTTTCAATTTCGTGGTTGATACAGATACGGAACTAGAATTCAACGGCATTGAGATCCACTGGTATCCTTATGGATTTTTTCTTTTTCTTCTTGTTGTTACTGTTGATTTTTTTTTTTTTTTGGTACATTGAATTGTATTTATGAGAATTTCTCATATTTTGATGTTGGATTCTCTTAATGTAGTATTTTTGTAATTTTCTGTTTTTTTATACGGATTTTTAATCTTATAGGTAGGTAAAAATATTTTAATAGATTACCGAAAGTAATATACCAAAAATGCTCTTGGTGATCAGAGTCGAAGATGGCCAATTGTGTTGGAAATTAAAAATAATTTGGTAGATTTTCGGCAATCAAGTGGGAGACTGCCAATCATTTTGTGTTAGAAGTTAAAAATATGCTAATAAGTTAGGTAATATATCATAATACTTTTCGTAGATCGAATTCGTAGACGGTAGACCATTTTGTGTGGGAGATAAAAAATACTACGATAGATTACTTAGCATAATACTTTTGAGTAACTGGTGAACAGAGACCGTCAATGATCCAAGCATGTTGATTCTAGTAACATCTAGTAGATTACTTTTTTGATTAGCCAATGATAATTTTGGCATGATATATAATACAGACTTTTCACTTATATAATTAGAGGTCAAAAACTTAAACCGCTATAGCTAGAATATTAGGGTTTGTTTGATGTTTGAGTTTGAGTTAAGTTTTTTAAGTTTAAATAGTAAATTTTGTTGACTTTTCAGAAAAGATAAAAAAAAATTTCGAAAAAGACAAAAAATTTTTCAGAAAAATACAAAAATTGAGATGAAAATTTTAATTTGAACCGATATACTAAACAAACCCTTAATAAGGCAAATGTATTTTTTGGTGATAATCTTACAAATCATCCAAAATCTAAACGACATGTAACTAGGTAAAGCTTTATGGGCCACTCAAGCAATATCTAAATGTGTGAACCAATTTTTAGAAATAAAATAAACTTTTTTCAGATTATTTTGCTGAGAGCAAAAATTAACAAAACAAAACTTACGTCCATAGAAAGGAAATATCTTTCGATCTAGACAAGGTTATGATGACTCATTAATTACCTGCGGGCAAGGTGGGGACAATTGTCCAAAATCTCTCGAAGAAGGACATGAAAGAAAGCAAATAGACTCCAGTCGGCTCATTTAGGCCTAGGCCCATGTTACTGTGGCCCACTAGGTTGTCCACTACAACTGTCTATGTCAGTGTAAGGAAGTAGTTCAACAACTTTAATAAATTTTTTTTTTTGTTTGAAACAAGGATCGAAACTTTACAACTTTATATAAATAAAGTCAGATACTATTATTAGACTTTATTTATAATCACTAATTTCTTTTTATTTTTTTATTTTTTTTGGCAACAGCTTTATTTTGAGATGGGGTTAGGCTAAGGCATGATATTGCACTGGGTTAGTGATAGGATAATAGGCTTAACAAATATTTAAGTGTCCACATTTTTTTCTTTTTTCACTTGACATGAGTGGAGATTTTACGATAAGAGCACCCTATATAGGGGTGTTTAAAAAGTTTGTTTAAGTAAAAATCAATTGATTCAAATCAAATTGAACGAAATGTGTCAACTCTTTTCAGATCATTTATCGGTTTTGATCGTTTTTTTGTAATTTTTTGGTGGGTAGTTTGGTTAAGTGGTTTAAGGTCTAAAACCGATCACTGATGACGAATTATCTGCCCAATAATATACCTATATCATTTTTTATAAGTTTTAAAATATTTTTATTGTGTTGTTTTTTAACAATTGGTTGTATTAATTAACTTCCTTTGGTTGTGGTTTATTTTAAAACTCTGGATGAGGAACTTTAGACATTTTCTATTTTGAACTACATTGGGAATATTTTTAGATGTTTTCTTTATCTTTATGGATGGACAATTTTATAATGTTTGCTACTTTGGCTGTTATCTTTATTTTTATAGATGAACAAATTATAATGTTTGTGAAATATCGAAAATTCTTAATGGTTAAGTCTAAACCACCCAAACCGATTATCTATAATTTGATTTAATTTTTTTTAAAATATCAAATCGTACTAACTGTCCAAAAAATAATTTTGTTTTTTTTATTTGGTCAGTATGGTTTAACTAAAAAACCCGTTTCAAACTGACTCTAAACAGCCCTAACCCTACCTTAGGTCTAAAACTAGAGTTATAAATATTGATTATAGGATTTTAGTAAGTGCAATATCTATTGTATGAGGCCCGGAATAATGAGAATTACACTCGTACGTTGTTTAATTCAAATCATTCGATTGAGATCAAATCATCTATGATAGAGTTGATCAATCTCCTAGACAAGAAACTTTTCTCCGAGATTGAAAACATTGAATATTTTCGTTCACTATCTTCTTTTTTTCATACGCTTTAGGAAATTAAAAAGCGAAAGGAGTAGAAACGTACCGTGCATCTTCTTCTTTCTACTTCTTTAAACTATGACTTTTTATACAACAATTTGGAGACAATATCTCTCTCTCTCTTTCTCTTCATAAATCATCTTCAACTTTTTCTAAAGTTGACATCTCTCTCTCTCTCTCTCTCTCTTCATAAATCAGCTTAAACTTTTTCTAAAGTTGACAAGTTAGGACTGTATGGATGTGGATATATATACTTTCTAACTTTTGTCACGTCAATTTTCCTACACTCTTTTCCTAGAAAACTAACAAATTCTAATATTTAAGTTAAATTAATATATTTCTCCAAACTCATATGTATTTAATTCAAATTCATGGAAACTCATTATTTCAATCATTTATACATGTGAACTTTTTGTTCCTACAGCAATCTGATCGACCACAAATTTGTCTACTCTTTCTCCCTAAACGAATTTGAACCACAGATTTCTCATTCAATATTTACGATTATATATATATATGGTTATATTTATACAAGGAACTCCTTCGAATTTGCAGTGGAAAAAAAAAAAAAAAGGAAGAAAAAAAGAAAAGAAAAGGAAAGGAAGTACTAATTTGGAAGGACGTCTCGTATTTTGAATTCCATTTAAGAACAATGACTTGGGGGGCCAACCTTTCCTCAACGTGTTGCATACTTCCATACATACATACATACATATATATATATATATATATTTATACGACATTAACTATATTACTTTCACATCAAGCACAAATGAACGAGTTGCTGGTGTGGGTCCGAACACTCAATTGAGAAGACTAGATAATCCCACTTGTTCCCTTGTAGTTTCAACGAATCACCCTAACAGGAGATTCCATCAAACTAAATGATGTACGTTTATAGAGCTTTAGGGGGTGGATGGCTCAACCACTCAAACCATTCAACTCAAACTTTTTTTTGTCTTTTTCTCAAAAAGTTTTTGTCTTTTTCCCAAAAAGTTTTTTGTCTTTTCTGAAAATTCAAAAAAATTTACTATTGAAACTTAAAAATCCCAACTCAAACTACTTCACCAAACAGGCCCTTAGTTTTGAGAAGCAGTTTTAGGAGATTTGGAATGCAATTATTAGAGTTTTGATATATACCATGGATGACCACATCATGAATTGATAATTTCTGGTACTTGTAAACCATGTATATATATATATATATGGTGTTTTTCCGTTAATTGGAAGCTGTAATATAATTTAACTTTTTTTTTTCTTTTATAAGGAAATTGATTATAAGGATACAAGACGGCATACCTAAATAATCTTAGCTTTTTTGAGATGCATGCATTTTCCTTTTTATGGTGGATATCATTCATATATCTTGTTCATCACGATAGAATTTGAACCCAAGACTTTATCGAGGAGAATATAATACCTTATCACTCAATTAAATAACCAATCACATATTTGGACAATCCAAGGTGTTCGTTCTGTTGGACAAAGTATTGGTTCGACTTCTACAATGATGCTCTTAATTGACGTAAATTCACATATATATAGTACAATTTACGTTCAAGAACATGGTTGATATTAACAAAATAATTCAGGTGGAATTAATTTGTAAAATCTATATATCATTGTTTCTATCCAACTTTTACATTAACCTACGCGACAAATTGAAATGGTAATATTTCAACCACACAAAATAACCATCATGAAAATATCTATATATATATATATATCTATATATATATATATATAGATATAGATAAATATACAAGATTCCAAATTTCTTACACAGCATGTCAAATTGTAAAATAAGTTTACCCAAGTTGGTGTCCCCGTAAGTGTGTGTGTGTAAGCATATATGCATACGCGTGAAGATCAAAATCGGATATCACGCAAGGTCCACTTTGAGAGTGAATATTTCGGGCAATCTGACCTGACCCGGCCCGGCAATTAATTTGATGATCTGTTAAAATGATCAAATATGTAGCAAAATCTGAAAGATTAGGTTCGTTGTCTTGGTGGGATCTCTCAATTTAATTTTCTCATGAAAACAAAGACAAGAAGACCCAGTAATGTTGCCGGAGACAACTCCATCACGTGTGCCTCTTTGTGGGAATATGCCCTAATAAGTCTCCTTTCTCCTTGTCAAAACCAAAAGAAACATATGCTCGGTTGGAAAGAAACATTTTTCTCTTTTTAACTCTATATAATAAAACTAAAACGGTTTCTCAATAAGTCAAGTTTATTTTGCTGCATATATGTATATACACACTAAATCAAATAATTTATCATTGTAATCCATGATAAAATCATTAATTTATAATATATACAATTATATAGATATGGGTAGTTTTTGAATACTGATTTAAAAATATCGAACTTTTTTTTTTCTATTTTTTAAAGGAAAGAAAATGATCAGTATTGATCGGTAAAAAACACATTTTGTGATTGATCATCTTCCATCAAGTGATCAATCATTGATTGATTATTTTTAATAAATTAACTGTCAATTTTTTAAGTTAACGAAACTTAGTATGTTTATTAAATAAATACTTAAAAAAAAAAACTATTTGTGTTCCAACATATCTCTAATTTAAAACACCAATGAAATATGTTGGGTTAACTAACAATATATGGCGCCCTTTTGGATTATGTGTTAGTGAAAATTGTTTCTTGGTATTATTGAATTGAGGGAGACTAATCTTGAAACCCATCTTAATTCAATGAAGTGGCGGACGATATTGTTTGCAACTTATAATTGGATATATGGATATGGCCCTTTACAATTATTAATAAGTCACTTTCATTAAGCTTATTTCAAGACCGATTAGGAATCATAATAATTTCCAAACTTTGGCTTTTTATATTGATACACTTTCGTATTTTTATAATTAGGCTTGCTAATTTCAATATTATGATCATTAATAATCATCTGCATCAAGTAATCAAATTACGTGAACAGTTATAGTACCTAACCTAATTTCTTGGAAGATGTAAGATTGCACTAAGGCACTTGTAAGTATAGCAATTTACATCTCTAAAATATATATACAGATATATCAATTTAAAGTTGTTAGATTCCAATTTCCAAACATGGATGGTAGAGTAAATATATATGAATAGCCAAAAAAAAGAAGGACAATATGATCAACATCACAAATACTTACTTAGGAATACTCTCCCGTCCGGCATCCAGTCGTCCGGCGAGGCCAAAGAAAGAGAGAGAGAGAGGAGGGATAACTAAAGAGACTAACCGGTACAACTTAGGATACTACCCGGTACAACTAAAAATACTAACCGTTACAAGTACCGTTCATGTCCGGCAAAAAGGAGGTGCCGGACACGAGAGTAATCATACTTATATATATCGAAACTAATATGTAATAATTAAGTTTTACTGTGTCTATACATTGAGAACCTATATACAGATTAGGCCACAAGAAATTAAAAATTAAACCAATCCCAGAATTTACTTTTTACCCATTGAGGTTCGCTAGATTTTTTTTTTTTTAGCTAAAAGTTCAATTAGACATTATAGTTTTATTTTATTTTTATAATTACTTGTGTATTGTGATGTCTGATCTTACACTGCTTAATTAGTTATTTTTATTAATAACAAGTTTTAATTCACTGTCACAAAACTTACCATAATTTTGGGAGTTCCTGAGGGGTGACAAAATTCCATTTCTCACTGCCCAGTTAACCTTTCTACCCTTGTGCATTAGGCCATAACATAATCATTCTAGTAGCTAAAGAGCTTTTAGGCTTTATATATATATATGTGTGTGTACACACGCAGGGACGTAGGGAGAGGAGGCCTAAGGGGGCTTAAGCTCCCCCTCAACTTTTATTTTTTGTTTAGAAAATACCCTATAATTTTAACTAAATTTTCATAATAGCCTCCCTAAAAATAAAAGTTTGCTCAAATAACTCTCTTATTACCCATGATATAGTAATCAGTCCCCTAAAAAAAAAGTTATGGCTTCGTCATTATATATACGTACGGCACATTCTTATGTTGGGTCCCGTTCGAAGTTAGCCATGTTTTCGTCTTAACTACCTAAAGAAAAGAGAGCGCCCAAATAAATGAGATATATATATATATATATATATATATACACACACTTATTTATAAGATAGGCATGTGCTCAAATTAACCACATTTAGTTACAGAAACCTAACCATAAGATGCTGTCTTTTAAATTTATTTTTTTTTAGTTAGTTATTTTAAGACTAACAACTCCATAATGCGATTTGGCCGGTTCCACTTGATTTATCAGTTTAAAGTTTTTTTTTTTTTTTCTCTCTCTCTCTCTCTCTTTAAAAATCGCTTTCTCCTGATCCTTAAACAGGGATTATTAATTAATATTCCCCTCAACTTAATTAAGATGCGCAAGCACATGCATGGAAGGCATAACATCATGTGCGACGTATGTAATAAAATATTGTCAAATGTTTTACGCCTTTATTTGCTCCAACATCCAATGATATGGAAACTTGAGACTTTGAACTGAACTACATATATAAATATATATATTTTTTTAATTTCTATAATATCTTCGAAAGCAAATATATCATACATACCAAATCGAGGATAGATTTTCAGATCATTTAGTTATGATGTTAGGTTGAATTTATGCGTTATATAACAGGGAGCTGCTACCAGAAAGACATGACCTAAATTTTTTTTAACAAAAAACAAATTAATTTTGAGGGAATATATAAGTATAATACTTTGCTGATAATCACAAGGAAGATTTTATATATAGACTATGATATTCATACACATATCTACTTATTGAGCGTCTTCTGCAGTTTTCTTCTATTGATCGGTTTAAAAATGAACATTTTGGGGGTGTTTGGTGAATGAGTTGAGTTGAAATTTTTAAGTTTGAATAGTATTAATTTTTTAGAAAGTAATTATAAATTTTGTTGACTTTTCAGAAAAAGACAAAAATTGAGATGAAAAAATACAGTTTAGTTGGAGTTGAACTTGTGAAACAAACAAACCCTTTGTTTACATATAAGATTTGCTAGGATTTGTATATTGAAGTTGTCTTAATTCTTTTGTGGAGTATGTGATTCTTGCATGCTAATTTTGACACAATAAATCAGATTATTGATCTCAAACCAAATAACGTTAATCAAGCTTGTTATCCGCATCAAGGGTACTAATTATTCTTTTTCTTGATTAGTATCTTTCTCTCTCTCTCTCTCTCTCTAGGAAATTGATAAATAATCATTGTTTTGGTCTTTTATTATGGTCCACATAATTTATTTATTTTACTTAAATTCTAATAAAAGACCATAAATATTGTCTCATTGAGAAAAAAAAGGAAAAAAAAAAAAAAAGTAACATCAAACATCAACATAATCCGACAACATATCCCAAATTAGCACCCAATTAACGAAGCGATCGAATTAATGATCACTTGCATGAAGCGTATCATCATTAGTTTCTTGTTAAATTTTTCTTAGTTGTTGTTTTTTTCTTTTTTTTCTTTTTTTTAGTCATTAGTTGAATCATGGGCCTATTTTGTTTCGAATAACGTCTTGAATTGAAAATTTTGGACTTGAATTGAATGGATGTCTAAATTAAGATAGAAAAAAAGTGTGATGCAGATTTCAAAAAAGTGAAAAATTGAATTGGGATTTTTAAAAAAATTAAATTTTGCTAGATTCAAGACGGTATGTCAAACACTCTTTGATATAAACATCTATAGCCTCTAGTACTACACATCAATGTCAATGATGCTGAATATGTACGTTTTAATTTGCATCTACAGAGAGAGGGCAATCCCCAACATATACTCTTTCTTTGAGGCCGTATATTTATATAGACGATAGCTTAACTAATTATTTGGGGTCCCTTTATTAGTTAATTTTATCCGAAGTCGAGAAAACAGCCTCACCTGAGCTCCAGCCTGATATTGACATTATCATGTAATAATGCAACTTGATTCTTTTTCAGCCCAAAAAAAATTAAAAAGAAAAGAAAAGAAAAATGAAAGCAACTTGGTTGTCGTGTCCTAGACGTGTATATTTTCAATAAAGATGAATAGACTTTAGGTTGGTTCATCTTGGGTATCTTGTTCACTGAAAACGTTGGCCATTATAGAAGGAATCTCGGAAAGAAATACATTCTCATCTTGCATATATGTATGTATATACATATATGTGTGTGTGTGTGTATGTATATAACCTATTATATGCGTATATGTGTGTGTGTGTGTATATATATATGTATATAACCTATTGGGTGGCAAACACTACTACTAGACAAACATAAGAGGTTGTGTCAGGTTTTGGAATAGCCAAAATCGGGCATCAGTATAATCACGAGGACCGTTTTGGGTTGAAGGGAAGACAAGAGAGTTTGAGATTCAACGAAAGAGGACTTTATGAGATTCCACTCAGGAGCAATAAATCTTAGCTAGCTAATATGTTTTATTTTTTATATGCTCATTTTCTATGAACAGAAAACAAGGACTTTTGAATGCCTGAGCTTTGTCTCATATTTTCTAAGAAAGAATATGCAAGAGGATGATGGTTAATGATTTCAAAAAAAAAATTTAGAACATTTAAAATCGCTATTTTACCATGTAAAAAAATGAAACGAAAATGTTCAAGGATTTCAAGTAATGTTTACAATATATTTAATTTCTCTATTATTTACGTGATAATAATAATGGACTCTGATTCAGATAATTGTATGTCTTAATACTATTATTGATTCCTTCAATGTGATCAATACACGTCGTTATCACAGGTACAAAAACACTAGTAATATAACTATGTGATCATCTTTTACACCATCAAGTGGTGTTCTAATGGTATAATAAATTATTGTAGTGAGTCTAATCAAAGACTTGAATTCTGAAAAGATCCTCTTTGAGGGTTTTAAATATGAAAGCTTCTTTATGCTAATCTAGCTAGAGAGCCTTTTAGTAACGCCAACCACCTTGTTTTGGACTTTTCTTTAATTATATATATATATATATATATATATATAATCATGTTTTACTTGGAAAGGAAACTAAGCAAAGTTATTTGATGGCAGCTAGCTGTAGTAATAATATTTTGGCTCATTTTCTGTGGTATTTGTGTCTTGTTTGTTTTAATTTTTAGCTAATCTTTTGTGGTTAGATTTTGTAATTCATTATGTTATTGTATTTTTTTTTTAAATAAATTAGAGTGAGGGGATTTTAAACGTAGGACGAATTACTTGCGCAAAAGATGTGTTCTAATTATGAACTTCTTTGATATCTACTTTCCTCTTTTTATTTTTGTTAAAAAAACAATTATTATACTATCGCAAAATCTTGTATTAAGTGCACATAAACAGCTTGTAAACTACAATTATTATTGGAAATCACATATTTAATTTTTTTTTTCAACTGAGAGTGGAAAATTTTAAACTCTTCACATTTTGATAAATTTTGGATGTGAAATTATCACTAAATTATATGTTTGCAATCCCATATATATTTAACTAATTTATATTGTAATTCATATATACAAATAATATAAATCCCTCTCTATCTCCCAAGTAATACGAAAGCTATAGCTCGGCGCCACTAGAAAATGTATTTGAATTACCAATATCCGAGCTTCGAAGTGGAAAAATATAAAATTTCTCTTACCAAAACGGATCAAATTTAATTTGACATGGTTTTTATGATCAGCAGGTTGAGTACGGCTTCTGATTGATTTGCCACTTGCCAGGTAGTTTTCATGGGGTCCAACAAGTGTTTCTGATGGTTATTTAACGCGGTTGTCACCGGGCCACCACAAAATTGTGTGAAGTACTTGACTCTGCTTTTAAGTTCTCACAAATAAAATATACACATTTACATACACATAAACATATATATACATGTATATATATAGCATACTTCGGGTCCCATGTTGGTTTGCAAAACCAATTTCATTTTCTCCATAAGGTAAGTATATAAAACATAATATCATGCATAACACGTATGAATATTGTAACGTGGCATCAACCGATAAATGCAATGCACGATGAGATCATGACATTATACTTCAAGGATATATACATATACGTACACACAAATATATACTTGATACATACATGTATACGCATACACATTGTACATGTATACATATTATATACATACACATATATAATATGCATGCGCGTGTGGTGAAACATACTAGCGTGTTGGTGATGGTACTAATAAGCCCTACTAGCATAATTTAATTTGTAAGAAGTACCTGGTAGTACTCCCCCACAAATCAGGCAAAATCACATGGCATGTAACCAAGTAATCGGATCGGACGGCGAAGATCAAATCCCACAAAATCAAAGAAACAGAACAGCCTTAGGATCTGTCCCATATCCAACTTATGGTGCCGGCCTCTATTGGCGTCTCTAGGGGGGCAAATAGTCCCCACACTTGCCTCTCATGTGACCGACCATTAAACCATACTTGACCTGTAATTGCTCCCACTGTGTCCTCTCTCTCTCTCTCTCTCTCTCTATATATATATATATATATAAATATATGTATATGAGTGAGTACTCCTTTATATAGTCATCATCAAATTGAAATTATAACCACTCTACAAAACACAAGACACTCAATTTACATCTTGATTCCAAAGAGAAAAGACTGGCATATTATATTATTTACATATATATATATATATTTGTAACAAAAATATTGTATCCACTAGTATTTTGATATCTTAGAGAGAGAGAGAGAGAGAGAATATGGCAAAAGAAGGGCTAGGACTTGAAATTACGGAGCTGAGGTTGGGACTTCCGGGAGGCGGTCGAGAGAGAAATGAGAAGAAGAGGGTGTTCTCGGAGATTAATATCGGCGGCGGGGACGTGGTGGTCGGCGAGGAGGAGGAGGAGGAACATAGCGCTGACCGGAAAAGGGGAACGAAAAACCAAGTAGTGGGATGGCCTCCGGTGTGCTCGTATAGGAGGAAGAATAGCTTTAATAATAATGAGAACAAAAAGGAAAAAGTGTACGTGAAAGTGAGCATGGATGGTGCACCTTTTCTTCGTAAAATAGATTTGAGCATGCACAAGGGCTATTCCGATCTTGCATTGGCTTTGGAGAACCTCTTTGGCTGCTTTGGCATGGGTAAGTTTTAGTTTTAATATCTAGCCAGTCTTGTCATTTTTTTCTTTTTGTAATCTCCTAGTTTCTTTGGAGTTTAAAAAAAAAAAATAGTTGAGAGAAACTATTTGCAAAAGGGTTTTATAAATTTCATTTTTCAAAAAAATCCCTTAATAAGTCTAGCTTGTCGTAATTAATTTTTACCTCTTTTTTTTTTCTTTTACTTATACACAATAATTTGATATTCCTTAAAAAAAAAAAATGATTCATGTTTTCTTCAAGGTCGACCACCGGAATAAGATAATTGTCTTGATTTCAGTTTTAATTAAATTGATTGCACTTTTTAATATTTAAATATATAGACATATACGTGTGTGTGTGTGTACAATTTTACGTTTTATCTGTATGTATGTACGGAAATATGGATAAACAAAACAAGAGGAACTTGAGAAGAACGATAACAACTATTCCAGTGAACAAGATTAATTTATTAAAGTTTGAATAATAATAAAAATAATTGAGTAGAAATTGAAATTAGGAAAGTTGAGGAATATATAAGAACAGGGGGGGTACAAATTAAAAAATAAAAATAAAATAAATTTGTTGTTGACAGGGGAGAGGTTGAAGGATGCAGACAGCTGCGAATTTGCACCCATTTATGAAGACAAAGATGGAGACTGGATGCTTGTGGGAGATGTCCCCTGGGAGTAAGTTTTTCCACCAACCCACCCCCTATTTTAATTTAAATTATTTCCACACCTGCAATATGACCCACTTCAACCATCTATACAATGTATGGAAGAGAGAAAAAAAAAAAATTCACTGTTTTCATCCAAAACCTCACGAAACGACGTGTGTTTTGCACTTTGTGTCGCTGACACACGGAGGGAGAGAGGGAGGGAAGGGAGGGAGGGAGAGAGTGAGTGTGTGTGTGGACGCATTTGAAAAAACAAAAAAGGAGGGGTGGTGGGGCCTTGAAGTGAGAGATAGAAGAAAAAGAAACATATCATTAAATAAAATAGATATAATATTTATATGACCTATTTATTAAAAAGTAAGAAAAAAATCGTTATATATCTAAAATTTCATAAAATATAATTTAATTATCTCAATATATTTATTTTTTAAAATTTAAATAATTTTTTATATTTTGCATATTTTGTAAATTTTTGTGTTTTCTTGTAGACATTTCATTATAAATAAATCACATTGATTTAAAAAAATAATTTCTACTAAAATATCAAAAATATTGTCTTCAAATTAAACAATTTTTTTTTATTTTTTCATTTTAGGAATTTTGTTGATTTTTTAATCTTTTTTTTATATACTTTTTATTTAGATAAAAATTTTCAAATATGTCCAATCATGACACATGCTTTTAAACTAGTGTGTGTATATATAATATTATATGGTATGCCAAATTTGATTTTACTTTTAGCACATTATTTAGTATTTATTAAAATAAGCAAAAAAACGTTATTAAAAAGAAAAAAGAGAAAAGAATTGGGTAAATAATTTCACAATTCTTTATAAGTATATATATCTTAATTTGTTCGTTTTAGTGCTTGCTTAATTAGTCAAAATTTAATTTCAAATCATTAAACCTAAATCCTTCTCATAATACTTTGCTGAACTTGACTTGGATCTTAATTACTACTTGTTTAGAAAGCTACATTTTTTTTTTTTTTTGATATTGTACATTAAGGTTCCGGTACTCTTTTCTGTATAAATATTGCTAAAAGACACCGATGATATGAAGCTCTACTTTATTAAGAAAAGGTAGATTTCATGATATGTAATCTCTAAATAAGACCCATTAATTTATAGTATCTAATATTGATAGTACCTCAAATGTTTTCCTTTTTTTTCTTTTTGTGAATCTTAAATATTTTTCTTATTGCATACAAGTTCTTTGAATTCTAATGCTCCATTTGTTTGGATGGTTCCAACCTAAAAATTCTAACTCAATTTTTGTTTTTTTTTTTTTTTTTTTGAAAAATCAATAAAAATTTTAATCTAAAAATTTCAACTAAAACTGACGTGGCAAACGGATCATAAGTGTAAAAAACCTAATAGACCGAAAGTCAATAGACCCACCGAGTCAAATATTCGCCATGCCACCAAGCAAAGACTTAGGCAAATCTACATACTAGAAGGTGAATCAAGTGGGAAAGGGAAAAATAGAGCAATAATTCTAGCGTAATTTATGTCTTCAAATTTAATTACATAGCAGCTACCAAGAAATTACCTTTTGAACAAAAAATAAAAAGTAGCAAGAAGTTAGATTTGCATGTGTGAAAACGTGGCATGAGCCACAGGATTTTCAATTAATTTCACATTTTTATTTTATAAAAAAATTTTGACAATTAATTGAACATTTGTCCACAAAACCGGCTCCGTACATAGAGGCTTAATTATGATGTTTCTGGTAATTAATTCATTAATAGTGATAATTAATTACAACAAAGATAGTGGTATTTTTGTCCTTCCATAAGTTTTTCCACACGATATATATATATATATATATATATATATATGCTAAATTACCTCGTCTTGGACCACATATACCACCGACATGATGGACCAAATTTCTCATGATAGTGTCTGTAGCACTCATACAAAATTGTCCTTAAAGACCATAATTGATCTCTACGGACAAGGAGTTATACACACACACACACATATATATATATATATATTAATTGTAATATGCAAGACAAGTTAATTTTATGTTTGCACATTTGTAATTAATCTTATAAAACGAATATGGAAATTAATTCTCAATTTAGTTTCTTTTTTCTTTTAAAATCTCTATTTTGTATTAATTAGTTCCTTAACTTTGACAGTTTTATGTAATACTTGTTTGCAGGATGTTTGTTGAGTCGTGCAAGAGGCTGAGGGTCATGAAGAAATCAGAGGCCATGGGGTTTGGACTGGAGCCTAAGAGCTTTCTTCTCAAGGAAAGTTTAGAAATAGAGACTGAATAAGATTATTACTGTTAAGACGTATGGAGATCAATTTGACTCTGGATTTTGGTTTCCTCGTCGAGAGATTACCCGTTAAACAAATTTTCTGCTTAACTATTAATGCTGCTTGATGGAGACTAAGTACAATTTGTTAATTCTTCCTTATGCTACAATTATTCGAAAGTTCGTACTTTATTAATGTTTAATAGAGAACTAGATAGGGGAAGACAATTTCTGCCCTCTTCATTTTCATAAATGCTTGATTTGTGTTCCTGTGTGTTTAATATACGTCCACAATTTAATTAATTATTTTCACCACTAAATTACTTCTTGCTAGCTATTTGTTTGTAATTAACCTTTTCCCCATAAGTCCATATAATCAAATCAAAGCCTAGTAACGATGATCACATGATATAACACTTGTCACTTGATGATGATTTGATTTTGTTCATCTTATAAAAAAAATAAATTAAAATAAAAAACTACAACCGAAAGAAAGAAAAAGATCTCACTATTAATTATAACCTAAATCACCTTCTCATTTTTTATTTTTAGTTTTTTTTTTAGTTATATTTTATTCATTTATCTATTTGTTTTTGTGACTCTGTCTTATAGCAAAATTAACCTTCCACGTCTGAGACCATATAGTAAATAGTCATAAAGATAACATGTGAATGAGACCATAGTAAATTCACCCATATAAATACATATACATGCATATATATATATATACATATATATATATATATGGAACAAGTACAACACATGATATTCTTAAGACCACAACCCACTAAAGGTCCTTATAATTAATGGTATAGCTAGCTAGGCAACCCCCCATAAATGGTATAATTACAGCTACATTAGAATCTCTCTCTATATTAACGATAGACAAGAATTGTCCTGTACATTATCTTTGAATGTATTATAGGAGGGCAAGAAAACAAGAAGAATTCCTTTTGTCGATCGATGAAAATAATATTCCAAAATCAATATTCCCAAACAAGAAAATTATTGCAGCCTTATAACTAAAAGGGGTACATTTGGCATAGTTTCCTAATAAACTAAAACTCCCACGGGATTAGTATAATTAGCAACTTGACCTATTATGGGATTAATATTAACAAGGAATATTCTCATTTCTTATGAACCACTAATTAGCGATATAATTTTATTATTGATTTTATCGAGGGAAAAATATATAAATAAAAGAAGAACTTGTCAAGTAAAGTCCAGACAAGGGCTCAGCTACTGAAAGCCAATCTTTCCCTTGTTTAGATGAACAAGGAATATATTAATTAAGGAGAACAAGTCGCAGCTAGCTAGAACAAAGCCCCACGTTCTCATACATATTCTCGGTGGGATTCATGCATTATCTATATATATATATATATATATATATACTTATAACTTAGCAGATAAACAATAAATATTATATTCAGCTACAGAGAATCTAATTTAGACTTGTTCTTCAGATACGTTAGGATTAACGTGTACTATTGAGACATTCATGCATATATTCATACAAACAAACATATGAATAATATGGAGAAACCATGCATAAAATTTTTGTCAGTGGAGGGCTTTATGAAACCAATTAAAGGTAATTTTCTATTAATTAATATAGCCATAATTATGTATATTTTACTATTGAGTGGAGTATAATTATATAATTTTCTTTTTTATATAAAAATAAAATTCTATTTGAAATTTTATAAAAACGTTAGGGATAAAAATTAAATTATCAAGATCTGATTGGGGTACATGTCTCAAACACCGTTTCTCAGCCACGCCTTCTGACACTTATGGTGTCTCAACATTAGTTAATTAACTTTTTTTTTTTTTTTTAATGTTTATGGCTTTATTGAGATTGAGGGATTCAAATTCTACTACCTCCATATTAGTCATCTACACCTTTTTGTTTATTTTTCAATTAACCAATTCAAACTTAAATTGAATTTGGTTACACGAAGCTCTTTATTTATTTATTTACTTATTTAAGAGAGGGGGAGCTGTTTTTTTTTTTTTTTTTTTAACACCATTAGTTACCTTTTTTTCCCCTAAAAATAAGAAACTGTATTTATGAGATTCGAGATATAGGATTAGTTTGGAGTTGTTATGCTTTTGACATAATTTTTACTTTTACTTCTAGTAAAAGGAGAAGTAGAAGTTAATTAAAACAAAAATTATGAATTCTGACTTCTGACTTCTCCAAATAACTATTAAAATTCATTGGTGTTTGTGTAAATAATTTTTAAATACTTTTATTAAATACAATATTTATATCGTAGTTTGTGTAAAGAACTCTTGGAGTATCCAAAAGCAGTACCAAACTAACCTTACGATAAAAGTGTTTCTGTATATGAACGAAACTCCTTCAATCAAATTAACAGCTCAACATCTATATAAGAGTCTAAACCATCAAAATAGTATAACTTGGATCCTGAAAAAATATAATAAGCTAAAAGGTTGTTTTTGAGGTTTGAAGATAGTGCTTTGCTGTATGGTTTCACATTTGGGGTTGTTTGTGATATCTCCAATGAAAGTTTTGCATATGTACACACTAACCTCAAACTATAAAAATCAATAACTTTGTTATTTTAAGTCGTAATGAAATAATTTTTTTAAGTTGCATAAAATTTCGAGAAGAACACAATAAAATCCATATTATTGGTTTTATTTAAAATACATTTTAAGTTTTTACATATTTTCATTCTAAATAGTTTTTTTTTTCAACCAAATGCACATTTTCAAAATTCAACTCAATTCCGATCAAAATATCTCCAAATCTCTGACTCCAATTGTCCCGCAAACTACCTCTAAATATATATGATAATAACATACTAAATTATTATAGGAAAAATACTAAGGATATCAATTCCAATTTTAACATTTTAAGTGTCAATTTATGTAATATATGAGTTATGAATTTTTATTGGTAAATATTTAAAATATTATCACATTAATTAATTATATTTATTAATAAAAATACATATGAATTGGTACTTAAAATATTAGGATAGGAACTGATGTTCGTAACACTTAATATGATGTGATTATATATTGCAACTGCATTGCCCCGCTAAAACTGACACCATTTGTCACCATTCCATTAAACAACATTGATTTTTGGGTCGTATATGTTGGCAATCTTCCAATAAAACATTTGAATCCCATCTTTTTGAACTGCTTTTTCAAAGGCAATCCTTGCGGAAAAAGAGTAAGAAAATTAAACCTATTCTGCAGCTTTAAATTTGAGGGATGGTAAACTGTCTACTTGCGGTGAACTTAATTTTTTAAATTATAAACAAAAAACGAAGAGTAGTTAACTTGGGCTTTACAATTCGTTGCATTAAGTCCAGTATTAATATAATTAGTTTATTAGTTTAATATTTAGTTAATTAGCTAAAACGACTTGGAAAATGGGATACAGGTGAGATCGATCTAGTGTAACGAGCAAGAGAATATTCACTTCATTTTGTTGATGAAAGTGGGCGGTGGAAAACTATTTTGGTGTAAAGAAACGGAATAGAATAGAGAAAATCAAAGGGTTTGAGGCGTAGGAATTACTTTCCTTAAGGTTTTATTTGTCCCTACTATAAACAGTTTGTTATCGGGTGTTTTGGCAAATTACCTCCAAGATACAAGAAATCCACGAATTTAATAAGTAGCAATCTTATTAAATTCCAGAACAAAATATGAAACTAATATCAGAAACTGGAGTTTTATAGCCTTTGATATGCATGTTCATGAAGCATTGCAACATAGACAACAATCACACCTTTTGACCCAACAATCGCAACAAATACAACAATCGCACGTTTTAAATTAAAAGGTGTCTTTTCAGTCAAAAAACTATCTGTTAAAGGTGTCTTTTCAGTCAAAAAATGTATCTGTTTCAACAGACATACCTGTTGGACATCAAAATTAATTATGACCGTTAGATTGAAATAATTCAACTAACAGTTTAAATTAAATCTGAAATCACTTAAATCCGACCGTTAGATCGTGTCCGATCAGATCAACGATCCAGATTTAATTTGGAAAAACACTACATTGAAAAAGAGATTGCTCCTTGACTCCTTGCGACGATGTGTACGTGCAAAGTGCGCCCTAATAAGTGCCCTAAACGCCCAATCGTTCTCGCGTGTGGTGGTGCATAGTAGTAGCATAGCCCCCACTATACACTAGTAATCCTTACACTTCACTTGTTTCATTTTATACCACTATGCTTACTTGTACTTTTCCAATGTGAGACTTTTGTTTCCACTACCCAATGGTAATACAAGAGATATTACAATCTCTCTAACACATTTAGTTAGACCTAAACTTACTTTTTTTTTTAGTTTAAATATTCCAAATATTCCATTAAGATAATGATGAGATTTGAACTTGTTAAATATTAGATTACTCAGATTGATTAACAGATTAACTATTATTAAAACGTAGCAGTTATAAGAAACAGTTAGCTTTCCACGATTTTGGCTTCCAAGTCGTTGTTGAAAGTTAATTTTTTAATTAGTCTCTAGAAGCGTCAACATATAATTATAATATGTAACATGAACAACCTCAACGATATGCATGAACCAAAAGCCATCTAGATAACTATGTTTAGGATTTTCCATTAGATGAACGAATGCAATTAACTGTCGGCAAATACTTTGAAAAAAAAAAAAAAACAAAAACAAAAACAAAAACAAAACCTGTGGGCTAAATTGCTCTATGGAAAAATGAAAACAAATTTCACCATCAAAGAAGCTAACCTAATCTTTACTTCATCACTAATTTTTCTGATAATTGTAGACCTCTTAAACACTACGGAAAAAAAAAAATTATTTGGTTTTGGTTATTTTTACCTCATATATATTCTTCTACTAATTTTAATAGTTTTAACAGTTATTGAGGTGGAGCAAATTTGGTGTTGTTTATATTTTGTAATTTGTACCGGACAAAAGGAGTAATGATACACATCATGAATATCATTAGTGTATTTGTCAAAATTCTATAGAATCTATAATATAAAATTTAAAATTTTGTCCTGTTTTTTTAAACACCTAACAAGTTGTTTTTATTTTTATTTTTATATGAAGGGTCAATAAATTGTTTTCATAATAAGGTACTTAGCTTTGCATCATGACTATGTAGAAAATTGTATACATTTCGCATGCATTCATTGTACTTAAGCGAAAAGAGACATAATTATTTGCCCAACTAATTATAACATTGGGAAAAACAACTTATGACTTGTATATATACACCAAATGAAGAAATTGATCGCTTCGGTGAAACATATATATAGATCGGTAATTAATGGGCTACATTGAAATTGAATGCCAGCTTTCTATATATATATATGTATGATATATTTGATATTCAGAAATTTGCTAAAAACTATAGCACTCAAATTTTTGGTTCGCAATTGATGTCATGGCTTGACCTCTTTGGCCAACCATTAATTCAACTACAAAGCTCAACTAAAAATGAAAGAAGGAAAAAGTTAGTTAATTTAACTATATGGTAAAGTTTAGAGTTTTAATAATCGACCTAAAATAAGGAAAGAACAAGAAAATAAAATAAAAACTTTGAATTGCCCATGTGAGGGACTAGATGCATTTGGAAAGCAATATTGGTCCATATAACTACAATTTTTTGAACAAAATTGGTTATATGGACCAATTTTGCTTTCCAACTCTATCATAATTACATTATGTTGAACATGAAAATATTTTCAACTCTATCATAATTAGAAACAAGAACCAGACAGTGATATCAGTAGCTGCCTCCTTTGGGAGTATCCAGGGCTTCCAACTTTTGATTTTGTGCTAGTTCTTCTTTAACAAAGAAACTATACTAACGTGGAATTCTTTTTCTTTTCCTACTTTTATTTATTAATATTTATGTTTATTCATTTTTTTTTTTAACTTTGATAAATTCAATTGGAAAGGTGGTTTGAACACAAGAAAGATTTAAGATGCTTAGGACTTTTCGTCCAGCTAGCTCGGCCCTTTCCATATTCAACAAAACTCAATATGCAATTCCCTTTCTACTATCCGTTTTTATTCTCCTATTCTTTTCCTACTTTAACATTTTTTTTTTCCTTCCTCTAACACACATTATAAATGCGTAATACGGTCTCATATCTTTTCAGTTTAAAATGTAGCATAACGTCACATATAACGTAACGTGTATCTTTTCATATTTTGCCATATGAATTAAAATGTAACTTCAGCTATAATATTCACATTATGAAGATGATTATATAGGATTTTTTTAATATTAATCAAATTTAGAGTTAAAAAGTTTCACTACAAATTAGCAATAAGAGAAGGGGACAAAGAGCGCGGAAATCCCGGGTGAGTACGTACTGAGTGAGGGGGGAGAGTAACAGTAACTGCCTACCAACGGTAATCAGCGGGCGGAAACTGGTGGAGACCACCACGTGTCAATCAGACAAGGAATAAAAATGTAAAAATAATAATAAAAATAAAAAGAGCTACAAAAAAAAAAAAAAAAAAGGGAGAAGATTCGTTGGTCAGAACCGACAAACCAACATGGTCACATGGGAGAGGGTGTAATAGGCCCCCCACGTTTTTTATTTTTAATAATTTTTATTCTAAATTTTTTAACTGACTCCAAAGAAAATTAAAATTTAAAATATAAAAAGTTGACTTGTACTAGAAGAACCTCGACACGTGGGACCCGCACTTGTTTGCTTTGCTTTCTATGTTGCCGTTCCCCGCCCTCTCCGCACGAGCACTGAGTTTTCTTTTCAGTGTTTGCACCTCCTCCGTATCTTCCATGCACATTACTGCTTCCACTACATCTACATCCGTCTAAATTTGGGGGTGGGACCTGACGTAGGAAAACTTATATGTACTTTTTCTATATCGAGAGCGATATTGTGGTTTTAAGTTTTTTGATCAATTTTTTTGACAGTTTGATATATACGATGGAAGGGAGTTTTACATTTAGTGCTGTAAATTTTTAATATAAACACTAAGAAATTACATCGTTAAAATATTAAAAATTAATCTAAAAACTAAAACAACATACCTACTAGTTTATCATAAATTTTGTAGATTTTTAAAATTAAATCGTTTGGAGAGTAATTTGGTAAGGGAAAAAAAATCTCCTGACAATATTTTGATAATATTGTTTTATACTTAAAGAATGCGATAATTAAGTAATTAAATTTTCAAACACTAGTTTTTATATGATTAATAAATTGAAAAATAGTTAACTTATCATATCAGTATATAAAGAGTTCAATGTGAAATAATAGCAATCAAAATTAATCAACACTATTTTTATGGTAAGAGTTTATGATTTTTATTTATTCAAAAAATTTAAAATAATAATCTGAACTTGACAATTCTTACCTAAGCCTCCGTTTGATGAATTAATTGGAGACGAAATTTTTAAGTTAGAGTTGATTGACTTTTTAAAAATTAATTATAAATTTTATTGATTTTTCAAAAAGAGATAAAAATTAAGATGAAAAAATACAGTTTAATTAAAGTTAAACTTGAATATCAAACGGAGTTTAAATATTTCCCGCTCTCACTTGTTGCGTTAATTAAGACAGATTGAACATCTTTTTGTTTTATTAAAAAAAAAAAGATCGACCTTTTGCTAGTCACTTCAGCAATGAGTTGGGTATGAGAATAAATATCAGTGGCTTTGATTTGATCAATCTTTTTTTTTTTTTTTTTTTTTTTCTTTTCTGGGCAAGAAGGCGAATCTGTGGAGTTGATCACGAAATGAAGATCGGATCTGTGCAGCACACAGAATTGCACCCCAACTCATGAGTAATAAATATAAACAAATAAATAAATAAATAAAGGTGAGGGGAAACACTGAAAACCGACCGAGGGGCCCCAAACTCTCAAGCACTCAAATCAGACACACGCGCTTCCAGTCATATTACTGTCTGTCACCTACATGGAGGAATAACAACCGCTCTTGACACGCTACGTGTCATAACAGGACTGGTTCAATAATTTTGCCTAGCCAATATAAATCTCACAGCCTAAAGTTTGGTGGTGGCTAAGCTAACACTATTTTCTCATTTTCATGCCGTGTCTTAACTCTCCCCTCTTCTTCAAAGGAAAAAAAAAAAATTCAAGAGAAGACACCATCAAAAAGATGTCAAAGGAAAATGGGAAGCACTTGCCAGAATCCGAGACGAAATTGACACTAGGGTTGCCCGGCGAGACGCGTGGACCGACGACCGAGGTCGGAGGGAAATCGGGCACAAAACGTGGATTTTCCGAGACCATTGATCTTAATGTTGAAAGCTCTAGCGAGAAACAACATAGTAAGAATAGTGATCATGATGATGGGGTTGTCATTGATCATGAAGCAAGTGCCTCTAGACCTCCACCACCCAAGTAAGACATAATTCATTCACATATATATATATATATATAGTTTCAATAATTATTATATGATTTTCAATCTTATTAATTATGTTAATAAATATTTTGTGTGTATATATATGTATATATAATTGATAGGGCACAAGTGGTGGGGTGGCCTCCGGTGAGAGCATCAAGAAAAAACGTGATGAAGAGCTGCAAATTCATAAAGGTGGGGTTAGATGGAGCTCCATATTTGAGGAAAGTTGATCTTGAGATGTACAACAGCTATCACCAGCTTCTCACTGCTTTACAAGACATGTTCTCTAGTTGCTTGACCATCCGTAAGTATAAAATTATTATATTAATTAATTTTCTCATCTGAATTTCTTTTTTTTTTTTTTTTAAATTAATGGAAGGTTTAATTGGTTATAAATATCTTGTTGTGAATAACAGGGAATTATTTGAATGAGAGAAAGCTCATGGACCCTGTAAATGGGATCGAATATTTGCCCACTTATGAGGACAAAGATGGTGATTGGATGCTTGTTGGAGATGTACCATGGAAGTAAGTTAGAAAAATAAAATTTTTAAAAAATATATATATGTATACTAATTCCCTAAAAATAACAATTCATAATGATTCACTTTTTTTTATTTATTTATTTATTTTTGTATGAACAGAATGTTTGTAGAATCATGCAAGAGACTGAGGTTAATGAAAAGCTCAGAGGCAATTGGATTAAGGTAATAAATCAAAATTTATGGTTTGATTTTTCGGTTACAAGATCCGTTAATGATTCATTCAAGGTATTAACTTTCGGTTGTTTTATATATATATATATATATATATATATATATATATAATTATATTGCAGCTCCAAGGAGACATCCAAAATGTAAAAGTGACAAGTTGATCTTCAAAGACTTATTAGCCTTTCATAATTATCAGATCAGATGATGTACAGGGGCGGCTTTTCTTTTGGATTTATCATGATATTATTTTTAATACCAGTGTACTAATCAGAGTTTTGATCAGCTTTAGGTCCAAATAAAAGAGATGCTTGTGTAACTGTGCTCTTAACACACTTTTTTTTTTTCTTCTCTTTTTTTTTTTTTTTTTTTTTGTTTTTTTTTTTGTTTTTTGTTTTTTGTTTTTTTGTTTTTGTTTTTGGTTACTTTGACATGGATTGTAATACTTGGAAACAGATAATACTCCACACAATATACATGAGATTAGTACTCTTCTCCTTTGATACGTGGTGTGATCTATTTGAACCTGAAATTTCAGCCACGATCCATTAAACTAATAGAAATTTTAGGAAATTTTCACAAAAAGATATATTATTTTTATATTTCTGTTATAGATTTTGAAACTTAAGATTTCCGTCCTACAGTAGACAATTGACTTGATCGATATGTCTGAAATCTGAACCATAATTCTATAGAAGTTGCGCTATTCTAATCTAATTTTGTCCTTAATAAACATCATGAGATATTCATAACGCTGGCAAGTTTTGCGGTTCAATTGCAGCCCCCAAACCGTTCTCCTGAATAGATGAGATACACCATTTTGGGCAGTTATAGAGTTCATCTATTCTGATCAGATATTTCATAAGGAAATATCCTTTGTGATTTTTTTGCTCCCTGAAACTCAAAAGAGATGGTTATTGGATATATAAGTAATCTGTAATTATTTTTTTAGTCTCTTGGAACAATATGAACCCAGAAAATATCACTAGTTAAAAAAAAAATTTTTGTTAAAAAAAAAAAAAAAAAAAAAAACACCATTGATTCAATGAAGTTGAAAGCAAAAATGATATGCGTGGTGTTCTTGCTAGCTGTTAAATAATAATAATAATAATAATAAAAAGGAACAACCATTCCTGAGTGATATTTGTTTGGTTACAAAGTACATGTTTGCTTATATATATATATATTTTTGAAAGTAATATAGTAGTGGGGATCTCCTCAATCTTCCGTTTCCTTTATAAATATAATTTCACTTCTCAAAAATTTTAAGTAAATGAAATCATTGTAACTATTCAGGGCCATGATAAGCTCCACATGTGAACTTAGCTTTACTCAGAAATTAAAATAGGCACAGACGTTGTTGGTATAACTTAATGATAACTTCACATCTGACTCTATCATAAAGTGTAGAATTCGAATCCCCCATTTCAAATCCAAAAATAAAACTATAAATTATAAATTAAAACTTGCACTAACCATGCAATAGTTTTTAGACAAGATTAAATGGACAAGTGTTGAGATGTTAGTTGGCTTAAATCAAGACAGTTGTTAGTCAGTTGTTTAGGGTAAAGAGAGTTGCTATTTATTAATTATGTAATTAGTCTACTTAATCTTGTAATTCCTCTGAAATTAATATAGACAAATTTTAGCCTAACTATTTACAATAAGCATGATAAAAAAAAAAAAAAAAGTAATATAATTAATTCATGACAACTACTAATATGTGGATAACTTTGAGGTGGATTGTGTCACAAAAATTCTTCATCAGCCATGTCCCAACATTAAAGGCGGCAGTTGCCATATGCCCATCTCAGCTGGACAAATTTTTCTTCTTAGGAGAGAGAAAAAAGAGACTCTCCTACTTCCCAACTAACCACCAAAATAAATGAGGCAGCGAGAGAACTGTTTTTGAAACTGAATTATTACCTTCTTATCAAAGCAAGCTCTTCACTTTCCTAACTGTATACATAAATATCATTCAAGAACCAAAGATTCTCTCTCTATCAGAACAAGAAGTCAGTGAAAAGATGGTTGGTGCACCACCTCAGCAGAAGATGTCTTACCATGATCATGTCAAGAAACGCCAAGAAGAGAAAGGATGCCTCTATGCCTGGTATGCAATATATATATATATATATATATATATATGTATGTATGTATTTGTAGAATTGTTCTTGCTTTCTTGCGTCTCCGCTTCATTCTCCGTTCGGATGCGTTCGCGTGCAGGTTGTTTGCGATGTGTTGTTGTTGTTGCTACGGGTGTTGTGAATGTTGCCCCGGCGGTGCCTGCTGTTGCTGCCGTTAGATTACTTCACCTGAGAACACCATTTGTTGGATAGGAACAGAGGAGGGTTAATTACCTTTAATTATGTTGTATCATACTATCATGTATGATTTGATTGTTTACGGGAGCACTGATGATAAAATAAGATGTGAATGAATCAAAGTTATTTCTTTCACAAAAAAGAATACATCAAGGAGAAAATATATATATATATATATATATATATATCATTGACAATCTTCTTATTGTTACATTTACAAAGATTTTCCTTCTCTATGAATTCTTCAATAGGGAAATTTCTATGATTGCATCGAATAAAAAGGCGTTTTTCAAGAACTACTCGAGGAGACCTCCAAGTATTGTTGGAAGCTCCTCAACTACTTCTTGAAGTCTGTTATTCAATCCGGAGGAGTCACAAGGATTCATATTATTTCCTGCTTTAGTATTAGCCACTCCTGCAAACTTAATCTGCAGGAAATCAAAATTGGCGTCACGCCAACCTCGGATTGAAGTTATCAATCATTTGTTAGTTGCTAAGGATCGGGTTTCTCCCTTCATCTATTTCGATCACGACTAGATGCTTTGGATCCGACCCATTTGGTCCTTCGGAGTAAAGGGTGGGAAGGTAAGCGTTGTATGCAGGAAGGTACCGCGAAACAAAATCTTCCACCTGCAAATGAATCCCCAAAAAATGCTTGAGTTTCTGTTGTAAGAACTCGTTGCAAGTAACATTCAACACATTGTAATACTGTTGACAAACACACCTCTTCATCAGACATTCCAGGTTTGCCTGCCTCTCTCATGGCAATCTCTGCCTGCAGATTCCGCACAGTAAATGTTAGGGCGGGATTACAAGTGAAAGCACGCAAATATAGCTTGTCAACCAAAAACAAACCTGCAAACGCCATTGGTATACACAAGTCGGATCCTTAATCTTGATAACTATCCATGCCTTTATGAACTTGTCCCATGCGTCGTAATAAGCTTCAAGGTATTTGTTCACGGTCTCCAGCTGTCGAGTCACAATTTGGATTATAAACAACTATCATACACAAGTAGTATAACTAGAGACTTGGCAAGTATTTCTTTTGCTCTAACCTGAGGATCAACAGCCTTGACCACTTCCACTGGAAGAGGTTTAAAGCCAAGCATCCATCCTTCGAGCAGGACAGCCTACATGATCGACCAAATCACAAAAATAATTCTTACATGATTTCAGTATTGAGATATCAGTTTCACATCCAAAATGTAAAGGCATTGATGCAACTTTGTTGTGTCCACTATATTTCCGTATAATCGAATTTATAGAACGGCAAAATAAAACTGTGCTTTAAACACCAAAATCCTCGTACCACAAGTGGCCCCTCAACCTGAGGCCATGTTTTAGGGTCAGCTCGGTCACCCTTCCCGTTATAAGCAGACTGAAAGAAAGAAACAGTCAATATTAGCAAACTTGCACTCAAAATTTGAAAGTGAAAGGAATAGATTTAGGATTGTTGTGTGCTTACCTTATCATATCTGGGCAGCTTCATCTTCACACCTGAATGGTTCATATTCTAAATAGTTAGGGAAAAAGAAAAAAAGAAAAGAAAAGAAAGGAACGTGAATCATTGCAAAGAAAGATGAGAGAAAACGACTCACCCTCTTTAGTCAATTTGCTTAGAGCTGTCAATGTTTCAACAGCGAAAGGAAGATCATGGCTGCCAGCATTTCCACGATACTATAAACGATTTGAAAGGAGTGATGCATAGAACAAAATTGGCAAGTTACAGAAAACTCCGTTACTACATAAAATCAACAAGGGAAAACGCATGTGGGATGGCTTGTTACCTCTAGAAGTGCATTCCCAGGATTTTGTTCTCTCAGTTTAGCCTACAATCAACACAAAATGGCATCTTAAAAAGAAAACAGAGATGAACATGAAAAAATAAAACAAAAATACAGAATAAAAAGTGTCAAGGACTCCCAGAAATATATTACCTGGCCCTCGGCAGTCAAATAGAAGTCATCAATGGACACTGTAGCAGACTTCCTGAGATTTGAAACTGTCAGAAATCCCAAATTTTCTTTAAATTTTCGGGGACTTCCGTAATAGGCAAATGCTCTGCACCCTACCTGTCAGTAACGCTAAAAAGATAATTTAGAGCAAAGACGAGTGTAGTCTTTCCACAGCCTTGTGGTGCACTGAAACCAATCTGCAGTGTAGACAAACTTTGAGCGTTAACAATCTGGCATTACCGCAATCCCTTACATTTACTTTATGTCACCCTTTTCAGAAATATACTAGTAGAATGGGGCAAATGGAAACAAAACATGGAATTAGACCGTAATATGTAATACTGGCAAGAAAAAAAAAGGCCGTACCACTAGGGGAGGGATATCTTCTCCCTCTTTATACCCGGATCTGTGTTGGGAAATCTGATCTTCACACCAGATAAACACTGGTATATAGTAGTGATAAAACCTTACTTTCTGATTAGTGTTAAGGTACAAATCATTGAGGTGAAACAGTCGACAGAGAAGTGAGCCATATAACAACCACTTGTCAATGGACTCAGCTATCGATTCTCGCGTCAAACCTACTTTGTCTAATAGAGGACCCGAGCATATAAACTCGTAAAGATCCTGCACAGAGGAAACTTCTGCAGGTTTCGTCGGTAGCACTGAATAGAGAGGGCCCTGCTGCCTTCCATTGCCGGCAGCAGTATTGTGACAAATCGAACTTTCTTGCATCCACGAACACCCACTGCCTGCTGGAGTCCCTAACTAGTGAGCAGATTAGCTCTGGTGGCTAACATTTTTAATACTACAAGCTACATTAACTAATTGCATAGAGTAATAAGAAGAACGAAACAAGATCCATATTGCTATTTTCTATTCCGAATATAGTTTTGAAGTTTTTACACTATTTAACCCTAAACTGCTCATTTTCAACCAAACCCGCAACCCCCAAACATTCACTTTTTTCCGATCAAAACATTTTCAAAACTCCAAGTCTAGTGTACATACCAAACGGAGGCTAAAACTGAGCATTCACTACATTGATCTTGTTAAACATTTCAAAACACCAACATAATTGGGTGTACCAGAATCTAAAAAATTTCTAAATTTCTCTATTTTGATTAGCATCCAAATGAGAGGAATTTCTTCCAAACAGAAAGAGGATTAATATTTATACACACACACACACACACACATATATATAGCACAACTCCAAACCAGGACGATACCGAATTATCTTATCAATACCGAAGTGTCAAGTGTGTATGTGTGTGTGTATACAATAGCACATTTCTAAACCACGACGATACCGAATTATCAATAATCAAATTGACAAATTCACGCTCTGTGACAAGAAAAGTAGGTGAGAAAAGTAAGTGAAGAATAAGAAAAGAACAGAAAATTTACCAGATTTTGGGAAGTGAATAGCCGCTGGAGATGGCTTTGACGATTTGGATTGCGCAGAGAGAGAAGAATGAACACTGAAGCGGTTTGGATTAAAGAGAGAAGAGAATTTACAATTGGCGCCGCCATTGTTACAAAAAGAATTGTTAAGATTAATGTATGGGAAAGAGGAAGTCGGTGGGTAGCGCTGAGATAAGACGTTCAAAGCCGCCATTTTTGTGCTTCTCCAAGCTTCTACCGAAGGATAACAATTGAAAAATTAAATTAAATTAAATTAAAATGTTGGCTTTTGTGAGATGACTCCTTAAAATATCGGATGAGTTCGTCACTCTACACTAATCTCTAACCAGTCGCTAACTTTCTCATCTCAACTCTCGAGCACTCAAAATCTTCTGTCTGAAAATTGTTTCCCTCTCTTCCAATGACGTGTTGCCACGTCATTTTTCATTTCCCCAATTGAGAAAAATGTAAAAATGTCCACTAAATATATATATATATATATATATATTTTTTTTTTTGCAAACGTTAGTGAAACCTGAAAATTGTTCCTTATTATATTAAAAAAAAATGTTTTCGTAGGCATATTTCGATTGGTTCGCTGGTCAAAGCTCTGGCATTGACCGAATTCCGTACAAGAAACGAAACGTATTTCATTTTTTTTTTTTTTTGGTTTAAATTGTGTTTTTTAAGTTAAGAAACAACATCTTTAACTCCCCCAATCTCGTGATATTCCAGCATTATTTACGAATATTTTTTTTAATTATGCATTTTAATGAGATTGAGACTGCTCATTTGTTTGTTTGTTAGGATTTAAAAGAGGATTTAAATTTTACACTTTACATAAATTTACATTTACGGTCAAAGTTATACGTAACCACATATTGGTAATCAGATTACTTGAAATGAGATTTCAGAGGGAAAAGAAAAAATGCTACAGTTCACGACTAGAGTTCAGAAAATAAAGAGTTATAAAAAAAATAAAAAATAAATAAAAAGAAGAAGAAGAAGAAGAAGTTCATTAGATTGGTGGCTTTAGCTCACAAAATTACATTTCAGCTAGTTCTGCTCTCCTGAGACTTTACAACTTTAAACATAAAAACTAATTCTGATCATAGGCCTTGTCACATGCTACATTTAAAAACAAACAAATAAATTAAAGCTAAACATGCTTGACAAATTTATACAGTTTTTTCGAATTCAAACTTCGTGGCCATCCTTTTGTTTAGTTTTTAGTACAAAGACACAGGGCTGGAAGAACCAGGACAAAGGGTTATAACCAATTGGGCATAAAAGAATAGAAATGGGACGGAGACGGGAATTAGAATTAGGGGTGGTCAAGTACAAGCTCGTCGTGTTAAAAAACGACTTCTGGAGGAAACTTCCTTCTAAAAAGTATGCCTATTCTGTTAGCTTAGCAGTCTCTTGCAAAAAGAATGTCCATTGTCCATGATCCATCTCTTTTTCAAAACAGTGTTTCAAGCAGTTTCGGCGAAGACAATGCTGCGACCGATTTAAACTGCTACAACAATGAGTGTCGTATTAGTAACTTAAAATAACAATCAAGACCATCATGGAGTCGCGTAAAAAAAGCCCGATAAAGTTTCTTTTCTGGGACACTAGTGATGTGGTAAGTACCTTTTCTTGCCTATACTTCATGCGTATGGCACTCAACGGACAACCGTTGGTGTTCAACTGCAAGTCTTGTAAGGCAACAATGGCGGTTTTCAAATCGGATGCCTTGTAGGAGGTATAGTGTTCAAGTGTTGGATTCTGCTTGTAATAAAAACAATGTCATACTTCTACTAGACGTTTGGAACTAGGAAAAGGAAAAAGAAAAGGAGAAAAGGCGAACCCATGGATGCCTAGTCTGATCTAACGTCCATCTTGCGAGAAATATGGCTGATGCCGCGACAACAGACGGTAGGAAATTCAAGAAGCCATAGTCTACTAGTGTAAGTTCAGCCAAATAATTGGCCAAGTACTCTAGTTCAAGACTAGGACTCTGCAAAATTTGGGATTAGAAAATGTAAGTCTCTAACCAAGAGATTGGCATATTTTGCCACCTGACCAGCAAAAACATAGAAGCACCATTTTACCTTATAAGAAGCTTGAGCTGCTCGAAGGAATCTCCTGAAAAACGAGCAAGCATTTGAGAAAGTGTGTACATGAAGTATCAACTTTGTTCAAATCAGGTCTCATATACATGCTAAACGTCAGATAAGCTATAGTACCTGAGAAAACTTTTTGCCGTGGGTGCAAAGAGTTGAAAATTGAAATACTCCAACACTTGAACCTCCATTTTCAAGACCTTTCAATTTCATTTAATTCAGGAATGCAAACAAAAGAAAATTTAATGGGGAGAAAATTAATTATCGGATTCAAAAATGAAATTATGAAAAATTCAAGTTATAGACGTGGAAACAAAACCTTTCTTTTTTTTTTTTTTTTCAGTTTTCTTAGGTTGGTTGAGTGTTTGTTTGCATTGCAGAAGTATCATGGACGGTAGTAATAATAGGAAAATACCATAAAAGTCGTGATCTTGTAAACATTTGGTCAAGTGTCAAGTGCCAAACAAGAAGCGGATAAGACATACCTCCTCTCTCGTGTAAGTGTTGTCCGTGATGAAGCAAAATTCTTCAACACGTGGTGCACATATTTCTTCATATTTCCTTCAAGCCACAAAGGAAATCCACATTTAACGTCATATGAAACAGGATAAAGAGAAATCTTGCTGAAGTTAGAATCCAAGTTACTAAAGACTATAATGTGTTTTACCTATTGTTATTGTCCTGCAGCAATTCAATTTACACTTATCTACGAGTAATATGCATCTTTAAGTTTAAAATACCAAATTAGATAGTTTAACTTACGAGGAAATGAGCATGCAAGTTATGCCAATAAGTTGAAGCCTTTGTCTTTCGATGTAATTTTGAGAGAGAAACCGATCGATCAGATGCACTGTGAGGAAAAGCGTGTCTGGCACCAACTTATATTCCTCTGACACCTGAAACCAAAAATGTATTAATCAGAAGTTAGATATGTTGCCTAGAAAACTAAACAACGTAATTTTTTCATTGAGTGGATAACTGTATAACCTAAAGCATTAAAGCAAGCTATTAGACAAAAAATTAAAAACATCATAGAAATGAGAAACCGGCTTCATATGGTTCAACCAACATGCTACTACCCCAGAACCAATGCCTATATGAGTTAGCTTAACATTGTAAACCAATAGAACTTTCCAAACCTCTATAAGCCAATCAATCAGAATCCCCCGCATACTTTGGGTGATGTCCCGCTGTATTGTTTCCATGAAATTAGGACACGGCCTTCGGGCAAGCTGTGAAAAAAGAACGATGGGATTGTTTGTTGCTCAGACAAACGGATCGGAGAGAAACAAATCAAATCTGTGTTGATTAAGTCTCACTCTAAAGGAGCGAGAAGAAAATGTTAGTAGTACAAACCTCTGCAACACGTAAGTTGTTGTAGATATCTGGGGCATAGATGCAACACAATTGAGGATCCTTGTGATCTGCATCTACATCAACAATGTCTGGACTTTTCGATGCAATGATGCCCCCAAAAGGATTTGCTTTCTCAGGCTCAACAACTGAAATAAAAATGTCATAAATTGCCGCGTGAAGACGTTGCACTTCTTGATAAAAATCTCATCATACAGTGCTTAAATTAACTACTACCATATATACTCTCATGGCCCTGACTCTAAGCCATGCCAGTCATTAAAGCATATTAAATTTGAACACGCAATCACTTCATAATATAAATTCTAAACCGGTTTGAATCAAGATGTTTCTTTCTTATATTACGTCAAAGCTCAAGCACAATTGTACAAGCACGTCATGGTGTCATGGTTGCCATGTTTGTAAATTGAAGGTCAGACAATTGGAGTGAGAAGCTAACCTTTCTTTGAAGGACTTTGAAGTTCTGAAGTCAATTCAGAACTTTGACTTCCCAACTCAAACTCATGTTTGCCAAACCCCTTTTTGCTAGTTAACCAATGAGGTAAGTTTTCTTCCAAATTTACCGAAGATATAACATCTTGCGACTTGAGGTTCGATATTACTGATTCTTGCACAGTCTTTTCTTTCAGATCGGCTTTAATAGAAGGGAACACAGTTGTAACTGGAGGTGTTACTTTTGTCGCCTTATCCTGACCCTTTTTAGCCGGCTTGTTGTTCCTAGCCTAATGATTGTACAAATTTTAAGCAAGTGAAAATCAGATTCATAACAAATGGGTCAAAGATTTCGTGAAAGGAAGATTGATCTATCCAGAAATGTTTTAAACAATAAGACACCATCACAAGGCAATGATCATTCGGTCGTACACAACCAAAGGATAAATAACAGATTACAGCAACTTCAGAATAGCAGCATAGTTACCTGGGGTTTTGCTGTGTTGAAACAGAGAACATTGGTCACATCCTGAAGCACCACCCTCCTCTTACGCGGGAGACAGGCATTGTCAACATTGCTCGTGTTTTCATCAGCAGCCGCTTTCTTTGGATTTGTCTGCAAAGCTCGCTTCTTATTCGGCTGGATGGGTGATTTTAGAGGCACAATCTGTCGAGATGCAAACAATGTCGAAGCTCGAGAACGTGTTACTCGACCAGGAAGCTCACTAACATTAGTGTTTACCATATTTTCCTTTGTGTTTACCATATTTTCCTTTCTCATGTTTATAAAGGCTTGGAGAAGTGAGAACCAAGAATCAAATTGCAAGGAACTTATGAAACCTGCACGAAATAATGACAAGTGAATTTTGATTGCAAGCTAAATATATATATAATAAAGTTAGAGATAAAGAAGTCGGAAAATGAAAATCCCACTTAGTTTCAAAATTCAAAATCTTCCATCAATTATATAGGCAAGATATTTGAAAAATCTTGGGCATTGAAAAAGAATTCCCAAGAATAATAACTTAAAAGCAGCAGATCAATGAGCATAAAAATAAAAATCTAAAATAAAAAATATAAAAAAAAGGACAATCTTGACATGAATTACTCAGACCACAAATATTCCACAAAAAAAAAATAAATAAATAAAAATCAGCCTATGTAGCTCAGAGAAAAAACACAATTTGAAATCTTTCGCCATTGTTAACGAGTACATTGCTTTTACAAGTTCAGCTTCTTTCTTAGCATACATTTCCTTGAAAATTTCTTTCGCACGAACCCAATGCTCAAATGTCCAAGATTTTCCAAATTTTTAACAAAGCATCAACAGAAATCAACTTTACGACCAGTCCCAATCAATGGGAAGAAAAAAAAAAAAACAATAAAAGATTTTTTTTTTTAATTGACTCATTTCAAATACGAAGCTTCAATTTAGTCGAGCCTTTTGGATACTTTCTCATCGACCAAACGAAGCTCAAAAACATACCAAATGTACGACCCAAGAATTTCACAAAAATCAAACAAAAACCCTAATCAATTTCTGGTTGTTAAAATTTTCCATAAATATGCTTTTATTGCTGGGTCGGAGATTGACCTGAGAGGCTCTTCTTCTGAGCTCCAAGACCTCCATTGACAGAGAGATGAAAGCTCGGAGACAGATAGAAGAACTCTGAGAGACCGCCGAGCGGGACGCTCCTGAATTTGAAAAACTCTAGAGAGAGAAAGAGAGGAAGAGAGAGAAAGGAAATGGAGGTTTAATTATAAAATAAATAAATAAATAAAAAAGAAATTGTAATTAAATTATTATTTAAACTGTTTCATGAGTCATTTTTTAATACGAAAAATGGTTTTCGTTGACTGGTTGACTTAAAAGGTTTAAGAGAGAGTTTTACAGTTCATTCAGTGCTTTATTTTTGTTTTTGTTTTTGTTTTTTTCTTTTATTTTAATTTTTTTGGATTATGATTTTTACGTTAAGATCGCGCGTGAGAACGGGTCTACTGGAGGTAAGATTACTGATTTATCCCTCTACGGCTTACTTTTTTTGTAATTTATTAAGGTGGTCAGGATTAGATTTGTTGTTAGATTAGGGGAATAGGTTAAGATCCGACGCGCTGATAGGCCGTTCTACTGACAATTGGATGTGTCGGGAGCAGACACGTGGAAAAAGATTAAATGCGTTTATTTATTATTATTGTTGTTGAATCGGAGCTGTTCGTTTCGCTTACTTCTTTCCACAGCTGGCAGCCGACCAAATAAGTATAGTAATCTAGTACTTTTTAGAAATTTTTATAGTTCCGTCTCCAAATTCAAAATGGTTAAGTGATTATAAATATAATCTAACGATAATATTATATTTAATTTTAATTATAAGTGTAAATTTTAAATATTCTTATTTTATTAATAAAAAATTCATTCAAAAGTATTATTTGAATTGACTATTAAGGTATAGAGTTCGAATCATAGAAATACTCTTATTTAATTTGATGTCAAATTTCTGTATAGAAAATACAATAATTTACATACTTTACATCATAATTCATAAATTTTAAACGCCAAAATTTTTAGTGAATACAATATCTATATTAAAATTACGAACATTAAATGCTAAAAGTTGTAAAAGTTATTATGAATTAGAACGAGATATCTATATTCTCTTATAGTTTTTTATGATAAGATATCTTATGTAATCAGAGATAAATCTGATAAATAAAAAATAAAATTACATGTTTTTTTTAATACCTATTGAAAATTCTCATCATAAATAATATATTTTTGAAAATTTTCTTCAGGTTAGTTTAGTGTATGAGTTTGAGTTAAAATTTATAAGTTTAAATAGCAATTTTGGTTGACTTTTTCAGAAAAGATAAAAATTTTATGAGGAAAAAGATAAAAAATATAATGAAAAAAGTACAATTTAATTTAAACCGAACTTACCAACCAAACAGACCCTTCATTTTTATAGAATATTCCGAAATTGCGATACCTAGTAAGTTGTCGTATTAATATGCATATTCTTTAAAAATTTGTATGACACGCACGGTTCTTTTAAAATAGAAAAGAAAAAAAAAATTGATGTCATTCCTAGAACGTGTAATAGCCCCTTAAAAAATAAATAAAAATAAAGTGGTTGTTTGGAGTATCATTGGATATATTATTCTACTCTCTAGATTTCAAAACTCTATATCAAAATTATTTCTATTTTATTTTTAAAAAACTCAAACTTTAAAAGTTCAGAACTTTTTTCATTTCAAATCGAAATATGATATTTTTTATATCAAAATACTCGTAACGATAAGACGAATAAGACAATATCTATTTTATATATTTTTTTAACATATTTCAAATTTTTGTATTATTTTCTCTATCACATAAATTTTTCAAAAGTTTTCCCTCAAAACACATATTTTCAACCAAATTTTCAAAACACCATCTCCAGATATCCCCTAAATGGACCCGTGTTTTTATTTTTCCAGAAAATGTTGAATTGGAGTATTAAACACTATACTTTTATGTTCATTCAGTCTTCGTTTAAAACACTATACTTTGTTGGTATAATCCTTATAAAGTTGGTCTTACCAATATCACATAGTAATTTTACATCGCTTATTCTAATTACTAGTTTTGTCCAAGCCAAACGAAGAATATAAAAATATTTTTTAAGGGAAACATATTAAGAATCATGTGGTAGAATTTTCCTTTTTTTAAAAAAATTTAAATCCTATCCCAAGTACATTGTTTTATATTATTATATTTTCATTAGATTGTGTCAAGTTTATGTATCATTAATAAATGTTCTTACCCACAAAACTCCGTTGAATATACATGTGGAGAAATTCCATCATACCTACAAATTATCTGTGCATAGATATTCATTGAAAATTATTACACATATAATCTAATAATACTTACTCGTATTATTGTACTAAAATATTATGCATCTGTTTAATTCGTCAATTGAAATTGAAATTTTTAAATTGGAGTTGATTAACTTTTCAAAAAATTATTATTATTTTTGTTGACTTTTCAGAAAAAAAAAATTAAAACTGAGAGGAAAAGTTTGAGTTGAAATTAAAGCTACGTTTGATAACAAAGTTTAATTCCAACTAAACTGTACTTTTTCATCTCAATTTTTTTCTTTTTCTGAAAAGTCAACAAAATTTATATCTACTTTTTAAAAAGTCAACTCAACTCAAACTCAAACTCAATTTAGTCACCTAATGGACCCTAAGATACCAAACGAAGATAGAGTTCAAATTTTCTTCATCTTTTTAATTTATAAAGGAAAAAAAAATTTATTTACTTTTATTCTCTCTATATACAAATTACATTTTATATCAACATAACTTTCATCATTTACTAATTTTTTTTTTATAAAAAAATTTGAAAGTTCCTTCAAATAGTTACAAACATAGTATAACAGTAATATTATATTTAATTTCACTAAAAGATATAGAGTTCAAATCCCCGTATTTTGACGTTCCAAGATAAAATTATTAAAAAAAAAAGGGGCTCCTTTTGAGGAAAGCATTGGGAGGGAGAAGCAAATTTGAAAAGTTGAAAGAGGATAAGAGGGTGGGGTTTGCGTTTGAGCTTTGAGAATGAGAGGTATTTTTGAAATGAGAAATGCCCCCCCAACGCTGTGGAGACTTTTATTGCGACTAACATGTGGTGTTGGCAGCTTTCTTTAATTTATGACACAACATTTTATCCTTTTAGATGAGCTGGACCCCACATGAGGGCTAACAACTAATTACCCTTCTTTCCTCTCCCTAATTAATAATTATTATTAATAATCAAGACAAATAATTAAGATTTTTTTTTTTAAGACAAATAATTAAGTTTAGATTAAGATTTTAAGTTACTCAAAGGTCCACACTAGCCCATTTATTATTTTGTTGTTGTGGAGCCCCACATGTTAGTTAGTTACTGCCCATTATTATTTAGAGAGGCAGATCTGTTGTGATCTGATCTGTTTAATTTGAGTTTAAATGGGCGATGAAATGAGACGACAAGCAAAAGGTGTCGTTGCTGTAATGATGAGAAAAGCAAAGGAATATTCCTATTCAGAGCCATTCGCCGCTAAACGACACAATAATTAATTATTCCAAGTAATCTGTTTTTTTTTTAGTTGCTTTATTTTCCTTTTTGAAAAGTCTTTTTTTTTTAATTAATTTTAATTTAAATGATACGCAACAGTTTGTAGCGGAATTTAGCCACTATTTCAGCTAGTGTTTTCATTCAGGCTAATTTAAGTTGGGCTTGTGGTTCTATCCGACACTCATCTAAACTCAGGCCCACTTAAAATTCTCTTTCGGTTTAACATCAAGACAGTCCACGTTTTTTTTTTTTTTTTTTTTTTTTGGTTGCACAATTTAACAAGTAGCTGAAAGCCAAGAAATCTCTCCAGGAAAAAAAAATAAAAAATAAAAAAGAAGCCAAGAAATCTTAATATCACGCACTTTATACCATCATGTTTAGTGTATAACGCTTTAAATTCATAGGCCACAACGTATTAAACGTAAAACATATTTCTTTAGTTCCACACGTCGAACAAAAAAAAAAAAAAAAAACATATGTCGTTAGTTTGCCCACATTGTTTAGTTTTATGATAGTCATACTTATTATCTTTGTTTTTCATGTTTCTTTAATATTATCACACCACTATCAATATATAAAATCTCAACGGATGAAATATGACATTTAAATTGACTTGACACGATATTATTAAATAAATGATATAAAAAAAAAAAAAAGACACAGATGAATAAACATGAGAGTCTAAATCCAATTTTGAGGTTTTTGAACATTTCTATTGGAAAGTTGGAATGGATCACTTTGTGGGTTCAATTAAATATTCAAGTTTTTATATGGTGGTGAATCGATAAATGGATGAGTACCACGTGCAAAATGATGCATTGGGGTTGTCACGTATCTAATAGCAAAGGCATTAACGTGTGGTAGAAGGCAAAATCATAGCAATTTGATTGTCGTTGAATTGAGTGCACAAAAAATGTGGAGGATATATTCTGCACTCTCACTTGGTATAAAAATATCTTTCATGTTCAATTCATAAGTTTAGCCCTAGTTTGAAATGCGATATTCGATTAAAGATAATGGCAAAGAGTAAATTATCATTAATTATCCCTTCCGTTAGATTAATTTAATCTTTAAAATGATTTTCACGAATAATAATGACTATCATACAAAAATACCAACATCAACGTTCCTTAACAGTTTCACTTTTTTTTTTTTTTTAATTATTATTATTTTTTTTTACACTTCGATGTTTAAATCGTACAAGAGAGAGAGAGAGTAAAGAATCATATATATAGTAAAGTAAAAGAGAAAAAGATGATAGATATGAAACTAACTTCTTCTGGCTCCTTCTTATAGGAGAAGTCATCAATCATGTGGCTTCTTAGGGTTCACACCAAAATAATGAAGTAGGATTTCCCATATTCAAGAAAATTTTTATTAGTCAAGTTGAAGAAAGTAAAAGGCAAGAAAGCGTGGGAAAGAAAGAGAAAATCTAAAAGAGTTTAGAGAACGTCTTTAAATAAATGAGTGATGAGTAAAATGATATATCTCGAGATTATTGTAATATAGATAGTTCCTACAAAAAATTGACTTGTAACTAAGTCTGAGTTTCTCTGAGATTGAACAACTTCGATATAAAAGATTATGTTGTAACACAAATGAATTCAGTTAGACTTTACTTAGTAAGTAATGACTAATTATCTCATATTTCATCAAGAATATGGGCAATTAGAGATTGAATGTCAATCTTTGAAATATTATTAAGTCATTAATCTTATTTGGAATGTACCTTTGATTTTTAATCTAGTCCTTCAAGAGTAGACCCCCCTGAGATATACATGCATCATTGTTTCTTCATGCTACCTATTGAGTTTCGACATACTCCAATGCCAAGGTCCTCTGGTTATTTTAAGGTCTGATATCGAGAGGGAAACATTTTAGTCATCGAAAGGAACATGTGAGGTCTTCAACCCCTCAAGAAAAATCCCTCAATTAGATCTTGTAGCGGGTCGAATCTACAATCAAAGAAAAATATGGTCAATGATCGAAACAGAATTACAGTTGACTCGTCGGCCGGTCGTCAACGTGTCGTTAGTGAATCGCATAAAATAAAGTAAATTGTAGGAAAAGTAAATAGAGACATAGATAACAGATTTTATAGAGATTCGCCCGTAATCTTTAGACTATATCATCTGTAGTGCTTCCGGAAGTTTTTACTATGTGTAAATAAGCGTTACAATGGTGATCTTCAATAAGAAATTGATAGATAGAGACGGTGAATGATGTGATACAGAGAGAATATGGAAATATTGTGTATGTCAATATTGTGTATGTCTTGTAGAATACACTAAGTAGAATTTCTGGAAAGGTGGTAGAACTGTTGGAAGAGAGAATCCCTAAACTTGCGAAGTAAGCCTTGATTTATAGAGACTAATTGACTGTCTTGAGTGCCTGATTCCACTAGAATATTCCTTGAATGCTGAAGCGGAGTTGCTATTTTCTATATTGGCTGACTTTCCAATTTGGGAATGACTAGATGATATTGAAAAAGTGCATTCTCTGAGAAGATCTGTGCTTGCTGGCTAGTTTTCTTGCCTGATATGCTTGATTCAGTTTCCTCAAGAAGTCAACTTTCGTTATTTGGTCTCTGCTGATCTGTTAGTCGTCTGTCAGTTGTTCTGTTGTTGTCTGGGACTCGTTCCTTGGTCTTCCTAGCTGCCTATCTCCGAGTCATCTTGTGTGCTCTCTGATGATATGAGGTACAAAATCTGATCTTAACAAATCTTATATTCAAGGTTTAAAAAATTAATGTTTTCACACCGATGTTTTGTAGAGATTTTTGTATTTTGGCATTATTAACATCGAAAGAGGGCCTAAAAAAAAAAAAATTCGAAGGAGGGCTGCAATCCTATTTTCACAAAAGATGAAGATACTTCTATAAATATTGATTTGCGCGAAAGCATGGAAGTCGATAACTTTTCAGTACACCTTTTATTCATTTATTTTTGAATGTGGTCAAATTCATATATTTTCACTGCAATGTTAATGTTTTCATGTGGTATAAGAATACAAAATAATCGTTTGCAAACATTTCTACATTTTAGAAGCTCCTTTTGATATTTATACTTTTTCATCTTACATGAATATATAGATAGAAGATACCTGAATTAGATTAAATTTAGATATAATTGTTTGTAAAATTATTTTACTTAGTTTTTAAATGTATGCATTTTACTAAAAAAATTTATGCTTATCAATTATTGTATTAAAAATCACTTTTCATCATGCATATTTTGATTTATAATTTCATCTCATTTATGCACAATTTATTGTTTTGGAATTTCTGAAAAGTGTCATTTAAAAATTCAACGTATTAGGAAAATTTTCTAAATTGTGCATTAACTTTTTTCGAGATCAATATTTCCATAAAATTCATACATCATTGTACTCATCCATTTTGATATTTTTATCATTTGTGAGTAATTTCCATCATAAAACAGTTTTTAGGTGATTTGATATTTATATATCATCATGCTACTTCATAAATACGTTATCTTTTTTCTCGCTTTTTTTTTAGCTCAAGTCATTTTCCTTTCTCATTAATTTGTTGCTATGACTTATCCTCCTCGGCCTTCAAAACGGCGAACTCATTTATAACGAGTGAAAGACGAAGCCACGCTATAACTTTCATGTTTTTGTTTTTTGTTTTTTGTTTTGTTTTTTGTTTTTTGTTTTTTGTTCTTGCAAGGCTCTAATTTTTCTAGCATTATATAAATAATCAAGCTCTGTCTCCGTCCGTTATTTATTTATCTCTCAAAACAATATTTTTTTTTGGGGTAAATATCTCAAAACAATCTTTGGCCTTTTATTCGTCTCTGTCACAACATTTGAGTTGATTTGAACCCCCCCAAGACCCAAAACTCTGTCCAGCCACATAAACAATCTCTCTTAGGTTATTTAACTGGATTTCTTCTGATTACTTCTAATCGATTTCCTAATTTCACCTGTCAAATCTCTCACCTAGTTTATTGTCCTCAAGTAATTACACTACCGATTATGAGATTATCGCAAAAAATATGGCGTATTCCATCTCCGCTGATATTGGTGTATGATAAATTAGACTTGCAATTCTTTTCATCCTCTCTCTCTGAGAGGTTCAAGTGAGACGTAAGACAACGGTTCGAATTTCACAGGTTTACCTATGGGACTAGATTCTTTCCATATCTAATCTTGACCTTAGAAACCATCCCCATCCCCACCTAAGCCAATGTTTGGGCGTTCGGGATTTCTTGTTGGGGGAGTATTTCCCATATTTGTCACATTTTAGTTTACTATAACTATGCATATCAAAGCTAAAACAACTTAAATAAAAAAAATATAGCACAAAATGTAACAGTACGATGAGTTAAGGGTGCATTGCTATAAAAAAGCCAAGGAGTAAAATATATAGGTGAGAAACTTTAAAAGAAAGGAGGACTATTTTCCTTTGTATTGTTTGGTACAAGAGAAAGAAAATTATAATAAAATTATCTAATCTTAGTTTATTGTTTGGTACAAGAGAAAGAAAATTATAATAAAATTATCTAATCTTAGTTTACAACATTTGTTTTGTCAAAATTTTCCCTCCACTTTTCTTTCTAAGGTTGGAATGATTAATAATTGGTAAGCTCTATGGATTTATTTCTTTTTTTCCTTCCCAATTTCCACTCTACCATACAACCTAAGATTTCTTTTTTCTCTTTAAATCCCTCCTCCAATTTTCTTTCTCACCCTTTTCTACTATATTATATATAGGCTGATACTCTTTTAAGCATTCTATTTCCGTGCACGACTCAATAAATTGACTATGATCTATAAATAATCAAGATTTGTAAGGACATTTACCATCGATATCTCCTAATTTGTCATCTTTTGGTAATTTGCCCATTATAATTTTGACAGTTTATCTTTATGAACTTGCTATATTACTGCAAAATATCTTATATGGATTAATTTTCCATTATATTAGTCATGAAAATCCTTTGTATGCGTCAGTGAAAATGAAAAATCCCATTTACAATAAAAAATTTTCAAATCTAACATAAAACTTAATTTATTGTAAAATTAGTTGAATGAGGTACATTTCAATGATTTAATAAATTTAAAGGGTAATAAATTTAAAGGACATTAGTGATAAATGTCCTGGTTTGTTAATGAGAGAACGGGTAACTTTTTTTCCATTCAAATTCTAGTAAATATTGGGGTAACTGCGTAAGGAAAAAAAAGGTTTGGGTGGCTTCTCGTGGCACTACTAAACTCAAATTAATAAACCAGTCGTTAACGTTTTTGGAGCGAAACAAAGACAGAAGAAAGTCAAAAGAAATGCATAATTTGCACTTATTGAAAAGCGAAAAAACCTTTTTCGGATATAATTTTTTTGTTTTCCCAAAAAAAAAAAAAAAAGGTTTTTTTTTAGGACCAATCAAATGAAATAACGTAATACAACTGGCGTCGTTCATACAAGCGTGCTATTTGCCCTATAACTGCCGTTTTGCTACGCACGATGTTGGAGCTTAAAAAAAAAAAAAAGCCTTACCCACTTTTGTTAATGTCTAGCGTGTATGAGTTCTGAAAATATTAGAAGAATTTTTTTTGATGTTGTTGTGGGTAGGTGGGTTTAATCTTTCTTAAATTTTTTTTTTTTATTTGACTGAAGTTATGCGGAAATTTTAGTTGAAATCTGGGTTTGGTGGGATCAGAATTGGGCATATATATTGACCAAAAAAAAAAAAAAAACAAAAATCATTAGCAAAGGAGGAGGAGTCTGGTTCTGGGTTGAAAAACGAGAAAATGGGTTCGTACAGAATGCTTGCGAGGAGGGCGGTGGAGACCGATATGCCGGTTATGGTTCAGGTATATCTTTGTTATTCACCCCAAAACTCAAATTGGGTTTCTTTTCTTTTTTCCTTTTGCAGCTCCAATTTGCATGTTTCCAATGAATTTGTGTGAAGTTCTGTTGGGTTGGTGTTTGAAAGATAAAAAAGGTTGTTTTTTGTTTTTGTTTTTGTTTTGCAGATTCAAGAACTGATCCGTGGAGACAAAAATGCTATGTCGTTGGCCCAGGTCTGTCTTTTTTTTTTTGTGTGTTTCCAATGTCTTTGTTTTTGGGTTTTGGTTTTGCTAATGACCATGTGAGTATTGAGAAGTGGGAAGGAAAATGGTCGCTTTTGTAGTTTTCCGATGCCTAATTGTTATAGTTGGTTTTGGGGTGAAACGCTATTGGCTTTCCTTTTTTTTTTGGTTCTTAAAAGTTGTTGAAATTTGAGACAATTAGATTTGAGTCTTCGAGGGTTAAGAAGCATAGGCGTGTTTTTGTGGCTTTATAGAGGTACATTAAATTGTATGAGCCTTTTGTTTTTTTTTGGGCAAATTGGTCTTGGTAGTAACTCTGCTGTTTGAGGATCTCTATAAATTTTTATATCACTAGTAACTTAACTTGTCTTGTTTGATAAACATAAAAAATGGGTGAAGACGGATTGTTTTTCCAGAGTTTCTCTGTGTTTTTGTAATTGAACCATGTCAAAAACTATGATATCGCTACCTGTATTCCGTGCTGCTCGGTCCAAGATGGAATTTATGTCTGAACTTGGCCTATAGAGGATGCATTTATGACTTTGGTATAAGATTCTGCGAAATTGGTGGGAAGATACGCGAGGGTAATGTCCTGGGAATTACACCAGAATGTACCATTTTCACTTTGAAATTGGACGCGTTTCCTGGTTTTCATTGTTTTCCTATGATTGATTTTGTTGTTTTCTATTAGGGACTTTTGTGGTTTTTTTTTGTATCTTGGAGCAGCTCCTATTGATTTTTTTGGTTGAAATGTCGTACAGGGAGTAGTTTACTGGCAACCACCGAAAGAGGCCTTAAATAAGGTTAAAGAACTAGTGTGGGAGCCTTCTATTAGCAAGTACGGCGCTGACGAAGGTCTTCCTGAGCTCAGGGAAGCACTGATAAGAAAGGTAAATCTTTTGCGGAGTTGCAGAGTTATGACATATTACCGTAAAAATCCTTTGACTTATTATCTAGAATGGTGAAGCACTATGGATGTTTCGGGCTAAAGTTCTTTGATTTTTCTGTTTATTGTTGTGTATTTTATGTGTTATGGATAGTAACTACTAGTCTGATGTATAACCCAATCTCATTTGGTTCCTTGTAAGGTCTGAAACTTTGTGACTTCTATGCATTTGGTTTGGCCGGTTAGGTTTACTGGATGGCTATCTGTATTAGATTTTCTAGATTTCATAATTTCCTACCGAAGCTCAAATCAGTTGCCAGGTTTGATACAGCCAGATTAGTGCTCTCTACAATTAACCTACGGGCATTAAGGCTCTTCGATAATGATTGTCATTAGGAGGTTAGTTTAGCTACTATTATTTGGATATGGAGTAAGACTTCTTTTGTCAACGGGCCTATGGATTCAAGATCTCCTGAGACCGGCTATTTGGGAATCCTTGGGTCCTATAGTTAGCTGATATTTCATTATTTGGCCAAACAACAAAATTTTACTTGTCTAACAAATCAAGCCAAACTTCCTTTCTCTTAATATTCATTTGTTGTTTCCTCCAATGCTAGAGTCTAAACTTGTATTCGGATCGTCTTTCTTCTTCTCTCGATAAATATTCTGATTGTCTGGTCGATTACCTATTTGGTACCCTCCAATAACGAAACAGAATTGTTGGCAATATGACCATCCAAAGGGAAATTAACTAACAAATAATTTTCTGCAAACTTATTCTCCTCTTGTCTTGCAGTTGCGTCAAGAAAATAAGTTAAACAAATCTTCGGTGATGGTTACTGCTGGTGCAAATCAGGTGATTATGAACATAGCTTCTACATTATTGGTTTTGTGTTATCTTTTTTCTGGAATGATTTCGGGAAGAAATATGAGACAGTAATCTTAGCATTGTGTCGGTTCGAACACCTCTTTTGGATGACAATTCGTTTGCAGGCTTTCGTGAACCTTGTTCTCACATTATGCGACGCCGGGGATTCTGTGGTTATGTTTGCACCATACTACTTCAATTCCTACATGTCTTTCCAGATGACTGGTGTTACCAATATACTAGTCGGTCCAGGTGACCCAAAGACGCTCCATCCAGATGCAGGTCAGAATTTTCATCTTGTCAATTAAGTGTGATTATGTTTGGAGGGTTTTCATGCTTAAAATTTATTTGCCTAGACCATTTATCACCACTTTTGTTGATTTTCAGACTGGTTAGAGAGGACATTGTTGGAAACTAAACCCGTACCAAAGCTTGTTTCTGTTGTTAATCCTGGGAACCCCAGTGGAACTTATATCCCGGAGCCTCTTCTCAAGGTCTCTCTTTCTATCTCTCATTATAGTAGAAATTTTTTTGTAGCATTGATCAAAGCCTTGAGAGTAGAAAATGAGCACCTCTTTTGTTATTTCCGCCGAGATTCTTGATTTTTTGCTTATTACCTTTCTTCTCTACATGAACAGAGGATTTCAGACCTCTGTGAACAAGCAGGATCATGGCTTGTTGTCGATAATACATACGAGTAAGTTTGCTCGGTTTAGATATCTTTTGGAAAATATGTATATATATATATTTTCTCCGTGTGATTTATTTAGGTGTATTAATGACCTGGATTTTCATCTGAAATCGGGTCCATATCCTGATGCAATTTTTGAGTGAAAACGAACTACTTTAAGAGTTAAAGCAAAAAAGAAAGCAATTTAAGTAAAGAGATGAAAACCTAAAGGAGAAGTCATTGGATTTTCATCTTCTCCGATATTTATTTTTGGTTGTGCTATGACTAATGTACGAAGCATATGATACAATGTGCATCTTACCAATTTCTCTTGCAGGTATTTCATGTATGATAATTTTAAACACATATGCTTGGAGGGAAATCATATAGTCAACATCTTTTCCTTCTCGAAAGCTTACGGAATGATGGGATGGCGAATTGGATATGTAAGACAAATATTTATATTTCACGGAATTTCTACTAATTGCTTTTTTATTGAACTAAAAGCAGGGGAAAAACACACACACACACACACACACGCTACTGGTAAGACACGGTTCTAAACCGTGAAAACATGTTTTGTTTTCCTATGTGATAGCTCTAGTATGGAACCATAAAATCATCAGCGAACTTCTTTCATGTGCATCGGATGGATTTTCATCGTGCTAATTCAACGTGATTTAACAATATGTGTACAGATAGCATATCCATCAGAAGTAGAGGGATTTGCAGCTCAGCTGCTCAAAGTTCAAGACAACATTCCGATCTGTGCTTCAATAATTTCACAGCACCTCGCCCTCCACTCCCTCGAAATGGGACCTGTATGGGTGACAGAGCGAGTGAAAGATCTCATCAAGAACAGAGAAATCTTATTGGAAGCTCTCTCTCCCCTTGGGAAAGAAGCCGTTAAAGGAGGTGAAGGTGCAATATACTTGTGGGCAAAGCTTCCGGACAAGTACCCTGATGACTTTGAAGTAGTCCGCTGGCTTGCTAACCGGCACGGGGTTGTCGTTATCCCCGGATCCGCTTCTGGTTGCCCTGGGAACTTAAGGATCTCCTTCGGAGGCTTGGTGGAAGATGACTGCAAAGCGGCCGCGGAGAGGCTGAAGAGAGGGTTGGAAGAATTGATTAGAGATGGAATGGTGCAGTAACTGTCAACTCATTTTAGGCTCTGCAAAAGTTCCAACATTGAAATTGACAATAAAATGGCATGCTTTTGGCTCTTCAGTCAAGCATAGTGTATTAAAAGAACATTGATTCTAAATGAATACAAATAAACTTCAAAACATTTTGCTAGGAGTAATTTCCTCTCTCTCTCTAGGACCACAACGAAACAAGTTAATTCCATGCCCACAAAAATTCCCTTTGCCTCTTCCAACGTCGTCACAAATACCTATTCTTTTTAAAGATGCTCGAATCCCAACTTTTTGTCATGCGGTTATGAGTTGTTAGTTTTTCATTGGTGGATGCAATATGTTAGTTTTAATTGACGTAATGATATTTTTTTAAACACATATAATAAAAAGAATAATAATTCACGTTAGGTTGGTACTGAGTAATTGAGATCAGGGTCGGGGGTCTAGACTCCCGAGCATTATCCTTTAGAAAAAGGCCAAGAAACTTCCTTTCACGTGTTGAAGTGAAGTGGGAAACTTTGGTCGCTAGAAATATCTGAAGGGCACAAAACAAATCAATATTTGAAATTAAATGTGCTAGTCACAGAAAAGAAAAATAAAAGGCAGGAAAAAGAGAGAAAACCAACGGGCAACGAAATGATGGGATAGGATGGGCTGGGCTGGGCTGGACCATTTGAGTTGAAGTGGGCCCACATTATCTTTAGTGGGTCAACCTTTTTAGCGTTCAAATTGGGTTGCCCAAAAGGAAGGGGCCCACAATTTCATACAACCGACAACTACCAGAACCCATCCAAGGGCATTTCTGTCAATTCGCATCCTTCTCCTCTAGGACCTCCTGCCGTTCGCCCGAAAACGTTTAAACGTCACCGTCAAGTTCTCTGCTCCATCAACCCGAGTCGACTCTAGAGGGAGAAAGAGGAGAGAGAAAGAGAGTTTGAAGAGAGACACTTTTCCCGTAGATCTTCTTCTTCCACATGAAGGGCTCTTATACTGAGAATTAGGTTTTGCTTTTGGGATTTTCCGGGAAATCTAGAGAGAGAGAGAGTGAGGGAGGAGAGAGAGAGAGAGAGAAAATGGTAGGGGCTTCGCTTGCGGGACTCCAAGACCACCTGAAGTTGGCGAGGGAGTACGCTCTTGAAGGACTCTACGACACCTCCATTATCTTCTTCGACGGTGCTATTGCGCAGATCAACAAGTACCTCTCTCTCTCTCTCTCTCTCTCTAACTCGCTTAAGAGCTCTCTTCGGATGTTCTAGGTTTTTGACCGTTTAATCTGTCAAAATTTGAGGTCCATTGTTTGATTAATGTCGAGAATGTCGCTGTTCTTGATTTTGGATTGTTTCCGTAACGCAGTTTGTTCAGAAGTCTATCTAATTTGTTTGATCTGGTATTTGTATTCGCTTTAAATGGAATCAAACTGTAGTGAGGCTTAATAGAAAATTCGAAAACAGATGAAGAAATTTTATGCCGAAAGAGAAGATTTTTCATGGAGATTGTTTGTTGAACTGCACTGGTGAGATTGCGAAATGATGGAAAAAATAATTTATTATTTTTAAGGATAAATACCGATCTTTTGCTTATTTAACTTCTCAAACTACCAAATCTAGCGGAACCAGTCCCGGAAAATTTTCGAAACTTTAGGAAGGGAAAAATGTGGCTTTTAGTTGGAAGCTGTATTTTAGTTCTTCCAAGAAAATAATTTGTTGGTGTTTTCTCTTTTCCGAAACAGGTAAAGTTAAGTGAGCCTTTTTCTTTTTGTTTTTCCAGTTGAATATCTAATAAAAATAGTGGAGGCTTGTGTTACTTTGGTGCATTGATTGGTTCCTGCATTCACTTTGTAAAGATTTTAATTTGTCCTTCTGTTTAGGCACCTAAACACGATTGACGACCCTTTGATTCGCACAAAATGGATGAATGTGAAGAAATCTCTTTCTGAGGAAACGGAAGTTGTAAAGCAATTAGATTCAGAGAGAAGAGCATTTAAGGAGATTCCAATGGGACGTCGCCCTGCTTCCCCTCCAATAAATACGAAATCTTCATTTGTTTTTCAACCATTAGATGAGTACCCAACTTCTTCAGGTGCTCCTATGGATGATCCTGATGTTTGGAGACCACCAAGCCGGGACTCAAGTAGGAGACCTGCTAGGGCTGGTCAAGTCGGTATGAGGAGGTCACCACAAGAAGGTACTTGGGCTCGTGGTGGTACTAATAGAACGGGCACAACTCCGCGTGGTGGTGCAAAATCTGGTGCATCAAGCAGGGTTAACTCGGGAGTCCGAGCATCAACTACTGGAAAGAAAGGCACTGGTTCAGGAAAATCTAGCAAATCAGATTCAGCAGTAAGTTTCATCACTTTGATTTTTTGGCTTATTTTTATTCTGGTGTTCTCGTAGAGTTCTTAGCGTTTTCTTAATTAACAGAACACGCGGTTGGTTTTTTCTACGGACCTGTGAAAAACAATTCTCTGTAGTCTGCTTTATTGTCTTTTGTTTGAAATTGTCAGAATGGTGACGCTGAAGATGGAAAATCAAAGAAGAGAGAGTACGAGGGACCTGATCCTGATTTGGCTGCGATGCTAGAAAGGGATGTGTTAGAAACCAGTCCAGGAGTGAGATGGGATGATGTTGCAGGCCTGACTGAAGCAAAAAGGCTTCTAGAGGAAGCAGTTGTCCTTCCTCTGTGGATGCCAGAATATTTCCAGGTAATCTCGAATGAGATGAAAAATTCTATTTTTGTTTTACCTAAAAATTAAAATTTAAACATTCTTTTGGTGATGAGACATCGTCATTGGTATATGATTTGTTCCTATAGATTACTTAGCTTTAGCTTCAGGAGCCAAAGGCAGTTTTCTTGGGCTCTTGCACTTGTAATTAAAGCTTTGTTGAGATACATTTTCAAAGGCAAAATAACATTTGCTTGGTTCACCGACAGTTTGATCAGAAGGGAGGTAAATATTATATCCACTGTAATGTGATTCACACCTATGATTTGAATCCAAGGTTTTTTATTGGGTTCCACTTCCATATACCTTCATTTCAGTGAATTAGTAAATTCTTTCACTGCATTCTGAAATGTCTTTGCTTTCGTAAGCCATTTGTTAGAGTAAGTTTGCTGTTTCTTTGGCTCTAGGGAATTAGGAGACCATGGAAAGGTGTCCTTATGTTTGGTCCTCCTGGAACTGGGAAGACATTATTAGCTAAAGCAGTTGCTACGGAGTGTGGCACAACATTTTTCAACGTCTCCTCTGCTACATTAGCTTCGAAATGGCGTGGAGAGAGTGAGCGCATGGTTCGGTGCTTATTTGATCTTGCAAGAGCTTATGCTCCAAGTACAATCTTTATTGATGAGATTGATTCTCTCTGCAATGCCCGAGGGTAAGGACTAAGGAGGATAAGATACGATTCTAATTTTATCATATGTTTCTGTATCTGTGATAATTTTTTATGCATAGCTTTGAACTGTTAAGTCTAACCTTTCAATCGAGATTTTGATTATATATCTAGTGTTTTTGCTTGTGTTGAAACCTAATGAAGTAGAGTTAATTATTTTCTTCAGAGCATCAGGGGAACACGAGTCATCTAGAAGGGTGAAATCTGAGCTTCTTGTTCAGGTAGATGGCGTGAACAATACTTCCACGAATGAAGATGGTAGCCGCAAAATTGTGATGGTTTTGGCAGCTACTAACTTTCCTTGGGATATAGACGAGGCATTGAGGTAGTTTTGTTTTTTCTATTTAGAAATAAGGCATAACCCTGATACTGCATTAGATTGGATGCTGAACTAGATATCATCTCCACTTTTATCTGATCGTTGGCAATTCAATTTTCAGGAGGAGGCTCGAAAAGAGAATATATATTCCTCTTCCAAATTTTGAGAGCCGAAAAGAGCTTATTCGGATCAACTTGAAAACTGTTGAGGTAAATAAACTGCGTGTGAATTTGAAATGGGTTGTATCATTTTCTTTTCTTGATAGTAGATATGACTTGACTTCCCATGCTTACATTGTTCCCGAGATTGATGGTATGCAACTGTTTCAGGTGGCCCCTGATGTAGATATTGATGAAGTGGCTCGTCGAACTGAGGGATACAGTGGTGATGATCTCACAAATGTTTGTCGAGATGCTTCCTTGAATGGCATGAGGCGTAAAATAGCTGGAAAGACACGTGATGAGATTAAGAACATGCCGAAGGACGAGATTTCAAAGGACCCTGTTGCCATGTGCGACTTTGAAGAAGCATTGACGAAGGTCCAAAGAAGTGTTTCTCAAGCCGACATCGAGCGGCACGAGAAATGGTTCTCGGAATTTGGATCAGCATAGAGATGGAGATCAAGGCCATATTGGAATGAAGATCTTGCTTTATGACCGGTCCCACTCGTTGAATTCCGAGTGATTTTGTCTACTAATTGTTTCTCGATACTTCAACAGTTCAGCCAGCTATCGTTTTCTTTGGGGGTGGGGTGGGGGTGATGAGTTGATGGTGTAGTGAAAAAGTTGTTGGAAAGCTGTATTGTTATGCTATTATTTGTATCTGTAACCTCTCTGCAAATCCAATTTGAGTTGTTTTCATTTACCTACATGATTTAATTGTTGGATTATTCTTATTTTTCATACCTTATCTATCATATAATTTGTGGATCGCTCTATACCTTAACATTAAAGATAAAATGTGTGGAATTTCCGCCAAACTAGACTAGACTTTCAACCGATCTCTACTTTTCCCCGTCCGGACCTTTGTATGCCCCAACTAACACTCTGATATCCGGCCATTCTAGAAAGTCAATAATAAAAGGAAAAACCAGACACAAACACACTGGAAACTTCAAAGACAGTTTGTGACCTTAAATATACAATGTCTGCCTTGTAGGTATACATACATATATATATATATACATACATTTATATATACACACACACACACACACACACACACACACACACTCTACCTTATTAACTACTACATAGATAATGGTAAAGAGTCTTCATAGTGAAACTAAGCAGTAAAATGGCAAGGTTCCAATATTTGAACTACAATTCCATTCACTTCTATCTTCTTCTCCTCGTCACAACTGGTACTTCTACCCGGTTGGTGTCAAACCCATCATTACAAGGTAAGGGTAAAAAACTGTCCCCTCGTCATTTTAAGCCCTCTAGTTTATTTCGTCTTGTTGAGAATATGTGTACATATATATATATATATATATATGTTGTGTATATATGTTTATATGTGTCAGACTTGATCTGTATTTAATAATATTATTGTTGTGGAATTTATATATATTTATATATTGTCATTTTCAGATGGTGCTTGTGGAATGATAGATTGTGGGCAGGGAAAATGCAAGGCTTCTACAACTTCATTGCTTGGTTATGACTGCAAATGTAACCCTGGCTGGAGGAAGATACAGATTGGCCACTTCATCTTCTCCCCTTGTGTTATTCCAAATTGTGACCCTCTCTCTCTCTCTCTCTCTCTATATATATATATATATACATATATATTCATATGTGTACATACATGCGTTTCAAGAAGATATGAGTGCTATATCAAAAGTCTAAAAGTACTTTTAAAGGAATTTAACAAAAAGGGTCATCATTTAAAAAATTATGTATAGCTATTTACATACATGCTAAAAACAGTATGTAAATTTGACGAAAATTAATGAGGTGTATATATAGAGGAATTAAAAAAAAAAAAAAAAAAAAAAGAAGGACAAGAAGTGTTTGGAATAACAAGGGCATCATTTTCAATGGGAAGGCACTAAAGTCCACTCAATGTGTATGCACTTAAATTCACAATGGAATAATGCCATAGTCATCGGCTAACACTTATAATGTGAAGTTTTCTCTTCGTGGGATACCATTTTCCGGATTTTCTTCAACGTGTATTCGGCACTTGTAATGGGTCTCACAGAAAAGTTGTGGTTTCTGAAACAACAGAACGCAAACTTTTTAAGAATATTATACATTGTTTAAATCGTATGTCCGTTTATTTTTTCTTTTTTTTTTATTATAAGACGGGATTAAATCTACAACCTTTTATAAAATCTCATGTCACTAGACTACATTGGTATTTCACTTTAACCAAATAGTATATCCTAGGTTAGTTGTAACATTTTTTTTTGGGGTAAATTTTCACACGCTTTGTAAACATTTTCAATTACGATAATTAAGAATTTGCTAAGTGATGGTTAATGCGTTAATCATTTGCAAATATGCAGGCACAGTTGATTTTCAATGCGACACTGGATCTCCACCACCACCGGCGGCTCCTCTTCTGCTGCCACCACCAAATCTATCCGACCGTACACATATATATTCTCATCTTTTTTTTTTTTAAATAAATTTAATTTAATTTAATTATTTTTATTTTTATTTTTTGTACATTGCATAAATACTATAGATATATTGCAGCAATTCTTAGTGCAGAAGTTTAAACTGATTATAAAACCAAGTAAAAATAAATAAATAAACAAGCATTTAAATAAAATTAATGATTTCAATTTAAATTAATTTCACGGTGTGGAGATGGAAGGTGCGTAGCCAATGGAACCGGACACTCATGCGAATGCTTTGAAGTTTGAAGGGTCTGCGAATTTGTTGAATTCGAGAGGCTTAGCTTGCTTTAAACAATATATATATATATATATAACTACTCTTGTCAATTTATTTCTAATTGTAATATTAATTATAGTTTGGAGTTTGGTTTCACATATATATAATACTCACTAACACGAAATTAATTCCAAATTTTAAGTATTTCATTTTGAGTAATTTTTTTAAAGGTTATATATATATATATATATATGTATATTTGTTCAGGTTACATCGGATCAGATTGCAATGCTAGTGTTGGACTTGGCCCACCTGCCACTCCACCACCACCACCACCACCATCACTTGATACTCATGCTTCTGACTCTAGAAGAAATGGTATATCTTCTGTTTATCACGATTTCATTATTGATATATACAGATTCAAAATAAATTGAAGTGGATATACAAGTTTTACTTATAGCGTATAGGGTTTTGTTTTCAATCTGACACGATTATATCGCTAATGGGATAGTGCAACGATCAAGATATCTTAATTAGCAAGGTCAATATTAGAGTTCTTCGATACTATTTAGGTTTGTGATGATAAAAATGAAATCTACGGTCATCGTTGAAAATAAATGAAGCCAGGTCACTTCCATTTTATGGGTCCCGAAATTTCTCTAGAATGGGGGAGATATGAAAGGGGTTGACACAAATATTTCTCTCTTTCCCTCTCAACTCTTTTTCTTCTAGTAAAATAATAATAATAATAATAATAAAAAGAACGGATTTTGGCCCCATAGATTTTGTTGCAATCAAAACAAACGTTTTAGTTTCTTCCTCGATTGCGTTACTAGCTAGCTAGCAATATTTTTTGTGATCATCTCTTAAGAGATTATCTCTCGCATTGTCCATGTAATCTTATCTTTGTTTGTTTGTTTGTTTGTTTTTTTTTTTTTTTTTTTTGTTTATTGCTTATTTGTTGGTTTTTGGTATTGAAAAAAATCATTCAAGTGGCTGTTGAGAAGTACAAACCAATTAATTTGATTTGTATACATGTCATAGGACCGGCTGAGATATTGGTGAATTGCTCGAGGATTCTCCATGCAGCTATGACCATCACGTTGTTAGCTCTATTAATTATATATGTTTGTAATAACATGAGCTTAAATGCAGGGAAATAATTCATGTAGCTATATATAGTAGAAATTTCACCGTATATGGTTAACCATGCCAATAAATGGTACTGACCATCATGATCATTTGATTAATATTGGATAATGTTCGACAGATCATGAATAACTATATATATACACACACATATATAATTATCAATATCTTGTATCCTCCTCCAAAATCTTTTCTTTGAATTATACGTTGTTGTTCCAAAGGAAAATATTTGATCCAAAATCTAACCATATTGAGGATTTTTTTTTTTTTTTTTAAATATAGTTTGCTTGCTAAGCCTAATTTGTGAGAACCTCTTTTTTGGTTTGTTTATCATCAATAAAAGAACCAAAAAATGTTAAGAATTTTCAATTAGGGTCCAAAACCATTTTAAAGCAACTTATAAAAGGATATCATATAGATGGTTGTGACGTAATGATAAAGGATGATTGTTCGTGACTTTCTTTAGAGGTTTGATTCTTGATATCCGCATTTAGTTTTCTTTAGAATGCATGAAATGGTTGGGTTTTTTTATTTTTATTTTTAATCTTCATTCCCAAACTGATATGCAGAGATCTTTTTTAACGCGTGTAACTTTTATTATTTAGATATAAAAGAAAATAAATGAGAGTACTAATACAAATGTTTACCAATAATGCTAGCACTATGAGTCTAATATATTTTTCAAGTCCTACATCGGTTGCGAGGAAGAGGTCTTTGGGGGTCTAATGAGAAAAGGCAATTGCCTTCTTATCTACAATCTACACCACGTGTGGAGAACGAACGCATTTAGGTTAGACCACATTGTATTGCTTGAGTTGTCTTGTGTCAATCAATTATTTTAGTTTTGTTAGGTGTCAAGTCTGATCCACGATTCATTTATTCATTTATTTATAGATTGTGGTCTTATTATGTCCCTACTTTTATTGTATCCAGCGATCAATTTAAAGCAATAAGAAGAATAGTAAGCATCATGAGAAATAGTAAATAGATCCTAACAAATGACCTACATTATTAAAAAATTGCCTCGCTACAAACTTTATCGGACAATATCTAACAGGAGAAGCTCTTGAGATAAGGAAAAAAAATAATGCAATTATATGTCTCATAAAGGACAAAAAAAAAAAAAAAACATAACTTATTTGGTTGATTAATTGTGCTTTTAATTTGTCCATCATTGAATCTATGTTCCCACGTGTCAGATCCTTAACATGCCGTGTCCTTAGTGTGTTTTGTTCTCAAAACTCGCATCAAACTCAGTCCATTCAATATGTATGTTATAATAGCTCATTCAACAATCGTACGTGCTGGGTCATGTTCTGTCCATTTTTTAACATGCCGGCTCACTAGGTTCAGCATGTTTTTGCACCTCTACTCTACTCGAGGGAAAGATCTAAAAAGTAAAACCCTTACCAAATCCGATAACGGCCTAGTTTCTAATTAGCAAAAACCCGATCGTGATGTAATTACACACATAGTCTAACGATAAATCCAAACTTAATTAATTTAATCACAAGGTGTAGACTTCATATCTCTACAATTTCTGAGTCAAAACAAATATTAAAAAAAAAAAAAAAAGACTCATAGTTATTCACTAGATATATACATGATGTTTATCAGTGTCAATTTTAGGATATGTATCCTTTTGCATAGGGAAAACATATACTCTAGTGTACATGATTGTGTCTGGTTCTCTCAGTATTTTTGTTTTGTTTTGTTTTGTTTTTTTTTCTTTGTCCACTTTTTTTTTGGTTTGTAAATTAAGATACATGCATGTTACTGTAAAATTATTAACCGTTTATTTCTCTTAAAAAAAAACTAACCGTTCAAAAGGCTCCGGGTAACTGATATTTACTATAAAACTACCAGTACGTCGTGTACTCTTGCATGCTTTTCTGTTCCCTCATTTATTTTGTTTACATTCACTGCATTAGTATTAGGAGTACACTGCATTTTGTTTCAGGCTACAGGTCGATAATGATATGAAAGATATTATTGAAGTGTGGAAGTTTACACAAAAGTTGCATTTACGTACTTAGTCATATATATATATATATATATATATGTTCAATGTTCGGAGCCCTAAATAACTTTGGCACAAGTATGAGAAAGGTTTCGTGCATCTTATGTTTTTTATATTGATTTTGACGCCTCTTTTACAATGCATGTACACTTTATATATTGAGTCTAGCATGTACAAAGTATAGAAAACATATATATATATATATATATATATCTCAAGATCAATTGGCTTCTAAAAGCTCAATGTACTTTTCACTAAAAAAAAAAAAAAAGAAGCTCAATGTACTTGTGATCAGTTAATTTTGCCATTGGTGTGGTGGTGTCATGGCAGTCTTCATATAAATATAATATATGAAAAAAAATATATATATATATTTTCATTTGATAGAAGTTCCATTTTCTCATTAGCAGTTAGTTTTATGAAATTGTGAGTTTGTGTCATTGACATGCATAAAATTGTTAAAGAGAATGAGAACGAGAATATATACTGATCTTTTTCTTTTTTGTTCCGTTTCACTTATGATATATCTGTAAATTATAAAAGTAACTTTAAATGAGAATGTGAATACATTGCTGATCTTATTTTTCCAATAAAAAGAAAAGTCATAAAGACTTCAATTAGGCTACCAGAGCTGGGAATTTGGGCGGGCCGGACAGCCCGTCCCAATGCAAATCCGGGCCGGGCCGGGCCCGCCCGGATTTTTGAAACATAAGCCCAGCCCGGCCCATGGGCTTAGAGCGGGCCGGGAGCGGCCCATGGGCTTAAATTTTAAATTTAATATTTTTGATTAAATATTACTAAATTGAAAAATAAATTAAGCATATAATAAAAATAAAAATTTAAAAAAAATAAGGATACAAAAAATAGAATATAAAATTGAAATTTAAAATTTTATTGATGTCATGATTGCCTCATTAAAAACTTTACTAAGTAAAACCCATTGGGATAAAACCTCAGTAAAGAAAAAAGAGTGCAATCTTAATTCATATTTACAATTTTACAATGAAAATTTTTTTTAATAAATTAATATATATAATTTTTAATAACGGGCGGGCCGGACCGGCCCATCGGGCTTAAATATTCGGGCTGGGCCGGCCCGCTGGGCCTAAGAGGAGAGCCCAGCCCGCCTTTTACTCTAGGGCTGGGCTTTTACCGGCCCGATAAAATGCGGGCCGGGCCTGAATTACGGGCCGCGGGCCGACCCGTTTGGCCCGGCCCAAATTCCCACCTCTATAGGCTACCATGCATACAGCTAACTTTTCTGTTAATTCGTTTAAAGCCGACTTTTTAACTTCATTCGCATTACGGCATTTAGTAACATGCATAAGAATAAGAAAAGTCGGTTTGGCAGTATTCTTAGTTTATAATTGGAAATATGCATGTAACGAAACAGAAATTAAAAAAAAAAAAAAAAAAAAAAAAAAGACAAATATCAACTTCTTCTGGGAGCAACTCGCAAATAAACCAGTTCTTTTCTTTTCGGCTATTAATTGATGAAAAGAGCTTTTTGTCGCTTTAAACAGAAAAGCGTGGACATGGCAGTGCAAACCGATAGAAACTTGTAAAGAATGTAGAATATCTATTCATATATTTACATATATACACATACCAAGGAAATTATTAAAACATACAAAATAAGAAAATTTATGTGCTGCTTTATATATATATATATATATAATATGTGTCAAAAGACATCTGGTTTCCTGTGGAAGAAAATCGAAATTGTTTGCTTTCTGTAGTGTTGTTGTCACTTGCTTAATCTGCGTTCTCAGCAGGGCATATATGTCATTTACTGAAACATCAAGAAATTACTTACAAAGAAAGAAAAACGATGACTTTCTTCTTTTTTGTCCTTTGAAGAAAAGGATACACTCCGTTTTATAAATTAATTGTTTTTTTGATCAGGTCCTCGATAATCTAAAGTTTGAAACATTCTCAGAGAGAAAATCAGGTTGCCCTTTAGGAAAAAGAAAAAAAAAAAAAAAAAATTCAGGTTGCCCTTTCAGGGTCCAAGGTGACACCTATTGTAGTTGTCGTACCATATGCTACCAAATTATTGGCGGCCGGAGCCAATTTATTAATTTAATGAAGGCGTGAGTATAAAGTTTTTAAAAAAACTTATATGAGGATAATTAATTATTAATAAATGACAAAACGAGAAAAAATATAAAATCTTTAAATTTTTTTTTATGGAAATCCTTATTCGATCATGGATTATCCCTCTCTATAACTAATGCTGAAAGATGGTATCTTTTACAATAAAGTAAAAATTAAATATACTAATATACTTCCAGCCGAAAAATATATATATAAAAGAATAATTAAGAGAACCATCAGAAATACAAAAGGAGAATTTAATTATAAAAAAAAAAAAATAGTTTGATGTTTTGAAACACTGTAACCTAAAATAAAATATGTAGGAAAATAAGGCAATTAAAATGGCCAACCAAGCTTGTCCTGGTTTTGCAAAATCTATGCCAGTCTCTAGGGATTTCTATTGGTCTGATACAACCACGTGATTCGTGAGACAGTTTCACCAGAGTGAGAAATAATCGATTAAATAAAAAAAAAAGGCACAATCCCAAAGCGCAGTAAACTATTACATTGATACACATATCATGCTAGCTCAATAATGAGCTCAAAAGACATTAAAAAAAAAAAAAAAAAAAAGCTCAAAATGCACCCATCTGATTCTTTGCATGATTTTCTCTATCTTGTCCTTGTGCACGGTTAGGAAAAAATCGAACAAATTAAAAAGAATTTTATTAACTTTAAAATCTCTATTAGTTAAGGAATTTCTACTGCAAAACTAGTTATTTTAATCGTTCGATATTTTTTTAACGGTCTGATTTATTACTAGAGTAATTTTATATGCACATTGTAAATTTTTAATATTTTTATCAATAAATCAAACCATAAATAATTTAACTCAACATTTAAAAAATAATTGATCCTATTGCCAACGATAAAACTTGTCTATCGTTTCAATGAAAGCGTCCATCAAAAAAATTGAAGTTTTTTAAGAAAACTTATATTGAGATAATTAATTTTTAATGATGACAAAATAAGAAAAAATGTATAACTTTTAACGATAAATTTCAAAAAAATACAAAGAAAATTTTTATTATAAACGGAAGTCTCCATTCGATAATGGGTGATCTTGCCTATGTCGGTAATAAAAATAAAAATATTATACAATAAAAACTCTCAAATAGCTACATGAAAATGGTGTCACCTAGATATCATCTAAATATCAAGGAGACAAAAAAGGTTGCCACATATTTCAACTTTTCCATCATTGGTGAGGCGAGGTGTCGTCAGCCATCAATTCTTGCAGTGAAATTGTGGGATTTTATTAATTTTTGTTTTTTATTTTTATATTTTATGTGTATGCATATTGTTGTTAGGGAATATCTCAACTCTCAAGTACTAGATACAATAGTGCTTGAAATTAAGCATTGTCTGAGGTGAGGGCCCAAAGGGAATTGGGCAGCTTAGCTTTTAGTGGACAACAACAAGGCAAGCTTCAATCACCCAATCTTTTCCTTCTTTCCCATTGTATTGGTGCCGACCCACCTTTAATTTGGATATAATAAAGAAAAAAAAAAAGATATGTTTTTTTACTAGTAAATTAAGAGAAGAAAAGGGAAAAAATAAAACACCAAGCAAACGTCTAAGTGCGTCTCAGGTAGACTAAGCTCTTGTTTGATCCACCAATCTAAATCTAAAAATTTCAACTCGTTATTTATATATTTTTTAAAAAATTTAATTAATTTTTAAAAAATCAAAAAACATAAATTCAAATATTTAAACTCAAATCTACCGAATTAAATATATGCTAAGGCTCCTTTTGATTGAAAGGATGGAAATGATGCAAGGATTGACAAGAGACATGAGAGAAGTAGAATATGAAAGAAGAAAAAGATAAGAGTATTTCCTCAAAATTATTTGGTTTGACAGAAAGGTTGTTTGCTGTTAGAAGAAAATGAGGAGGGAAGGATTTAGTTTTAGTTGTAAAATTACAACCTCACCCTTTAAAACTTTTTTTTTTTTTTTTTTTAAATATTAAGTTTGATTTGCTTTATAAAACAAATATACTATTAAAGTATGACACATACACATGTGTTTACATTTACCCCATGCATACCTAAAGTAAATAACGACAAAAATAATTTAAAAAAAAATGTAAATAATATTCATTTAAATATATTGATATGATAATATAAGTTAGCTAGTATTGCATCATACTAACGATGTGTACAATGTCACACATTTCTAATGACTGCAAAAATATACTTGCATCCCATAGAAGGCAAAATCCTTGTTAATATCATATCAGCAAAGTCCAAAACAAAAAGTTTAGTTTATCCATAATATGTATATCAAAATGTTATTAACTACTGCGAACAGAGAGACAAGAAATATCTCAAAGAGTTATCAGTAAATTTCGATATTGATTAGAGGCAATATTGGAAAGAGAATTTTTCCCCCCTCCCTTCCATTCCAATCAGCGCAACTTTCGAGGTGTTTTTTATGGGCCCCAAGGGTTTATGATCCCTAGCTCCCTATCCCTCCATCCCCCTTATTCCATCCAACCAAACCTAATGCATCAAATAAGATAAATGATATCCATGCCCTAATTTGTTTTTCATTAGGCATGCAAATTTCATGACACGTTTTTACTCTTTAAATACATATTAGTTGGAGAGCACGTGCAAAATATGTACGGAATAAGTAAGTGAAGCAAAATAAAAAAGAAGAAAAAAAAAAACCCTCCACGTGATGAATGCTGAAAGTGTCATATAATGTACGTAAAAGTTTGAATGAATGATATTATAAAAGTGTTATTCACTCTTTTAATATATATATATGTATAACATAATAAAGAAGTAAACGTATATGCATAATTAATACGGTATCAAATCCACATATACCTTTCAAAACCCAAGTAATGATTAGCTACTTCGATATGTTTACTTATAGTGAACTAAGTAGAGAGTAAAAGTTAATCAAATGTTACTTATTTTGATATTGATTTTGTAATTAGAGTAGTATTAGAGGGTTGGGGGGGGGGGGGGGGGGCTCATAAAAATTTGAAGTTTTAAAATAGGATTAGCGATCCTATGCCCCAATCTACTCAATTAGGTCTCCCAATTCTAATAATAACGTTTTTAAATTACCATGTTATATTTTTTTCTAATATAAATTTTACTATTATTAAGAAATGAAAGTCACTATGTTAACTTTAATTTACTTGTAAATTTTTAATAAAAGATAATATAGTACTCTGAATTTGTTTCCCCTAATAAGATTTAAACATGAGAGATAATTAACCAAAATATATAGTAGCTATAAATTATACAAATTTATTTGTAAATAATAATTATCTAAATTAGACTTGTTGAATCAATTTCTATATATATCCAAAATGAAAGTTTACCTGCAGATTCAGTATTAAAAAAAAAAAAAAAAAAGAAAACAAAGGAGGAAATTTATCCTCATTATCTACAAAAAGGTCTATTTTTCGTACTTACAAAGATAAGTAGAAATTATTCATACAAAAAAAAAAAAAAAAGATAAGTAGAATTTCTTTTCAACAACAAATCGGTAGAATTTCTTTTCAACAACAAATCGGACTAGATATGGTTTACGCATGTGTTTGTATTGCCTAGTCTTTTTTGTGGTGTGTACCGATTATTGATTTTACTTCAAACCGCTCTGGGGCTGTCCAACTCAACAAAGACACGTGCAACTCTTAGCTATATATATATGTGCCAAACAATAAACTCGTGTGTCATGAGTTTACTTTATGTTATATATAATGAGTAATATTCATACATATAAATTTATAAAGACAAAGGGCCTTTAATCTGATAATTTGAGGTGGGTTGTAAATCTTTTGGAGGGGCATATAAGGAATATAAGTCTACATCTAATTCGAACCCAAAACTTTATTAAAAAGAAGGATTAGAATTCTTCGGCAACTAAGTCAAGGAAGAGAAAGAGAATTCAAGGTCTTAAGTTTTAAATTTAAAACCTAAGAAATTAGTAAAATAAATGTTGATAGAACTTTATAAAAAGGGGAAAAGGAAGGATCAACCATACAATTATTTATTTTGTATATCCTTCGATGGTGAGTCACGAGTTTACTTGATTTGATGAATTAACTTAACGACATAGCCACATACATATTGTACATTTTACACTCGATCGAAACTGTATCGAGTTTTGAATAATTAATTAATTAATTAAATTAGTACTTTGGTTTAATATATATTTGAGCAAACACACACATTCAGATTTTATATAGATCTTGCTTGCCATTTGTTCCAAACATATTCATCGCCATGGGGCAAGCTGGGTTTGGAATTGTCTTTGATAGGTGTGTGTTCTGAAAGTTTGTCGTTATGGTAACCTACAAAAGAGACTCACAATAATGCAAGGGATCGATTATGACATGGTTACGATCAGCTAGTGTGTGTATATATTATATATATGTATGTTCTATATTATTTTTAAGTTTATTAATTATGATAGATGGAGATAAATACACGTAATTATGTATTATTCGTATTTATCATCTATTTAATGAATCCAAAAACTTCGATTTAACCATGTGGTCACGATGTTAGATATGGATGAAAACTACGACATTACTAATGTATGTTGTGAGTGTGTGAATGAAAGTTCCATACTAATTAGATATGAAATTGGGAATGTATTTAGTTAAAGAATTTGGGAATACTCCTTTTTAATAGGTTATAAACCTTTTAAAATGAAATACCAAGACCTAACAAAATATTTCAGAGTCAGAATATACTAGATATAGTCATGTATATATACCAGATGAACCTTGAAGACAAATTAGATGGAAAATGGTGAACCTCTTGCGGGATCGCTATGGATTAAAAATCCGTATTGCTCTTAAGATGGATCCATGTTAATGCAGGGCACCGAGGCGGTGGATAACTTATTAATGAAGTTATGATCCTTCCTGATTTGACTGATTGAAGAAGGTGGACGTATAGATCATCCTTTTAGAGTAGCTCTGATAATGTGGACTTTGTTTGAGAGGGATTGTTAGGACTTTGCTAGGAAAGAGTTTAGATTATTCATCCTAATAAGTTAATCTTTTGGAATGCAACCCAAAACCCAGTAATATCTATACTTCAAAATTGATGATGCCAAACCTCCTTAATTTTAGGTAACTTAGCTGTAGTATTGTTATATGTAATATATGTTTCCAAAGGCATATATACCAATCGTAATTAATTAATTAATAAAAATATGAGGATTCTCAAACCCTACCTTGTCATAAGATATATATATATATATATATATATATAAAGCTTGTCAATTGCTTCTTACCATTTTTATATCTATCTTTTCTCTCATTAGTTTAGACTAATTAATCAGACTACTAATTTAGGCAACAGTTAATGCTCATGATGCTTCATGTTAATCGTCTTATATATAACTATATATTATTCCATGATTACTTTTGTCTCAGAAATGAGGACAACTAAATGGATCGCCATAGTTGTCATCGTTTGAAGCCTTTCGTACGTTGTCTTATTGTCTATCTTATTGGTTAATGCATACTATGGCAGACAGAAACCTTATTGCAAAATATTATTATTTTTAGTTGGCATCCATCCTTTGACAGTAACATAAATTGGCTGTAAATATTATTTAAAAAAAATTAGTATAATTTCAGTCAGTAAAATATGGAATGTGGTTATATTATAATGAATGAAAACTATGCACCCAATAGGGGGTAGAACCGAAAGCATCTTGCTTTTCTGTCGTATAAAATTTTTAATTCACTAATTAATTAGTACAATTGTCAACTGTAAGTAGAAAGTTAAACAAAGTAGGACAATTCACCACATGGTTTTTTAACTTTAAATTATTAAACAATATATATAGTACTATTATCCTCTTTTAGATCGAATAATTATGTTCCAATCAAGGAAGGTCATATATTCATAGTGGAATCTGAGCCTCTAACTTGGTACTAGATTTTCTTAGCTTATACGAGCGTGGGAATATTCCCTTAGAAATGAAACTTAGGGTGCTTTATAGGATTGTTACTCAAAAGTACATCTCTATTATTGTTATTGTTATAATAGTTTTAGTTTTCTTATCCCCAATTAAACAAATGAAGCATCGAAAATCTAAACAAACATTAAAAAAAAGAGAAAAATATAAAAATATCTATTTAACCAAGGGATTGTTTTCACAATTTTCTCCAAAAAAACTTACTTAACGTAACTAGAATACGTCAAGGGTTTATTTATCAAATTGTTAAGGAAGATAATGAGAAAGATAATTAAATTGAAAAAGAAAAGTATATAAAGTGAGAAAAACGGAGTCCTCACTTTATTTTTATTCCCACTTAATTTTTTGATCCGTCTATCCAGCTCAAGCAATAAAAGAAGTACTCTTCAGTGATTGGAAGGCTTGACTGTTCAAGAGGTAGAATATTGTTATTCCACCATTTTCCCTGTTAAAGAACAAGACAAAATTAATTGTTCTACTGTATCGTTTGTATATTATATTACACTAGTACATATATAAAAGTGAACGGGAAGTTGTAGGGGGAGTTTGGTTTTTCATCTCCACTCAAATTAAATTGTAACTTTTTTTATCATGTTTTTTATCTTTTTGAAAAAGTTTTTTGTCTTTTCTGAAAAAGTCAACAAAAATTACTATTCAAACTTAAAAATTTCAACTCAACTCAAACTCAATTTGTGCACCAAACATGCCCTTAATTAACACTTGTCCCAACACACACACAAACATACAAAATGGAATACTTAAAATATACCTTTTATATCACTTAAAAAAAAAAATATATATATATATATATATATATATATACCTTTAATATTAAAATAGGGGTTTATTGAAAGAAGAAATAATGTTTTTTGTCGGGACATATATGACCGTCCCAAGTCGATTTGTGACCTCTTAAAGTTGCACAACATTATATATTTTCTCTTCACCAATCAAATTGTCTCACTAATTTTTATATATAGGACATCTTTCTTTTCCTCTTCATTATTCTTGAATATTGATTTATTTTAAGTTTTATTCTTTTTTGTGTGGCAAATATTATAGTATGAGCAAAATTTCCCTAAAAAAACAATCATGTTGGTTCCGGCCGGGCGTCATGCAACGACCCGACCTGTCTAGGTTGTGCCACGTGAACTGCATATGCATGAATATATATATTTATTTATATATTTATATATGTATTTGTGTGTATTATTATTCATAGATATCTAGTGATCATGGCGCATTCACGAGCAGATGTCTCATATATGCAGCATAATATTTTGATAATCGTCGTCCAATTTTATTATATCTTTCCTCACGAAATTATGTGAGATTTATTTTATAGGAGAGGCAATATATATATATATACGTATAATGAAATATATTGTGTGACAACGGCAACCACGAAAATTCGATATAAAAGAGAAACAAATTAGGGCTTCTTATCTGCGAGGAAAGAGAAAGAAAAATGAGATGATTATATAAAATCAATTAAGGAACAAAATAAGACCCATTTGGTAATGTCTTGGGGACACAACCCTCCCAAGAATTGTTATCCTAATCGAAAGAGTGTGGTATTTTGGGAACCCCACTAGGGCTCATATGGGGACAAATTAGACGCTAGAAATCTAACCGGCCGGAAAAATACCAAAATAAACTTTACTACTTTTCAAGGAAATGACTAAATATATACATATAAATATAAATTGAAGTGCAAAACATATAAATATATATATGTACAATTTTATATATAATTATAATATGGAGAGAGAGGGACAGAATTACCCTTCCCCATGTATGTGTTGTTAAAGTACGTACTTGTCTTTCTCCGATTTCTTAATAATAATGATAAGAGAAGGCGTAAAGGGATATAGAAAACGAAGACGTTGTTGGGTCCCGGGAGCCCTAAGGCTCTAGGTCTCTAGGTCTCTATACTACCATAGAATTGAGAGAAGTTTCACCAATTTCGAAAAACGGTAATTTGGTCTTGTAACCAAAATAAGAGGGGGGGTTTATTGTCTTGTAGTGAATAGAGATCAGAACCAAGAACGGGAGGGGTGTGGGGTGGGGGATATAGGAGGGAAGAGAGGGATTGTTTGATTTTGATGTTTTTCTACTCGAGGACAAGACAAGGGCACATGGATGAGAGGAGGGCCCCCCCCCCCCCCCCCCTCCCTCTCTCTCTCTCTCTCATGGGAAAGCCCCTTTCTCTAGTTTTTTTTTTTTCTTTTTTCTTTTCTTTTAATAAGAAGAAAAGGGAATAGATGATATCCTTACGCTCTCACGTCACAATAGTTATTGGGTGAATTTAGTGACTATCTCGATAGAATGATAAGAAACCTAATTCTTAGGTTTACATATAATCTTTTTTGTTAAAAATTAAATTTTATGTGCGTCACGTCTAAAATATAAGATATGATAATAACAGAAATTTTAAGTAGATCTTTCTTATCACTAAGCTACCACCAACGGTGGTTTGAGTGAATTTTTTTACATTAGATGCCTTTCCTTTCTTCCAATTTTATTTTTGATTTTTTTCCTTTTTGTAGAGGACAAGATGGTCCTTTCCATATTTGTTCTTTCCTTTGTCCATACATAACACTCTCTCCCCTTTCATTTCTTGTCTCCTTCAAATTAACACTCACCACTCACTTTGTACTGCTCTCATACACCCAATTGTTGTTGCTCTTGCTATCCCCCCCCTATCCCTCAATCTCTCTCTCTCTCTCTCTCTCTCTCTCTCTCTATGTATACATATATATATATATATATCTACATACGATACATAGATTAGTTTGAGGCAATTAATTGTCAGCATCTCGTCCGTCATCTCTATATATACCCACAAAGCACCATCATAAATTTCTCACCTCATCTTATCTTTCCTATGTTGTCTTACAAGTACTACTACTACTACAACTATCTATATTCACCACTATTTCCACCACTTTTACAAGTAGTTAATTTCTATGAATAGCTATTCCCTCAAATTTCTAACAATTGCCGCTTTTGGTACATATTAGATTTAAAAAAAAAAAAAAAAAAAAAGCTGATCATCACCATCACCGTCATCATCATCATATCATCGTCTCTTAAACATTCCCCTTTTCATCTCTCTCTCTCTCTAATTTCTCTCTCCAAATAAACTTGAAATTAACTCAAAACATGCCTTCAAGATCATCAGCAGCATTGAGCGACGCCTTTAAGTCCCACCCGGTCCATCTCCACCACAAACACCCCCGACTTCAGCTCCCTCCAGGAGTTGCCGGACTCCTATGCATGGAGCCAACCGGACGACCACCCTCCGTCCGGCGGTCCGATATTCGCCTCGGAGTCGGTCCCGGTTATCGATCTCGACGACCCGAATGCCCTCAAGCTCATAGGCCATGCATGCAAAACTTGGGGCGTCTTCCAAGTGACCAACCACGGCATCCCCACCGACCTCCTCGACCACATTGAGAGCGCCGGTCGGACCCTCTTCTCCCTCCCCGTCCACCAAAAGCTCAAGGCCGCTCGCTCCCCCGACGGCGTCTCCGGCTACGGCGTCGCTCGTATTTCCTCCTTCTTCCCTAAGCTCATGTGGTCCGAAGGCTTCACCATCGTCGGCTCTCCGGTCGACCATTTTCGCCAACTTTGGCCTCATAACTACTCCAAATTCTGGTACATTAATATACTACTACCAGTATTCTACTATATATGTGTATAAACTACTATATATATATGTATTCATTATATATACACACATATATCTATATGAGTGTTTATTAGTGGTGAAAGCGCGTAATAGAGTGAGATTTGGCCATTTTCTCTATGTATCTATCCATTATAATGCATAAATATTCAGCCAAACATGTTATAATTAAGAAACTAGTGGACCCTACAATATAAGAGATATGAGTTCGATATTTATCAAAAAAAAAAAGGGGGGGACACAAATCTTGTTTGTTACACTGTTTTACTTTGCTCAACATCCATTATGTGTAGGATCTCATCTAGTTAATTTTGCCTTTTTGTGCAGGCGAGTATGTACAGTTTACTTGTTCTGCTTTTGATATTATTGTTTTTGGTTCGACCAATCACATTAAAAAAAAATATATGTCTTTTTGTTTTTGATTTTGTTTTTTTTGAAGTGATGTAATTGAAGCGTACCAGACGGAGGTTAAGAGGCTGGCTGGGAGGCTGATGTGGCTTATGCTCGGCTCCCTAGGGATTTCCAAGGCCGACATCAAGTGGGCCGGCCCAAAAGGCAATTTCAAAGGGGCGAGTGCTGCACTCCAAATCAATTCCTACCCGGCTTGCCCGGATCCCGATCGGGCCATGGGTCTCGCCGCCCATACCGATTCGACGCTCCTCACGATTCTCTACCAGAACAGCACAAGCGGGTTGCAGGTGCTCCGGGATGGAACCGGGTGGGTTACGGTCCCGCCGGTCCGCGGGGCGCTCGTCGTCAACGTAGGCGACTTGCTCCACATTTTGTCAAACGGGTTGTACCCGAGTGTCCTCCACCGGGCCGTCGTGAACCGGACCCGGCACCGGCTTTCAATCGCCTACCTTTATGGGCCTCCATCCAGTGTCCAAATCTCACCACTCCCAAGACTAGTGGGCCCAGGTCAACCCCCACTATACCGGCCGATCACTTGGAGTGAGTACCTTGGCACCAAGGCAAAGCATTTCAATAAAGCACTTTCTTCTGTCCGGGTTTTTTCTCCTGTCAATGGATTGGCCGATGTCACTGATCATAACACAGTAAAAGTTAACTAGCTCGTGAAAATCTTTTTCTTTATTTTTTTTAACCCTAATTTTGTGCCAATTTTATTTTTCATTTTTGATTGGCCACGTTATGGTTGGAACTGTCTCTACGGAGTAAATTATTGTTATGTTGACTTTATAATCAAATTTCGTTATCTTATTAGATAGTAGTATATTAGTTTCACATGCCAATTATTGGTACGTTGACTTTTTGACCAAATAATGTACCGCTATAGAAATTTCCTTTATTTCATTTTTTTCTTCCTTTTATAGTCTTTCAATGTTTCATGTTAATGATAAAATTTAGCAGATGCATGCGTACATTTTATAATTCTCTAATGGCTTGGATTTTTTGTTTTTGTTTTAATTTTTATATTTCAACATTTACCATTTCTCGTGTCAAATTTGACACTGAGACCAGCATGTGCTAAATTTTCAAATGTTTGAAAAGCACGGGAAAATCATTAAAATTTGAAGATGTGTCATTTTGCAAAGCTAATTAATTATCATTCAAGCACAAACTTCAAATAGTTTTTAGGAATAAACTTATTTTGGTCATAATTTCATGGACTGATCAAACGGTAGTTGTAGAATGATGTTAATTTTAAGAAACAAATTAGAATAAAAAATTATTAAAATGACATTTTTTTTTTATAGTATGTATAGAATTTTAGAACAACACAAAATAGTACCCTAAATTAAGCATTGTTGATGTCGCGGAAGGATAGAACGCTACATTTTAGCTACGCACAATGACAACAAGTATTTTGCTTGCAAGGAAAGAGAAAAACTGCATATAAATGGGGACATTAATAAGAGGTGTCTGTTAGTAATTCTCCGATACTTACATAGGTAGACTTAACAAGAAGGTAAGAAGAGTAGAAAAGTAACCGTAGGTAAAATGTCCATACCTATATAAGCTGAAGAGCTTACTATTTAAATTTATCATAGATTCAGGTAGTAGTCGTATCTAACCAGGATAGGTTGAGATAACTATTTCATGATTATGAAATACACTGATCTGATGCTACATGTCCCTATTCTAAACAAATCAAGAATTGTATGACGGAGAAATGAATGAAGGTTGTCATGTGGAGATTCCTATTAGGCATTTGTGGGAAAGTAGGATGCTTCTCAGAAAGCTGGACGATCCTTTTGTTGTGTGTGTGTGTTAGGGGGGAAACGGCCTAAGGAAGACTTGTTGGTGACTCTATTCGAGCTAGCATTGTTTAAGAATGCCCTGCTTGGACAGATTTGAGGAGGCACTTGACGACCTCTTCGGGTGGTATATGAAATTAGTTTCTAGCTTAAGCGAATCCGATCAGGCCGCTTTGGCCGGTAAATATGACGTGTCCGATCACACCAATAACAACATTTTAGCACTGTTGCATGCTAAATATGACATTAGGTGCATGAATTTTTCTGCATTAATGGAAAGTACATAATTATTAGTCTCACAAAAGTACTTGATGACAACATATAATTGAGCTAAAAGTAAGATTTGCACAGTAGATTTGCTCCGATTGTCATGGGGAATATAAAATAAATGGTTTTAATTAGGTCAGATTGGATTGAAAATGGTGCAATATATATAGGTAATATCAAATCATATGGATGAGGGGATTCAAACGAAAAGTCACTACTAGTATCTTTTGTCCTTGTGCTGAAAGAGATAGGGGAAGCATTTCCCAATTTGAACATTCCAATAATTAAGACACGTAAACCGACAGCCTTTTTTTTGCCACGGATATGAAGGGAATCCCCCAATCCAATAAAAGCAAAAAAAAAAAAAAAAAAAAACATTGCTCGAGATTATAACAAAAAAAAAAAAAAAGGTACGTATTTGATCAAAGAAAACGAAAAATCTCCAAATGAGTACTCTGGATATCTCTCCACAGATATTTTACCAATAAATAAGTACATGTACATGCACTAAAGCAAACAAAAGAAAAAGAAAAGAGTGCATATATAGGTATGATCTTTTGCGTAGTTGACACATATAACAATATTGAAGTCAATATATATGTAAATCGGTTTTATAACATATCATACACATACAGCATTATAAAAAAAAAATATTAATTCTTTACGTGTAACACTAATACGTAATGTTAAATGTTCATTTATTTATACATAAAGTTGTATTTGGATCAACTGAAATTTAGTTTGACAAAAAGTTTAGTTTAAACTAAATTGTACTTTTTTCATCATGTTTTTTGTCTTTTTCCCCAAAAAGTTGTTTGTCTTTTCTGAAAATTCAAAAAAATTCAAAAAAATTTACTATTTAAACTTACAAATCTTAACTCAAACTTACACACCAAACACCCCCTTAAATAAACATATAAAAACTTTTACATATATTATGTATGCTGGATATGAGACAATATATATTGAAATATCTTGATCTCTGCTTGAAATTCAAAGGGGAGTTCGGAGTTATTGTAAAGACATAAATGTTAGTCATATTCCCATGATTCAAATTGTATTTTTCATTTCATTGTGTCAGAGAGAGAAATAGAAAATGTGCACTCAACTCTGCAAACCATGTGCCACTTACCAACACAAGCTCCGAGAGAGAAATCTGACCACTACTGACCCTATGGTCCGTATCATTTGAGGCAGTTTTTACCATTTCGGCTTATTTGTTTTTGCCTTGTCACACTTTTCAAAATCAACATAATTGTGAACAAAACAAATAAATGAATGAATAAATTGAATTCGAATATAAGAGGGGCTTATAGATGGAATATCGTTATGTTTTGATGTTTTTGAATAGCTAACACCTATTATTCTACAACGAACGGTAAAAAGTAAAAATTGAGGGGTAACAATATATAGCAAGTTTTCTACCTATAAATTGCAAACTTTTTACTAGTCCAAGTAAATTATGACTTTCTGTTTGTCTATTTTATTAGTTTGCCATTATTTAAGTATCACATCAATGAAAGGAGGTACATTTTGGTGTAGTACATACAATAATGAGATAATGATATTTATGTAAGCATCTCAAGTCTCAATCCTATCTCTCACAAACGCGGGCCTTTTGAAATTAATGTGGATATGTGTTTTTTGGGCACTAATTAACTCTTTCATATTATTTTCTGTTTGGAGTTTGGATATATAATCACCCCCGGCCGTTTGGATTTTAAACAATAAATTCAAATTTTAAAAGAAAATCCTCGTTAAAATAAGGTAGAAAAAATTTGAAAAATAGGTCAAAAACGATATGCCAACTAGGCTAATAATGACAAGGGTAATTTCATTTAGAAAACAACTTTTGGCTATTTTATAATCATGGAGATACCTTCTACATTCCTAAAAGCATAGGGGGATATTTCAGTAAGAAAATGCTGTACAACTCCGTTCCTGATTATATTATATTAAAAATGACGCTTGTTTATGGGTCTTAATTTCTTTATAAAGAGTTAGTGGTTAAGCCACATATTGTTGAGTGTAATTTAAAATTCTTCTTAACTTTTTTTAATGAACAAAACTCCGCTCGTGCTCCACTCAACTTTTAAAACTTTCTAAAATTTTAGTTGTGCTCTTATGTTGTGAGAAAAATTCTAATGTTACCCAAGCTTATAGTTATGTATGTCTAATAAAACATTATATCTCATTTTTGCAATAATGTTGTCATTGAAAAAATTTCTGTCTTCGCCGTTATAAAGAGTTAGATTAAAAAAAAAGGTGATCATGAATATACGACGCATCTGCATCACATTAAACTCACTTGGAATAAATACAAGTGTTCTTTTTGTAGACCATATTGAGGCAGAGAATTTCTAGGTTGATTAGGAAGTCTAAAATTAAGCAACATGGATGAATGAAGAGCTAGAGCAAGCTTTTTGCCGACATGAAATACATTTTTCCTTCAACTTTTTTTCCCCCCAAAAAATAAACAGCATGATAATAGAAATCAGTAGATGTATTAAGATATTTCAATTAGTAAACACTTCAATAATAAATAGGTAAATTTTTTTGCATTTGTTCCTAGATGGGTGATTAGTAATCATGTTTAGTTCAGATTAGCTGAATGTCATCAACTATAATGATTGAACTCTTTTGTTTGTAGTGAATATCGGAATCAATCTCGATTCCAGTCGAAGATAATAATTAGCTGAGATAATATTTTTCTATTTCTTTTTTCCCTTTCCATTATATGTGAATGAGATGCACCACTAAAGTTAGTTCACTCATGTTAAAATCAATCTTTTATCAACGGTTTCACATTATTGAATTCGGTGAAACCAAAAATTTTATTTTATTTTTTCAAACAAAAGCTTTACTATTTTTAAAACTTCAATCCATGTTTCTGTATACAGTAAACAACGATTATAAGATATTTACAAAACACCAATTAAACTAGTTTCAGTTGACTCGATAATTAAGCATAAATAGTTGAGCGATAAATTGGGAAAATATAGAAGGACCATCTTTGGAGTTTGTGCACGATCCCATTATGGCAAAATCTAGAAAAACGATTGTAAAAATAAAAAAATAAAAAAAAAATTTGTAGTAGAGAGTGGTCATGTATTATTATTTCCCTTTTAAAGATTGTGTACCGCATATAGTGCTAAGTACTCAATGCCAAGAAAATCTTTGCACTTCAATAAATGTCTTTTCAAATGATTGTACTCTCTCTTTTAGTAGTCCTAAAATCGCGAAAATAGTCGTACCAAGCGAGTTTGATTGAAACAACACTTGACCAAACTCCGCTTACTATTGCTAAAAAGCTTAATTAGATCCAAACAATACAGATTATTGTCTTAAGCATTTGTTGCTTTGTGGCAAATTCTATGATTTTAACACCCATAGATCTAAACGGCTTAGACAAATCTAGTTGGCCTTTTGTATTTATTCAACAATTCAATTATCTTTATATAAAAAAAAAATGAAATTAGAAGTATGTTTATTAGAACTTGAATTTTGAGGTTTCATTCGTGGATATCCATATAATTGAGGATTGCATCTAGGAAATCATATACTCCATTTTCATATATTTTCTTTTGTCAAAATGAAAAATGCAAATTATAAATGATACAAATACTAGAAAAAATTTGTTTTCTTATTATTAATTATTTCCATATTTATTTCCGTACTTTGGACATTTTAGTTTAATGCAGTCTTCACATAATTCAACAATAATGCAGATTGAAACTGATATATATGAAATGAGTGATGTCTATAGAATTGGAAAGTTGAAAACTAGTAAGAAAAAAAATTGATGGAACCGGCCTATTAAGAAGAATATATATATAACAAAAAGCTATATTTGAGGTGATATTGATCCCTCATTAAATTGATTGGAAAAGACTAGAACAATTGTAGAATTATTACATAGGCATAATTTTTGAAAAGCCTAAAATATATATGTGAATGTGAGTGACTTGCACAGCTGGTGACCATATATAACTTATCAATAGCAAAAAGAGGCCCTCCAAAGGAAAGGGAATTGAAAAAGAAAAAAGAAAAAAAAAAAAAGAAAAAAGGAAAGAGATAAGACTTTATCGAGTGGATAATGAATGAATTGACTCAACTTGAAGGCATCATTTTGGAAACAAAGAAATTTGAAATCATCCCAAACAGTTATTTTTCTGTTCAAAGAAAATGACCTGAGAAAACAATCAACAACCGTATATAAAGAATTTAAGTACATATTTATGCGAATTTTTGGCTTTACAATTATTTTAGCACATTAAGAACAGAGAAATATATATAAAAGCGGACAACACATTAACAAACTATTAACAAACTGCTAAGATATCAAAATTTTATTGAACAGGTATACCGAACGGCCGAATTAAACATATATTTTAGTAAAAGTGTATACCAAAATATCAAAACATATAAGCTAAAGAGTAAAGTTTTAGTGGGGTTATATAGGATTTTTAATTTCCAATGAAGCAAAATAGGAAAACTATAAAGTTTTTAGGGTTAAATTAAAAGAGTACAGCCCCCATTCGGTCTCATCTAAATCCACCTTTGAGCATACTATATAAACATAATAACGTAACACACCCAATCTACTAAATAATTTCTCGAGATCAAATATATATAACTTGTGGATCACACGTGTGTTACTTGAGAAACATAATAACGTAACACACCCAATCTATTAAATAATTTCTCGAGATCAAATATATGTAACTTGTAGATCACGTGTGTGTTATTTGAGAAAAGAAAAGTGCACATATCTCATCCAATAACAAAAAGAAAAAGAAAAAAAAAGAATATATCTTGTATTGTGCTGTGTGTATGTGTTGAGCCATTTATAGAAATTGGAGATCGAGTGTAAGTAACCATCTTAGCAGTTGGAGAAATATGGGAATAATGGATAGATAGCTAAGAAAGCTGAATTGCATCCAACATGGCAGACATAAACAAACACTGAGACAGAAGAAGCATATATGATAATACGATTTGCAGAATCACAAAAAGTATATCATTAAAAAAAAAAAAAAAAAAAAGGGACCCAATTTTCTGTTTTCTCCGTCTGTCTAAGATTTTGGGACGCACTTTAACAATGAGTAATAAAAAACTCTCCGAAATGCCACAAGTAATGCTTTTTTTGGGGGCAAAGATTATGGCAGACAGCGAAGCTGCACATGCTTTTGTTATAATAAAAAAAAAATAATAAACAAATAATAATCTCACAAAAGAGCTAAAAGTTGTCGTTAACATGGTAAACACTAAGCCTCCAAGTGCCTTACTATTACTGTGCAACCTTAGGCGCATTTACCAAACAAGAAAGAAATATAACAAGACACGAGATTGGAAAGTAAAGAAAAAAAATAAGAATAATGAGGATTATTAATTTTCTTTTTAGTGTTTATTTTTCTATTAGGTGGTGTAAAAGAAAATAATATTTCTATTTTTTAATAGTATTTACTAATTTTAATAATGTTAATTTATTAACGTAAATACTAAAGTATTCTTTCATACAACAAAAAAACATCATGAAAACTTATTAATGGTATGCAAGTAAATTTAGTATTTATTTTTTTTGATAAGAAATCAATTCTAAAGAGGTTGTAAAGATTGACATTTCTCTTTTCATTCCTTATTCTATGTGGAGCCAACTAAATTGTCATTTGTCATTTTGTAAGTAAACATATGATTAATTGGGATATAAATAAAGTAGACTTTATGCAACTCCAAATAGTCAAATTACCTCTTTTTTTTTTTAAATAATTTTTGAGCTTGTATAGTTCATCTCGTGGCGTATCCAACTCAACATCACTTATTGTTTTTTCTTTTTGAAAAAATAAGTGATGTCATTTTAAAGGTTAGTGTGGTCCGGTTCACCAGGAAACATGGAAAACAGTGGATAGTTAGCATATGTTTGGTTCACTCTATTAAACTTAACTTTTCAACTCAAATTTTATCTTTTTCCTCAAAAGTGTTTGTCTTTTTCCCAAAAAGTTTTTTGTCTTCTCTGAAAAGTCAACAAAATTTACTATTTCAACTTCAAAACACAACTCAAACTAACGAACCAAACGAACCCTTAGTTTGAGATGTAAGAACGAAGGGAGTTTGTAGAGTCCTCAGAGTAAGAATCGACCCTTTTTACTATCGGTAGAAACTAAAGTTTATTGGATTAATTTTTCAATATGATATAAATAAATATACATGCTAAAAATTTACAATGTATAACACAAAATTGATACCATTCATAGATCAGGTTGTTGAGAATTAATTAAATTCAACTACTAAATAAATAATATAAAAAAAAAAAACCTTTCTTGCCGGAAAATGAGAAAATCTATAAAAATGAATATCAAACAAGTTTAGTACAAACTTCAAGATCCTATTGTCGCTGCATGTATATAAGAGCAAGCAACAGAACGCAGCATTATTTAGTGAGCATCTGACCATTCCATATTCTACAATCTCTTATCTAAGAATGAGGATACACACGGACACACACACATATATATAATATATCATATAAATGATTGAATAATATTTTTCTAAGCATATAACTAATTCTGGTCCAAGTGGGTTCTATCTCTAGCTATAGACTGGGCCACAACTGTTCCACTAGACTCAAACGCAAGCAATTTGCCCCATTTGCCCAATACTGGGCAAGTGGGCAGCAACTGATAAAACGCATAAGCGAAGAGGATCCCTTTATTGGCGATCTTCTTCTTCTTCTTCTCTCTCTCTCTCTCTCTCTGATCAATTCAGTTGAAATATTGTTACAACTCCACTACAATTGAATTGAGTTATATATAACGTGAAAGATCCTAAAATCACTTAAAGTTACTAAATTATTTTCATAAGAAGCAAGGGATGTTAATTAGATGCTTTTCCATCTTTAAGATGTTCCTTCTTTTTTTTTTTTTTTGGTTCCTAATGAGAAGGTTTTCTTTGAATTTGACATAAACTTATAATGAGAGCAATAATAATTGAAATTCCCATTTGCGTTCTTTGTTTCCCTACTTGTCAATGAGAGAATATGAACACATTGTTCTTATCCATGTTACATAGCATAGGGGGTGTGTTTAACTAATCAAAGATTTAAAAAAAAAAAAAAAAAAGAAAGAAAAAGAGAAAGAAATAAGTTCCGAAGAAAGGAACTAAGTCTGATGGGAATGAATTTTAGAATCCATTAAATGCTTATTAATCTATCAAGGAATTATGTTCCATGAAAAAATTAAGCTCCTACTTTACTAAAGAATATAGAAAGATTTAAAGTAAAAAGGTGACTATTTTTAAAATTAATTAAATTAAAGAAAAATACAGTAGGTTAGTTAGCTCTTTTTTTAAGAGAAAGAAATATTATTCCTTGAGGGGAGATAATTTTTTTTTTGAACTTAGGAGTAGGGGATTCGAACTCTACGTCTTGTGATGGAATATTAGGTAAAATTACTGCTAAGTTATGTCCACAGTCACGAGTAGAGATGAGTTTTCCTTTATCAAAAAATTTAATTCCTTATCTATAATCAGGAACATCTTATTTAATTTCAAAAAAGATAAAACTCGGAAACAAAACCCCATGACTTCACATCACACTCTCCGATATTTAAAACCAAGTTCAATCCTGACTTCACTATAAGGTGTAGAAAGTTTGATTTCTCACACCCCTAAGTTAAAAAAAATAAAAAATAATTAAAATAATTAAAAAGCTCTAGTAGTTAAATTCTAATTGCTATTTATATTTGACAAGGATCACGAAGGTAAATGAAGTCGTTGTAGTATAGTGGTGAGTATTCCCGCCTGTCACGCGGGTGACCCGGGTTCGATCCCCGGCAACGGCGTCTTTTTCTTTTTCCACGCTTTTATTATTCTCGATTTCGTACTCTGTTACCGTCCAATTATTCAATAGGGGAGTAAAGACACACACACACACACACACAAAAGTAGGTACTATTTTTTCTTTTTGTTTTTGTTTTTGTTTTTTTTGAGGAAAAGTAGGTACCATTTTTTGTTTCATTACAAACCACGCATAGCAGCAAGTTTAACACGCCACATGAAATCTTTGGGACCAAAAATAATCTTTGAGACCAGCCTCTGTACTAGTTAGCATTCAAGGACTTCAGCTTAGTCAAAGGTTGCTCTTCACTTCACTGGCCACTAGCTCCTCTGGGCCTTTAATTATAAATACACACACATCCTGCTTTCGGGATATGCAGAGTAGTCCGGTGGACTACCTCAATTTAACCCTCATTATCTTAAAGAACTTCGGTTAATTAGACTTGGATAAAACTCGCAAATACAACCTACGTGGTTTCAGAAAGTGTATAATGATGTGACTGATTAACTATTTTGTGTCTTATTGATTGGATTTAATGGAAGACCTAGGCTTTTAGGATTTTGAAATTGAAATTAGGATGAAATAATTAAAAACGACATGTCGTAACGTTTGTATCCTAATATTTAGGACTTTAACTTCAAGAACAATGAAAGCACTTATTATTTGTGTTTTTATTTCACAGGAAAAGAAGTTTTGCATTTGTACAAATTCATAGTTTCACAAACTTTATACTTAAATAGAAAGATGCAAGAAATTAAGCACAGGTAATTAATATACTGATCACACATATAATATATATATATATATATATATATATATATATTATAGCGCAAGCTGGACAATTCAGACACCGCAGTAAGTCTTGAGAGCAGATTCAGCTCTTTGACCAGCCTCTGTATAGTAGAATCCAAGGAATTTGACATGGTCAAAGGGCTTGAACAGCAAAGGATGCTCTTCATCCACAAGCTCTTCCGGGGCTTTCACTATGTATCCTGCTTTTGGAACCGAAAATAACCCCGCCGAGTACCTTGCTTCGTTTCCTGTCATCATTACGCGATGATACGGGGAATGTAGTCGGCCATTTGCCCATGCCTGCAGTGAAAATTTTTTTGGTCGCCTTAACTTCTTTATCTAGTTATGTTTGTGACTTGTCATAAGAGATGGAGACTAATTTAGCGACTTACGTAGAGAGAATCGCCAATCATGACGGTGAAAGAACCCGGCGAGGGATTGACAGAAATCCATTCACCACCTTTGGTTTGAACCTCTAAGCCCTCAACTTGGTTTTGGGACAAAATTGTGAGTATGTTCTTGTCTGTGTGAGCGTTCAATCCGAGCTTGGTCTCGGTGGTTTCGGGCCCCTTATATTTCATGACTCGAAGCAAGTAGTTCGCCGATCCAATGTGTTCCTCCAAGTATTTCTCAACTCCCAAGCTCTCCAGAATCATCCTCCTGATTATTTGATCCAACTCAACTAGTTGTTCCGAGTAGGATTGCATCTTTTCGCTGCATGCCAAACCAGTGATTAAAAAAAAAATCATATGAACTGGCTATGCTAAAATCTTGTGATTGCAAATTATTAGGTGTACCTGACTCCACTATAAGATGTAGAACTTAGATCTTCCAACCGAAAGATCAAAAAATAAATAAATTTATCGATAAAGATATGTCAAAATCACATATCTATTTCAAAAGTCAACTAATTGTCTTGCTAAACATTAAATCATATCAGAATTATGTTGCGTTAAAAATCTTATAAAAATCAATAAAGTTCTTAAGATTTAGATACATTAACTCCCATTAGGGTTTGTTTTTCATAAATGAACTTACAAACAGTGATTAGAAAGAACAGTTAAAAATACATACCAAAATTTGGTGTTTCCTTGAGGCCACAGGATATTAGCGAAGCTTACAACTTTTTCATGGATGTTTGCCTCCTCAATGCCCATGCTCTCGTACAGCGGCACGGCAGGATATTGGCCGACGTAGCCATGAAAAGGCTTCTTTGAAACGTTTCGTAATTTGGTCTGCAAAGGAAGGTCGAAAAGCTCTTGGAGTGAATTGAAAACCGCTTCTCGAACGTCTGATGGAATTTTGTCGAACACAGCCTCGAAGCAACCGAACTCTTCGAGTGCCTGCCGGACTTGGGATCTCACCGAGTCCCACTGTGGGGTTCCAGGGTTCAGGGATTGAATTGAGAAATCAATGACAGGAAGTTTGAGATTGCTGAGAGGTGTTTCAGAACCCATCTCTATGCTAAGTCCTATATTATTGCTAGTAATTTCTTGAGCTTTGGTTGAGCTTAATTTTGCAGTGCTTGCTTTCTTTTACTCTACTTCTAGTAGATTATTATGAGACGTACAATAAGTGTATATATATACACACACACATATATATAAAATAAAGGTAGAATAATGGATCACGAGGGAGTGATGGTATGAAGTTTATTTTGCTAGTGAAATATTCATCGAGAATAGTACAACTACAGACCTAAAAAGAAAAGAAAAAAAAGAAGATATATTAATGATGGACAACGAGAGATAATGAAGTTTATTTTTATGTTGCATTAATAATGGACCACGAGTGATGCATGGTATGAAATTTGTTTGCGAGTGAAATATTTGCTGAAAATAGTTCAACTACAGACCTTAAAAGAAAAGAAAAAAGAAAGAAGATATTATTGATGGACAACGAATGATAATGAAGTTTATTTTTATATTGCTTTAACAATTAGACATCTTAATTTCATATTACTGAGAACAATAAAAATACAAAATAAAATAAACAAGTGTGAATACACAAGATTTGTAGAGGATTAACTGTTTGAATGTATGACCACATATTCTATTAGCCGATATATAGGAATTCATTATGATAATTAGGAAGTTGACAAGAGAAAATAACACATCCTCAAACTCATTGTATTTTTCTCTAACCACTTTTATCAAAACCCTAACTAAAACGGCCACTATTAGTTAAAAAAAAAAAATTACAAATGTCAAATTCCCAAACCATCTTTAATGAAGTACTCCTTAATCATCACCTCAGATCCCTCGAGAGGGGACTTCACCCGCTTCCAACCCCACTGCGATGTTACTAAAAAGGATAATCCACGTACTATCTTCATAAATCTGAATATTAAATAAGATCCAAATCTTATATTAGAACACTTATTTTGGCCAATTCACCTATATATGCAAAGAGATGAAAATTTCCAACACTATTGTTTTTTATACTAATATACAGTAGAATTGTTATATTTTGAGTGCTAGGTTGTTAGAAATTATTAAGAAATTTAGCCTTCCGTTGTGGTGTGGTATGTTTAACGAACAGAAGGATTACAAAAATAATAATACAATAATAAATAAGATACGTATCTTCCTACCTTTAAGTGAAAGGAAATAATTTATCTATTATTTGGCATATATATGCCTGAAATGCTTATCTCACTAGTTTGCTTTTAACTTATATATATCTTATTCGTTCCTTTGTCCTTGCTAATCTGTTTAATCAATGCGGAAAAATTATTCTTTATATGTGAATTATTTCATGTAGGAGAGAATCAAGTGTCCTATATGTTTGCAAACTATAGTAGTTGACACTTCTTTTTCTCAAAGTTGTCAACTTCTATAGTATACATAAATTAATTAGAAAAATAATCAATTTATTGGACCACATGATATATATATATATATGTATATATATATATATATATTTTAATCGGAATAGACAAGTTGGAGAAATATAAAATGTACGTATATACAACATCTTTCCAGGTGCCTGACGGGACCAAAATCTAGAGTTGTGCTCCATTGGGCAAGAAATTTGACCAAAGTTTGGAGCGGTATATACGGCTAGAAATTACCAGAGTATATTTTGTGGCAATTATCAGAAGATCATGATCAGATATCATGATCGCTACAATATGGCAGCAGTACTAAATTAATATTAATATTGTTGAATCGTCCTTCAATTATCTCCAAGGGTCGTACAATTATGCTATATGATATGTGATTTCGTATGAAAAACAATTCATAAGTTTGTCCTTTCTATTTTAATTACATTCTTTCTATGCACAAATATTTGTCTCAGCTGCTTCTGTCTTGTTTAGGCACTCTTATAAAAAATAAATAAAATAAAATAAAAACCCTGAAAAGAATATCTTGGAAGGGAGTCTTGTTTTATAACAACTCCATTAGTTAGGCCTAAACGAAGGGGAATCCATTAAGTGTTCAATATTAGGCGTCAATTTTATATTAGCTAATTGTCAGTTTCAGTTTGACTTTTAGAAATATATATTTAGGAATTTGTTTCTTGCTAGCATTAGTTTTATCATTTCTCTCAAAAGTTTAAGTTATTAAAAGGAGGTCAATAATATTTTTAACGTTCTAATGCTCCTCTCAGGTCATGTGTAGTCTGAAAAATTAGCAATTGTGTAAGCAAATACAAATAGAGTGTATATTTATAAGGAAAAAAAAAATGGAGATTATGATTTTAAGATCTTAGGATAAATTAGAGAAACTCAAAAATATGAGAAGAGACATGATTGCTGACCTCCAAAAGAAAAATACCTATAAACTTTGTGTTCGAAAGGGAAATGATCTCAAGATGTATAAACGAATCAAAATTTAGATTGGGTTCATTTGCCTTATATGAATGGTTGTTTCTTTTTGTTCTTATTTTTGTCTAGTTTTACATTGAAGCTGGATCTGATTTTCTCTGTTTTGTTCTCCTTTTTCTTTTATTTGGTCTCTTGTATTAAATTTAAGTTGAGGCTTTAGTTTCTCCTCTCCATTTATGTTATATATATATATATATATATATTTATATGTATCTATTTGAACTTCATATCTCATACTCTTAACACCATGTTAATTTATCATGAATTTTCCTAAAACTATAAAAAGTTAGGAGGTGGATCAACAATAATTTTATGCTCTAATAGCTAGAGACCGAAAAAACAAAGAAATGTCATCCATAAAATAATTTCTTGTATTCCTTCTTCTACCTTTACTTCCCCACCAACTCATGAAAAGGCATGACAGTAAAAAAGATAAGAGTTTGCATTTAGTTTGCCGGTTGTAGATGAAATTTTTAAGTTGAAGTTGGTTGATTTTTTAAAAACTAGTTATAATTTTTGTTAACTTTTTAGAAAAAATACAAAAATTAAGATGAAAAATTTAAGTCGGAGATGTAGAATCAAACGGAGGCTTGGTATTGAGGAAAGCCATCTCAAACTTCATTCACATGATTTATTAAATAGAACAAACTAGTACATAACTCTAAAAACAGATATTCTGTGTCAAACACCACAATAGGCCTTGGCAGTAGGCTCAGTCGTTGGAGCCTTATGATAATGATTAAGGAGTCCATAATGATCAAAAGAGTTGAATTTTAGAGGATGTTGCTCATCAACTAGCTCATCTGGAATTTCTATGGTTCCATTGTGGTACGAGAATAGCGCGATTGAGTATCTCGGTTTTGTCCCGCTCATGATCACTCGATGTGGCGCAGAATTTATTCTTCCATTACTCCAAGCCTGACCAAGAACATGAAAATCACTATTAAAAGTAGAAATTAAAAGTTAAGTACACGACTTATAAGGGTGAGAAAATCTTGGTAACTAGCTAGTTGTAATAAAGATAAAAAAATCCGAGTCTATTGTTTCCAACTTTTAAATTTAAAAAATTTATCGGAAATATGACGCACCAAGAATGCATCTCCGGCCATAACAAGGAAAGAAGAAGGTGAGGGATCAAATCCAATCCAATCTCCATCCGTGGTTTGGATTTCCAAACCATTGACCTCATTCTGATGAAGTATCGATATGAAGCTCTTGTCTGTATGAGAGTTGCAACCGATGCCTGATTCGTTGATCTCAGGAACTCTGTATTTTATCATCCTCAACAAGAAAGTAGTGGACTCTAAGTGAGCATCATAGTACTTTTCCACGCCATAGCTCTCAAACACCATTCTCTTCACCATTTTTTTCCAACTCCGAAACCAGCCCCGAGTATGAAAGCACGGTTTCACTAAGACAAAAAATGAGTTAACCATGTTAAATGGGTTTGGGTAGAACTTGATCGTTTTAAAAAACTAGCTTAATTAAGTAGATAGGGTGCCTAATCCATATGTAAACACTATAATAGTCTAATTATTTAGTGATATGTGACAAATTCACAATCTAACAGACCGAATGCAAGAAAGAAATAGAAAATCTTATTCAAACATAAAAAATAGAAAAATCAGTTTTATCGAGAATTAACATATATAGAAAAATCTTCAAGTATGGTATACCGAAAATGATCATTTCGTTGTTGAGGCCACATGAGATTAGTGAAATTCTCGACTCCTTGTAGAGTTGTCGCATTCTCAATTCCCAAGCTTTCATGGAGAGGTGGAATAAAAGGGTGGTTTCCGACATACCCGAAGTAAGGCTTATCGGAAACGTTTTTCATCTTAACGTCTGTGGGCAAATCAAAGAGCTCATTTTGCTCACTGAGAATTGAATTGTGAAGTTGGTGAGAAACTTTGTCATACAACGCCACAAAGCAGCCATATTCTTCGAGAGCGCGCCTTACATCATTGCACGCGGAGAGCCAGCAACTAGTGCCAGGCTTCAAATTTTCCATTGACAAATCGATGACAGGAAGCTTTGGTGGTGATGTCACAACCATTGTTATGGTTTTTTTTTTTTCTGAGAAATCTTCTCTCAACTGGCTAAACAAAGTTACTTTTTTTAGTGCCTTTTTTGAAGGATCTAATTGAGATATTCGTATGCAATAACCTCCACACATTTATATGGGTTAAAGAATCTCTTTTTTTCTTCAACATATGATGGTGCCGCTGAGAATATAGGACACGAGAGATTGATGATTTCGAGGATCTTGGCTGCACGGGCAAGAAAATTTGGAATACTTACACATAAGTGGGTCCCAAAAAGTGAATCCCACTTGTAGGATCCACGATTTGTAAGGTAATCAGGATTCATCCTCGCGGGGAAGAATTCCATTGCTCTAGAGGCAAAACCCTTGCATGCGCCTAGTTTTTTTTATTGTTAATTTATCCCTCTTTATTTATTAATTTATTTAGCCCCTCTTGAATTTTTTTTTTCTTTTCAATTTTAAGTTTCATTCAAGCCCTCCTAAATAAATTTAAAATTTCTGGTTACTGTCATTCTATCACAAATCTTCGTGTTTCACGCCTTGAATATCCACAGAAATTTTGTAGCTTAATCGAAAAGGCAGTCTTGTGGGGGAAAAAAATATGAATTGAAAGAGGTTCTTGTCTTCTTTTATTTTCTTATTTTTGATGATTCACAAGTACTGTAGCTCGCTCTAAATGAGGTACAAGAGAGGACAAGAACAATAAAAACAAACTTTGCCTGCATAGTGTATACGTCCAAGCACTATCTTCTAGTGCTGATGATTAGATAATCGGGAAACTTCAGCTCCTTGTCTGTTTGACATGTGTCTCACCAGAAAGGCTTAGACTTAGGGATGACAACGAGGTGGATTTCCTCTTCATAAACCCATTTAAGTTGATAGGAATATTGAACAAATAATACTTGCGCGATATCTTAAAACTTTTAAAACTCTTAAAGAGACTATGAAAACAAATAACTAATAAAACTCTTACAATAAAAACAGCACGTTATCCAACACTGTTTTAATTACAATAATACTGTAATATATATATATATATATATATATTAAGGTAAAGTTATTATATTACTATTATTATTTCAAAAGAGACTTAAATAAATTGCTGAATAGAAGAGTTCAAGTGGTAATTTCCTAAAAAAATAAGAAATAATATAATGGTAATTCTAGTGGTAAATTGCAAATCTAAATCTAAAAATTGTCGAAACCTTAATCATTTCACTCCCATATCCACCAGAGGTAAATACTTTGCTTGAAATTCAAAGTGCAGATTTACACAAAACACGTACTATATAATAAAATGACAGACACAATAATTATTATAAAAAAAAAAAAAAAAAAAAAACAGACACTCTGGATACATGAAGCATACATACATAAACATACATACATGCGCGCGCGCGTACATATATATATATATATCTAATAAGCCATTTTCATATTTCAATTACAGTTCTCAAATAGCAGAATAGGTCTTAATTGGATATGGAGCTCTTCTTTGTTCTTGGAAACGGAGCCATCCAAAATGGTCAATTGGTTTATACCTTAATGGGTTTTCCTCATCAACTAGCTCCTCAGGAACATCAATCACACCATTGATAAATGCAAATAATCCAATGGAATATCTGGTTTTCTTCTCTTTCATAATCACTTGGTGCTCACAAGGACGAACTCTGTCATTACTCCAAGCCTATGTCAACATCAATATCAAATTAAAGATCATTAATTTCTAAGAATACAAATTATTCAAATCATAGAAATTTAAGGGACATATGCATACGGAGATTTCTAAGGAAGGAATTGTGCTTTTTCAATACCGATAAAAACTACAGTTTTAATTATGAGTGGGAGTAGTTTTGTATTGTAAGCTACAAATTTTAACGTGGTAAAAAGTTGATATAGTAAAAACTCCCTATTATATATTATAATTGGTTTTGATCTTTATTTATTGAGATTGTTATTGACATACCCCAACTATATCTCCTGCAATGACTAGAAAAGTTTTAGTTGAAGGTTTGACTTCAATCCACTGACCGTCCTTGGATTTGACCTGAAGACCTTCAATTTGATGTTGATGAACTATGGACATGAAGGTCCTGTCTATGTGACACTGCAGTCCTACATCAGTCTCGTTCGTTTGGCGAGTTCTGTACTTGAAGAACCGAAGAAGGTACGAGGTCAGCGTTATGTTGGAATCATGCAGTCTATCGACGCCATAACTATCGAACACCATTCTTGTTGCCATTTCATACAGCTCCACCAATAGCTTTGAGATGGTCTGAGTAGTTTCACTGCAAATAATAACAAATGTTTGATCAGTAACAAAACAAAAACAAAAGAGGTTAATGTACATTCCTGAAAGTCAAATTTTAAAATCAAACTAAATCTGAGAGTTGAGAAACATTCACTATTAAGTATATGTGTTTTTAACGCTAATACAGATTCCGACAAAGTTAAAATTCTACCGAAAACTATCGTTCCCTGCAGGCCACATAAGGTTAGTGAATTTTTGGGATCCTTCCAAAGTTGTAGGATTGTCAATCCCTAAAGATTCATAGAGAGGGACAACGGAGAATTGCCCGTAATAGCTATGGTAAGGTTTTTCACTAGTTTTCTGCATTTTAGTTTCTAGTGGAAGACCAAATAGATCTTCAGCTGCAGCAAAAACTGAGTTGTGAAGCTGCAGAGGAATTTTGTCGTAAACAGCTTCGAAACAGCCATACTCTTCGAAGGCGTGTCGGATCTCTTTGCAGGCCAAGATCCATTCATCCGTTCCAGGCTTCAAATTTTCCTTGGTAAAATCAATAACAGGAATTTTATGCACCGTTTGAGATTCCATAATTCCCTAATGATATATTTAATTAAGAGGAATTTTTTTTCTCCTTATTCTCTGCCAAGGAAATGTGTAGCTGCTTTATATAGTTTTTCTGAAAGACATTTGAATTATTGTTTTCATCCTGTGGTATCTCTTAAGTAGTAATTGTTTGAATTATAGGAAATTAGTTGGAATAAGAGTACAACTTGTCCAAGAAAAAAATGAATAAATTTCAAATGACATTTACAAACACCATATAATTTGTTGATTCTGTCAGTTTTCTAACTGCTTGGACCACAACCTATTTAAACTAGATAACGGTACTGTTTTGTACTAATTTGCTCTAAGATATTCAGAATGATTGTGTGGGGCTTCTAATCTTTCAAAAATCATGACATCCCAGATAATTGATTCATTAATAACAGACAAATCCGTACTTAATTATAACTAATTTGCCAGAAAAATCCGTTGCTTAAGACAAAGCATATCCATTCAATGACGGCATCAATCGCGTTTTTTCAGAGTAGAAAATTGATGAATTAGGGTGGAGAGAATGGCATATTCCAAAAAAAAAAAAAAAAGAATATTAGTTTGATGGATAAATAATTGAGGGATTTTAATTTTAATGGAAAATTCAAATAGATATAATCGAAATTCTCTATGAGTTTTTTTATTTTTATTTTTTTAATAAGAAGAGACCATTCGAATGGGTATTATAAGGTTTTTTTTGGGGGGAGTAATTTTTAGGATAACCATACACTTACTAATAAACATTTACTAATAAAAAAAATGACAACTCATATACCACATAGATTGATATTCAAAAAATTGAGATTAAATGTGTTATCCCTAGCATTTTTTTCATAATAATAATATAATAGTAATTTTACGAAATTAAAGAAGGTAATTTGCATAATTCCAAAATATTGGAAGATAATAATAATAAGTATTTAAAAATAACAATTACTGCTATTCATTCCAAATCTTTTAAAAACCTGCCATTTACTCTAAAATGCTATTTATTTACCTCATTATCCTTAAAAAAAAAAAAAAAAAAAAAAAAAAAAAAACATGTCGTTTTATGTCCAAACTAGAACTACATGTTCTTGATTCGTATTTCCTGGTTGAAAATGGTTTACAAGTCATTTGAATAAACTATAGATCAACATGCAAATTAATAGAGATGAATCTCACAAATATATGATCCAGAATTAAGATTTATTTTTTATTAATTATAACGTTGAAGAGCACTGATACCCCCAAAACATTTTACATACATTAAATACAGACATTTAATATAGCTTACTTGTACTGTAACACCGGCCCATGACATGGTAAATTACATTACATAATTTGAGCAACGACATGGTCTCTTTATTTTTTTTTATTTTACAGTAGACAAACTAATTAACACAACATATTATCATCTCGATCAAATGACCGATGTCTAAATTAATTATTAATACCACAATAAGCTTTTATAGGGCAAGCACTTTTGAGGCCTTCCTCTGATAGACGGAAAGCATGGAAACCAAGACTATCAATTGGTTTGTACCCTAATGGATGCTCTTCATCCACCATCTCTTCCGGAACATGTATCTCCCCCTTTGTGAATGCAAATAATCCAATGGAATATCTGATTTTATCATTTTCTCTCGTACTCACTTGATGCTCACAGGCTTGCACCCTGTCGTTACTCCATGCCTAAAACCAACAAATTATAAAAACATATATATATATATATATATATGTATATACATGTAAAAATTTCATAGCTTCTATTCGATAAAAAACACGCACGCAAACAAATTGAGAAAGCATGATGATATCTTAAAATTAGAGTAAAAATTACTCGGCTGTATAGTGGGTTTCGGACCGGATTCAAAAATTTCAAACAGTAAGATACATTGTTGAAGCAGAACCCTTTCAGACAATATGTGAAACAGTTGGTGTGCAAACTGATTCGTTAAAAACAATGGACAATTTAGGAAATCTCTCTTCACCCAATCAAGCACCACACAAATAAGAGCAGAAAAGGGGAAGAAAAAAAAAAAAAAAAGAAAGTGGTTTGGCTTATAAATCTAAATTTGAAAGCTAATCAAGCAATTCAATAGTGGAAATACCATAAGAGTGTAGCCTGCAAGGACAATAAAAGAAGAAGGGGAGGGTTTCGCATCAATCCATTGACCATCCTTTGTTTTGATCTGCAGACCTTCAACTTCGTGCTGGTGAAGTATGGTTATGAAGCCAGTGTCTCTGTGAGCCAACAACCCGACTTCACTCTCGTCGGACGACCGCCGTGTTCTGTACTTGACGAATCGGAGAGTGTAAAAGGCCGATTCCCTGATGGACTCAAACGTCCTCTCCGCACCATAGCTCTCAGCCACCATTCTTATCACCGTTTCAGACATTTCCACTAGCCTCTTTGAGAAGGACTGCACAGTTTCACTAATCATTGGTAGAGAAGATTAGTCCAAAACAGAGGAATCTGCATAGAAGGAAATCAATATCGGATCAAATTATATACGTGAATATGTACCGGAAAGTGTCGTTTCCTTGAGGACACATAAGATTGGTGAAATGTTCAGCTCCTTGTTGGGTCTCTGGACTGTCGATTCCGGTACTTTCGAAGCGAGGATTCCTGGGATGTTCTAAGACATAGCCTATTGTGCCAGGTCTGTTGCTGACTTTCTGGTTTTTAGTTTCAATAGGAAGATCAAACAGATCTTTGGCTGCACCAAAGATGGAGTTGTGGAGCTCTAGAGGAAACTCCTCGCAAAAAATTTCGAAACAGCCGTACTCTTCCATGGCGTGTCGGACAAGTTTGCAGGCCAAGACCCATGAATCTGATCCAGGTTTCAACTCGTTGAAGTTTATGACAGGAATCATACGTTCTGTTTCTGATCCCATATGATCCTTAATTGTCTTTTCTCCCTCAACTCACCTGGTAGTTAAGGGTGTATCAATATTTGCTGGCTATATGAACTCGGTTTTTATTTTATTTTATTTTATTTTAAATAATGTAACATGCATTTAGTTGGTAGATTAGAGTTGATAAATTTTGATATGAGTTAAATTAGAGTTGAGTTGTGCTTTTGATGTGTTTTTTACTGATTAGAATTAAATAATATTTAAATTTGAAATGTGTTTAGAAAAAATTATTTAATTTTGTTCGTTTCAAATTCTATATAATTAAAAAAAATCTTAATTGTACTTATCTATGTAAAATTATAAATTTTTTAAATTTAAATTATAATTGAAACTAATAAACAATAAAACTAGTAGATTCTACTCCAACTTTTTTTTTTTTTTTTTTTTTTTTCATTTTTTAACTTGCTCTATGACTTTTACCTCTTGTTCAGTTTAAAATATTGGAGGAATCTCAACTTATATGTGAGGGTATGTTTGTCTGGAGGGAGAGGGGTGGTGGGAGAGCACAATCTATTGTTTAGTTAGAAAGAAAGAAAGGAGGGAGAGGAGAGGTGGAGCGAGACTCTTTCCCTCCAGGCTCACTATGTTGCATCCTTTCATCAATAAAAATATGCAAGTTCTCCTTCCCACTTTATTTAAAAAGATCTTTTGATCCTTAAAAAACTATTAACAAATTTTAAAAAAATAGATAATTTAATAATTAGACAAATAATTATTATTAATCATTTCAATTCTCCCTCCTTCTTATCAAACAACATAAAGGATTTATACAATTCTTTTCATCCTTCATGTTCTCCATCTCTCCAACTCTCTCTATCATTCCTCCTCTTTATCCCTCTTATCAACAATAGCCTAAAAGAAAAGAAAAAACGAAATCAGTTGACTTCGGTTAAATATTGCAATATTTTGAATAAAAATATAACCTTTTTAATTAAAACTATAAATAATTTCGATTTTCAATCCTATCTGCGATACACGTGAATATCAATGCTATTTTTTTATATTAAAAACAATATATAAATAATATATTTGATATGCTATCAATGTATAATATATTTTTTTTCATTGTTTTGTTCATTTATTTCATCATTATCAAGTTTAGAAAATCATAAATGCATCCCTCATGACGTAATAATTTATCAACATTTAGACCATTTTATTTGAATGGTCCATCGAATACATGTTTATTGGTTGGCATAATTGGTAGGAAAAATACTAGGGACTTCAACTCTGATCTCAATTTTTGAGTACCAACTTATGTGACATATGAATTGTCATTCTTTTATTGTTAAGCATTTAAAATATTGTTACATCAATTGATTGTATCTATCAATGAAAATACGACACCTGAGTTGGTTTTTTAAAAAGTTGGTATTACAATTGGTGTCTCTAGTACTACTCAGTTAGAAACGAACATGTCATTTGAATTTTTCTTTTTAAATGATAAAATCTCTAAAAAAATAACCTATATTCTAATATATCCTTTATAGTATTAAAAAAAAAAAATCATTTTAGATGGTCATTTTTCTCTCTCTCTCATATCTTTTCAGATAACTAGTTCGAAACATATATCTAAATGTTTTTGTTCAAATGTTTTGTTTGGAGTGTTAACATTCAAACTATTTTTTCATTTAAATAATTTCATCCTAAATACTTTTCATTAGGATGCTTCGACCCCCGAACCAGCCAAATTTTTGTAGAGTTTGAATCATCTCTCAATTTTTTGTTTAAAACTTAAATTGAGGAAGAAAGAAATTTATTCGAATAATCAAGATATCATGGCGGTGCTTCTTAATCACAAGATATACAATTTTATTTTTCTAGAAGTTGCTTATTTTTTTTTTTTACTGAGCATTTAAATACCAACTGCTCTGTAAATAATTGGATTTATAACGAATTTTATTGAGAAGACATGAAAGAATTAGCGTCGTGCATTTTGTGAATGAAAAAAAATAAGGGAAAAAGACAAGAATATTATTGATTAGACTGAGTTTATTTTTGAAAAAAAAAATTTTTTTTGAGAAAAAAATTCTGAAAAATATTTAAACATTTAAAGAACCTTAATACTGAAGTTTTTTTTTTTAAAAAATATAAATTTTATGTTTTGTTGTGGGGTTTTTTTTAAACATTTTTAAATGTATAAAATTTTTTCAGGGCGTGGCGTTTGAACACTTGTCGGAACCTAATTATTATTATTTTTTTTCCCAAAAATCTATTTGTTTCACAACCTCATTTCAAGTCCACGTCTATCTTTCTCTTTCTCTCTCTCTCTCTCTCTCTTTTTCATTTTCAAAAAAGTTGAAATCGTTTAGTTCATGAGTTTGAGTTGAAATTTTTAAGTTTCAATAATAAATTTTTTTTAAATTTTCAGAAAAGACAAAAAATTTTTTTGAGAAAAAGACAAAAAAAAAAAAAGAAAATTGTTGTTTAAGCTTGTGATCCAAACAAGTACTAAAAGTCCATAACTTACATACTTTAAGTTGAAATAAGATGAATCTTATGTCTAAATGCTCACAATGACGAGAAGAATAAAACATGTATATTGTTATTTTTTTTTCAAGCACATATAAGGTTTTTAAGCTAGCTATTTAAATATTATAATTCATTTTCAATTTACTTTTCAACTAAACATATATTTTTAAATATTCACTCATTTCTAATAAAAAAATTTCAAAAACTTCAACTTCAATTGATGTTTTTAAATATATAGTTTTGTTCAATTTTTTTCATTCACAAAAAACGCCAGAGATGAAATTTAGATAACATTTTTTAATTAAAAGAAATTTGACAAGTACTTTTAGAGTTGGGATGCCCCTTGCATTTCGCTTTCACAAACGGACTATTTATACGGGTCAGGTCATGTGCAAAATATCTTTTGTCCCCATAGGTTGGACTTTGCCGCCCAAATTTACATGTCCAGTAAAAGTGGTTATGAACTTATAATATATATATATATATATATATATATCAGATATCATGATCGCTACAATATAGCAGCAGTACTAAATTAATATTAATATTGTTGAATCGTCCTTCAATTATCTCCAAGGGTCGTACAATTATGCTATATGATATGTGATTTCGTATGAAAAACAATTCATAAGTTTGTCCTTTCTATTTTAATTACATTCTCTCTCTATACACAAATATTTGTCTCAGTTGTTTCTGTCTTGTTTAGGCACTCTAATAAAAAATAAAAATAAAAAACCCTGAAAAGAATAGCTTGGAAGGGAGTCTTGTTTTTATTACAACTCCATTAGTAAGGCCTAAACGAAGGGGAATCCATTAAGTGTTCAATATTTGGCATCAATTTTATATTAGCTAATTGTCAGTTTCAGTTTGACTTTTAGAAATATATATTTGGGAATTTGTTTCTTGCTGGTATTAGTTTATCATTTCTCTCAAAAGTTTAAGTTATTAGAAGGAGGCCAATAATATTTTTAACGTTCTAATGCTCCTCTCACGTCATGTGCAGGCCGAAAAATTAGCAATTGTATAAGCAAATACTAATAGAGTGTACTTATAAGAAAAAAATGGAAATTGTGACTTTAAGATCTTAGGATATATTAGAGAAGCTTAATAATATAAGAAGAGATATGATCGCTGACTTTCAAAAAAAAAATAAAAATACCTATAAACTTTGTGTTCAAAAGGGAAATGATTTCAAGTTGCATAAGCGAATCAAAATTTAGATTGGGTTATAAGACATAGCCTCTTGTGCCAGGTCTGCTGCTGACTTTCTGGTTTTTAGGGGGTGTTTGGTGTGTAAGTTTGAGTTAAGATTTGTAAGTTTAAATAGTAAATTTTTTTGAATTTTTTTGAATTTTCAGAAAAGACAAACAACTTTTTGGGGAAAAAGACAAAAAATATAATGAAAAAAGTACAGTTTAGTTTAAACTAAACCTTTTGTCAAATAAGGCCTTAGTTTCAACAGGAAGATCAAACAGATCTTTTGGCCTGCACCAAAGATGGAGTTGTGGAACTCCAGAGGAAACTCATCGCAAACAATTCTCTTCCATGGCGTGTCGGACAAGTTTGCAGGCCAAGACCCGTGAATCTGATCCAGGTTTCAACTCGTTGAAGTTTATGACAGGAATCCTACGTTCTGTTTCTGATCCCATATGATCCTTAGTTGTCTTTTCTCCCTCAACTCACCTGGTAGTTAAGGGTGTATCAATATTTGGTGGTTATATGAACTGGGTTTTTATTTTATTTTAAATAATATAGCATGCATTTAGTTGGTAGATTAGATTCGAAAAATTTTGATTTGAGTTAAATTAGAGTTTAGTTGTGCTTTTGATGTGTTTTTTTTTTTTTTACTGATTAGAGTTAAATAGTGTTTAAATTTGAAATGTGTTTAGAAATTTTTTTTTATTTCGTTCGTCTCGATATTCTAAATAATTAAAAAAATCTTAATTGTATTTATCTATGCAAAATTATAAACTTTTTAAATCTAAGTTAAAATTGAAACTGATAAACAATAAAACTAGTAGATTTTGGTCCAACTTATTTTTATTTTTATTTTTTTAACTTACTCTGTGACTTTTACCTCTTGTTCAGTTTAAAATATTGGAGGAATCTCAGCTTATATCTAAGGGTATGTTTGTCTGGAGGGAGAGATAGAGAGAGGGAGAGGGGTGGAGGGAGAGATAGAGAGAGGGAGAGGGGTGGAGGGAGAGCACCAATCCATTATTTGGTTAGTAAGGAAGAGAGGAGGGAGAGGAGAGGTGGAGGGAGACTCTCTCCTTCCGGGCGGGAGACTCTCTCCTTCCGGGCCCATTACATTGCATCATTTTATCAATAGAAATATACAAGCTCTCATTCCCACTTTATTTAAAAAGACCATTTTGATCCTAAAAAAACTATTAATAAATTTTTAAAAAATAGACAATTTAGTAATTAAACAAATAATTATTATCAATCATTTCAACTCTCCTTCATTCTTATCAAACAACATAAAAGATTATACAATCCTCTCCATCTCCATCTCTCCAACTCTCTCTATTCTTCCTCTTCTCTATCCCTCTTACCAAACATAGCCTAAAAGAAAAGAAAAAACAAAGTCAGTTGACTTCGGTTTAAATATTGCCATAGTTTGAATAAAAAATATAACTTTTTTAATTAAAACTATAAATAATTTCGATTTTCAAGCCTATCTCCAATACATGTGAATATCAATGCTATTTTTTTAATTAAAAACAATATATAAATAATATATTTGATATGTTATCAATGTATATAATATTTTTTTTCAATTTTTAATACATTTTATTTCATCATTATCAAGTTTAGAAAATCATAAATGCATCCCTCATGGCGTAATAATTTATCAACATTTATACCACTTCATTTGAATGGTCCATCGAATACGTGTTTATTGGTTGGCATGATTGGAAAGAAAAATACTAGGAATTTCAACTTTGATCCTAACTTTTGAGTACAAACCTATGTAGCATATGAGTTGTCATTTTCTTTTTGCTAAGTATTTAAAGTATTGTTATATCAATTAATTGTATCTACTAATGAAAATACGACACCTGAGTTGATACTTAAAAAGTTGGTATTACAATTGGTGTCTCTAGTACTACTCAGTTAGAAACGGAGTATCGACATGTCATTCGAATTTTTGTTTTTAAATGATAAAAAGTCTAAAAAATACCTATATTCTAATATATCCTTTATAGTATTAAAAAAAAAAAAAAGGAAAATCATTTCAGATGGTTATTTTCCTACCTCTCTCATGTCTTTTTCAGATAATTAGTTCTAAACGTATATCTAAATGTTTTGTTTGGAATGTTAACATTCAAACTAGTTTTTCATTTAAATATTTTCATCCTAAATATTTTTCATTAGGATGCTTCAACCTCCGAACTGGCCAAATTTTTGTAGAGTTTGAATCATCTCTTAATCTTTTGTTTAAAACTTAAATTGAGGAGGAAAGAAATTTATTCGAGTAATCAAGATATCATGGCGGTGCTTCTTAATCACAAGATATACAATTTTATTTTTCTAGACAAGTTGCTTTTTATTTTATTTTATTTTATTGAGCATTTAAATACCAACTGCTTTTTAAAGAATTGGATTTATAACGAATTTTATTGATAAGACATGAAAGAATTAAAAAAAAAAAGATATACAAGTCAAATTCTTAGAATTTTTTAGGATCGTGCATCTTGTGAATGAAAAAAAATAAGGGAAAAAGACAAGAATATTATTGATTAGACCGAGTTTATTTTTGAAAAAATAATTTTTTGAGAAAAAATTCTGAAAAATATTTAAACATTTGAAGAACCTTAATACTGAAGTTTTTTTTTAAAAATATAAATTTTATGTTTTGTTGTGGGTATTTTTTTTAAAACATTTTTAAATGTATAAATTTTTTTCAGGGCATTTGAACACTCGTTGGAACCTAATTATTATTGTTATTTTTCCAAAAATCTATTTGTTTCACAACCTCATTTTATGTCCACATCTATCTTTCTTTTTTTTTTTTTTTTTTTTTTTTCCATTTGCAAAAAAGTCAAACTCTCAAAATCCGTAACTTGCATACTTCAAGTTGAAATAAGATGAATCTTGTGTCTAAATACTTACAATGACGAGAAGAACGAAACATGTATATTGTTATATTTTTTTCCACACACATTTAAGGTTTTTATGCTAGCTATTTAAATATTATAGTTCATTTTTAATTTCCTTTTCAACTAAACACACATTTCTAAATATTCACTCATTTCTAATAAAAAAAACTTTAAAACTCCAGCTCCAATTGATGTTTTTAAGTATATAGTTTTGTTTAATTTTTTTTCATTCGCAAAATAGGTGACAGATGAAATTTAGATAACATTTTTAAGTTAAAAGAAGTTTGACAAGTAATTTTAGAGTTGGGATGTCGCTTGCATTTCACTTTCATAAACGGGCCCGTTCATACGAATCAGGTCATGTGTAAAATATCTTTTATGTTGGACTTTGCAGCCCAAATTTACATGTCCAGTAAAAGTGGTACTGGTTATGAACTTATACATACACACACACATATATAAAATATAGGCTTAGGCTTGTAAACGCCACCGTTTATAATACGGTCATGACATGTACACTAGGCAGGTCAGGCCCAACCTAAAGAAGCTTGAAAAAAAATGCAGTGAAGGACGATAACGTGAAGTCTGAGATAGTTGAATGTGGGTCCCAGCGTCAGAAATTTTGGCTTTATACGGAAAAGTTGTTGGCTGGTTTAGAGAGAAAATATAAAAAATGTAAAAAGTAGTTGGCATATTCTTTTGCAATTCAAAAACGCATGACTGTGGAGGCAGTTCGAAAATTGTAGAGGGCAATGTGGTTAATCATCTTATTCAAGGACCTGTTTAGTGTACAAGTTGAGTTTGAATTGAGTTAAAATTTTTAAATTTTAATAGTAATTTTTATTGACTTTTTCAGAAAAGATAAAAAACTTTTTCAAAAAAGATAAAAAATATGATGAAAAAAGTACAATTTAATTTGAGTGAAAATAGAGAACCAAACTCCCTCTAAATATTGATAATAGGACCGTTAAGTCTCCTTGACCGATCCACACGTAAAAGAAGGTTGGATTAAGGGGGGTGAAATGTTTATGTTTTTAATTTTTTAAATATAAATTTCATGTTTTGTTTTGGGGGTTTTTTTTTTTAAACATTTTTAAATGTATAAATTTTTTTCCCACAAACTAGGGGGCATTTGGAACACTCATTATTGGAACCTAAAATTTTCTTTTTCTTTTTTTCTTTTTCTTTTTCCCCAAAAGTTTGTTTGTTTCATAACCTCATTTCAAATCCATATCTATTTTTCTATTTTTTTTATTTTTAAAAAACTCAAACCTTAAAAGTCCATAACTTACTTATTTCAATTCGAAATGATGATTATTGTGTCTAAATACTCACAATGATGAGAAAAACAAAACAACATCTATATTACTAAATATTTTTTCAAACACATTTAAGGGTTTTATGGTATTTAGATAGGAATTTACAGCTAAATAACCTTTTTTTTAAAGAAGTTTTTAAAAAATGATTGAAGTTTTTAAAAATTTGTTAAAAAACCCTTTTTCTAAAATGATTAATTAATTTTCTTAAATGGTCAATCAATGATTGACCACATAATAGTTAATCAATCATATGGTCAATCACTAATTAACCAAAACGTAAATTATTCAATTTCATAGTCAATCATTGATTGACCATTAGTTAATCATTGATTGACTAAATCTAAAAAATGACAAACGGTTATTTTCCTAAATTAAAAAAGTTGGATCATCTATTAGATTAGTTTATAAAAAATGACACTCAACCTTATTTTCTCATTTAGATATTACAGTTCATTGTCAATTTAATTTTAAACTAAACACACATTTCCAAATATTTACTCATTTCTAAAAAAATAATAAGAAAACTCCAAACCAACTCTAATTGGTGTTCTTAACATGCCCTATTCAAGAATATATATGTAATTTTGTCCAATTTTTGCATTCACAAATTACACGAGGGATGAAATTTAGATAACATTTTTAAATTAAAATAAGTCCGACAAGTCCTTTTAGAGTTGGTATGGACTTCCATTTAGCTTTCACAAACTGGCTTGTTTATGTGGGCCATGTCATGTTTAAAATATCCTTTATCTGTATAGGTTGGACTTTTCCGTCTAAATTTAAATGTCCAATAAAAGTGGCTAATCTAGCTAGCAACTTGTACGTACACGTAGATGACATAATCTTTTTATTTTTATTTTTTTATATATATACGATTTGATGTTTATACTTATTAAAATAAATAAAAATATTCTCAGACCAAACCAGATTATTCCTACCCAAATTTATCTCCTTTCAACTGATGAACTTGCCCGGCGAAATCAAACAGATGACATGATTAATTACAATATTATTCGAGCAATCCCATAGTGACATTATATTAGAATACATGACACACACAATGAACATATCACAACATAAATCATCTTGATTGCAAGCAAGGTGTCTCAATCATAATTAATACCACAATAAGCTTCTATAGGGCATGCACTTTTGAGGCCTTCCTCTGATAGACGGAAAGCATGGAAACCAAGACTATCAATTGGTTTGAATCCTAAAGGATGCTCTTCATCCACCATCTATTCCGGAACATGTATCAGCCCCTTGGTGTGTGAAAATAACCCAACGAAATACCTGGTTTTCTCTTCTTTTATAGTCACTCTATGCTCACAAGCAACCACCCTATCATTACTCCATGCCTAAAAACAAATCCAATAAAAGAATATTACTTTTATACTCCTGTTAATTTTTTTTAAATAGTTAAAAAAAAAAATGCACACACAAGCAAATTGAGAAAGCATGATGGTGATTAGTATAATATTACTCGGCTCTATAGTTGGTTTAGTAGTGGATTCAAAGATATACATGATAATTTTTAGATCAAATTAATTTGATGATGATCAGTTAGTTTAGTCGTTATATGTAGAGTTAAATTTGTACCCACTGACTTTTGGGTTTTATTTGAACAAATAATTCTAGAACAGAATATGTTTTTTCAGAGTAAGTGAAAAATGATTGGTTTAAAAATCAATATACCTTCCACAAAAATCATAACAATTTTAATAACAAATTTTAGAAGCAAGCAATTGATCATGTAGATTTTTCAAAGAGGTGTTCTATCGACACTAATTAATGTAATTAATTAAGAATTTCCACAGACAGTTTAATTATGATGTATTTGTGAAAAATTTTTCAAGGAATATATATATGTTTGTGTCTAGCTTATAGCAATATACGTACATACGTACAGTAAATGATAAAGTTTTTAGATGGTTTATAGCGGAATAATCAACTTTTAGTTGGATAAAATGGAAAAAAAAAAAAAAAAGAAGAAGGCCCCGTTTGGGGCATGAGTTTGAACTCAAATTCATGAGTTCAACTTTTGTCTTTTTCCCTAAAATTTTTTTGTCTTTTCTGAAAAAGTCAACCAAAATCACTATTTAAACTTATCAATTTCATCTTGAACTTGTGCACCAAACAGGCCTGAAGTAGATTTTAAAAATAAAATGTTAAATAGAAAAGGTTACTAGAGATGAAAGTTCCCACTCGTCGTGGATGACTCTGTCCCTATATATATGTGTGTGTGTGTGTGCAGTCGATAGTGGACATGCCATAAGTGTGCAGCCTGCAAGGACAACAAAAGAAGAAGGGGAGGGTTTCACATCAATCCATTGACCATCCTTTGTTTTGATCTGCAGACCGTCAACTTGATGCTGGTGAAGTATGCTTAAGACGGTAGTGTCACCGTGAGCTGCCAATGCGATGTCAGTCTCGTTCGACTGCCGTGTTCTGTACTTGAAGAATCGGAGAGCATAAAAGGCTGATTCCTTAAGGGAGTCAAACACCCTCTCCACACCATAGCTCTCAGCCACCATTTTTATCACCATTTCAGACATTTCTACTATCCGCTTTGAGAAGGACTGCACAGTTTCACTAATCGTTGGTAGAGAGGATTAGTTAAGAAAACAATATTAATATTGGATCAAATTATGTACACATAAATAAAAATGGATACATATATGTATACTGGAAAGTGTCGTTTCCTTGAGGCCACATGAGTTTGGTGAAGTATTCAGCTCCTTGTAGAGTCTCTGGACTGTCGATTCCGGTTCTTTCATAACGCGGACTCAAGGGACGTTCTGCGAGATAGTCTAATGAGACAGGCCTGTCGTTGATTTTCTGGTTTTTAGTTTCAACAGGAAGATCAAACAGATCTTTGGCTGTACCAAAGATTGAGTTGTGAAACTCCAGAGGAAACTCGTCGCAAACAATTTCGAAACAGCCGTACTCTGCCATGGCGTGTCGGACCTGTTTGCAAGCCAGTACCCATGAATCTGATCCAGGCTTCAAGTTTTCCTTGTTGAAGTTTATGACAGGAATCTTAAGCTCTGTTTCAGATTCCATATATGATCCTAAATAGTCTTTTCTAAATCAACTCAAACCGGTATTAATTATGGGTGTATCAATATTTGGTGGTCATGAACTGAGAAACTTGGAATATGAGAAAATGAAAAACAAATGGCGGAACAAGTCTTGGCTTTAGAATCTTTGCAGCTGTGCTTTTTATTGTGGGCCGTATTCCATGTGAGCCGGTTGACTTTGATTCAAACATTGCAATATTTTGGAAAAAATAACGATTTTAATTAAAAATTGTTAATTTACTTTTATTCAAAAAGTATACCTTGTATTTTGAAGTTTTATATTTTTAATCTTTTAGTTTTCATTTAATATACTAATTTATACAGTTTCTAGATCAACAATTAATTTTGACCCGAACACACTCAAAATACCCTTAAAAAAAACTAAAATTTAGATTATTTATTTTTTGTATCATGTGTTTTGCTTTTACTCAAAAAGTATAACCTACATTTTAAATTAATGTATTTGTATATCATTCTATTATATTTAATGTCTTTAATCTATATGTTTTCTCGGTCAACTTTTCATTTGGACCATAAGATGTCCACAACACGCTTAGTTTAAATTTCTTAAATTATTTTCTAAGTTCAATTTTGAGGGTATTTATGTTATTTTTGTGATAAAAATAAGTGTTGATTAAAAAAAAAATGTATATATGTATTAAGTATATTATAATGGTACAAAAAATAAAGAACTTCAAAATGCAAAATATGCTTTCTAAATAAAAACAAAATAATGAAAGTAATTTTCTTTTTAAGAATATTTTGGATATTTTCCGTCAAAATTACATGTTGATCAAGAAAAGATATAAATTAATGTATTAAATGAAATTTGATAGTATAAAAATGTAAAATTTTAAAACGCAAGTTATACTTTCCAAATAAAAGTAAAATAAGATGTATAGAAGGTAAATAACCCATTTATGATATATAATGACCGTCATGCGTAACGTGAATATACTAAAAAAATTATATATTGAACAAGCTAGTAGTCCATTTGTTTATTTATTTATTTATTTTAAATTGCAAGCTAGTAAGGCTACCTCCAATATACATTTTTGTAATATAATGAATAATTTAGTTAAGGGGCATTTATGGTGTTGTACATCACTCACATGGGTTCGGAATTGGATTTCATTGAGACCCATTAATGTTGTGAAAAGCTTATTAATTGATGAGTATAAGGACATGTGGGACCCAAATATTTAAAATAAAAATAAAAAACAATTTCTTTTTGTCACCTATTATTACGCTCATGGATTGAATTCGACTCGGGGTCCAATGATCTTCTTTACTAATCTTTGCCACTTTAATTATAATGAATTCAAGAAATTTTTTAATTTTATGTTTTATTTTATGGCTTTGTAAAATGCTTTTTTTAATGTGCAAAAAGTTTTCAAAACTTATTTAAGAATACCTATGCAGTTTCACTCATTTTCTTTTCATTCATAAAATACACGAGAGATGATAATTATATAACATTTTTGAATTTAAAGGAACTCCGATAGGGATTTTTAGAACCGATCTAGACTTATATTTCGCTTTCACAAATATGCCCGTCTTTATGGGTTGGGTCATGTCCAAAAACTCCTTTGCATTGTCTGACCGCGGCCCCGAATTTGCATGTGAAAGTGTCTAATCTAGCTAGCAGCTTGTAATGTACACGCTGTTTTTAATGTATAATTTATAGTATGAGATTTATGGATTCATTTGGTACATCATCTTCAACTCAAAATTTTTATATCAGTTTTTATTTTTTTATTTTTTTGAAAAAATCAACAAAAATTATAATTAGGTTTTGAAAAATCAATCAAGTTCAACATAAAAATTTCATATCTAACTAACAAACCAAATAGATGCTATGACTTTAATTAATGATTAAAAGAACAATGAAAACATTTTCTGATTACATCTAGTAGCTCCTTCTCAAATTCCTCTCTTTTTATCTGCTAAACAAACCCCAACAAGGACACGCGCGCAGATTGCATGATCAATTACATTATTTAAGCAATCCCATGGTCACATTATTTTATAATACACCACACACACAATGCACATATCACAACATATATATATATATATATATATTTATATATATATATCATCTTGATCAATCAAGGCGTCTCAATCATAATTGATACCACAATAAGCTTTTATAGGGCATGCACTTTTGAGGCCTTCCTCTGATAGACGAAAAGCATGGAAACCAAGACTATCGATTGGTGTGTACCCTAATGGATGCTCTTCATCCACCATCTCTTCCGGAACATGTATCACCCCTTTAATGTGTGAAAATAATCCAAAGGAATATCTGGTTCTCTCCTCTTTTATAGTCACTTTATGCTCACAAGCAAGCACCCTGTCGTTACTCCATGCCTAAAAACATATCCAATAAAAAGAATATTACATTTTTCAATGTCTCTACTCTTAAATTTTTTAAAAAATAGTACCAAAAAAAAAAAAAAAAAACAAACGAACAAACAAACAAACCACGCACACAAACAAATCGAGAAAGCATGATGACAATTATAATTATATTACTCGTCTCTATAGTTGGTTTAGCAGTGGATATTCAAGGACATACATGATATTGTTAGATCAAATTAATATAATGATGATCAGTTAGTTTAGATATACGTAGAGCTAATAAATTCGTACTGACTGATTTTACAACGCTATTCTTTGGCTCTTATTTGAACAAATTATTCTAGAACACAATATGTTTTATCAGAATATATAAGCGAAAAATGATTTGTTTAAAATCAACGTACCTTTCATAAAAATCATAACAATTGTATTTACAATTATAAGAAGTAAATAATTGATCATGTTGATTTTTCTAAGAGGTGCTTGATCGACACTAATAAATGTAATTTATTAAGAATTTTCATAATAGTTTAATAAAGCGTATTTGTGAAATTTTTTGTAGGTATATATATATGTTTGAGATAGAAAAAGAAGAGATAATCCATATATATTTAGTTTATTGTTTCAGTGAGAGCATGAGTGTAGTAAATGATAAAGTTTTTAATGGGTTTAATATTGGAATAATCAATTACTAGTGGGGACAATAAAATGAGAAAAATATGAAAAATAAAAAAGTTTACTGGGGTAAAAATCCCCACTCGAACATGAATGACTCTGCCCCTATATATATACACACATATATGCAGTTAATAGTGGACATACCATAAGTGTGTAGCCTGCAAGGACAACAAAAGAAGAAGGGGAGGGTTTCACATCAATCCATTGACCATCCTTTGTTTTGATCTGCAGCCCCTCAACTTCATGTTGGTGAAGTATGCTTAAGAAGGAAGTGTCACAGTGAGCTGCCAATCCGACGTCAGTCTCGTTCGACCGCCGTGTTCTGTATTTGAAGAATCGGAGAGTGTAAAAGCCTGATTCCCTAATGGAGTCAAACACCCTCTCCACACCATAGCTCTCAGCCACCATTTTCATCACCGTTTCAGACATTTCTACAAGCCGCTTTGAAATAGACTGCACAGTTTCACTAATCATTGGTAGAGAGGATTAGTCAGCTAAAACAACAATAGTACTATTGGATCAATTTATGTGTATAAACATACACACACACACACATACCGGAAAGTGTCGTTTCCTTGAGGCCACATAAGGTTGGTGAAGTATTCAGCTCCTTGTAGAGTCTCTGGACTGTCGAATCCTGTGCTTTCATAGCGCGGACTCCAGGGACGTTCTGCGACATAGCCTAATGAGCCAGGCCTGTCGCTGATTTTCTGATTTTTAGTTTCAACAGGAAGATCAAACAGATTTTTGGCTGCACCAAAGATTGAGTTGTGAAGGTCCAGAAGAAAGTCGTCGCAAACAATTTCGAAACAGCCGTACTCTTCCATGGCGTGTCGGACATGTTTGCAGGACGAGACCCATGAATCTGATCCAGGTTTCAAGTTTTCCTCGTTGAAGTTTATGACTGGAATCCTACGATCTGTTTCAGATCCCATGATCCTAAATTTTCTTTCTCCCTCAACTCACCTGGTAATTACGGGTGTGGCAATATTTGGCGGTCATGAATTGAGAAACTTGGAATATGAGAAAATGAATTACAACAGAGGGGAGCAAATTAGTCTTGGCTTTAGAATCTTTACAGCTGTGCCTTTTGATTTTGGCCCGTTTTCCGTGTAAGCTGGTTGACTTTGATTGAACATTGCAATATTTCGGAAAAAGTATGACTTTAATCAAAACTTGTAAATTAGTTTCGACTTCCATGTGATAAGTTACTTATAAATTTATATATAATAACATCCATTTGTTTATTTAGTTGAAAAATATTAACAACATCAACTCTAATTTTAACTTTTAAATACCAATATATATGATATATGAATTATCTTTTTTTTTTTATTAATAAGTATTTAAAGTATTATCATATCAATTAATTACATCTACTAATAAAAATACAACACATGAGTTGGTATTCAAAAAATTAAGATTATGATTGATGTTACTAACACTATTTTATTTATCTTTTAAATCACAAGCTAGTAAGGCTACCTCCAATATACATTTTTATAATATGAATAATTTAGTTAAGGGGCATTTATGGTGTTGCTCATCAGTCACATGGGTGCTGAACTGGATGTCTTTGAGACCCATTAATGTTGTGAAAAACTTATTTATTTTATTTTATTTGGGATAAAAAGAAAGTACAATATCAAGCCTATTAATAGTTTGATCACAAAAACCTTCATAATGAGAAATTAAATAGATTTATAAATATAATTTATTAAATTATAATTTTTAGATAATTATTTACTGAAAATAACCTGTGAACACTTGCGAGTCACTAATATTGTGAAAAGCTTATTAATTAATGAGTACAATGACTCGTGGGACCCAAATATTTAAAATAAAATAAAAAAACATATTTTTTTGTCACCTACTATTACGCTCATGGACTGGATCGACTCGGGGTCCAATGTCTTCTTTGTTATTTCAATACCGACTTTTCCATTTTAATAATGATGAATTCAAGATTTTTTATTTTATTTTATGGTTTCGTACTGTGCAAAAAGTTTTCATAAACTATTTAAGGCCTGTTTGGTGCACAAGTTCAAGATGAGATTTTTAAGTTTAAATAGTAAATTTTTTTGAATTTTCAGAAAAGACAAAAAACTTTTTGGGAAAAAGACAAAAACTTTTTGGGAAAAAGACAAAAAAAAGTTTGAAAATCTTAGTTTGGACTTAAGCTCCAAACTCATCCTAAGAATACTTATGCAGTTTCGCTCATTTTCTTTTCATTCATAAAATATGCGAGAGATATGAAATTTATATAACATTTTTAAATTTAAAGAAACTACGGTAGGGACTTTTAGAACCAGTCTAGACTTATATTTTGCTTTTGCAAATAGGCCCGTTTTTACGGGTCGGGTCATGTTCAAAACTCCTTTGCACATGTCGGACTGTGCCGCCTGAATTTGCATGATTTGTGAAAGTGGTTAATCTAGCTAGCAGCTTGTAATGTACACGCAGATGACATGATTTTTTTTTAATGTATAAGTTACAGTGTGAGATTTATGACTTCAATTAATTAATAAAGAACAATGAAAACATTTTTGATCAAATCTAATAGCTCCTTCTTAAATTCCTCTCTTTTCATCTATTAAACTAGTCTCAATGGGGACACGCAAATTGCATGATCAATTACATTATTTCACCAATCCTATGGTCACATTATTTTATAATACACCACACACACATAATGCACATACCACAACATATATCATCTTGATCGGTCAAGCAAGGTGTCTCAATCATAATTGATACCACAATAAGCTTTTATAGGGCATGCACTTTTGAGGGCTTCCTCTGATAGACGGAAAGCTCGGAAACCAAGACTATCAATTGGTTTGTATCCCAAAGGATGCTCTTCATCCACCATCTCTTCCGGAACATGTATCAACCCCTTGGTGTGTGAAAATAACCCAACGGAATATCTGGTTTTCTCTTCTTTTATAGTCACTCTATGCTCACAAGCAACCACCCTATCATTACTCCATGCCTAAAAACAAATCCAGTAAAAGAATATTACATTTATAAATGTCTATACTCCTATTAACGTCTTTTAAAAAAATAGTTAAAAAAAAAAAAAAAAAACGCACACAAACAAATTGAGAAAGCACGATGATGATTAGAATAATATTACTCGGCTCTATGGTTGGTTTAGCAGTGGATATTCAAAGACATATATGATAATTGTTAGATCAAATTAATTTGATGATGATCAGTTACTTTAGTTATATGTAGAGCTAAATTTGTGCTGACTGACTTTAGAGCGTTATTTTTGGCTTTTATTTGAACAAACAATTCTAGAACAAAACACTTACGTTCAGAATAAGTGAAAAATGATTGGTTTAAAGTCAATATATCTTTCACAAAAATCATAACAATTGTAATATCAATTTTTAGAAGTAAACAATTGATCATGTAGATTTTTTAAAAAGGTGCTCGATCGACACTAATAAATATAATTGCTTAAGAATTTCCATAGATAGTCTAATTATGACGTATTTCTGAAATGTTCTGTTGGTATATATGTTTGAGATAGAAAAATAAGAGAATATATATATATATATCTAGCTTATTGTTTCAATGAGGGTTACATACAGTAAATGATAAAATTTTTAACTGGTTTAATATCGGAATAATCAATTATTAGTGGGGAAAATAAAATAAGAAAAATGTAAAAATAGAAAAGTTTACAGGGGCGAAATCCTCACTTGACCATAGATGAGTCCGTCCCGATATAAATAAATGCAGTCAATGGTGGACATACCATAAGTTTGTAGCCTGCTAGGACTACAAAAGAAGAAGGGAGGGTTTCACATCAATCCATTGGCCATCCTTTGTTTTGATCTGCAGACCCTCAATTTGATGCTGGTGAAGTATGCTTAAGAAGGTAGTGTCACTGTGAGCTTCCAATCCTACATCAGTCTCATTGGACCGCCGAGTTCTGTACTTGAAGAATCGGAAAGTGTAAAAGGCTGATTCTCTGATGGAGTCAAACACCCTCTCCACACCATAGCTCTCAGCCACCATTCTTATCACCATTTCAGACATTTCTTCCAGCCGCTTTGAGTAGGAGTGCACAGTTTCACTAACCATTGGTAGAGAGGATTAGTTAACTAAAACAACAATATCATTGGATCAAATTAAAAGTGTGCGTGTGTGTGTATACCGGAAAGTATCGTTTCCTTGAGGCCACATAAAATTGAATTCGATTCTGGTACTTTCAGAGCGAGGATGCAAAGGTTGTTCTGCGATATAGCCTAATGTGCCAGCCCTGTCGCTGATTTTCTTGTTTTTAGTTTCAACAGGAAGGTCAAACAGATCTTTGGCTGCACCAAAGATGGAGTTATGGAGCTCGAGAGGAAACTCGTCGCAAACAATTTCGAAACAGCCGAACTCTTCCATGGCGTGTCGGACCTGTTTGCAGGACAAGACCCATGAATCTGATCCAGGTTTCAAGTTTTCCTCGTTGAAGTTTATGACTGGAATCTTAAGCTCTGTTTCAGATCCCATATATGATCCTAAATTGTGGTGGTCATGGACTGAGAAACTTGAAAATATAAGGCGGAGCAAATCAGTCTTGCCTCTAGAATCTTTGCAGCTGTGCTTTCTGATTTTGGCCCGTAATCCAAGTGAGCTGGTTACTTCGATTCAAGCATTGCAATATTTTGGAAAAAGTAATTATTTTAATTGAAAACTGTAAATTAATTTCGACTTCCATGTGACATTGATGCATAACTTGTATATTTTTATATAATGACAGTCATGCATAACATGATTATACTTTAAAAAGATAATTTTTTTTTACACCGAGATGAACAAGCTAGTAATCCATTTATTTATTTATTTTTCCAATAAAAAGCTCGTAAGGCTACCACCAAATTCCAATATACATTTTTGTCTTACATTATAAAGAAAATAATTAAGTTAAGGGGCATTGTGCTCATCACTCACATGGGTGCTGAACTGGATTTCACTGAGACCCATTGATATTGTACGAAGCTCATCAATTATTGATGAGTATAATGACTCCTGATACCTAAAACTTAAAAAAAAAAAATCAAAATCAAAATGAAAACAATATTTTTCTCACCTACTATTACGCTCATGGATTGAATTTGACTCGGGCTCCATTGTCTTCTTTGCTATTTTTGCCAATTTTTTATTATTATGACACGTCAATAATTATATCAATTAAAATATTTATATTACATCAATTTAAAGATCATTATAATTAAATTATTTTAATCAATATAGCAAACTTTTATGAAGGGGATGTGAGAGAGAATAATAAAAATAGCATCTGTGAGTCATTCTATGAATTCTACTAAAATATTTTTAGATCACACACTTTGTGGACAAAAAAAGAAGAGGGAAAAAAGACAAAAATACTCTTGATTAGACAGAATATATATTTGAAAAATATTTTGTTCTTGAGAAAAAACTTTAAAAAATATTTAAGCATTTTAAAAAACTTGAAATTCGAGATTTTTTTTTAGCTTAATTTTTAATTTTATGGTTCTGTAAAATGTTTTTTATGCGCAAAAAGTTTTAATAAACTATTTAATAATACTTATGCAATTTCGTCCATTTTCTTTTTCAATTATAAAATACGCGAGAGATTAAATTTATTTGACATATTTAAATTGAAAGGAATTTCGGCAGGGCTTTTAGAGCAAGTTTAGAATTACATTTCAATTTCACAAATCGGCCAGTTTTTATAGGGCTGATCATGTCTAAAAAATCCTTTGTCATAGGTCAGATGTATTGTGTTGTCTGAATTTGCATGTCCTATGAAGTGGCCAATCTAGCTAATAGCTTGCAATGTACACGCTGATGACATGAATTTTTTATAATATATAATTTACAATATGAGATTTATTATGACTTTTATTAATTATTACAGAGCAATGAAAACATTTTCTTTATCAAATCTAATAACTCCTATTCAAATCCCTCACTTTTCACCTTGCAAGATCAATAGCATTATTCGAGAAATCACATGGTCACATTATTTTATAATACACCACACACACAATGAACATATCACAATATATATATATATATATATATATATATCATCTTGATTGCAAGCAAGGCGTCTCAATCATAATTGATGCCACAATAAGCTTTTATAGGGCATGCACTTTTGAGGCCTTCCTCTGATACACGGAAAGCATGGAAACCAAGACTATCAATTGGTTTGTATCCTAAAGGATGCTCTGCATCCACCATCTCTTCCGGAACATGTATCAACCCCTTGGTGTGTGAAAATAACCCAACGGAATACCTGGTTTTCTCTTCTTTAATAGTCACTCTATGCTCACAAGCAAGCACCCTATCATTACTCCATGCCTAAAAACAAATCCAATAAAAGAATATTACTTTTATCCTCCTGTTATTATTATTTTTAAATAGTTAAAAAAAAAAACGCACACACAAGCAAATTGAGAAAGCATGATGACGATTAGTATAATATTACTCGGCTCTATATTTGGTTTAGCAGCGGATTCAAAGATATATATGATAATTTTTAGATCAAATTAATATGATGATGATCAGTTCATTTAGTCGTTATATGTAGAGCTAATTTGTACCCACTGACTTTTGGCATTAATTTGAACAAATAATTCTAGAACAGAATATGTTTTTTCAGAGTAAGCGAAAAATTATTGGTGTAAAAATCAATATACCTTCCACAAAAATCATAACAATTGTAATAACAATTTTAGAAGTAAACAATTGATCATGTAGATTTTTCAAAGAGGTGTTCTATCAACACTAATAAATGTAATTAATTAAGAATTTCCACAGCTAGTTTAATTATGATGTATTTGTGAAATTTTCTCAAGGAATATATATATATATATATATATATGTGCGTCTAGCTTATTATTTCAATAGGAATATACGTACAATAAATGATAAAGTTTTTAGATGGTTTATATCGGAATAATCAATTCTTAGTCGGATAAAATGAAAAAAAAAAAGTAGATTTTAAAAGTAAAAATGTTAAATAGAAAAGTTTACTAGAGACGAAAGTTCTCACTCGGTCATGAATGACTCTGTCGTTATATGTATATATGTGTGCAGTCAATAGTACTGGACATACCATAAGTGTGTAGCCTGCAAGGACAACAAAAGAAGAAGGGGAGGGTTTCACATCAATCCATTGACCATCCTTTGTTTTGATCTGCAGACCCTCAACTTGGTGCTGGTGAAGTATGCTTAAGAAGGTAGTGTCACTGTGAGCTACCAATCCGACGTCGGTCTCGTTCGACCGGCGTGTTCTGTACTTGAAGAATCGGAGAGCATAAAAGGCTGATTCCCTAAGGGAGTCAAACACCCTCTCCACACCATAGCTCTCAGCCACCATTCTTATCACCATTTCAGATATTTCTACTAGCCGCTTTGAGAAGGAGTGCACAGTTTCACTAATCATTAGTAGAGAAGATTTGTCAAAAACAGTATTAAAGTAGTTAATATTAATGGATTGAATTATACATATATTTATATTTATACCGGAAAGTATGATTCCCTTGAGGCCACATGATGTTGGTAAAATATTCAGCTCCTTGCAGAGTCTCTGGATTGTCGATTCCTGTAGTTTCGTAGCGAGGATTTCCGGGACTCTCTGCGACATAGCCTAATGTACCAGGCCTGTTGGTAGTTTTCTGCATTTTATTTTCCACCGGAAGATCAAACAAATCTTTAATTGCACCGAAGATCGAGTTGTGAAGTTCGGTGGTAAAATTATCGCGAACAATTTCGAAACAGCCGTACTCTTCCATGGCGAATCGGACCTGTTTGCAGGCCAAGACCCATGAATCTGTTCCAGGATTCAAGCTTTCCTCATTGAAGTGTATGACAGGAATCTTATGTTGATCTGTTTCCATGATCCTAGATCTTTTTTTTTTTTTTTCTCCCCCACCTCTTCTTGTAATTATCTTCGGATGGGTGTGTCTATCTATATATATGGTGGTCATGTAATAAGAAATTAAAAACCATAGTATAAGTTGATCTCATTTTAGAATATTATTGGGATAATTAGGCATACAGCAAAATCATAGTACTGATACTTATAAAAAAAAAAAAAAAAAAAACAGAGCACTGATTTTGAAATGTGATTAAGATTACAACCTATTTAAACGTTATAATATCGGCACTGTTTTGTACTAATTTGCTCTAGGATATATTAAGATTGATTATGTGGGGCTTCTAATCTTTCAAAAATCATGACCTCCCCTACAATTGATTCCTTAATACAGACAAAGTCGTACTTATATAACTATTTCCAGATAAATCCTTTGGTTAATATTATTTTTAGAATCTTGGGTTAATTAATAGTCATACAGCCAAATAACAGTACTGATTTTGAAATGTGATTAAGATTACAACCTATTTAAACGATATAATATTTGTACTGTTTTGTACTAATTGCTCTAGGATATTAAGATGGATTATGTGGGGCTTCTAATCTTTCAAAAATCATGACATCCCCTATAATTGACTAATTGAAACAGACAAATCCGTACTTATAACTAATGCTAGATAAATCGTTTGGTTAAGGCAATTAAAGCGTATCCATTCAATGACGGCATCCATTGCAATTTGCAGAGTAGAAGATAATGGAATTAAAAGGAAGGGAAAAAAAAAAGAATAGAGAAAGAAATGGGTGATTTGAATTTTAATGGAACACTCTCAAAGCGTATCCATTCAATGACGGCATCCATTGCAATTTGCAGAGTAGAAGATAATGGAATTAAAAGGAAGGGAAAAAAAAAAAAAAGAATAGTAGTTTGATGTACAAAGAAATGGGTGATTTGAATTTTAATGGAACAATCTCATAACTGTTACTATATAGCATTACGATTTATGTTAGCGCGCGAAAACTATGGAACAACCTTTTAATTAGACATGTATATATTTATTTTACCCTTTTGTTAAGATTTTTGACCCTTTATATTTATCCAATTGAAGGTTAAAAAAAACTGAGACTATTATATTTGAGGTAATAATCCAGATATTGTGTGTGTGTATTTTTTTTTTAGTGATAATCCTACAAATTACCTTTATGTTGTTACATTAAGTGTAACCATTCTTTGGGTAGTTGTTTATGGAATATGTTGTAGTGGTAATTTTATATTTACCTTAACAATAAGCTTTTCAATTTATGATTAAGTTTTCCTGCATTTTTCGTTATTATTGTTTTTATAAATATGTATCATTATGTTTTATTTTCTTTCCATTATTGACTAATAAAATGAATCACGTATATCTAAAACTAATAAGGGGAGATGACAATGTGGATAATTTTTGTGGAAGATAAAATTTATAAGTTAGAGTTCGTTAACTTTTCAAAAACTAGTTATAATTTTTGTTGACTTTTCATAAAAAGACAAAAATTGATATGTAAAAAATATAGTTTAGTTGGAGTGGAGTTGAAATTTCAAACGAAACATTAAACATTTTTTAGTTTGAGAACGTTAATTGTTGACTGGAAATAAATTAAATAAGGAATAACTGATCAGATCAATATGAGGCACACACATGACAAGCATATAAACAGTAAGAAACAGGACATTCGATTTCTCCTTACAATCAACTAAAGCAAGTACGTACGTAGCTGGTGGTATATTAGCTACTTTATTTTATGCTACGACGATGTTGGCATGGCCTATTACATCTTATTACACACCCAAGACGTGTAAATATATTAATATATGTTATTGTGATACGCAAATTATAACCTTCACATTGTTATTACATATGCGGGAAACATATATCCATCTTGATCAAGAAACAGAATATCTTAAATACCACAAAAAGCTTTAACACGACTTGCAGCTTCTGCTCCTCCTCCTGCCACTGCGAAACGAGTGTATTCAGCAACATCGAGTGGTTTATATTGTAATGGATGTTCATTGTCAACTAGCTTCTCGGGAACATGAATCACCCCCTGGCCGGTTGTAAATAATCCAACAGAATATCTGACTTTGTCTTCTTTCACCATCACTCGATGCTCACATGAGCGAACTTTGTCGTTACTCCACACCTGGATTTAAAAAAAAAATATTTATTATATATTTTTTGTATTTACATTAAATATTTATTAGTTGAAAGCTTATGCAATGCACATGCGTATTCATCTTTATAAGCTGGACAGGTTTGAGAAAATTTATATCTGAATAAGGAATAAAAAAAGAAAGAACTTTTTCGTCCATAGCTCTGTTTGAGCTTTCTATATACGTATAGAGCATATCCTCATAGTTCTAAATTACCCATTAATGCAGATTCTAAATTTGCAAGCACAAAGTAAAAGAAATTACTGTGTAGAACGTCCTTTTTACTAGGCTTTGAGAATCAATGGTAAAAATCTAGTAAAACCACGGATAACACAGTACCAAGACCCAACTCATTCTCACATTAGGCTCTGGTAAGAGTTACCTAGTCCACCAAGACATTAGTTCTTATAAAATTTTAATGCTGAACTTCAAAGTGAGAATATACGGATTCAAACTCTAATGTTGAGACTTTAAAAGATATTCACGACTGCTATAGCACCAACACCGATGATTCATAACCTCTAACTCTTATGCCTTAGTTATGTATTACAAGAGATGAGCACAAAATTGGAAATTGATTAGATGACCAAAATTCTTTCTGTAGGTTGCCAACGTTAGGTAGCTCAAACTTTAAAATTCTGAGGTTTAATTTTAAATTTGACCGCCAACAAATAAGGTTTGTCTCACTTAGCCTCTTAGAACTCAAAATGCAAGAAAAATCCTTCGTGACCTTATCATAATTTACATCCTTCCATTATTAACAAGTCAATTTTTAAGTGGTTTTGATCACACGTGCTTGTTGTGTTATAATCGTTAAAAAACTTGCATCTTTTACCAAACAATCACATGACTTATATGTGATTAAAATCATTAAAAATTTAATTTTTGAATAAAGAATAAGCTCAGGAGCTAGTTTTGTTCCATTTTGAATTATAGCAGGTAAAGTGAAATAGTCATTATTCTTTAAAGACCAAATTTGAAATTAACCCAACTACTGATAGTCGCCTTTTCATGGCTCTTTTCTTATCTTCATCATATATGTAAATTTTTGTTTGGATTTTGAAATAATTATATTGAGTTAGAGACCTAATGTCAGATTATTGCGTTAGGGGGTGCCAACATAGTTGGCTTGTCCTAATACATTCTGATGCTAGAGTCCTAGACGCTCTTTCTCATTTTTCAATGATTTTTTTTTTTGGTGACTTTGAGAGCATCCTCAAATGATCATAGACACACACACACACACACACACACACACACACACATATTATACCTGGAGTATGTCGCCTGCAAGGACAACAAAAGATGAAGGATTGGGTTTGACATCAATCCACTGGTCATCCTTTGTTTTGATCTGCAGACCTTCGACTTCATGTTGATGCAGAATGGATATGAAGCTTGTGTCCGTGTGAGGAGTCAATCCAACTTCACCCTCCTTGGTCTGAGGTGGCTTGTATTTGAAGAAACGGAACGAATAAATAAATGTTTCGAAGATGGAGTCAAACAGCCCCTCCACACCATAGTTCTCACACACCATTCTTGTTACCATTTCGTGAAACGCCTGTACCCGCTTTGAGAAGGAGTGCACAGATTCACTAATTGAGTTATATGTCATCATTGTAAATTAGAAGAAAAATTAGTTAGAAGCCATGATTTTATGCACTCTAATAAAGCTAATTAAGTACTTTAGAGCAACGTTTTGATGTTTCACCACTAAATTTGACTGGCTACAGATATCAAACTATATTTTTAACATGTCTTAATTAGGTTGATACCTATTAAACAGCTCGTTTCGCTGATTTATTAAAACAAATACATAAAAAAAAAAAAATTCGAATCCAGCTACAAAAGCTAATAAAACAAGAAAATTAGGAAAAATGCAAACAGAAACAACAATTCGGAATAAACATGATCTAGTACTTGGCTCTTAGAATAAGCGGATTATTATATTGAGATTCACAGTTTTGCATCGCATTAATTTACTGGCTGAAAAACCATGCAATCACCACTGATCATCAAAATATTTTGCATTTTATAAGAACTAGAAGGCTCACATGCTTCGCGATTGTGAAATAGTGTATTTTCTAAATGATATATTAAAAAAAATGTAAAAAGGGTTTAAAAAATCTACAAGCAAAAAAAAAAAAAAAAAAAGCAGCACATAACAACGAAAAGAAAATTAAAAAAAAGGTCCGAAAGTCACCTACAAAAAAAAAAAAAAAAAAGTTGAAACACCCTTACAAAACTTCAAAAAAAAAAAAAAAAAAAAAAAAAAACTTAGACGAAACCCAGATCACATTAAATAAATATAACAAAACTCCCTTACGAAATTCTTAAGACATTTATTTCCCTCTTATATATTGATTCATATAATAGATTATGTATAAGAGATAATAGATTAATATAATAATGGATAGAGGGAATATGTAAAGTATGTACCGGAAAGTATTGTTCCCTGCTGGCCACATAATATTAAGAAAATGATCAACTCCTTGTAGAGTTGTTGCATCATAAATTCCGACAGTTTCATAGAGAGGAACCGTCGGACTATCGGCAATATAGCCTATTGAGCCAGGCCTATCACTAGTTTTTTGCATTTTGGTTTCTTTCGGAAGACCGAAAAAATCTTCAGCTGCACCAAATATGGAGTTGTGAAGCTCCGGCGAAAATTTGTCATAAACGATTTCGAAACAGCCGTACTCTTCCAATCCGTATCGGGCTTGTTTGCACGCCAAGACCCATGAATCGGATCCAGGCTTGAAACTTTCGTCGCTCAAATTAATAACGGGAATTTTATGCTCGGCTTCAGATCCCATATTTCTCAAGATATTTGATATCTTGTTATATTTTTGGGCTATATTTATAAGTATAGTTGAATCGTAGTTATATAGAGTTGATGATGGGATTTAGATCTATCGTATCCTTTTGCTCTTAGTAACATAAATTGTTCCATGGCCGGCACAATAACTTCTTGACGGAGACTGTAAACTTAAATTTTGGTTTCCATGTTGAAATTATATAGTGTTTAGAATTATTTTTATTTATGCCCTTAAATTTTAGGTTATTTTTATTTTACCTTTTTCAATATTAAGAACTCACACTTTTCTCTTTAAATTTTAAATAACTAGTCCACTCAAACTCCTTGTTAGAATTTCAGTTAAAAAGCTGATAGAATAATGAGGATTAAATGTGCTTGTATGGTTTTTTTTTTTCCTGTTTATTTTTTAGTAGAAATTATAATAGAAGATGTTTAGTGAGACTAATTTTTCTTATTTTTTTCCATATGTTTTTAATCAAAAAACAAATAAAAAAAATTTATGTGAAAGTTTTTAAAGTTTATAAATAAAGTGAGAATGATCTTAAAGTTCAATGATACATATAAGAATAAAAAGACTGAAGCTAGTTAGCCAAAAGGATATTCAAACATGAATGCGTTTCAATTTTCTTTTTAAGTAATTAAGGCACGTGTTGATGATCAATTGCTTGCATATCATAGTCGACACAGCAAATTGAAAATCACAAGATAAAAGTTCCCTTAGATTTCTCTAATTTGGTAATTAACAGATTTAAGAATGAGTGAGCATTCAGACATATTCGTAAGTCTTATTTCAAAAAGTCTTTGTTGATTCCGTCATTATATATACTCTTATTAATTTTTTGTTGTCCGTTCTCGGTTGGACGTATCATAATCACTTGGCGGAAATATTAAATCTCAATCTCAAGTTAGAAGCTGAGTTGATCCATGTCTGTTATTGCTCAAAATCTTCTGTCCTGACCGAATGAATATATAAGTTTATAAATAATTTTTTTTATTATCTTACTCAGAGATATATATAGATAGATATATATATATATATATATATATCTCTTTAGAGACAATATCACAAGCCTTTAAATGCTTGATTCAAAAACACAAAATGCCAAAGAGAGCGTGAGGTAAGAGCCTACGTTACGCATTCATTTTATTTCAATAAATGTAATGATCATAAGAAAAGGATTGCAAATCAAATATTTATATTTGCACATTTTTATTATTATTTGCAAATAACTTCTGATCTTTTATTCACTGCTAGGTTTGTGTATTTATCATGCTTCGTGGACTAGTCTGACTTGGAAGTCGCTTATTTGGCTTTGAAAATGTATTGTAAGAATTTAAAAGTGAGAGAGATCTTCTGTCAAATGTTTGTGTCCAACAGAATTTGGTATGGATCTTTTATGTTAGCTTCAGTATATGAAAAGAATAATAAAGCTCGTCATTGTTTCAATAAGAAGTAATATTTTCAGTTGAAATAATATTTGAGGTTAATTGGATTGTGGTACTCCATCTGAAAACAATTTAAAAATATTTCTCTTGCACTTTGGTATTTGTCCATGTTAGTCCCCGAAATTTAAAATGTTCGCAAATTCCATTGAATTAAATGTTCATAATAGAAATCTAGCTTTTTTAATAATAAATAGTGACAATATATAATAAATGTATCAAAATATCTCGATTAGATCGTATTTTCTTAGCACCCTCATCATCTATTAATCTCACATGATATCTAAAAAAAATAAAATACAATATAAAGTTAAATAATAATTAAAAAAAAAACACCATGGAAGAAGAGAGAACACATTAATTACTGTTGTAGGATTTACCTAAATAAGCACTATGCCTTATTAAAATCCATTTTCCAAAAAAAAAAAAAAAATGAAAACCTAAAGGAAAAAATTAAAAGAGGGAAAAATAGTATATAGACGATTCAGAACAAACAAAACCACCTAAAAAAAAGTGAAGGAAATCTATAAAAAGGATCTCCATATTCATCTACCTGTAGAACAAGAAAGGAATAAATTTCCAAAGTCGAGAACCACTATGAAAACTTGACAATATTGAATAGAATGATTTATTAATTTATTTGCAATACTATTAGCTTCACGAAATTATGATGGACCTTAATCACCCAAGTACTTAGCATACCGTAAAGAACAACGTCATCTACTAGGAAATTTCTAGGAACTTTATCCGATTTCGAGTGGAAGAGATTGATCACATAAATGAAATAAACATTTAATCTACAAATTATGTCATTGGAATTTCCAATCATTTTCACCAAAAACTTTAAATGTGTTTGAGGAAAAATAACAATATATATGGATTTTATTTCATTACTCTCATCATTGTGACTAGTGAGGATTTTGATTTAAGAATCATCTCATATAATTTTGATACAAGAATCATCTTGCCGTTGTTTTACTTCTCTCGTCATTGTGAGTATTTTGACACAAGTATTTTGAAATAAGGAAATTATGGACTTCTAAAGTTTGAGTTTTTTAAAAGAAAGAGAGAGAGAGAGAGATATTTGGAAATGTGGATTTGAAATTGAGTTACTTTTAGAGAAAAATATAAATAAAAAAAAAAAAAACCATTTCAAAACTCTAGCTTGAGTTAGGATTGTCAAATGACCACCCCTAAGATAAGTGGATAACCAAAAAGGATGAAGCTACGGACTAAAATGTAATAATTCAATGAAATAGGGTCAAATCATAAATACTTTTCTAAACCGCTCTAAGGCTGTAAATGAACAATGATAAAGTTTTTAGATGGTTTATATGGGAATAATCAATTCTTAGTTGGATAAAATGAAAAAAAAAAAAAAAAAAAGAGTAGATTTTAAAAGTAAAATTGTTAAATAGAAAAGTTTACTAGAGACGAAAGTTCTCACTCGGTCATGACTCTATCGTTATATGTATATATGTGTGCAGTCAATAGTGGACATACCATAAGTGTGTAGCCTGCAAGGACAACAAAAGAAGAAGGGGAGGGTTTCACATCAATCCATTTACCATCCTTTGTTTTGATCTGCAGACCCTCAACTTGGTGCTGTTGAAGTATGCTTAAGAAGGTAGTGTCACTGTGAGCTACCAATCCAACGTCGGTCTCGTTCGACCGGCATGTTCTGTACTTGAAGAATCGGAGAGCATAAAAGGCTGATTCCCTAAGGGAGTCAAACACCCTCTCCACACCATAGCTCTCAGCCACCATTCTTATCACCAGTTCAGATATTTCTACTAGCTGCTTTGAGAAGGAGTGCCCAGTTTCACTAATCATTAGTAGAGAAGATTTGTCAAAAACAGTATTAAAGTAGTTAATATTGATGGATTGAATTATACATATTCTTATATTTATACCGGAAAGTATGATTCCCTTGAGGCCACATGATGTTGGTAAAATATTCAGCTCCTTGCAGAGTCTCTGGATTGTCGATTCCTGTAGTTCGTAGCGAGGATTTCCGGGACTCTCTGCGTCATAGCCTATTGTACCAGGCCTGTTGGTAGTTTTCTGCATTTTATTTTCCACCGGAAGATCAAACAAATCTTTAATTGCACCGAAGATCGAGTTGTGAAGTTCGGTGGTAAAATTATCGCAAACAATTTCGAAACAGCCGTACTCTTCCATGGCGAATCGGACCTGTTTGCAGGCCAAGACCCATGAATCTGTTCCAGGATTCAAGTTTTCCTCATTGAAATGTATGACAGGAATCTTATGTTGATCTGTTTCCATGATCCTAAATCTTTTTTTTTTTTTTTTCTCTCCCTCACTTCTTCTTGTAATTATCTTCGGACGGGTGTGTCTATCTATCTATATGGTGGTCATGTAATAAGAAATTAAAAAACATAGTATAAGTTGATCTCATTTTAGAATATTCTTGGGATAATTAGGCATACAGCAAAATCATAGTACTGATGCTTATACAAAAAACAGAGCACTGATTTTGAAATGTGATTAAGATTACAACCTATTTAAACGATATAATATCGGCACTGTTTTGTACTAATTTGCTCTAGGATATATTAAGATTGATTATGTGGGGCTTCTAATCTTTCAAAAATCATGACCTCCCCAACAATTGAATCCTTAATACAGACAAAGTCGTACTTATGTAACTATTTCCAGATAAATCCTTTGGTTAATATTATTTTTAGAATCTTGGGTTAATTAATAGTCATACAGCCAAATAACAGTACTGATTTTGAAATGTGATTAAGATTACAACCTATTTAAACGATATAATATTTGTACTGTTTTGTACTAATTGCTCTAGGATATTAAGATTGATTATGTGGGGCTTCTAATCTTTCAAAAATCATGACATCCCCTATAATTGACTAATTGAAACAGACAAATCCGTACTTATAACTAATGCTAGATAAATCGTTTGGTTAAGGCAATTAAAGCGTATCCATTCAATGACGGCATCCATTGCAATTTAGTAGAAGATAATGGAATTAAAAGGTAGGAAAAAAAAAAAAGAATAGTAGCTTGATGGAGAAAGAAATGGGTGATTTGAATTTTAATGGAACACTCTCAAAGCGTATCCATTCAATGACGGCATCCATTGCAATTTGCAGAGTAGAAGATAATGGAATAAAAAGGGAGGGGGAAAAAAAAAAAGAATAGTCGCTTGATGTAGAAAGAAATGGGTGATTTGAATTTTAATGGAATACTCTCATAACTGTTACTACATAGCATGATGATTTATGTTAGCGCGCGAAAACTATGGAACAACCTTTTAATTAGACATGTGTATATTATTTTACCCTTTTGTTAAGATTTTTGACCCTTTATATTTATCCAATTGAAGGTTAACAAAAACTGAAACTATTATATTTGAGGTAATAATCCAGATATTGTGTTTTTTTTTAGTGATAATCCTACAAATTACCTTTATGTTATTACATTAAGTGTAACCATTCTTTGGGTAGTTGGTCGTACGTACGTAGCTGGTCGTACATTAGTTACTTTATTTCATGCAACGACGACATTGGCATGGCCTTTTACATCTTATTACACCCCCACGACGTGTACATATATTAATATATGTTATTGTGATACGCAAATTATAACCTTCACATTGTTATTACATATGAGAGAAACATATATCCATCTTGATCAAGAAACAGAATATCTTAAATACCACAAAAAGCTTTAACACGACTTGCAGCTTCTGCTACTCCTCCTGCCACTGCGAAACGAGAGTATTCAGCAACATCGAGTGGTTTATATTGTAATGGATGTTCATCGTCAACTAGCTCCTCGGGAACATGAATCACCCCCTGGCCGGCTGTAAATAATCCAGCGGAATATCTGACTTTGTCTTCTTTCACCATCACTCGATGCTCACATGAGCGAACTCTGTCGTTACTCCATACCTGGATTTAAAAAAAATATTATTATATATATATATATTTTTTGTATTTACATTAAATATTTATTAGTTGAAAGCTTATGCAATGCACATGCGTATTCATCTTTATAAGTTGGACATGTTTGAGAAAATTTATATTTGAATAGGGACTAAAAAAAGAAAGAACTTTTTCGTCCATAACGAAACCGTAGCTCTGTTTGAGCTTTCTATATACGTATTGAGCATATCCTCATAGTTCTAAAATAACCATTAAAGCAGGTTCTAAATTTGCAAGCACAAAGTAAAAGATTACCGTGTAGAACGTCCTTTTTACTAGGCTTTGAGAATCAAAGGTAAAAATCTAGTAAAACCACGGATAAAACAGTACCAAGACCCAACTCATTCTCACATCAGGCTCTGGTAAGAGTTACCTAGTCCACCAAGACCATAGTTCTTATAGACTTTTAATGCTAAACTTCAAAGTGAGAATATACGGATTCAAACTCTAATGTTGAGACATATTCATGACTGCTATAGCACCAACACCGATGATTCATAACCTCTAACTCTTATGCCTTAGTTATGTATTACAAGAGATGAGCACAAAATTGGAAATTGATTAGATGACCAAAATTATTTCTGTAGGTTGCCAACGTTAGGTAGCTCAAACTTTAAACTTCTGAGGGTTAATTTTAAATTTGACCCCCAACGAATACGGTTTGTCTCACTTAGCCTCTTAGAACTCAAAATGTAAGAAAAATCCCTCGTGACCTTATCATAATTTACATCCTTCCATCATAAATAAGTCAATTTTTAAGTGGTTTCAATCACACATGCTTGTTGCGTTATAATCGTTAAAAACCTTGCATCTTTTACCAAACAATCATGTGACTTATATGTGATTAAAATCATTAAAAATTTAATTTTCGAATAAAGAAAGGACATGATAAGCTTAGGAGCTAGTTTTGTTCCATTTTGAGTTATAGCAGGTAAAGTGAAACAGTCATTATTCTTTAAAGACCAAATTGAAATTAACCCAACTACTGCTAGTCGCCTTTTTATGGCTCTTTTTCTTATCTTCATCATAAATGTAAATTTTTGTTTGGATTTTGAAATAATTATATCGAGTTAGAGACCTAAGGTCAGATTATTGCGTTAGGGGGTGCCAACATACTTGGCTTGTCCTTATACATTCTGATGCTAGAGTCCTAGACGCTCTTTCTCATTTTTCAATGAATTTTTTTTTTGTGACTTTGAGAGCATCCTGAAATGATCACACACACACACACATTATACCTGGAGTATGTCGCCTGCAAGGACAACAAAAGATGAAGGATTGGGTTTGACATCAATCCACTGGTCATCCTTTGTTTTGATCTGCAGACCTTCGACTTCATGTTGATGCAGAATGGATATGAAGCTTGTGTCCGTGTGAGGAGTCAATCCAACTTCACCCTCCTTGGTCTGAGGTGGCTTGTATTTGAAGAAACGGAACGAATAAATAAATGTTTCGAAGATGGAGTCAAACAGCGCCTCCACACCATAGTTCTCACACACCATTCTTGTTACCATTTCGTGAAACGCCTGTACCCGCTTTGAGAAGGAGTGCACAGATTCACTAATTGAGTTATATGTCATCATTGTAAATTAGAAGAAAAATTAGTTAGAAGCCATGATTTTATGCACTCTAATAAAGCTAATTAAGTACTTTAGAGCAACGTTTTGATGTTTCACCACTAAATTTGACTGGCTACAGATATCAAACTATATTTTTAACATGTCTTAATTAGGTTGATACCTATTAAACAGCTCGTTTCGCTGATTTATTAAAACAAATACATAAAAAAAAAAAATTCGAATCCAGCTACAAAAGCTAATAAAACAAGAAAATTAGGAAAAATGCAAACAGAAACAACAATTCGGAATAAACATGATCTAGTACTTGGCTCTTAGAATAAGCGGATTATTATATTGAGATTCACAGTTTTGCATCGCATTAATTTACTGGCTGAAAAACCATGCAATCACCACTGATCATCAAAATATTTTGCATTTTATGAAATAGTGTATTCTCTAAATGATATATTAAAAAAAATGTAAAAAGGGTTAAAAAATGTACAAGCAAAAAAAAAATAAAAAAAAATGCAGCGCATAACAACGAAAAGAAAATTTAAAAAAAGTCCCAAAGTCACCTACGAAAAACAAAACAAAAACAAAAAAAAAAAAAAAAAGTTGAAACACCCTTACAAAACTTCAAAAAAAAAAAAAAAAAAAAAAAAAAATCCGTAGACGAAACCCAGATCACATTAAATAAATATAACAAAACTCCCTTACGAAATTCTTAAAACAATTATTTCCCTCTTATATATTAATTCATATCATAGATTAAGTATGAGAGATAATAGATTAATATAATAATGGATAGAGGGAATATGTAAAGTATGTACCGGAAAGTATTGTTCCCTGCTGGCCACATAATATTAAGAAAATGATCAACTCCTTGTAGAGTTGTTGCATCATAAATTCCGACAGCTTCATAGAGAGGAAACGTCGGACTATCGGCAATATAGCATATTGAGCCAGGCCAATCACTAGTGTTTTGCATTTTGGTTTCTTTCGGAAGACCGAAAAAATCTTCAGCTGCACCAAATATTGAGTTGTGAAGCTCCAGCGAAAATTTGTCATAAACGATTTCGAAACAGCCGTACTCTTCCAATCCGTATCGGGCTTGTTTGCACGCCAAGACCCATGAATCGGATCCGGGCTTGAAACTTTCGTCGTTCAAATTAATAACGGGAATTTTATGCTCGGCTTCAGATCCCATATTTCTCAAGATATTTGAGATCTTGTTATATTTTTGGGCTATATTTATAAGTATAGTTGAATCGTAGTTATATAGAGTTGATGATGGGATATAGATCTATCGTATCCTTTTGCTCTTAGTAACATAAATTGTTCCATGGCGGGCACAATAACTTCTTGACGGAGACTGTAAACTTAAATTTTGGTTTCCATGTTGAAATTATATAGTGTTTAGGATTATTTTTATTTATGCCCTTAAATTTTAGGTTATTTTTATTTTACCTTTTTCAATATTAAGAACTCACACTTTTCTCTTTAAATTTTAAATAACTAGTCCACTCAAACTCCTTGTTAGAATTTCAGTTAAAAAGCTGATAGAATAATGAGGATTAAATGTGCTTGTATGGTTTTTTTTTTTTTTTCCTGTTTTTTTTTTTTAGTAGAAATTATAATAGAAGATATTTAGCGAGACGAATTTTTCTTATTTTTTTCTCATATGTTTTTAATCAAAAAACAGATAAAAAAATTTATGTGAAAGTTTTTAAAATTCAGGAATAAAGTGAGAATGATCTTAAAGTTCAATGATACATATAAGACTAAAAAGATTGAAGCTGGTTAGTCGAAAGCATATTCAAACACGAATGCGTTTTAATTTTCTTTTTCAGTAATTAAGGCACGTGTTGATGATCCATTGTTCGCATATCATAGTCGACACAGCAAATTGAAAATTACAAGATAAAATTTCCCTTAGATTTCTCTAATTTGATAATTAACAGATATAAGAATGAGTGAGCATTCAGACATATTCGTACGTCTTATTTCAAAAAGTCTTTGTTGATTCCGTCATTATATATACTCTTATTAATTTTATGTTGTCCGTTCTCGGTTGGACGTATCATAATCACTTGGCGGAAATATTCAATCTCAAGTTAGAAGCTGAGTTGATCCGTGTCTGCTATTGCTCAAAATCTTCTGTCCTGACCGAATGAATATATAAGTTTATAAATATATATTTTTTATTATCTTACTCAGAGAGAGAGAGAGAGAGAGAGATATATATATATATATATATATATATATATATTACAAGCCTTTAAATGCTTGATTCAAAAACACAAAATGCCAAAGAGAGAGTGAGGTAAGAGCTTACGTTAATCATTCATTTTATTTCAATAAATGTAATGATCATAAGAAAAGGATTGCAAATCAAATATTTCTATTTGCACATTTTTATTATTATTTGCAAATAACTTCTGATCTTTTATTCACTGCTAGGTTTGTGTATTTATCATGCTTCGTGAACTAGTCTGACTTGGAAGTCGCTTATTTGGCTCTGAAAATGTATTGTAAGAATTTAAAAGAGATAGAGATCTTCTGTCAAATGTTTGTGTCCAACAGAATTTAGTACATGGATCTTTTATATGTTAGCTTCAGTATATGAAAAGAATAGTAAAGCTCGTAATTGTTTCAATAAGAAGTAATATTTTCAGTTGAAATAATATTTGAGGTTAATTGGATTGTGGTACTCCATCTGAAAACAATTTAAAAATATTTCTCTTGCACTTTGGTATTTGTCCATGTTAGTCCCCGAAATTTAAAATGTCTTGATTCGCAAATTCCATTGAATTAAATGTTTATAATAGAAATCTAGATTTTTAAATAAATAATAGTGACAATTAAATTATAGTTGTATAAAAATATCTTGATTAGATCGTATCCTTTTAGCACCCTCATTATCTATTAATCTCAGATGATATCTAAAAAAAATAAAATACAATATAAAGTTAAATAATAATTAAAAAAACACCATGGAAGAAGAGAGAACACATGAATTACTCCTGTAGGATTTACCTAAATAAGCATTATGCCTTATTAAAATCCATTTTCCAAAAAAACAAAAAAAAAAAACCCAAAGGAAAAAATTAACAGAGGGAAAAATATTATATATATGATTCAGAACAAACAAAACCACCTAAAAAAAAGTGAAGGAAATCTATAAAAAGGATCTCCATATTCATCTCCCTGTAGGACAAGAGAGGAATAAATTCCAAAGTTGAGAACCACTATGGAAACTTGACAATATTGAATAGAATGATTTATTAATTTATTTGCAATACTATTAGCTTCACGAAATTATGATGGACCTTAATCACCCAAGTACTTAGCATACCGCAAAGAACAACGTCATCTACTAGGAATTTTCTAGGAACTTGATCCGATTTCGAGTGGAGAGATTGATCACATAAATGAAATAAACATTTAATCTACAAATTATGTCATTGGAATTCCCAATTATTTTCACCAAAAACTTTAAATGTATTTGAGGAAAAATAACAATATATATGAATTTTATTTTATTACTCTCGTCAATGTGATTAGTGAGGATTTTGATCTAAGAATCATCTCATATAATTTTGATACAAGAATCATCTCGTTGTTGTTTCACTTCTCTCGTCATTGTGAGTATTTTGACACAAGTATTTTGAAATAAGGAAATTATGGACTTCTAAAATTTGAGTTTTTTAAAAGAAAAGAGAGAGAGAGAAAAATATTTGGAAATGTGGATTCGAAATTGAGTTACTTTTAGAGAAAAATATAAATAAAAAAAAAACATTTCAAAACTCTAACTTGAGTTAGGATTGTCAAATGACCACCCCTAAGATAAGTGGATAACCAAAAAGGATGAAGCTACGGACTAAAATGTAATAATTCAATGAAATAGGGTCAAACCATAAATACTTTTCTAAACTGCTCTAACACAGTAAATGAACAGTGATAGGCATCTTAGACTAATACACAAAATTAGGGATGTTTATCGGATTCAATAAACCAGTCAAACCAACTTATTCAATTTCAATTGAATTGGATTGGACTGGATGTCAATTTAAGAAAATCAACCTAGTTTGGATTGCATACACTACACCAAATCCAATCCAAAATTCTTCTATATATTTATATATTTTATGTAAAAAAAAAAAACTCAAAAGTCAGAGTTTATTTATTTTTGTACATCTTAACATATCAAATAAAAACTTCAAAGCCAACTTTTTATCATATTAATATAAGAAAAACCCTTTTAATCTCATTTGGGAGTTCCGAAACATATTATGGACCTTTATTCTCATTAAAAAAAAAAAAACATTATGATCAGGTTTCTTACTTGTTTTGTTTTAAAATTTTAGTATTTAAATGATAGGTGATACATCTCGAACAGATCAATCCAATCCAAACCAATTTTAAACGGATAATATTGCATAATATATTACTAAATTGGATTGAATTAGATTTTCAAAAACTGACATTTCATTAGACCGGATGTAATGTAACTAAATTAGGCTAGATTCTATGTACAAAATTTTAAAACTAAATAATAAGAATAGGAAAGTTTAGAGTAGGATTTAAAATTGTAATTTTGAAAAGTTAGGGCATTTTCACCTAAAAGGGCTTAAAAGTCAAATTTTGTCATTTTGGGGTGAACTTGTAATTCTATTATGTTGAGAGATATATGCAAGGAGGGATATGTCCTTTTCTATTATGTTGTCTGGTATAAAATCTTTCAGAAAATCTCTCTAATTTAGGAGAGATCAAAGTTATAGAGTTTGGAAGGATTTGGAATCCCTTCCTTAAGATATTTTCTCTTATCAAACAAATATAAATGTCAAAGTTCTTTCACTAATCTCTCTCCCCCCTATCGAATACACTCTTATGGTCATTGATCTTGATCTGAACTTATTATAAAACAAAATAATATTGTCCGTGCTTATTTTTGCTTTTCTTGAACGAGTAAGTGCTGAGAGGATATCATGATCTTCTTGATAGTAAATATGGAATTGTGGTTGCATTATGAAAGAGCCCTAAAAGAAAACAAAGTAGTTTAGAACATTAAGTGAAACCTCTCGATTTGTAATTCAATGCACAAAGTTATTGGTGCCGTTAGATTAGCTATATCTTATGTATAATCAATGATTTTTATTAAAGGTGGTAAGATGATATCTTGAGCAGTTAAATATCGGGGACCTGAACAACTGAAAGAAAGATCAATTCTTTTGGATACTTCTTCTCTTCAAATGGAATGAACAGAAATAGAATCGGACCGATCTTCTAAATGTCTTTCTGGATATTCCTCTATGTTCCGGCTATATTCACTGAACGTGCAAAGCAGATGATTGAATACTGGAAAGAAATGAAATTTGGAATACCTGAGACTCAGATCAATATGGGGCACAGTGGCAGACACAAGACAAGCATATATAAACATCAAGAGAGAATAATATTCGATTTCTCCACACAATCAACTAAAGCAAAGTACTTACGTAGGTGGTGGTATATAGCTACTTTATTTTATGCAACGACAATATTGGCATGGCCTATTACATCTTATTACACACACCTATGTATATATACATAATATTATGCTGTGCAAATTATAACCTCTCACATCGTTTTTTTTTTTTTTTTTGAAATTCTCTCACATCGTTACATATATATAAGAGAAGCAGATCCATGAGACCGAATATCTCAAATACCATAAAAAGCTTTCAGACGACTGGCTTGTTTTGCTGCTCCTGCTGCTATTGTAAAACGAGTGTATTCAGCCATATCTAATGGTTTATATTTTAATGGATGCTCATCATCGACTAGCTCGTCGGGAACTTCAATCACCCCCTGGGCGACTGTAAATAATCCAACGGAATATCTGACTTTGTCTTCTTTCACCATCACTCGATGCTCACAAGAACGAACTTTGTTGTTACTCCATACCTAGAAAAAAAAAAAAAAAAAAAACAGAGAGAGAGAGAGAGAATACATATATTGGGTTGGTATTATGTTTAAGCATATCCTCACAGTCCTAAAAAACCAATAAAGCAGGTTCTAAATTGTAAGCACAAAAAAAAAAAAAAAAAAAGAGTATTTTATAATTCTTTTTACTCTGGAAATCAATAGTGTTCTCACACCCTCCATCTATTGTCCATTTAGAAATCTAATAAAACCATGAATGAAACAGTACTAAGGCCCGACCTAATCCAGGAACATAATTGGAATGTCCTAATATTTTCTGATGCTAGACATTCTTTCTCATCGTTTATTAGGAGAAAAAAAAAAACAAAGAAATAAACTGACATTGAGAGCATCATCAATGAATTCCTACAATATAATACCTGGAGTACGTCTCCTGCAAGGACAACAAAAGATGAAGGGTTGGGTTTGACATCAATCCAATGATCATCCTTTGTTTTGATCTGCAGACCTTCGACTTCGTGTTGATGCAGAATGGAAATGAAGCTAATGTCTGTGTGAGCAACCAATCCAACTTCACCCACCTTGGTCTGAGTTCGATTGTATTTGAAGAAACGGAACGAATAAACAAAATTTTCAAAGACGGAGTTAAACAGCCCTTCCACACCGTAGTTTTCACACACCATTCTTGTTACCAATTCGTGAAACCCTTGTACCCGCTTTGAGAAGGAGTGTACAGATTCACTAATTGAGACACATATCATTGTAAATTTGAAGAAATACTAGTTAGAAACCATGATTTTATGTACTCTAATAAACCTTAAGTGGAACCTAAGTACTTTAGAGCAATATTCTGATGACGTTTCCCACTAAATTTGACCGGCTACAAATATCTTACTACTACGTGTTTTAATTAAGTTGATATACCTATTAAACAACTCATTTTGTTAATTATTAAAAAAAAATAAAGAAATTAAAAAAATTCAAAATCCAGCTACAAAAGCTACTAAAACAAGAAAACTAGGAAACATGCAAGCAAAAACAACAATTCAGAATAATCATGATCTAGTACTCTAGCTCTTAGACTAAACATATTATTATTTAGTGATTCGCAGTTTTGCTTTGCATTAATTTACGGGCTGAAAAACCATATGCAATAACCACTGATCATCAAAATATTTTGCTTTTTATACTGAACTAGAAGGCTCACAAGTTTCGTGATTGTGAAACAGTGTACCCTCTAAATGACATAAGAATTTAAAAGGAAAAAAATTAAAAAGAACGTAAAAAGGGATTAAAAAAAATACCAGGCAAAAAGCAACAAAAAACAGAAAGCACATAATAAGGAAACGAAACTAAAAAAGCAAAACAAAACAAAAAAAAAAAAAAAAACAAAACAAAACAAAACAAAAAAGAAACTAAACAAAACAAAAAGTAGAATCTCCCTTACGAAATTCTTAAAAAACTTATTTCCCTCTTTTATTATTTAGTGCATAATTGATTATATACAACAAATAATAGATTAACATATTAAATGGATAGGAGTATGTAAAGTACGTACCGGAAAGTAATGTTCCCCGCAGGCCACATAATATTAAGTAAATGATCAACTCCTTGTAGAGTTGTTGTATTATCAATTCCGACAGTTTCATAGAGAGGATCAGTCGGACTATCGGCGATATAGCCTATTGAGCCAGGCCTATCGCTAACTTTCTGCATTTTTGTTTCTTTCGGAAGATCAAAAAAATCTTCAGCTGCACCAAATATTGAGTTGTGAAGCTCCGACGAAAATTTGTCGTAAACGATTTCGAAACAGCCGTACTCTTCCAATCCGTATCGGATTTGTTTGCACGCCAAGACCCATGAATCGGATCCAGGCTTGAAACTTTCCTCGTTAAAATTAATAACGGGAATTCTATGCTCGGCTTCAGAACCCATAATTCTCAATATATTTTTCGGTTATATTTATAAGTGTAGTTGAATCGTACTTATAGAGTTGATGATTGGATTTAGATCTATGGTATCCTTTTGCTCTTAGTAACATAAATTGTTCCATGGCCGGCACAATAATTTCTCGACGGCACAATGATTTAAATATAGAATCATGATTATTCTTATTTATGCCCTTATTTATTAAGGTTTTTTTATTCTGCCTTTTCAATTTTAAAAACACACACTTTTTTGTTTGAATTTTTAAATAATTAATCTCACTCAAACTCCTTTGTTAGAATTTCAATAAAAATAAAAATAAAACAGACAGAAAAATGAGGACTAAATGCAGTCATTTGGTATTTTTCTGTTTATTTTTGACATACATTTAAGTACACAAGAGGTTTAGTGAGACTACTTTTCATTTTTTATTTTCCTGTTTTTAATCAAAATTCTAATAAAAAGAAGTTATGTGGAAGGTTTTAAACTTCAAAGATAAAGTGAAAATGATCTTAAAGTTTAAGGACACATATAGGAATAAAAAGGCTAAAACTAGTTAGCCAAAAGGATCAAACACAAATGCATTTCAATTTTCTTTTTAATTTATTAAGACACGTGTTGACGTTTAAATACTGATCGCATATCACATTCGACACAAGTTGAAAATTACAAGATAAAATTTTTCTTTGAGTTCTCTAATTTGGTAATTAACAAGTTTAAGAATGAGCTAGCATTCAGACATATTCGGATGTCTTATTTCAAAGAGTCTTTGTTGATTCCGTCATTATATATTTCTCTTATTAATTTTATGTGTTTTGTTGACCGTTCTCAGTTGGACGTATCATACTCACTTGGCAGAAATCTTCTGATATTGATCTCTGTCTGATATTGCTCAAAATCTTCTGTCCTGACCGAATAAATAATTTTATATATGATTTATTATTATTATTATTATTATTTTACTCAGAGATATATGTAAGGACACTATTACAAGCCTTGAAATGCTTGATTCAAAACACAAAATGCCAGAGAGAGAGTGACGTTATTATAAGAGCTTACGTTAAGCAATCATTTTATTTCATTACATGTAATTATCATGAAGAAAAGAATTGCAAATAAAATAATTCTATTTAAAAATTATTGTTTAATGTAAAAAAAATGTATAATATTTTTACTTTGTATAATTTGCCCCAAAAGTTACAGCTATTTATTTTTGTACATCTTAACATATCAAATAAAAACTTCAAAGCATACATATATACCATATTAACACAAGAAAAATCCTTTTATGTCATTTATCAGTTCCCAAACATATTATGGACCTTTATTCTCAAAAAACATGTTTTGATCACCTCCACACGTCCTGTAATTCTTTTTTGTCTTGTTTCAAAATTTAGTATTTAGATGATAAGGAATATATATCGAACTAATCAATCCAATCAAATCCCAATCTGTTTTTAAATGGATTGGTTTAGATAATACAGTACTAACAGACTGAATTGGATGAAATATTCAAAAACTTACCTTTGATTAGACCGAATGTAGTATAACTAAAAATAAGATGGATTTTATCTGATGAACATCCCTCAGAAAAATTTAGAACCAAATGATAAGAATAGGAAAGTTTAGAGTACAAGTAGTGGTAAAATTGTAATTTAAAAAAGCTAACATTTTTGGCTAAAAGGACCCAAAAGTTAAATTTTATCTTTTGGGGTTAATTTGTAATTCTTTTATGTTGAGAGAAATATGAAAGGAGGGATATGTTCTTTTTCTTATGTTGTTTGGTATAAAATCACTTAAATAATCTCTCCAATTTATGAGAGATCAAAATTAAAGTGTTTGGAAGGATTTGGAATCCCCTCCTTTTTCTTTTCTCTCTTACCAAACGAACATATAAATGGCAAAATTGTTCTACAAATCTCTCCACCCCTTTTCTTCTTCCTCCCTCTTTTTTTTTTTTTTTTTTTTTTTTTCACTTTTCTCTCTATCAAATATACTGATCTTGATCTGTTATTATAAAATAAAATGATATGATCCGTGCTTATTTTTGTTTTTCTTGAACGAGTAGTCCTCAGAGGATATCATGATCTTTTTGATATTATAAATGGTACTGTGGTTGCATTCTGAACGAGCCCTAAAAGAAAACAAAGTAGTTTAGAACATTTTTTTTTTTTTAAAACTTTAAAGAACGTTAATTTGAACACTGGAAAGAAATTATATAAGGAATACCTGAGACTGAGATCAATATGGGGCATAGTGGCACAAACAAGACAAACATATAAACGTTAAGAGAGAGAATATTCGATTTCTCCACAAATCAACTAAAGCAAGTACGTAAGTAGCTGGTGGTATATTAGCTACTTTATTTAATGCAACGATGATATTGGCATGGCCTATTACATCTTGTTACACACACATATATATATGTGTGTATATATATATGTACATAATATTGTGCTGTGCAAATTATAACCTTTCACATCGTTATTACATATATATAAGAGAAGCAGATCCATCTTGATCAAGAGACAGAATATCTCAAATACCATAAAAAGCTTTGAGACGACTTCCTTGTCCTGCTGCTCCTCCTATTGTGAAACGAGTGTATTCAGCCATATCTAATGGTTTATATTTTAATGGGTGCTTATCATCGACTAGCTCCTCGGGAACGTGAATCACCCCCTGGGCGGCTGCAAATAATCCAACAAAATATCTGACTTTGTCTTCTTTCACCATCACTCGATGCTCACAAGAACGAACTCTGTCATTACTCCATACCTAGCAAAAAAAGAAAAAAGAAAAAATGTTAAGTTCATATTGATACATTATAAATTTATTATGTAGAAGCATATCCTCACAGTTCTAAATTAATTAATAAAGCAGGTTCTAAAATTGTAAGCACAAAGTAAAAGATATTAGAGTATATTATAATTTTCTTTATATTAGGCTTTAGGAATCAAAGGTATTCTCATACACTCCATCTATTATTGCCATTTAGAAATCTATAACCACGAATGACATGGTACCACAGCCTCACCCGTTCTCTCATTAGGCTTTGCTCAGACTTACCTAATTCACCAAGACCATAGTATATAGACTTTCAATGTTGAACTTCAAAGTGAAGATGTAGGGATTCAAACTATGTTAAGACTTTAAAAGACAATCACAACTGTTATACCACCACTACCGGTGATTAACAACCCCTAACTCTAATTCCTTAGTTATGTATTAGAAGAAGTGAGCTCAAAATTTGATTAGATGTGTCCAAATTTCTTTCTATATGTTGCCAACAACGGGAAGCTCAAACTTTAAAACTTTTGAGGGTTAACTTTAAATTTGAGCCCGATGAATAAAGTTTGTCTCACTTGCCCCTTAAAATTTAAAATGTAATAAAAATCCCTCAGGAGCTCATCATAATTTGCGGTTTTCGTACTTCCATATTTAAAAATTCAATTTTCAAATGGTTTTGATCACATGTGACTTGGTGGGTTATTCACACGTGATGATAATCGTTAAAATAATTGAAAAAATTGATAATTCTATGAAGAAAGTACATAATAAGCTTAGGGGCTAGTTTTGTTCCATTGTGAATTATAACAGGTAAAGTAAAACAACGCCCCTATCCTTTGAAGACCAAATTTGACATTATCCCAACTTCTGATAGTCGCCTCTATGGCTCCTTTTCTTTTCTTCATCATATGTATTTTTGTTTGAATTTCGTAATAATAATATCGAGTGTGATACCTAGTGTTGGAGCATAATTGGAATGTCATCATAAATCCTGATGCGACGCTCTTTCTAACCAGTTATTTAAAAAAGAAAAAAGAAAATGACTTTGAGCGTAATCTTCAATGTTATACCTGGAGTACGTCGCCTGCAAGGACAACAAAAGAAGAAGGATTGGGTTTGACATCAATCCACTGGTCATCCTTTGTCTTGATCTGCAGACCTTCGACTTCATGTTGATGAATAATGGTTATGAAGCTAATGTCTGTGTGAGCAACCAATCCAACTTCACCCACCTTGGTCTGAGGTGGCTTGTATTTGAAAAAACGGAACACGTAACTAAAATTTTTCAAGACTGAGTTCAACAGCCGCTGCACACCATAGTTCTCACACACCACTCTTGTAACCAATTCGTGAAATGCTTGTATTTGAGAAGGAGTGCACAGATTCACTAATTGAGACACATATCATCATTGTAAATTAGAAGAAAAACTAGTTAGAATTAGCCATGATTTTATGCACTCCGATAAAATTAAATCCACACTTAAGTACTTTAGAGCAATATTCTAATATAGAAAAAAAAAATAGAATCCAGATTTAAAAGCTAATAATACAAGAAAATCAGGAATAATGCAAACAAAAACAACAATTCGGAATAATCATGGTCTAGTACTCTAGCTCTTAGACTAAACTGCAGATTACTATTTAGAGAGACGAAAGTTTGCATTGCATTAATTTACGGGCTGAAAAACCAAATGCAATCACCACTAATCATCAAAATATTTTGCATTTTATACAAAACTAGCTGGCTCATGCGCGCTTCACGATTGTGAAATAGTAAGTTCTCTAAATAAAACTTCTGGAAAAAAAATATTTACGAAAGTGTAAAAAGGGTAAAAAAAAAAAAAAACACTACAAAAAACAAAAACAACAAAAGCAAATTAAAAAAAAAAAGATGATAAAAAAAAATTCTGAAAGTCACCTACTGAAACTGAAAAAAAAAAAAAAAAAAAAGAAGAAGAAGAAGAAGAAGAAGTGGAAACTCCCTTACAAAACTTCCAAAGAGAAATGTAGACCAAACCCTAATCACGTTATATAAAGATAACAAAACTCCCATATTACGAAATTCTTAAAAACATTTACTCTCTGTTTTATTGTTTTTTCCATAATAGATTATATATGATAGATTACTGATTAAAAGATTAATGGACAGAAGGAATAAATTACGTACCGAAGAGTATTGTTCCCTGCAGGAAACATACTATTAAGAAAATGATCAACTCCTGGTAGAGTTGTTGCACTATCAATTCCGACAGTTTCGTAGAGAGGAACCGCCGGACGATCGCCGACATAGTCTAATAAGCTAGGCCTATTACTATTTTTTTGCATTTTCGTTTCTTTCGGAAGATCAAAAAAATCTTTAGCTGCACCGAAAAGTGAGTTGTGAAGCTCGGGAGAAAATTTGTTGCAAACGATTTCGAAACAGCCGTACTCTTCCAATCCATATCGGATTTCTTTGCACGTCAAGATCCATGAATCGGATCCAGGCTTGAAACTTTCGTCGTTCAAATTAATAACGGGAATTTTATGCTCGGCTTCAGATCCCATAATTCTCAATATATTTGCTATTTCTTGTTTTTTTTTTTTTTTTTTTTTCCAAGTATACTTGGAAGTATATAGATGAATCGTATTTATATAGAGTTGATGATGGGTGTAAGATCTGTCGTATCCTTTTGCTCTTAGTAACATCAATTGTTCCATGGCCGGCACAATAATTTCTTGACAGAGACTGTAAACCTTAAATTTTGGTTTCCATATTGCCACAATAGCAATGATTTATATATAATATTTAGGATTATTCTCATTTGTACGCATAAATTTTATAGTCGTTCTAAATTTATCCCATGAATTTTGAAACTTTCATTTTTCTCTTTGAATTTTGGATTAGCCCCACTTAAGTCTTAACCCCTTTGTTAGAATTTAAGTTTAAAAAAATTAAAAAAAATTAATAAATGCAAAAAATTCTTTTTCCTTTTATTCTGAACAAATATTATATCAGAAGGTGTTCAACAAGATTGAATTCCCTCTTTTTCTGTCTTTTTTTAATTTTTTTTAAAAAAAAACCTAATAAAAAAAGTTGTACGAGAGTTTTTAAAATTTAGACGGTAAAGTGAAAATAGCTCTAAATTTGAGGGTCACATATCATAATAAATTAAATGCTAAATCTTAAGCTAGCGGTTTTTTTTTTTTTTTTTTTTTTTTTTAATCTAGGCGAAAGCAAGTTAGCGGAACGGATATTCAACCATGAATGCATTTCAATTTTATTTATTTTATTTATTTTTTGAATTAAGGCACGTGTTGATGATTAATTTATCAGATATCATATTCAACATCGAAAACTACAACATAAAATCTCGCTTAGATTTCTCTAATTTGGTAAGTAACAAATTTAAGAATGAGCAAGCATTCGGACATTTTTGAAAGTCTTATTCCAAAAAGTCTTTGTTGATTCCGTCATTAGTTTTATGTGTTTAATTTGTTGCCAGTTCTCGATTGGATGTATCTTAATCACTTAGCAAAAATTATATTCTTAATCACAAGTACTTAAAACCTGAGTCGATTTCTATTTAGAAAAAAAAAAATAAAAAAATCATACATATTACTATTCATTCGGTCAGGACCAAATGCTTGATTCAAAAACACAAAATGCCAGAGAGAGAGTGAGGTAAGAGCTTACGTACGTTAAGCATTTGTTTAATGTCGGGAGGAAGAGCCGAATAACATTTTAAAAAAATAATAATAAATTCTATCATGAAATTTTAAATATAATAATAAATATCTTAATCAAATTTATAACTACACAATATATATTAAAAAAAAGAAAAAAGAAAAAAAAACCCACCCGACTCTTTCTTCTTCTCTTTTTATCTCTCTCCACCTCTCTCTCTAATAATAACGAAACTATTTACATTAATAAGTTATTAAAAATTAATCGTAAATCTATTAATTGCTAGAAATTCAAGAATTTACCCGTAAATATATGCTATACCTTATCATCTTTTAAAAAATATACTATAAACTTCAAAAGTACCTATAAAGCATACTTTATATCTAATTTCCCTTTAATTTCAATGTAATCATTAGAAAATGATTTCAAATCAAATAATGCTTTTTAGACAATATCCCATCTCTATAATCATCGGTATAATTTTTTTTAAACATCTCGATTTGGTCGATACATCTTATCATCCTCATTGTCTACTCATCTTTCATGTTATTAATAAAAGAAAAGAAAAGAAAGGAAAACACATTAACATATAAACAAAATCACTCTAGAAGGAGGGAAAACACAGAAACTACCACTATACTACCATCCTATAAGATCCATCTAAACAAATATGATGCCTTATTAAAACTGGCCCTTTGCCAAAAAAAAAAAAATCCTAAAGGAACAAATTTGACAAAGAGAAAAGGAGTATATGATATAGAAAAAACAAACCACCTTGAAAAAGTGAAGGATATCTATATATAAATAAATAAATAAGGGGGCTCATATTTCTCTCCCTCTAGAGAAAGGGAAGAATAAATTCCAGAGCTAAGAACCACCATTGCAACTGACAATACTAAATCAAATGATTTGTTAATTTATCTACAACACCATTAGCTTCATGAAAATTGTGAGAGAGCTCAACCGCCCAACTACTCCGCATGACGTAAAGAACGAAGCCATCTAATATGAAATTTCAAGGAAGTTTATTGGATTTCAAGTGGAAAAGATCGACCACATAAGTGAAGTCACATCCGATCTTCAAATTATGCCAATGAAATTCCCAGGCTATTTCACAAAATAGAAGCAACAAGCTCGGCCTCAAAAGCAATGGAAATGTCTTAAGTGGTAGCAAAACAACTTTTAACAAAACCCTTGCTCCTGAACGCGCTCCACAACCTGCTATACCAGGAGCACCCCAGCAATATACCATATTCACCTTTATCCAATCCTTAGGAGGAGACAACAATCTCACTACTGTTATATCCGAAGCTATATGAAAGGCGTTTTACCGATAACATGAAATCTAGGAAAGAATCAAGATGTAATTTTGCAAAATTTTTAACCAATGCCTAGATTATTGCTTTAGCCGAACTTTTTAGGATAATTTTGTCTTCGAAAACCAGCTTGTTTCTAGCATGCCAGATCAACCAACAAGTGCAAATAATTGCATATTTTCATAAAAACATGAATTTTGTAGACTAAATCGGAGAAGACTGGCTAAAGATAAGAAATTCTCAAAACCTGCAGAGAGGTAATTAAGAGAGTCTGAAATGACTGATGATAAAAATATAATTATTCAGTCTATTTTGTTGAGAATTAGATGTCCTAATTATATATATTAGGGATAGCAACAAAAATGGTAGAAGATCACCTCAAGAGAGAGTTAAAGACTAATTGGTTTTTAAGTCATGTTTTGACCTTTTGGATTTGGTGCGTTAGATATATCAACGATTTAATTTTAACTCCAACTAAGCTGTACTTTTTTATATCAATTTTTATCTTTTTCTGAAAAATCAACAAACTTTTTAATTAGTTTTTGAAAAGTCAACCAACTCCAATTTAAAAATTTCATCTTCAATTAATTTACCAAACGGAGAGGCTAAGTTGGTAGAGTGTGTCTGTGAGAGGTAAAAGGAGGGGAAAAAAAAGGTTTGATTTATTCCAACCAACGTGTACTTTTCGTCCATAAAAACAACTCAGGACTTTTTTTTTTTTTTTTTTTTTAACGTTCAAGAGAAACAAAATTATATACTAATATACATACAACGTTCCAAAATTTAATAGCAGTGTTATAAGTGCCTTACTTCGAGAGTTTATTTCCTCTCCCCCCCCCCCCCCCCCCCCCCCTTCTTTTTTTGAAATTATCCTGTCAATAATTAACCATGTTCAACATTATCATATGCAATTATTGATCTGACTTGCTAAAGTAAGACACCAACAGAAAATAAATCAGAGAAGCAATAATGTCGTTTTATGCTGACTGGCTAGACATATAGCTAGTATAAATACAAGAGTATCCAACAACGTAGCCATCTTTATTACTTATATTACATGGGGCATTTAGTACACAACACATAACCACTTATATATATATTATATATATATATATATATGTATTTATCCATCTTGATCAAAAGATCAGCCCCATCAAACACCAGCATAGGCTTTGATAGGAAGTGGCGCATATCTTACTGTGTCGTTTGTAAAGAAATTAACAAGAAAATCCATGTAATCAATCGGTTTATAGCTCAAGGGATATTCCTCATCAACCAGCTCTTCAGGCACTTTTATCACTCCATTGACTAATGCGTAAAATCCAAGAGACAATCTTCCTTTGTTCTCTTTCAGTATCACTCGATGCTCACAAACCCGTATTCTGTCATTACTCCATGCCTGAATTCCACATATAATCATCATAACAGTTCAGTAACATAACGGCATTGACAGTACCCATCATTGGGTAAATATAGTCTGATCGTGATAACATGTTAAATGGACTAGGACAAAACGCATTACTAAAAACTAACTCAAAATGAAATGGTGTCCCTGAGACAAATTTACGATCTAAAAATATATATGTATATATATACATATATTTATACCATGAGTCCTTCTCCTGCAATGAACAGAAAGGATGAGGGCTTGGCTTGTACAGCAATGTACTGATCATCCTTTGTTCTTATCTGCAAACCCTCCACTTGATGTTGATGAAGAATGGTTACGAAGGTCTTGTCTATGTGAGTAGGCATTCCGACATTGGATTCATTCGGCTTCGGTGCCGAGTATTTGAAGAACCGGACACGGTAAAAGGCCGACTCAATGTGAGAGTCATAGAGCCTTCCTACGCCATAGCTATCAAACACCATTCTTGTTGCCGTTTCATACAATTCTGCTACTGGCTTTGAGAAGGAGCGCACACTTTCCCTAATAATACACACAGAAATTCAACATGATCAGATAAATATATACACATATATGTATAGGAATTAGGATGATGAAACTATATATATATATATATATATATGTACCGAAAAGTATCATTTCCAGCGGGCCACATAATTCGAGTAAAAGATTCAGTTGCTTCAAAAGATGTTGGATTATCGAGTCCCAGAGATTCATAGAGAGGAACAAAGGGGTCTTGCCCGACATAGTTTGCGCCGGGCCGATCGCTGGTTTTCTGCTCTTTGGTTTCGATAGGAAGATCAAACAACTCTTTTGCTGCAGAAAAAATGGAGTTGTGATGTTCCGTGGGAACTTTGTCATAAACAGCTTCGAAACAGCCATACTCTTCTAAGCCATGACGGATTTGTTTGCAGGCCAAGTCCCACAAATCCGATCCGGGCTTCAGGTTTTTCTCTGTAAAATCTATGACAGGAATCTTTTCATCTGTTTGAGATCCCATCACTTAATCCTTTTTTTTTTTTTTTTGTTTCCCTAATCACACTAGTAAATTTGCTTACGATTATTGCGTTGATATGTATTTGTATTTATAGCGCTTTTGTAATTAAAAGACCATTTTGCCCCCGATGAGCAACTCCTTGACTTCCTTGCCAGGCCACCATGTCTTCCAAGATATAGGAAAAGAGACTAATATATACTGACAATTGAAGTACTCAAGCGCAAATATTCTAACCAAAAACGGTACCGCCGTTAAATTATTGTATACAAAAGAAATATATGTAGTACGAAACTTTAAATTATAACTTATTAAATAAAAATGAAAACGTTCTTAAATTTTAAATCTGGATGTTTTTACCCAAATCATTTTCCTTCATCTGCTGAGAGCTAGCTCAAATGGGTATCATCTAAAAGAAACATAATACGCGTGCTCCACCTTTATTTTTACCCCAAAAATAAAAAAAAAATAAAAAAAAGATGTCCATCTTTATTTTAACATGTCAAGAATTAGTTTACATCATGCTTTGCATTTCATAGTACGAAATGCAGGTTGTTTTGAAGAGAATGATACAAATAGGGCTGGTAATTTGGATCATAACACGAATCCCGCACGAAGTCGAGGGTTTGAATTTTCCTTAAATGGGTTTAGATTAAAACGGGTTGAACACATTAAATACGATTAAATAAATGATCAAAACGGGTTAAACTCACTAATCCGCAATTGACCCGTGATAACCCGTTTTATTTATGGGTCGACACATCCCATTAATAGCTCATTTACTATCCTTTTATTTTATATTATAAGGTTTTCAAAACTATTTTTTATCCTATTTTGAATCTTTAAAAAAAATTGATTTTGGGGAAACTGTAGAAGGGAAAAAGGCTGAGATAGGGTTTCATTTATCTCTTATTCTCCAAATATCATAGCCGCCTCTTCTCCCCTTGTATGCTATAGTTTTAATCTCCCCACTGGCCTATCCCATCCTCTCTCTTGATCGCATTCACACCATCTCCCAACCACCCTAACATCTCTTCGCCTCTCACAATCTCTTGTCTTCTCCTTCTGTTAGTTCTATCTTTCTCGTTCTCTCGTTCTCTCCATCCCTCGCATTCATACTCAGCGTCCTATGAGTATGTTTTGGACTTGCGGACCTTTTTTTTTTAGCTGATATAACTTGTGGATTTTTAACTAAAATTGTTTCGTTTATATGCGAACTGATATCGGTACCTGGAACTTTAGTTGTAGACGGATGAACTTACTAATTAGGCCTTTAATCATGATTCACATCTTTTTGCTCATTTTTTAGCATTAAGTTTTGATTTCAATCAAGTTAGTTTAATGAGTTTTTTACATGTTAAAATGACCTTTTAATAACCCATTTAGTAAATGAGTTGCATGTTGACACTACATGTTTTTTACCGGCATATTTAACAGATTAGATGGATTATATCCATTTCAACCCTTTAATTATAAAGGGTTAGGTTTGAGTTATGTTTTCTAGATTGACCGGATTATAATGTTAATTAAAGGCTTCAACACGACACGACACGAACTTAACTTATCAACACGAATTTCTACCCGTAGATATAGATTTTGTTTTGCATAGTTTTCCAGTATTATTAAAAGGAGAATTACCAAAAATTGTAAGGAAAACCAAAAAAACAAAAACAAAAACAAAGCCTAAAAATCAACATAAATTCGACTATCTAAGCAAATAATTATTCCAAAAAAAAAAAAGTGATATATAAGTCTCGCAAAAGTAAAAATCATACGTTGCTTTTTTGTCTGCAAATCTTTTTCTTCTATTTTCTTTTCTTTTTGAGATACATTGACGTAATGAAGTCATATTAATAATTCCCAGCAATGTTTCATCCTCATCTATTAATCTTTGGAATATTGATTATCTAAGCGCATGTTTGGTGAAACCATCCTAACCAAAAAAACTCAACTCTGTTTTTGTCCTTTTTTGAAAAATCAACTAGTTTTACTATTCACCAGTTCCAATTATAATTTAAAACTCAATAGCTTTAGAAGTCTACATATAACTTTGCATATATAAGTCCAAATAAGATTTTTTTTAATTGCATAGAATTTTGAAACGGACAAAACAAGATTCATATTAATTTTTTTTTCTGAACATATTTTAAGTTTTTACATTTTTTAACTCTATCCAGTCAAACACGCAACTCAACTCCAACTTAACTCAAATCAAATTTTTTCAATTGCAATTGCTACCCCAAACATGCTAAATGTTTTGGCATGATTTTCTGGGATCTATTTATAATTGTCAATTCACGAGACCAATTTGCCCCTTAGAATCAATGAACTAAGCAATGACGTTCTGGCTAGTAACACTGGTCCTGGTAATTAAGATGGACTTTGATTTGTCATTAAAGTAAAGACTAATGGCATTGCAGCCGACAACGAAATTCATATAAATCATTTTCTATAGTTTTATAATTGGCCATTATTGTACTTGAATCCATATAAATATATGACGATTTCTATAGGTTCATCCATTAATTCGATCATCATTATATGAGAATATTCATATATCATTTTCTTAATTAGTTTAATTTATTTGGTTATCGTAGGATATATGTGTTGAGATTTGAGATTGTGAAATATTTATTGAAATTATTCTTTATAATTTTTCTAATTTTTAATTGATTGATTGTAATATAGGATATTTTAATATATTTATATAAATTATCATATTAGAAAATAGGAAATTTCTTAGTTATAGAAGATTTGATGTCTTCAGGTAACTTACCTATTTTTTGTACTTGTAAACTTGTATTTATATAGGAGCCCATTTATCTGCTCATTATTAGTGAATCTTCTCTCTATTCCTAGTCCGTAGATGAAACCACTTTAATTTTTTGTCCCATTCTTCTATAGTTTATTCTCCTATTTATTTTTTACTTTTAAGATAGTATCAGAGTCAACATAACTAAATCCCTTGAAAGCTCTTGTGAATAATCCATATCCATCGTGTAGGAGGTGCCATAATCACATCCACAACTGAATCCGCTACTGAACCACAATTGGTGTCGCCGTCATCGAAAACCGATGATAGCCTCAAATTCCTCTAAATAGGTACTATTAATCTTAGTGCACATGCACAGGCAATTGTAAGCGTGTAAAAAAAAAAAAATTAAAAAGGAGAAAAATATAAATTGAAAAAATTGAGAAAAAAAATGAGTGAAAACAAAAAATAAAAAATAAAAAACAAACAAACAAACGTGTTAAGTAAGGGGAAAAAAAAAAGAAAATATGAAAAAGAAAAAAAAATGAGAGAAAGAAAAAAAACATATTGAAAAAAAATTGATTAAAAAAATGAGTTTATTGTTCTCAAAGTTTTTCGGCAAGTTGGTTTATTGTAATTCGATGATTGTTTCTGGATTTAGAATATTGACATTTGACTTAAGGGAGTGTATTGTAATCCGATGATTATTTCCAAATTTAGATTTTTACCAGCTTGAGGAGATGTGTTGAAATCTGATGATTATTTCCGGATTTTGAGGATTGGTTTCCTTTCCTAGTTTTTGATATATAATAAACTTGCATGTGAATCAAATTGAAACATGTGATGTGAAACTAGTAAGGATTTGAGCCTGGCATGTTGCGAAACTCGTGTAAACTTGAGTCTAGCGTGTGAGAATTCCGAAGTTATTTTCGAAGTATTCAAGGCAAGTTGGTATGCACCAACTCGAGGAGGCGTGTTAAGATTTGAGATTGTCAAATATTTATTATAATTATTCTTTATGATTATTTCCAATTTTTAGATTGATTGATTGTAATATAGGAGATTTAAATATATTTATTTAATTATCACATTAGGAAATAGGAAATTTCTTAGTTATAGAAGACTTGATGTTTTCGGGTAACTTACCCATTTTTTATACTTGTAAATTTATATTTATATGAGAGTCCATTTTTAGTACTCCTTACTAGTAAATCTTCTCTCTATTCCTAGTTCGTAAATGAAACCACGCTAATTTTTTTGTCTCCTTCTTCTATAGTTTATTCTCTTATTTATTTATTTTTATTTTTTAAGAATCTGTCTCATCATCATGTTTTTTCAACTTACTTGATCACCTTATATATCTGGTGCTTGAAGATGTTGTTCAACATTAATGGTTTTCAGCCTATACTTTTATTATTATTTTTTTGTTTTGATTTTTTCTATGACAACGGACTTGCAATGAAACCGATTAGGTGGTAACTTCTTAAATATATGAGATCAACATAAACCAGGTATGAATTTTATAGTCCGTTTGGAACATCAGTTTGGGTTGAAATTTTTGGATTGGAATTGGTTATTTTTTAAAAAACTAACTAAAATTTTTGTTGACTTTTCAAAAAAAAAAAAAAAAAGGGGACAAAAGCTGAGTTGAAAAATTTTGGTTGAAACCGGCCAATCAAACGGACCATAATTTCAAAATTTTTTAGACAATAGACCATAAAGAATAATTTAATTTGCACTTATTTTCGCATAATTAAAAATTTAAATGCCGAACGTAAGCTCTTGTGCTCACTCTCTGGCGCTTTGTGTTTCGAATCAAAGGCTTTGCGGGCTTTCATATCAATGTGGTCCTTAATTAGAGATAAGCTTTGATCCATAATAATTGAACTTGATCACTCAAAAAAAAAAAACAAACAAACAAAAATTCCTCTCATAAAATAAAAGAAAAGAAAAAGAAAGAGCTTTCTGAAGAAACAGACAAATATTTATAAATTAGTCATACTTAAACTTATTCCCAGGCGTATTTTTTGGAAGATCATTGAGCAATATTAAGACATAAATAAAGTGATCACATTTTTTAAATTAATACACATTATTGTACTGAAGTCATGACTACGATCCTTCCCCTTTTGAGACTATTTTTTGTCAAGTGATTTTAATTGTCCAACCGTAATATGTACGATCAAATATATAGAATTGAGAGATAATGACGTCGTTATCCAGAATCGGCTTGTCGGAAAAGCACTTTGCATAATAAAATGCCCGTTCAAAAATATTTAAAACAAAAAAGGACCTTTCAATTTATATTACTATAGTTTTCAATTTTCTGTATATATATATATATATATATATGCACATTAATATATATATATATGTCCTTGTATATATATGTGCGTATAACATGATATGCGATTTTAATTAATCGCCAACGTGAAATGCACAAGAATAAAACAATAGGTCCAATATCGATTCAGTTTTCCTCCTTTTTTTTTTTCGGTGGGTCCTCCTGATTTCTTTGACATTTCTAGAGTCTAATTATGTGTCCGAGGGTACCATCATTCGAGTTCATTAATTTGAAAAGAGCTCTTTCGAGAAAAAATTAATACAGAGAATTAGTAGGGAGATTTTTTCTTGTCATCGATTTTTTAAGTTACTACATCGACTAACACTCCGTTTGGTAGGAATGAGAAAACGTAGGATGACAAGAAAACTTAGGGGGTGTTTGATGAATGAGTTGAGTTGAAATTGATAAATTTGAATAGTAATTTTTGTTGACTTTTTCAGAAAAACAAAAAACTTTTTCAGAAAAAGACAAAAATCATGATGCAAAAAGTACAGTTTAGTTTGAGTGGAACTTGTGTTTTAAACAAACCCTTAAAAAGATAAAAAATTGGAATGATGAAACAAAAAGTAGTTTTCCTTTAAGTTATTTGATAGATATAAAGGAAAGAAGATAAAGAATTTGTAAAATCACTATTTTACTCACTTATAAATATTTTTTCATTTTTTTTTTTCACTTTTCTCTCTATCAAATATACTGATCTTGATCTGTCCTACTGTTATTATAAAATAAAATGATATGATCCGTGCTTATTTTTGTTTTTCTTGAACGAGTAGTCCTCAGAGGATATCAGGATCTTTTTGATATTATATATGGTACTGTGGTTGCATTCTGAACGAGCCCTAAAAGAAAACAAAGTAGTTTAGAACAATTTTTTTTTTTTTAAAGAAGGTTAATTTGAATACTGGAAAGAAATTAAATAAGGAATACCTGAGACTGAGATCAATATGGGGGCATAGTGGCACACACAAGACAGGCATATAAACATTAAGAGAGAGAATATTCGATGTCTCCTTACAATCAACTAAAGCAAGTACGTACGTAGCTGGTGGTATATTAGCTACTTTATTTAATGCAACGACGATGTTGGCATGGCCTATTACATCTTATTACACACACATATATATGTATGTGTATATATATATGTACATAATATTGTGCTGTGCAAATTATAACCTTTCACATCGTTATTACATATATATATATATATATATATATATATATATATGAGAAGCAAATCCATCTTGATCAAGAGACAGAATATCTCAAATGCCATAAAAAGCTTGGAGACGACTTCCTTGTCTTGCTGCTCCTTCTTCTATTGTGAAACGAGTGTATTCAGCAATGTCTAATGGTTTATATTTTAATGGATGCTCATCATCGACTAGCTCCTCGGGAACATGAATCACCCCCTGGGCATATATAAATAATCCAACGGAATATCTGACTTTGTCTTCTTTCACCATCACTCGATGCTCACAAGAACGAACTCTGTCATTACTCCATACCTAGCAAGAAAAGAAAAAAGAATATATGTTAAGTTCATACTGACACATTATAAATTTATTATGTATAAGCATATCCTCACAGTTCTAAATTAATTAATAAAGCAGGTTCTAAATTTGTAAGCACAAAGTAAAAGATATTATTAGAGTCCATTCTAATATTCTTTTTATTGGGCTTTGGTGTTCTCACACCCTCCATCTATTATTGTCATTTAGAAATCTATAACCACGAATGACATAGTACCACAGCCTGACCCGTTCTCTCATTAGGCTTCGCTCAGATTTATCTAATTCACCAAGACCACAGTATACAGACTTTCAATGTTGAACTTCAAAGTGAAGATGAAGGTATTTAAACTATGTTAAGACTATAAAAGATAATCACAATGTTATACTACCGCAACCGGTGATTAACAACCCCTAACTCTAATTCCTTAGTTATGTATTACAAGAAGTGAGCACCAAATTTGATTAGATGTGTCCAAAATATTTTCTGTATGTTGCCAACAACGGGCAGCTCAAACTTTAAACTTTTGAGGGTTAACTTCAAATTTGACCCCAGTGATAAAGTTTGTCTCACTTAGCCCCTTAAAACTTACAATGTAACAAATCTCTCATGAGCTTATCATAATTTACATTTTTGGTACTTCTTATATATATTTAAAAATTCAATTTTCAAATGGTTTCGGTCACGCGTGACTTGGTGGGTTATTCACACGTGATGATAATTGTTAAAAAATTGCCTCTTACTAAGCAATCAAGTGTTTTATATGTGATTGGAATAATTGAAAAAATTGATAATTCTATGCAGAAAGTACATAATAAGCTTAGGGGTTAGTTTTGTTCCATTGTCAATTATAACAGATAAAGTAAAACAACCCCCTATCCTTTGAAGATCAAATTTGACATCAACCCAACTTCTGATAGTCGCCTTTATGTCTCCTTTTCTTTTCTTCATCATATATATTTTTGTTTGAATTTCGTAATAATAATATCGAGTTTGATACCTAGTGTCGGAGCATAATTGGAATGTTGTCATAAATCCTGATGCTAGACGCTCTTTCTCACCATTTATTTAAAAAGAAAAAAGAAAAAAAAAAAAAGAAAATGGCTTTGAGCGTAATCTTCAATGTTATACCTGGAGTACGTCGCCTGCAACGACAACAAAAGAAGAAGGATTGGGTTTGACATCAATCCACTGGTCATCCTTTGTTTTGATCTGCAGACCTTCGACTTCATGTTGATGAATAATGGTTATGAAGTTACCGTCTGTGTGAACAACCAATCCAACTTCACCCACCTTCGTCTGAGGTGGCTTGTATTTGAAGAAACGGAACTCGTAAATAAGATTTTCCAAGACGGAGTTCAACAGCCCCTCCACACCATAGCTCTCACACACCATTCTTGCAACCAATTCGTGATACCCTTGTACCCGCTTTGAGAAGGAGTACACAGATTCACTAATTGAGACACATATCATCATTGAAATGAGAAGAAAAACTAGTTAGAATTAGCCATGATTTTATGCACTCTGATAAAACTAAATCGAAACTTAAGTACTTTAGAGCAATATTCTGATATTTCACCACTAAATTTGACCTGCTACAAATGTCAAACTACTTTAACATGTCTTAATTAGATTGACACCCATTAAATAACTCGTGTCTCTAGTTTATTAAAAAAAATACAGAAAATTAAAAAAAAAAAAAAAAAGAATCCAGATTTAAAAGCTAATAACACAAGAAAATCAGGAAAAATGGAAACAAAAACAACAATTCGGAATAATCATGGTCTAGTACTCTAGCTCTTAGACTAAACTGCAGATTACTATTTAGAGCGACGCAACGGGCTGAAAAACCAAATGCAATCATCACTGATCATCAAAATATTTTGCATTTTATACAAAACTGGCTGGCTCATGCACACTTCATGATTGTGAAATAGCAAGTTCTCTAACTAAAACTTGTAGAAATTTTTTTTACAAAAGTATAAAAAGGGTAAAAACACTACAAGAAAAAAAAAATAAGAAAAGCAAATAAAAAAAAGATAATAAAAAAATTTCTGAAAGTCACCTATACTGAAACTGAAAGAAAAAAAAAAAAAAAAAAAAAAAAAAAAAAAAAAAAGAAGAAGAAGAAGAAGAAGAAGAAGTTGAAACTCCCTTACAAAACTTCCAAAAAGAAAAGTAGACCAAACCCTAATCACGTTATATAAATATAACAAAACTCCCATATTACGAAATTCTTAAAAACATTTATTCTCTGTTTTATTGTTTTTTTCCATAATAGATTATATATGATAGATTATTGATTAAAAGATTAATGGATAGAAGGAATAAATTACGTACCGAAGAGTATTGTTCCCTGCAGGAAACATAATATTAAGAAAATGATCAACTCCTTGTAGAGTTGTTGCACCATCAATTCCAACAGTTTCGAAGAGAGGAATCGCCGGACGATCGCCGACATAGTCTACTGAGCCAGGCCTTTTACTGGTTTTTGCATTTTGGTTTCTTTCGGAAGATCAAAAAAATCTTTAGCTGCACTGAAAAGTGAGTTGTGAAGTTCGGGAGAAAATTTGTTGCAAACGATTTCGAAACAGCCGTATTCTTCCAATCCATATCGGATTTCTTTGCACGCCAAGACCCATGAATCGGATCCAGGCTTGAAGTCGTCGTTCAAATTAATAACGGGAATTTTATGCTCGGCTTCAGATCCCATAATTCTCAATATATTTGCTATATCTTTTTTTTTTTTTTTTTTTTTAAGTTTACTTGTAAGTATAGCTGAATCGTATTTATATAGAGTTGATGATGGGTGTAAGATCTGTCGTATCCTTTTGCTCTTAGTAACATCAATTGTTCCATGGCCGGCACAGTAATTTCTTGTCATAGACTGTACACCTTAAATATAGCAATGATTTATATATAATATTTAGGATTATTTTCATTTATACCCATATATTTTATGGTCGTTCTTAATTTATCCCATGAATTTTGAAACTTTACTTTTCTCTTCGAATTTTGGATTAGCCCCGCTTAAGTTTTAACCCCTTTGTTAGAATTTAAGTTAAAAAATAATTGAAAAAAAATTAGTAAATGCAATAATTTCTTTGTCCTTTTATTCTGAACAAATATTATATCAGAAGGTGTTCAACAAAATTAAATTCCCTCTTTTTCTGTCTATTTTTAATTTAAAAAAAAACTAATAAAAAAAGTTATAAGAGAGTTTTTAAAATTTAGATGGTAAAATGAAAATAACTATAAATTTGGGGGTCACATACCATAATAAATTAAATGCTAAAGCTTAAGCTAGCGTTTTTTTTTTTTTTTTAATCAAGGCGAAAGCTAGTTAGCGGAACGGATATTCAACCATGAATGCGTTTCAATTTTTTTTTTAATTAAGGCACGTGTTGATGATTAATTGATCACATATTATATTCAACATCGAAAACTACAACATAAAATCTCCCTTAGATTTCTCTAATTTGATAATTAACAAATTTATGAATGAGCGAGCATTCGGACATTTTTGTAAGTCTTATTCCAAAAAGTGTTTGTTGATTCCGTTATTTGTTTTGTGTGTTTAATTTGTTGTCAGTTCTCGATTGGATGTATCTTAATCACTTGGCAAAAAATATTTTCTTAATCACAACTACTTAAAACCTGAGTCAATTTCTATGTAGGGGGAAAAAAAAAAAAAGGACCAAATGCTTGATTCAAAAACACAAAATGCCAGAGAGAGAGAGTGAGGTAAGAGCTTATGTACGTTACGCATTTGTTTAATGTCGGGAGGAAGAGTGAATAACATTTTTTTAAAAATAATAATAAATTATATTATGACATTTTAAACATAATAATAAATATCTTGATCAAATTTATAATTATATAATATCAAAAAAATAAAAAACCTACTCTTTCTTCCTCTCTTTTTTATCTCTCTCCACCTCTCTCTTTCTCTCTCTAATACTAATAAAACTATTTACATTAATATATATGTTATTAAAAATTAACCGTAAATCTATTATTTGCTAGAAAATTCAAGAATTTACTTGTAAATATATGTTATACTTTATCATTTTTTTAAAAATATACTATAAACTTCAAAAGTACCTATAAAGCATTCCATAAACTATAATTTCCCTTTAATTTCAATGTAATCATTAGAAAATGATTTCAAATCAAATAATTCTTTTTAGACAATTTCCCATCTCTATAATCATCAGTATAATTTTTTTAAAACATCTCGATTTGGTTGATATATCTTAGCATCCTCATTGTCTACTCATCTTACATGTTACTAATAAAAGAAAAGAAAAGAAAGGAAAACACGTTAACATAAAAACAAAATCACTCTAAAAAGAGAGAAAACACATAAACTACCACTATTCTACCATCCTATAAGATCCATCTAAACAAATATGATGCCTTATTAAAACCGGCCCTTTGCCCCAGAAAAAAACAAATCCCAAAGGAACAAATTTGACAAAGAGAAAAGGAGTATATGATATAGAAAAAACAAACCACCTCGAAAAAATGAAGGATATCTATATATAAATAAATAAAAAAGGGTGCTCATATTCCTCTCCCTGTAGAGAAAGGAAAGAATAAATTCCAGAGCTCAAAATCACCATTGCAACTGACAATACTAAATTAAATGATTTGTAAATTTATCTACAACACCATTAGCTTCATGAAAATTGTGAGAGAGCTCAACCACCCAACTACTCTCCGCATGACGTAAAGAACGAAGTCATCTAATATGAAATTTCATGGAACTTTATTGGATTTCAAGTGGAAAAGATCGACCACATAAGTGAAGTCCAATCTTCAAATTATGCCAATGAAATTCCCAGGCTTTTTCACAAAATAGAAGCAACAAGCTCAGCCTCAAAAGCAAAGGAAATGTCTTAAGTGGTAGCAAAACAACTTTTAACAAAATCCTTGCCCCTGAACATAGCTCCACAACCTGCTATAACAGGAGCACCCCAGCAATACCATCCGTATTAACCTTTATCCAATCCTTAGGAGGAGGCAACCACATCTCACTACTGTTATATCCGAAGCTATGAAAGGCGTTTACCGATAACATGAAATCTAGGAAAGAATCAAGATATCATTTTGCAAAATTTTTAACCAACGCCTAGATCATTGCTTTAGCCGAACTTTTAGGATAATTTTGTCTTCGAAAACCAGCTTGTTTCTAGCATGCCAGATCAACCAACTGCAAATAATTGCATATTTTCATAAAAACATGAATTTGTAGACTAAATCGGAAAAGACTGGCTAAAGATAAGAAATTCTCAAAACCCGCATAGAGGTAATTAAGAGTGTCTGAAATGAATGATAATAAAAATATAATTATTTAGTCTATTTTGTTAAAATTAGATGTCCTAATTATATATATTAGGGATAGCAACAAAAATGGTAGAAGATCACCTCAAGAGAGAGTTAAAGACTAATTGGTTTTTAAGTCATGTTTTGACCTTTTAGATTTTTAGATTTGGTGTGTTAGATATGTCAACGATTTAATTTACAAACTCTTTTGAGGAATTGCAAGCACGTCCTAATTAATTTGCACCTATTAACAAAATTCTAAAATGTAAGCCTCCGTTTGGTATTCAAGTTTAACTCCGACTAAACTGTACATTTTCATATTAATTTTTGTCTTTTTTTGAAAAATTAACAAAATTTATAACTAGTTTTTGAAAAGTCAACTAATTCTAACTAACTTACCAAACGGAGTGGCTAAGTCGGTAGAGTGTGTATGTGAGAGGTAAGAGGGGGGGGGGGGGGGGGTGTTTGATTTATTCCAACCAACGTGTACTTTTCGTCCATAAAAATAACTCAGGGATTTTTTTTTTTTTCATATATACTTTTTCAACGTTCAAGAGAAACAAAATTATATACTGACATACATACAACGTTCCAAAATTTAATAGCAGTGTTATGAGTGCCTTACTTCGAGAGTCCCCCCCCCCCCCCCCCCCCCCCCCCTCCCTCTTTTTGAATTTATCCTGTCAATAATTACCATGTTCAACATTATCATATACAATTATTGATCTAACTTGCTAAAGTAAAACACCAACAGAAAATAAATCAGAGAAGCAATAATGTCGTTTTATGCTGACTGGCTAGACATATAGCTAGTATAAATACAAGAGTATCCAACAACGTAGCCATCTTTATTACTTATATTACATGAGGCATTTAGTACACAACACATAACCACTTATATATATATATATATATATTATATATGTATTTATCCATCTTGATCAAAAGATCAGCCCCATCAAACACCAGCATAGGCTTGATAGGAAGTGGCGCATATCTTACTGTGTCGTTTGTAAAGAAATTAACAAGAAAATCCATGTAATCAATCGGTTTATAGCTCAAGGGATATTCCTCATCAACCAGCTCTTCAGGCACTTTTATCACTCCATTGACTAATGCGTAAAATCCAAGAGACAATCTTCCTTTGTTCTCTTTCAGTATCACTCGATGCTCACAAACCCGTATTCTGTCATTACTCCATGCCTGAATTCCACATATAATCATCATAACAGTTCAGTAACATAACGGCATTGACAGTACCCATCATTGGGTAAATATAGTCTGGTCGTGATAACATGTTAAATGGACTAGGACAAAACGCATTACTAAAAACTAACTCAAAATGAAATGGTGTCCCTGAGACAAATTTACGATCTAAAAATATATATGTATATATACATATATTTATACCATGAGTCCTTCTCCTGCAATGAACAGAAAGGATGAGGGCTTGGCTTGTACAGCAATGTACTGATCATCCTTTGTTCTTATCTGCAAACCCTCCACTTGATGTTGATGAAGAATGGTTACGAAGGTCTTGTCTATGTGAGTAGGCATTCCGACATTGGATTCATTCGGCTTCGGTGCCGAGTATTTGAAGAACCGGACACGGTAAAAGGCCGACTCAATGTGAGAGTCATAGAGCCTTCCTACGCCATAGCTATCAAACACCATTCTTGTTGCCGTTTCATACAATTCTGCTACTGGCTTTGAGAAGGAGCGCACACTTTCCCTAATAATACACACAGAAATTCAACATGATCAGATAAATATATAACATATATGTATAGGAATTAGGATGATGAAACTATATATATATATATATATATATGTACCGAAAAGTATCATTTCCAGCGGGCCACATAATTCGAGTAAAAGATTCAGTTGCTTCAAAAGATGTTGGATTATCGAGTCCCAGAGATTCATAGAGAGGAACAAAGGGGTCTTGCCCGACATAGTTTGCGCCGGGCCGATCGCTGGTTTTCTGCTCTTTGGTTTCGATAGGAAGATCAAACAACTCTTTTGCTGCAGAAAAAATGGAGTTGTGATGTTCTGTGGGAACTTTGTCATAAACAGCTTCGAAACAGCCATACTCTTCTAAGCCATGACGGATTTGTTTGCAGGCCAAGTCCCACAAATCCGATCCGGGCTTCAGGTTTTCTCTGTAAAATCTATGACAGGAATCTTTTCATCTGTTTGAGATCCCATCACTTAATCCTTTTTTTTTTTTTTTTTGTTTCCCTAATCACACTAGTAAATTTGCTTACGATTATTGCGTTGATATGTATTTGTATTTATAGCGCTTTTGTAATTAAAAGACCATTTTGCCCCCGATGAGCAACTCCTTGACTTCCTTGCCAGGCCACCATGTCTTCCAAGATATAGGAAAAGAGACTAATATATACTGACAATTGAAGTACTCAAGCGCAAATATTCTAACCAAAAACGGTACCGCCGTTAAATTATTGTATACAAAAGAAATATATGTAGTACGAAACTTTAAATTATAACTTATTAAATAAAAATGAAAACATTCTCAAATTTTAAATCTGGATGTTTTTACCCAAATCATTTTCCTCCATCTGCTGAGAGCTAGCTCAAATGGGTATCATCTAAAAGAAACATATATACGCGTGCTCCACCTTTATTTTTACCAAAAAAAAAAAAAAAGATGTCCATCTTTATTTTAACATGTCAAGAATTAGTTTACATCATGCTTTGCATTTCATAGTATGAAATGCAGGTTGTTTTGAAGAGAATGATACAAATAGGGCTAGTAATTTGAATTATGACACAAATCCTGCACGAAGTCAGAGGGTTTGAATTTTCTTTAAATGGGTTTGGGTCAAAATGGGTTGAATACATTAAATACAATTAAATTAAGGATCAAAACGGGTTGAACTCACTAATCCGCAATTGACCCTTGGTAACCTGTTTTATTTATGGGTCGACGTGAACACATCCCATTAATAACTCAGTTATTATCCTTTTATTTTTATATTATAAGGTTTTCAAAATATTTTTTATACTATTTGAATCTTTAAAAAAAATTTGATTTTGGGGAACCTTTAGAAGGAAAAAAGGCAAAGATAGGGTTTCATTTATCTCTTATTCTCCAAATATCATAGTCACCTCACCTCCCCCTATCTGCTATAGTTTTAATCTCCCTACTAGCCTGTAATACCTGGATTTTTTCCGATATCATTATTTTCCTTTAAAGGAATTGAATGTATACCATGGAGGTATTTTTGAAAAAGCTCGGTTAAGAGTTTTCTTATATTATTAGGAGTTTTTATGGTTCAATAAAACTCAAAATGGATTGCTTAGATTAGCAACGGCCTTTTGAGTCAAAAAGAACGAAAAAGTACAAGATTCAAAGAAAGTCAAAGCTTGACCAAGAAAGTCAAAGTTTGACCAAGAATGGTCAAAAGGGTTGACTTTAAAGTATTATGAAATGCAGTATGGAAAAGATACTGCAGAAACCGTCTTTATGATTGAGTTAGCATGTATAGGCTTTAAAAACCATCTTAGAAAATCAAGCACACCTAGTGAGGATTAAAGACAAAAAGGGCTCGGAAAAATAAGAAGAATTTTATACTGTCCATTTTTACGCAGATAAATTTTGGACTGCAGTACAATATAAAAATTCTGTGTTTAAGTGAACACAGTATTGGAAATATCTGTGTTAGCTTAAAATTGGACTGCTTTTTCAAAAAGTAGCCAAACAAGACCTTAGGATGACATCACCTACCTTTTTGATTTATGACATCATAATTCCATGAACCAAGCCTTTAAAGACAAGTGTCTTGTTCTAGAACATTCCTTCTTGTTCTCCAAAGTTCATGGCCGGCCACCTAACATGCCTTTTTGGTAAATTTTCAAAAATTTAGGGGTCAAATTATAATTTTTAAAAGTTCCCCTTTTGCCTATAAATAGGGATGATCTTTATTCATTTTATTCAAAATCCTAGCCAAACTCTTGTCTTTCTTCCTCACCAAAAACCGACCATTAGGGAGAGAAAAGGGAGAAGAGAAAAATCAAAATTTCCCAAGGGGTTTTGCTTAGTGAGTGTTCGGATTTTGAGTGGAAAGCCAAGGAAAAAGTTTGGAAAATTTTTGAGACCCATTGGCCTAGTGGCCGGTTGTGGGAGAAAGGGAAAGGAAGAGAAAAAGTGAAGTGGGAAGGCTTAGTGGTGTGGCCGGATTGTGGTGAACCAACCAAGTGACCAAAAGAATTTTGGTGCCCCTAGCTAGGGTGAGAACCGGTTGTGTTGACCTAGGAGGAAGGAGAAATTTTTGGTGCCCAAACCCTAGACTTGAGCCAAAGTATTTTTCTTTAAACCCTAACCTTTTCAATTGAGCTTTCAATTTGGAATTTAGTTGTATTTCAAGTTGAAAAATGTAAGAGCATAAGCTCAAGTTTTCTTTGCCCTAGATTGGTTAGGTGTGGTGCTTGATTCAGGTATTAAGGGTGGTTTGATGTTTAATTTTGTTATGAGCTTTAATTTCATGCTTATGATTGAATGTTAGGGTGCACGCTAGATGAATGATGGATTGTATGTCCCCTGTTTTTATGTGTAAGCCGGTTCTAGAAGTGCATGTTAGGTTGTTAGTTTTGATTATGGAATGGTATGTGAATAAATGGAATGATGAGACAACCTAGAACCATGCAAACCTAGGCTAGGATAGTTCGGTTTTTGGTTTGCATGGGCGCGTTTGAGTTGCATGTTGGTTCATGTGGGACGTTAGAAAACACTGCATGTGTACTATCTAGGCTCCCGCGAGTTCGGTTGAGGTAGTTTGCGCGAATTAGGACGTAAAATGAATGTGAGAACAAAAACTGCCAGTTCGGATGTGAACTGCCAGTTTTATAAAAAGTGGAATTTGAGGCCTTTGGAGGCCGAATTGGGAAAAACGTAAAACATAAAAGTTGTAGAGAACGATTTTTCCTAGAGGGCAGCACAAACAGATTTCCAAAATAAGGCTCCAATGGCCTTCGTTTTCATAAAAATCCGAGCCTGATCCGTGCCCAGGATTTGTGCACGAGCAGGTAGGTTCAAACGCCAAAACGAACTAGTTAGAGTCCGAATTAAATTTTTTGCAAAACATGAAAGTTTTAGGATTTTTCGAGAGCTAGAACTTTTGTGAAGACAAATTTTTCAAAATCAGAATGGATCTTTAAACTGACACGGTTTTATAAAGACTGTGCAGGGAACATGAAATTCTTGCACAGGATTTTCTAAAAACAGTTCGGAAGAAAATTGTATCTTTCCCAAAACCACTGTTTTGACTAGGGAAACTGTTCCAAAGGCAGTTTCCAGCCCTAAATGATTTTACAAAAACCTATTTCAAAAATATGAATTTTATGAGTTAAGTAAAAGATTTTTTTTTTTGAAGTTAATTTACCCAAGTTTCCAAAGAAATGGAAAATGGATTTTTAAACCAAATCGGGTAAGCAAGATGATTACGGGTAATAACCGGAAGTAATATCCGAGTTATTGGGCCAAAGTCTAAAGCTCAAGTTTGACCCATATATGGTTGACCTTAGTTGACCAAAAGTTGACTTTGGTTGACCAAGAGTTTGACTACAATTAACCTTAAGGGTTAGTCAAGATAACCCTAAAGGATACCAAGATTAATAAATTGGGCTAAGATATAGGGTTAATTAAGGTAACCCAATAATTATGGACAAGAATAAAGCCCAATGGTAGAAAGGTAACCTAACCCTAACAGTATGTATAAAGGTTTAGCACATGAGGTTTTCCAACGAAACCTCTTAAGAACTAATCCATATTTGGTTGTTTTTTTTAAGTTACTATTTGTAACCCAGTAAGACGTCTAGTATCAGGGACATACAACTAGGATTATGTAGGCATGATCGTTAGATCACCAACCTTCCACAATACTAATTAGAACCTCACCTATATCCTTCAACAAGTAGGAGGGAACCTGCAGCTGTACTCAGAGAAGGAGCAACACTACGCAGGACATAGCAAGAGAGGTAAGTACAACTCCGCCTACAGCATAGGCTTTGTGTTGATACTTGCCTAAGTATGTGATGTATACTGTCAAGCATGTTAGATGTATACTAGGGATGTATGTCGTATTGCTGCATTGTTATGTGATTCGATGCTTTGCTGTATGCCATGTGGTATGTTAGATTGGTTGTTATATGTGTGATACATTGTATGAAGTGATGTGTTTATGATATGTTTAAGCTATGGTTTATGTGAAGCCAAGTTATGATGCAAGCTATGTCAAGGTACGTTCATGATGTATGATAGGTCATGTTATGATGATGGAGATATGAAGCATGTATGTATGAGAACACGAAGCATGTTCACGAAATCCTATAAGAATAATAAGATCAAGTATGACACGATAAGATGAAAAGAAAGTAAGATGGCGAGCAAGTCGCCTGTGTCGTGCCCCCCGTCCGAGGTCGGGTTGAGCTATGGCAAGAGTAAGTCCATAGTTGCGCGCCGGGTACGAACACTCAAGTAAGGGGACCATAAGTAAGATAAGTAATGAAAGTAAGTGAAGAATAAATTGAGCATAATACGAGCATAAATGGACCATGCATTATGATGTGTATGTTATGCTATGATGAATGAAGTTAAGAAGTGGTACGATATGTATGAGAAGTTAAGTTACAATAAGTAAGGTTAGATTATGTTTGTTTATGTCGCGGTATAGTAAGTTGTACTTGCTGAGCGAAAACTCACTGTCTTACGTTTATACTGTAGGTAAACAACGTATCAGCAATGGTTGATGCAAGATGGAAGGGCATGGTGGGGCAAACTGTGAAATGTGGGAGTTCGAGCTGCTACGCGTTTTGTTCCTTATGTATTTATGTTATGTTAAATATGTTTGATAAAGATACGTTTATATGTTGCATATATTATGCCATTAAAAAAAAATTCCGCTGTTTTTCGTAAGTATGTAAGTATGTACGAGAAGTTCAGTATGTATGTATATATGGTAACGGCCTGTGCTAGGCGGGTCGTTACATGGCCTATCCCACCCTTTTTCTCGATCACATTCTCACCATCCCAACCACCCTTACATCTCTTCGTCTCTCACAATCTCTTGCCTTCTCCTTCTCTTAGTTCTATCTTTCTTGTTTTCTCGTTCTCTCCATCCCTCGCATTCATACTCGGCCATCCTATGAGTATGTTTTGGACTTGTGGACTTTTTTTTTTTTTTGAGATAACTTGTGGACTTTTAACTAATGTTGTTTTGCTTATATGTGAACTGATGTTGGTGCCTAGAACTTTAGTTGTAGACGGATGATCTTGCTAATTAGGTATTCAATCATGATTCGCATCTTTTTGCTCATTTTTTAGCATTAAGTTTTGATTTCAATCAAGTTGGTTTAATGAGTTTTTTACATGTTAAAATGACCTTTTAATAACCCATTTAGTAAATGAGTTGCAGGTTGATACAATATGTTTTCTACGAGTATATTTAACATATTGGATAGGTCATATCCATTTCAACCCTTTAATTATAAATGGCCAGGTTTGATTTATGTTTTCTGACACTATTATTTAATAGATTGAGTTTGGGTCAAATATTATAATATCAATTGAAGGCTTCAACACGACACGAACTCGACCCACCAACACGAATTTCTACCCCTAGATATAGTTTTGTTTTGCATAGATTTCCAGTATTATTAAAAGGAGAATTACCAAGAATTGAAAGGAAAAAAACAAAAACAAAATCAAAAGCCTAAAAATCAACATAAATTGGGCTATCTAAGCCAAGAACTATTGCAAAAAAAAAAAAAAAAAAAAAAAAGTGATATATAAGTCTCGCAAAAGTAAAATCATACGTTCCTTTTTCGTCTGCAAATCATTTTCTTCTATTTTCTTTTCTTTTTGAGATACATTGACGTAATGAAGTCATACTAATAATTCCCAGCAATGTTTCATCCTCATCTGTCAATCTTTGGAATATTGATTAACTAAGCGCATGTTTGGTGAAACCATCCTAACCAAAAAAATTCAACTCTGTTTTTGTCCGTCTTTGAAAAATCAACTAGTTTTTCTACTCATCAATTTCAATTATAATTTAAAACTCAATAGCTTTAGAAGTCTATGTATAACCTTGCATATATAAGTCCAAATGAGATTTTTTTTAATTACATAAAATTTTAAAACGGAAAAAACAAGATTCATATTGATTTTTTTTCTGAACATATTTTAAGTTTTTATATTTTTTTAACTCTAACCAGTCAAACACGCAACTCAACTCCAACTTAACTCAAATCAAATTTTTTCAATTGCAATTGCTACCCCAAACATGCTAAATGTTTTAGCATGATTTTCTTGGATCTATTTATAATTGTCAATTCACGAGACCAATTTGCCCCTTAGAATCAATGAACTAAGCAATGACGTTCTGGCTAGTAACACTGGTCCTGGTAATTAAGATGGACTTTGATTTGTCATTAAAGTAAAGACTAATGACATTGCAGCCGACAACGAAATTCATATAAATCATTTTCTATAGTTTTATAATTGGCCATTATTGTACTGGAATCCATATAAATATATGACGATTTCTATAGGTTCATCCATTAATTCGATCATTATTATACGAGAATATTCATATATCATTTTCTTAATTAGTTTAATTTATTTGGTTATCGTACGATATATGTGTTGAGATTTGAGATTGTAAAATATTTATTGAAATTATTCTTTATAAGTATTCCTAATTTTTAGATTGATTAAATATAATATAGAATATTTAAATATATTTATATTAATTATCATATTAGGAAATAGGAAATTTTTTAGTTATAGAAGATTTGATGTCTTCGGGCAACTTACCTATTTTTTATACTTGTAAACTTGTATTAATATAGTAGTTCATTCATAGTGTTCCTTACAAGTGAATCTTCTCTTTATTCTTAGTATGTGGATGAAACCACGTTAATTTTTTGTCTCCTTCTTCTATAGTTTATTCTCCTATTCATTTTTTGATTTTAAGATAGTATCAGAGTGAACATAACTAAATCCCTTGAAGGCTCTTGTGAATAATCCATATCTATCGTGTAAGAGGTGCCCTCATCACATCTATAACCGAATTTACTGCTAAACCACAATTGGTGTCGCCGTCATCTAAAACCGATGGTAACCTCAGATTCCTCTGAATAGGTACTATTAATCTTAGTGCACATGCACATGCAATTGTAAGTGTGTAAATATATATATATATATATATTGAAAAAATTGAGAAAAAAAAATGAGTGGAAACAAAAAGAAAAACAAACAAACAAACAAACGTGAAAGTAAGAAAAAAAATATGAAAAAGAAAAAATGAGAAAATGAGAGAGAAAAAACAACAAAAAAAAAACCATATTGAAAAAAATTGACAAAAAAAATGAATTTATTGTTTGCAAAGTTTTTTGGCAAGTTGGTGTATTGTAATTCGATGACTGTTTCCGGATTTAGAAGATTGACATCGACTTAAAGGGGTGTATTGTAATCCGATGATTATTTCCATATTTAGATTTACACTAACTAAAGGAGATGTGTTGAAATTCGATGATTATTTCTGGATTTGGAGGATTGGTTTCCTTTCCTAGTTTTTGATATATAATAAACTAGCATGTGAATCAAATTGAAACATGTGCTATGAAGCTCATATGGATTTAAGCATGGCATGTTGCGAAACTCATGTGAACTTGAGTCTAGCACGTGAGAATTTTGAAGTTGTTTTCGAAGTATTCAAGGCAAGTTGGTATGCACCAACTTGCGGAGGCGTGTTGAGATTTGGGATTGTAAAATATTTATTGAAATTATTCTTTATGATTATTTCCAATTTTTAGATTGATTGATTATAATATACGAGATTTAAATATATTTATATTAATTATCATGTTAAGAAATAGGAAATTTCTTAGTTATAAAAGATTTGATGTTTTCGAGTAACTTACCCATTTTTTGTACTTGTAAATTTGTATTTATATAGGAGTCCATTTGTAGTGCTCCTTATTAATAAATCTTCTCTCTATTCCTAGTCCGTAAATGAAACCACGTTAATGTTTTGTCTCCTTCTTCTATAGTTTATTCTCTTATTTAAATTTTTTATTTTTTAAGAATCCTATCATCATCAAGTTTTTTCAACTTACTTGATCGCCATATATATCTGGTGCTTGAAGATGTTGTTCAACATTAATGGTTTTCAGCCTATATTTTTTAACATTTTTTTTTTTTTTTTTGATTTTTTCTATGACAACGTACTTGCACTGAAGCCGATTAGGTGGTAACTTCTTAACTATATGAGATCAACTTAAACCAGGTATGAATTTTATGGTCCGTTTGGAACATCAGTTCGAGTTGGAATTGGTTGATATTTAAAAAATTAGTTAAAATTTTTATTGATTTTTCAAAAAAAGACAAAAGTTGAGTTGGAAATTTTAGTTGAAACCGGCCAATCAAATGGACCATAATTTCAAAATTTTTTAGACAATAGACCATAAAGAATAATTTAATTTGCACTTATTTTCACACAATTAAAAATTTAAATGCCTAACGTAAGCTCTTGTGCTCACTCTCTGGCGCTTTGTGTTTCGAATCAAAGGCTTTGCGGGCTTTCTTATCAATGTGGTCCTTAATTAGAGATAAGCTTTGATCCATAATAATTGAACTTGATCGCTCAAAAAAAAAAACAAAAATTCCTCTCATAAAATAAAAGAAAAGAAAAAGAAAGAGCTTTCTGAAGAAACAGACAAATATTTATAAATTAGCCATACTTTAACTTATTCCCAGGCGTGATTTTTTGGAAGATCATTGTGCAATATTAAGACATAAATAAAGTGATCAACTTTTTTAAATTAATACACATTATTGTACTGAAGTCATGACTACGATCCTTCACCTTTTTGAGACTATTTTTTGTCAAGTGATTTTAATTGTCCAACCGTAATATGTACAACCAAATATATAGAATTGAGAGATAATGACGTCGTTATCCAGAATCGGCTTGTCGGAAAAGCACTTTGCATAAATAAATGCCCGTTCAAAAATATTTAAAACAAAAAAGGACCTTTCAATTTATATTACTACTGTTTTCAATTTTCTGTATATATATATATATATATATATGCACATTAATATATATATATATATATATATATGTCCTTGTATATGTGTGCGTATAACATGAAATGTGATTTTAATTAATCGCCAACGTGAAATGCACAAGAATAAACAATAGGTCCAATATCGATTCAGTTTTCTTCCTTTTTTTTTTTTTTTTGGGTCCTCCTGATTTCTTTGACATTTCTAGAGTCTAATTATGTGTCCGAGGGTACCATCATTCGAGTTCATTAATATGAAAAGAGCTCGTTAGAGAAAAAATACAGAGAATTAGTAGGGAGATTTTTTCTTGTCAATTTTTTAAGTGACTACAGCGACTAACACTCCGTTTGGTAAGAAGGAGAAAAATAGGATGACATGAAAACTTAAAAAGATAAAAAATTGGAATGATGAAACGGAAAGTAGTTTTCCTTTAGGTTATTTGATAGATATGAAGGAAAGAAGATAAAGAATTTGTAAAATCACTATTTTACTCACTTATAAATATTTTTTATACTAAAAACAAGGATAAAAAAAAGTAATTTTAGTCATCATTGAGTGTATTAAGCTTAGATTTTTCATATCCAATTTCGAAAGGATAAAAATTAGTAGGTCCTACTAACATTTTATCTTTTTACGCTACCTTCGTTTTGTTTTCTTTCCTACTAAATAACCAACTCTATTATATTCAATCAACTTTTCTCTCATCTCACTTCATTTTTTTCCTCTTTTCCTCCCTATCAAACATAGCATAGTTTTATATTGACGTGAACCTCTATAAATCTTGTGTATTCGTGTTTTTTTTTTTTTTTCCTTTCATGTTTTTAATATCAATGCTCTCGATAATTTAAAATTAGGACATCTAATTCTTCACATGGAGCGCACACCACCATATATTATATATGATATTCAGCTATATAAACATATCTAGTCTTATCAAGTAAGGTAATAAACTTAAGACCATGGGCTCTAACACAGAGCACAAGATTCCTGTTATATGTTTGAGTGAGGAAAACTTCAAACCAGGATCCGATTCATGGGTGTTGGCAAGCAAACAAGTCCGACATGGATTGGAAGAGTATGGCTGTTTCGAAATCGTTTACGACGAATTTCCTCTGCAACTTCACAACTCAATATTTGGTGCAGCCAAAGATTTACTTGACCTTCCCGAGGAAACCAAAATGCGAAAATCCAGTAGAAGGCCTGGCAGCCTAGGCTATGTTCCACAACGTCCCACAACTCCTCTCTACGAATCCATAGGAATCGATAGTCCAAACATTCTGGAAGAGGCCGAACATTTTACCAACGTTATGTGGCCCGAAGGGAACGATACTTTCCGGTATGTTATATATACAGTCACAAAGTCAGAAATTTTACATAGATAAATTTTGGGGGATACCAATTTTTTTTTTTTTTTTAATTTTCGTCCCTGTATATACATATGGTTTGATCTCTTTGATTCTATATATATTATGAACATTTACATATACATATGTAGATCAGTTTGTTTAAATCAAATCTTTTTTTTTTTTTTAAATAATTGCCTTCTAACTATTTTTATTCATGCGAATTATTAGCGAGACAGTGCATTCCTTCTCAAAGAGGCTAGTGGAATTATATGAAATGACAATAAGAATGGTCTTTGAGAACTATGGAATTGATATGAAGGTGTTCAACCCCTTGATGGAATCAACTTTTCACATGCTCCGCTTCCTTCGGTACAGAACACGACAGCAGAATGAGAGTAATGTTGGCTTGGACGGTCACACAGATGCTAATTTCATAGCCATTCTTCATCAGCATGAAGTAGAAGGTTTGCAGATAAAAACAAAGGATCATCAGTGGATTGATGTGAAACCATCGCCTTCGTCTTTTATATTCCTAGCGGGAGACGGACTTATGGTACGTGACTGTACTAAAAAATTACATTTTTGATACTTCATAGGATTTTGCTTTGTCATGAAAATGTACCAGAAAAAAAAAATTAATAACATAGAAATTGAACTCAAGAGATCTGGATTCTTTATAGGTGTGGGGTAATGACAGAGTGCGGGCTTGCGAGCACCGAGCAATTATCAAGGAGAATAAAGTCAGATACTGCATTGGATTGTTTACAATTATGAAAGGGTTGGTTCATGTTCCCGAAGAGCTAGTCGATGATGACCATCCTTTACAGTATAAACCATTTGATAATTTTGGATACATACGTTTCTATATTTCCGGAGAAGCAAAGAAATGCACTGTACGTGCAATCAAAGCGTTTTGTGGAATTGATTAGACGTCTTTGCATTACGACGGATAAATTGTCTATGTTGTAACTTGTATTTCTTGATGTGTAAGAATAATATGCGACGGCCATGAAAGGCGTTGCACAGAATTTGCTGTGTGGTTAAGGCTATGTTCTTTGTGTCTTCTATGTATAGTAGACTACGAGCTAGTGCTAGTAGTCGTATTTTAATGTGTGGAGAAATTGAACGTTATTTCTTGCTACGATGTATGTAATAACCAAATTTTCACGACCTTACGTTGTCTTGTAAAGAAATTTATGCTATGTTCAGAATATATTCATGAAAATCTGAGATGGGTTTTTATTTGAAAATTTTAAGTTCTCATGATCCTATGAGACTTAAAAAAAAAAAAAATGAAAAAAAATGATTGGTTTAACAACTATGTATCATTCTGAGTTAGAATAGTAGAAAATTTCACGTTTGCATGGTCTTGCATGGTGGTCAAAGTTTGACCTAAAAAGTCAAAGTCGACCCAAAAAGTCAAGGGTTGACCAAAAAAGTCAACCATACGATGATACTGATTTATGGTCAAACAGTATGGAAAAGATACTGCGAAAAACCATTTTTCGGACAAGATGTTAAGATTAATATTTAAAATCATCCTAGAAAAATCAAGCACATAAATTAGGGTATATTGGGCCAAAGGACTTCAAATTATAAGAAAAATTTTATACAGTCAAATTTTACACAGATAAATTTTGGACTGCAGTTTAGTGATAAAATACTGTTATTAATAGTTAACAGTATCAAAATATCTGTGTTAACTCGAAATTGGACTGCTTAGCAAGAAAAATTGCCAAACAAGCCTAATGGTGCTTACCTCACCAACCTTTTGATTTATGACATCATTATGGTGATTAAAAAGAAAAAAATTTTGGATAATAATGGAGCTTTCTAGAGCATGTGGCCGGTCACCTTGGGGCCAAATTAGAAATAATTTTTCTTCATGGAATTATTAGAAAAGGTGAACTAAAATTAATTACAAAATGACCCCAAAAACTCCCCTATAAATAGGCCTAAGGGGGGCGGTTTTTTTGGCTGAGAAAATAGAGAAAAACAGCCAAGCTCTTGTCAAATTTTTCCACAAAAAAAATCTGGAAATCAGAGGAGAGAAAGGAGTGAGGGAAATCAGAAATTTTCTTGGGGATTTTGATCATAGGGGTTCGGATTTGAGCTAGGATCAAACCAAGGAAAATTTAGAAATTTTTTTGGGTCATTTGGTGTGTGTGGCCGAGTGTGTAAGGGAAGAAGAGAAGCTGAAAAATTTGAGGCCAAATCTTGGTGGAGTGCTCGGCTTGGAGTGGATCTACCAAGGAGATCAAACCGAAAAAATTTTGGGTGCCATTTGGGTGGTGTGGCCGTGAGCTAAGGAGAGCTAGGGGGAGGAAGAGATTTTGGTGACCAAACTTGACTTTGGTCTAAAGTAAAAATCTAGAACCCTAACTCTCTTATTTGAGCTCAAATTTAAAGATAAATGGTAGTTCAATTTGGTTGTAAGGACATAAGTCCATTTCCTATTTTGTGCCCTAAAGTTAGAGGTATGTGCTTGATTTGTAGATCTAAGGGTGTATGGTTTAAATTCTTGCATTATTGTGCTTGATTATGATTGATTTTCATGCTTGATGCTTAGGGTTGTGTGTCCCCTAGTTTGGTCCAAAAAAATCTGCCATAAGGCAGTGATTGAAGCATGTTAGCTTAAGGAGCAAAGTTTGATGCTTGTATGTGATGTATGCAAAAAGTAGGGTTTTTGAATTTGGTTTGCATGGTTTCAATTGGACGGTTTAAAGGTTCAAGTGGGACGTTAGAAACGCTGTGTGTTTGCCATATAGACTCCCGAAGTGATCGGTCGAGATAGATTTCACGAAATAGGACGTAAAACGAACTTAACAACCAAAACTGCCAATTCGGATTCAAAACTGGTCAGTTTCGGGAAAGTAAAAATTAGAGGCATTTAGAGGACGAATTGGGTAAATTGTAAAACACGAAAGTTGCTCGGAACGATTTTTCCTAGAAGATCACGTGAGCAGATTTTAAAAATGAGGCTCCAATGGCCTTCGTTTTTACAAAAATCCGTGGCGGATTTGCCCAGACCCAAGTTACAGGATCAGCCTGTTTCAAACGAAAACTGACGCAAATACAAGCAGAACTGGATTTTTCGTAAAACATAAAAGTTTTAGCATTTTTCGAGAGCTACAACTTTCATGAGACAAGTTTTTCAAATTCCAAATGGATTTTTAAACTGGTATTGTTTTATGAAGAGTGTGCAGGGAACCGAAAATTCCTGCACATAAGTTTTACAAACAGTTTCAAAAAGAAAAAGAAAACTGTATTTTTACATAAAACTGTTCCAAAAGCAGTTCTCAATCTTAAACGACCTTTATAAAGATTTGTTTTAAAGATTGGAATTTTTACCAAAAATAATAAAGGGATTTAAAAGTTAAATCTCTCAAATGGCAAAGGGATAAGAAAATAGAATTTTTAAAATAAAATTGTAATCAAGCCGATTACGGACGATAATCAAGGATAATACTTGAATTACCGGACCTAGTCCCAAAGCTCAAGGCTTTAAAGAAACCCAGCATTTTTGTCAACCCAAGGGTTTGTCCAAATAATCTTTTTAAAGAATAAATCCTCCCAAACAGTAGGATTTTTATTTGTGACCAAACCAGATATTAAGTATCGGGGACATACAACTAGAAATTAGTAAGCATGTTGGTTAGGACACCAACACTGCATAATGAGAATTGAACTCTCACCTATGTCCCTATTCAAGCAGGAAAGGGCCTGCAGCTGTGCCAGTAAGAGAACAGTACTAAAGAGGGACATAGTAAGAGAAGTAAGTACAACTCCGCCTACAGCATAGGCTTTTTAAATATAACATGATACAATGTATGTTATGTGCTATAATTTAAAGTAGATGGCATAACTAAGATATGATTATCAGTTATACTCATGTGACATCATGAAGCATGTTCACAGTTAATAAGAACAAGGTCAAGATGATAAACAAGTATAGTGGCAAGCGAGCTTGCCAGTGACGTACCGACCCGTCCAAGGTCGGGTAGGACTGTGGATCGAGTTGGAATTGGTTTGGCCGCCCCAACCGTTCCATAGTTGCGCGCCCGGTACGATCACCCATGATAAGGGGCCCATAAACGATTACGCATAATAAAGCATAATTGGATCATGCATAATTAGAATATGTTATGATTTACTATGTTAAGTTTATAATTATTTATGTTGCGGAAAATAAAGTTGTACTTGCTGAGCGAAAGCTCACGACTTACGTCTATGCTGTAGGTAAACAACCTACTGGCGAATTTTGATACAAGATGATGGAGTTGGCGGGGCAACTGTGAAGAAGGGATAAGCCGCTATGTCTTCCGCAGAATTTTATGTTTAATATTTATATATTCCAAACAGTACTTCAGTAGAAAAAAAAAAAAAAATTTCACTACTTTTGTTAAGCAATTAAGTATGTTAAACATGTATGTATGTACGGTAACGGTCCGTGCTAGGCGGGTCGTTACAGAGTTGGTATCAGAGCGGTTCCCTGCTACCTGATTTCACAGTTCGCCTGCCATCGCCACTATCATTGTAAGTTAAAATTAGTTTATACATAAATATTTATTATGTGATTATGGTATGTAGATTCGTCGATATGGAGCCGGATCACGTGGATGCGGACCGAGAGACTATATCGTCATTCTATGAGACACATCCGTTATTATTTGACGGTACGAGTCACACGGTATCTTTAGCAGCATGGCTATATGACACGGAGCTGATTTTCCGCACCAGCCATATCCCGGGGCGCTTACAGGTCTCGTTAGGGAGTCGATGTTTGAGAGGCGACGCCCGTATTTGGTGGATGTCAGTAGGGGAGCCACAGCTACCCAGCCGGACTTGGGTGCATTTTCGCTCACTGATGGTTGGACGTTTTGGACCGATACTAGACTACGGGCCAGGAGCGCCTCAGCGTGACCCTGATATTTATAGGGATATGTATGACACGCGATACCATAGCTATACACTTGAGTGGCACGCATATCCTCTCGAGACCATGGCCCATTACTGTATGAGATTTCAAGAGGCCATGTTACCCTATATTCCTCAGGAGATGGACCACCCTATGTTGGAGGCATTGATGGTTTTGCGAAACGGCTTATCTGGTCGTATTCGCCAGCATGTTCCTTATCCCTCACCCAGGATGTCTGTGGAGCACATGATAGAGTATATCCTAGAGGCTGAGATGCACGCGGACGCGGAGCAGGCGGAGGCAGCTGAGGGTGATCATCAGGCACCCGTAGATGACGCTGGCATAGGGGAGCCATTGCACGAGGTAGGACCAGCACCCCCAGAGGAGCCGATCCCTGCAGTGCCAGAGCAGGAGGTGCCAGCCCATGAGGCCGAGGAGCAGGGGGATGCTGAGGGTGACCCAGGTGCAGAGGACCCGGAGGAGGACGATGTTATGGTTATACCCCATGATCCACCAGCAGACCCTCCTGTCATAGACATCCCCAGTGACGAGGAGGATGATGTTGAGATTATACCAGCAGATCCACCGGCAGATCCCATTGTCATTGATATATCCAGTGAGGAGGAGGACGACGACGAGGAGATGGAGCCGGTGCCCGAGCCAGAGCAGGCAGGATGGTTTGAGGATCAGGAGGATTTTGTTGATGACCCAGAGGAGATCATTTTCGACGACGGAGATTGGGAGACTGACTCCGACGGAGCCGCTTAGATGGCGATAGAGATCATCATTTTGGCTGATCATGTATATTTATTTTGACCTTAGGACTGATATGTACTCGCTTATTTTTTTTTGGGATAGTAGGCTTGTACTGATGTATGATGGAAAGTGGTAGCCACTTCCATCGCCATTTTGACTATGTATGATGGTGAAGTGTTAGACACTCCCATTACCATTTTTGGTCATGTATATAAAATGCTATGAAACAGATATGTATTTACAAGAATGATGTAACAATCTTGTATATATTATTTTGGCAAATATAATGTACTTTCTGTAAATTTCCAAGAAACAGATCAAGTACCATGTTATGTTATGATCACGAAAATCATGTTATGATGCGATACGTTATGATTACGTAAGCCATGTTATGATAAGAATGATTATGTTATGATCTAATGTATTACGATATAATGTATGATGAAAGAAAAGATATTACTAGTTCGATAATATCTTCTCTTATGGTTTAATAGGAAATAAAAGATGGTACGACCTCGCAGAACAATGCCTGTGAACCAGAATCCACCTGCACCGGATCTAGCAACTGTTGTAGCGAATTTACAACGACAGTTACTTGAGCAGCAACAGGAGACCAATAGACTCCGGGAGCAGTTAGCTCAGATAAATCAGAGACCTCAGGCTAATGAGGGTCCCCTACAAAATATCAGAGTACCTCCAGTAGTACCTCCGGTACCTGATGCTCAACCAGAGGTTCCAGTAGCACCAGTAGGGTTACAAGCGAACTTACCTCCCGTACGGGAAGATCTGCTTTATGAGAGATTTAGGCGGATGAAAGCGCCGGAATTTGAGGGACCAACAGATCCGATTGCCGCTGACAATTGGTTAATTGACATCCAAGTTATTTTGGATTTCATGCGGTTGACAGAGCAAGAAAAAGTCCTTTGTGCTTCCTTCGCTCTCAAGAAAGACGCTAGGCACTGGTGGATGACGGTCCAGATGCGTCGCGACGTTACGACCATGAGTTGGCAAGATTTCGTGTCGGAGTTTCGAACGATGTACTTTAACAGAGAAATCCTGGCAGCCCAGCAGGATGAATTTACCAGTTTGAGACAGGGAACGATGACGGTAATGGAGGCTATTAATAAGTTTGAGCAGTTAGCCCGATTGTGCCCGGAATTGGTGCCAGGTTAGACCGAAAAAGTTAGATTGATGATGAAGATGTTTCGGTCAGATATCGCTAGGCAAGTCAGTGCTGGTGATAGTCCACCCACTCGGGTATCCGATTGTATAAGCCGAGCTATAAGAGCAGAATATTGGATTAATCGGGACAAAGAAGAACGAGCTAAGTTCTTTAAGGCAAAGAAGGAAGAGAAGGCCATGGGGAAGCAGACGCAACCCCGTCAGAATCCCGAAATGAACCAGAAAGGTCAGCCCCGCAATTTTGCTCAAGGTTCTAAACAGTTTGGGAAGAATAAACGAAACGAGAACTCTACTGGCCAGGGTCAGCAAAGAAACTACCCTCAGAAAAAGATTGCTCGTGGAAATGAGGGCAATAGCAATAGCTACCCGGTGTGTGCCAAGTGCGGGAGAAAACACCCGGGAGTATGCCGAATAGGATCAAATGCATGTTACCTCTGTGGCAAGGAGGGTCATTTTGCAAAGAACTGCACTCTAAACACCCAAGGCCAGAATCCTTCATACCCAAGCCAGAACCCCAACAGCCAGTTACATGCAGTCCAGGCAAAGCTTGAAGGACCCTCAATCGCTCAAGGCAGATTAGAGGCTCCTGAACCGCAAGCCAGAATCTACGCCTATACTAAGGGAGATGCAGAAGCCGGGACTTCGCATGTGGTGACAGGTCAGATTTCTATCGCCACCTATGATGCAATTGTCCTATTTGATTCTGGTGCCACCCACTCGTTCATATCATTGGAATTTGCTCAAAAGATAGGAAGGGGTGTGGATAGTTTAGAACAACCATTCAAAACCTCTCTGCCATCCGGAGAATTTTTGTGGTCCAATTTTTGGATACAAAACACATCCGTAGGAATTTGTGGTAGAGAATTATATGTAGATCTCATTGCAATCAAGCTTCAGGATTTCGATGTGATCTTAGGAATGGACTTTTTAAGTAAATACAACGCCAAGATTGACTGCCGCAAGAAGTGCGTGACGTTCAACCCTTACGGAGAAGTAGAGTTCAATTTCTATGGTCAGTCTCAGAGTCCAGCAACTCGATTTGTTTCAGCAATAAGGGCCTGGAAAATGTTAGCTAATGGTTGTCAAGGATATTTAGCTAACATAGTAGACAAGGATCAAGAAATGGAGCTGACACCGGAAGACGTTCCTGTTATAAAGGAATTTGTGGATATTTTTCCGAAGGATTTGCCAGGACTTCCGCCAAAAAGGGAAATTTCTTTTGAAATTGAGCTGCTACCTGGAGCTGCGCCAATATCGAAAGCCCCCTATCGTATGGCGCCAGCTGAGCTGAGAGAACTTCAAGTACAGTTGCAGGAACTGCTTGACAAAGGATTCATCCGACAAAGTTACTCTCCATGGGGAGCACCCGTTTTATTCGTCAAAAAGAAGGATGGATCATTGAGAATGTGTATTGACTACCGTGAACTGAATAAAATCACGATCAAGAATAAGTATCCTCTTCCAAGGATTGACGATCTTTTTGATCAACTCCGAGGAGCGGTTGTGTTTTCAAAGGTCGATCTACGATCAGGGTACCATCAGCTCAGAATTCGGGAGGCAGATATCTCCAAGACAGCTTTTCGCACAAGATATGGGCACTATGAGTTCTTGGTGATGCCCTTTGGATTAACTAACGCCCCAGCCGCCTTTATGGATCTTATGAATCGAGTATTCAAGGAATATTTGGATAAATTCGTCATTGTCTTCATTGATGACATTTTGATTTACTCAAGGTCCAAGGAGGAACACGCGCAGCATCTTAGGATGGTAATGGAAACGTTGAGGAGGAATCAGCTTTATGCTAAGTTCACAAAATGTGAATTTTGGCTGGAGAAAGTTCATTTCTTGGGGCATGTTGTGTCGAAAGAGGGAATTTCCGTAGATCCTGCGAAGGTGGAAGCAGTTAGTTCATGGCCAGTACCCAAGAGTGTGACGGAAATAAGAAGTTTTCTTGGATTAGCCGGATACTATCGACGTTTTGTCGAAGGATTTTCCAAAATTGCTGCACCAATTACCGCTCTCACTCGAAAAGATAAAAAGTATGAATGGACTCAGAAGTGTGAAGAGAATTTCCAAGAGCTCAAGAAAAAGCTGACAAGTGCGCCCGTGTTAATAATCCCAGATGTAGAGGCGGGAAATTTCGTAATTTATAGTGATGCTTCCAAGAATGGATTAGGAGCTGTCCTGATGCAAAATGGGAAAGTAGTAGCATACGCATCAAGACAATTGAAGAATCATGAACGGAATTATCCTACACATGATCTGGAGCTAGCAGCGATAGTTTTCGCACTTAAGATCTGGAGACACTATTTGTATGGAAACAAATGCGAAATCTACACTGATCACCAGAGTCTTAAGTATATTTTTACCCAGAAGGAGCTCAACATGAGACAGCGTAGATGGCTGGAACTTGTAAAGGACTACGATTGCGAGATCCTTTATCACCCTGGGAAGGCAAACAGGGTAGCAGATGCTTTAAGTAGGAAATCCTCGGGCATGCTAATGTCTATCGAAGCGTTCCCTAAGCCACTACAAAAGGAGATTACTGAATTCAACCTGGAAATGATCACGGGGAAATTATCTTCTCTGACTCTTCAGTCCGATCTATTGGAATCCATCAAGGCGCATCAAGGAAAAGATCCGTTTTTGCTAAAGGCACAACTTTTTGGCGGTAAGAACAAGGAGTTCAAAACCTCTGCCGATGGCACTATCTACTTCAAGGAAAGGATTGTGTTCCCGACTTTGAATTTCTAAAGGATCAGATCATGTCAGAGGCTCATAAGACGCCATACTCGGTACATCCAGGAGCTTCCAAAATGTACAAGGACCTCCGGGAGAACTTTTGGTGGCCAAAAATGAAGAATGAAGTAGCAGAATACGTGTCAAAATGCCTAACTTGCCAGAAAGTTAAGGCTGAACACCGACATCCTGGAGGAGAATTGCAGAAAATAGAGTTCCCTGAATGGAAATGGGAGCAAATTACTATGGATTTTGTAGTAGGATTACCCAGGACGACAAGTGGAAATGACACAATTTGGGTTGTGGTGGATAGATTGACCAAATCAGCCCATTTCATTGCTATCAAAGCCACATTCTCAGTGGAAAAGTTGGCTGAAGTCTACGTATCTCAGATTGTTAAGCAGCATGGAGTGCCAAAATCAATCATTTCAGACCGTGATGGACGTTTCACCTCTCGATTTTGGACCAGTGTTCATAATGCTATGGGATCAAGACTGAAGTTTAGCACAGCTTTTCACCCCCAAACTGACGGCCAGTCGGAGCGAACTATCCAAACACTGGAGGATATGCTGAGATCATGTGTTCTGGATTTCAAAGGAAACTGGGATCAGAAGCTGCCATTGATCGAATTTTCTTACAACAACAGTTATCACGCTTCAATTGGTATGGCACCATTCGAAGCCCTATATGGAAGGAAATGTCGATCTCCCATCCACTGGCAAGAGGTTGGACAGAAGCAGCTACAAACAACAGACTTCATTAAGAAGACCTCTGAAGATATCAAGAAGATTAAGCAGAGGCTCGACATAGCTTTTAGCAGACAGAAAAGTTATGCCGATAAACGTAGAAGACCATTGGAGTTCCAAGTTGGAGAGGCCGTGTTCATTAAGATTGCTCCTATGAAAGGGGTAATGAGATTTGGCAAAAAGGGAAAGCTCAGTCCGAGATATACAGGACCGTTTGAAATCCTTGAAAGGATTGGGAAAGTAGCTTACAGGCTTGCTTTGCCACCAGAATTAGCTGCAATGCACGATGTTTTTCATGTCTCAATGTTAAAGAAGTATGTACCAGATCCGTCGCATGTGCTTAGTCAAGAACCAGTGGAAGTTCAAACGGATTTGACATACGAAGAAAAGCCAGTTCGAATTCTGGATCGAGACGAGAAGGTCTTAAGAAACAAAACCATTTCCCTGGTTAAAGTTTTATGGCGCAACCACAAGGTTGAAGAAGCAACCTGGGAATTGGAAGATGAGATGAGAAAGAACTACCCCGATTTATTCTAATTTTCGAGGACGAAAATTGTTAAGGGGGGAAAATTGTAATAACCAAATTTTCACGACCTTACGTTGTCTTGTAAAGAAATTTATGCTATGTTCAGAATATATTCATGAAAATCTGAGATGGGTTTTTATTTGAAAATTTTAAGTTCTCATGATCCTATGAGACTTAAAAAAAAAAAAAAATGAAAAAAAAATGATTGGTTTAACAACTATGTATCATTCTGAGTTAGAATAGTAGAAAATTTCACGTTTGCATGGTCTTGCATGGTGGTCAAAGTTTGACCTAAAAAGTCAAAGTCGACCCAAAAAGTCAAGGGTTGACCAGAAAAGTCAACCATACGATGATACTGATTTATGGTCAAACAGTATGGAAAAGATACTGCGAAAAACCATTTTTCGGACAAGATGTTAAGATTAATATTTAAAATCATCCTAGAAAAATCAAGCACATAAATTAGGGTATATTGGGCCAAAGGACTTCAAATTATAAGAAAAATTTTATACAGTCAAATTTTACACAGATAAATTTTGGACTGCAGTTTAGTGATAAAATACTATTATTAATAGTTAACAGTATCAAAATATCTGTGTTAACTCGAAATTGGACTGCTTAGCAAGAAAAATTGCCAAACAAGCCTAATGGTGCTTACCTCACCAACCTTTTGATTTATGACATCATTATGGTGATTAAAAAGAAAAAAATTTTGGATAATAATGGAGCTTTCTAGAGCATGTGGCCGGTCACCTTGGGGCCAAATTAGAAATAATTTTTCTTCATGGAATTATTAGAAAAGGTGAACTAAAATTAATTACAAAATGACCCCAAAAACTCCCCTATAAATAGGCCTAAGGGGGGCGGGTTTTTTTGGCTGAGAAAATAGAGAAAAACAGCCAAGCTCTTGTCAAATTTTCCACAAAAAAAATCTGGAAATCAGAGGAGAGAAAGGAGTGAGGGAAATCAGAAATTTTCTTGGGGATTTTGATCATAGGGGTTCGGATTTGAGCTAGGATCAAACCAAGGAAAATTTAGAAATTTTTTTGGGTCATTTGGTGTGTGTGGCCGAGTGTGTAAGGGAAGAAGAGAAGCTGAAAAATTTGAGGCCAAATCTTGGTGGAGTGCTCGGCTTGGAGTGGATCTACCAAGGAGATCAAACCGAAAAATTTTTGGGTGCCATTTGGGTGGTGTGGCCGTGAGCTAAGGAGAGCTAGGGGGAGGAAGAGATTTTGGTGACCAAACTTGACTTTGGTCTAAGGTAAAAATCTAGAACCCTAACTCTCTTATTTGAGCTCAAATTTAAAGATAAATGGTAGTTCAATTTGGTTGTAAGGACATAAGTCAATTTCCTATTTTGTGCCCTAAAGTTAGAGGTATGTGCTTGATTTGTAGATCTAAGGGTGTATGGTTTAAATTCTTGCATTATTGTGCTTGATTATGATTGATTTTCATGCTTGATGCTTAGGGTTGTGTGTCCCCTAGTTTGGTCCAAAAAAATCTGCCATAAGGCAGTGATTGAAGCATGTTAGCTTAAGGAGCAAAGTTTGATGCTTGTATGTGATGTATGCAAAAAGTAGGGTTTTTGAATTTGGTTTGCATGGTTTCAATTGGACGGTTTAAAGGTTCAAGTGGGACGTTAGAAACGCTGTGTGTTTGCCATATAGACTCCCGAAGTGATCGGTCGAGATAGATTTCACGAAATAGGACGTAAAACGAACTTAACAACCAAAACTGCCAATTCGGATTCAAAACTGGTCAGTTTCGGGGAAAGTAAAAATTAGAGGCATTTAGAGGACGAATTGGGTAAATTGTAAAACACGAAAGTTGCTCGGAACGATTTTTCCTAGAAGATCACGTGAGCAGATTTTAAAAATGAGGCTCCAATGGCCTTCGTTTTTACAAAAATCCGTGGCGGATTTGCCCAGACCCAAGTTACAGGATCAGCCTGTTTCAAACGAAAACTGACGCAAATACAAGCAGAACTGGATTTTTCGTAAAACATAAAAGTTTTAGCATTTTTCGAGAGCTACAACTTTCATGAGACAAGTTTTTCAAATTCCAAATGGATTTTTAAACTGGTATTGTTTTATGAAGAGTGTGCAGGGAACCGAAAATTCCTGCACATAAGTTTTACAAACAGTTTCAAAAAGAAAAAGAAAACTGTATTTTTACATAAAACTGTTCCAAAAGCAGTTCTCAATCTTAAACGACCTTTATAAAGATTTGTTTTAAAGATTGGAATTTTTACCAAAAATAATAAAGGGATTTAAAAGTTAAATCTCTCAAATGGCAAAGGGATAAGAAAATAGAATTTTTAAAATAAAAATTGTAATCAAGCCGATTACGGACGATAATCAAGGATAATACTTGAATTACCGGACCTAGTCCCAAAGCTCAAGGCTTTAAAGAAACCCAGCATTTTTGTCAACCCAAGGGTTTGTCCAAATAATCTTTTTAAAGAATAAATCCTCCCAAACAGTAGGATTTTTATTTGTGACCAAACCAGATATTAAGTATCGGGGACATACAACTAGAAATTAGTAAGCATGTTGGTTAGGACACCAACACTGCATAATGAGAATTGAACTCTCACCTATGTCCCTATTCAAGCAGGAAAGGGCCTGCAGCTGTGCCAGTAAGAGAACAGTACTAAAGAGGGACATAGTAAGAGAAGTAAGTACAACTCCGCCTACAGCATAGGCTTTTTAAATATAACATGATACAATGTATGTTATGTGCTATAATTTAAAGTAGATGGCATAACTAAGATATGATTATCAGTTATACTCATGTGACATCATGAAGCATGTTCACAGTTAATAAGAACAAGGTCAAGATGATAAACAAGTATAGTGGCAAGCGAGCTTGCCAGTGACGTACCGACCCGTCCAAGGTCGGGTAGGACTGTGGATCGAGTTGGAATTGGTTTGGCCGCCCCAACCGTTCCATAGTTGCGCGCCCGGTACGATCACCCATGATAAGGGGCCCATAAACGATTACGCATAATAAAGCATAATTGGATCATGCATAATTAGAATATGTTATGATTTACTATGTTAAGTTTATAATTATTTATGTTGCGGAAAATAAAGTTGTACTTGCTGAGCGAAAGCTCACGACTTACGTCTATGCTGTAGGTAAACAACCTACTGGCGAATTTTGATACAAGATGATGGAGTTGGCGGGGGCAACTGTGAAAGAAGGGATAAGCCGCTATGTCTTCCGCAGAATTTTATGTTTAATATTTATATATTCCAAACAGTACTTCAGTAGAAAAAAAAAAAAAAAAAATTTCACTACTTTTGTTAAGCAATTAAGTATGTTAACATGTATGTATGTACGGTAACGGTCCGTGCTAGGCGGGTCGTTACAATGTACTTGTCATAGGTACCATAGATGAAGTGAAGTAGCTTGAACATGTGACGGACAAGGAAAGTAAATATTCAAACCGTCGTAAAAAGTTTCGCACTTGGACCACACGCATCTTTTTCACTCGTGACAGGCTATAACCATCACAAAATGTCGGACACACTCTAAGCCCCCTGTTTGGGATGGCAATTGGAGTAGGAGATTTTGAAATTTTTTGGTTGGAAATCTGTTGAGTTTCAAAAATGTGTTTGGTTAAAATAAACTGTTTGAAGTTACAAAAGTGTAAAAACTTGGAATGCATAAAAATAATAACAACATGGATCTTGTTTCATTCCTCTTGTCTTTCTATGCAATTTTTAAAAAATCATTTCATTTCGACTTAAAATAAAAACGTTATGGACTTATAAAGTGTGAGTTTTTTGAAGATAAAAGAGAGATTTGAAAAAGTGAATAGTAAAATTGGTTTACTTTTGAAGAAAAATATTAAAAAAATACTTTTAGAAAAGTGCATGCGGAGATGTTGCCCCAAACATGCCCTAAATATCATATAATCTTCTAAACTAATGCGAAAGCTCTTTTCTTCTCTCTTCGCTTCTATTCTTTATTTTTTTTAGGATAAATTGTTCATTTAGTTCACAAACTATATACAAAATTATGACTTAATCTCCAAATTTTTATTTTTTGGCAAAAACGTCCAAAACCTCTTAAAACGTTTGTAAAATTAACAAAATCAAAAATGTCATTTAAATTTTGGACGGGAAAGACTATGTGCCTCACTAACTAGGCTGTAAATGAAATTAGGTGCTAACTAGGCTGTGCCTGCAACTACTAAATTACTACCGCTCCTCAAAATAGATAAATTTTCATTACAATAAGCAGGATGTGACTGCAGTCATTTATATTATTAAATTCAAGATACAATAGAAACAAACACCTTATTAGGCTATAGTTTATACAACGTATAGGATCTTAAAGAAAAATTTAAATATTTTTTACACAATAGATTGCTTTCTATTCAAGGAACTTGAAACACACTATTTCAGCAGAAAAAGAAAAACGAAAAGAAAAAATACTACACAATAAAGAGCAGAGTCTCTGTCTATCGCCTTTGGAAATTGAAGGACTTAATGGCCAAGGCAAAGACGAAGGCGAAAAGCAAACCGAAAGAAACATTGACGACAGCAACTACTCCGAGGAAGCTGTGCTTAAACCCGTAATAATCTTCCGCAAATTGCTTCACTGTCTGCCCCGTTTCCTGATTGATAACTTCGTTTATGTCTCCGTACTGCGATACAATTAGTCCGTACAGTGTCCATGCGACAGGACATGCCCAGTAGTACCATCTCCACCATATAGGAATCCTCTGTCATAAACAAGGAAACAACGGAAGGTTTAACATCGATAGAGCGTCGAAGATCGCTGATTTAAGGAACAAGATGATCCATAAAGTTTGAATATCTTACCGTGCGAGGGATAATGAATCCAGAGAAGAGGTTCCATGGGCTGTAAAAGGCAGCGGACGTGATTTGCGAAATGTGGTAGTTTGGACTGAGGCCCACGTTCATCATCTCGTAATATGTGAAGTACATCATCGAAAAGAAGGTGAAGAAGAGGTACCAGGAGAACTTCACGACCGTCCAATGGAAGCCGATCATTGCATACACTATGATGCAATAAACTACAGCCTGACATAAAAGGTATGGAATCTCAACAATTACCTGCCAACAAGAAAGTTCAGATGTTACATCGGAGTTGATTGTTGACCATGTACAGAAAGAGCACAAGTTTTACCTAGTATTTTTTGAATTTTTTTCCCTCTAAAAAGGATATTTGCATAAACGTATCAAAATTAGAATAATATATGTGTTTTTAAAATTCACGTCATTTTCTAAGAAAGCCAACAACTAAGGCAAACAAATCATTGATTCAATCTTATTAATTAAAGAAAAAAAAACTATGATTAACAAATATAACAAGTGTAACAAAAGAGAATTCATGTTACCTGTCCAAATGTGTACGGAAGAGCTGCATACATGCCGGCTGCTCTTTCTCTATAGAAGACCGTTCTCTCTACGGACACAACCGGTTGAACAGACATAGCGTTTTGGACTCCAATGAAGAAAACAGCAGAATACATAGACCCCATGGCGTTGTTCACATCTTGTTGCTTTGACCTGCATTGTAATTCCAAGGAAATAGGCTAATCAACAAAGTTCTGAAAGTGCGTATTTTATTTGATTTTTTTTTCTATGTATCACTCTGTTAAAGACTTACGTTTTAGATCCCATGTTCCAGAACACAGTTCCAAACAATATTGCTATGAAAGTGGTGAACACAAATCTCACGGCAGTGTAAGGCGGGTTACGCCAGTAGGACAAGCGCTGTTTCCATAGGCAAGCCATGCATTGGGTCACGAATGATCTCAGTATTGAGTAGGGAAATATAGGTCTTGTGAACCAGGTGTCGGGGTACTCAATGCCTTGATAAGATCTTTGTTTCTCCTGAAAAAGATTGCCATCCACAAATTTAACATTTTCCTACCCCGGAAGAATAAACTATATACTTGGTAATGAAGGTTGGAAATTTTGGGTAAACTAATCTGTATATTTTCTAATTGCATAGAATTTTAAACGGACAAAATAAAATTCATATTGATTTTTTTTTTCTTACCACATTTTAAATTTTTACATTTTTTAACTCTAACTAGTCAAATACACAACTCAACTCCAACTTAACTCAAATCAAATTTTTTCAATTGCAATTGATACCCCAAACATGCTAATGTTTTAGCATAATTTTCTTGTATCTATTTGTAATTGTCTATTCACAAGACCAATTTGCCCCTTAGAATCAATGAACTAAGCAATGACGTTCTGGCTAGTAACACTGGTCCAGGTAATTAACATGGACTTTGGTTTGTTATTAAGTAAAGACTAATGACATTGCAGCCGACAACGAAATTCATATAAATCATTTTCTATAGTTTTATAATTGGCCATTAATGTACTGGAATCCATATAAATATATGACGATTTCTATAGGTTCATCCATTAATTCGATCATTATTATACGAGAATATTCATATTTCATTTTCTTAATTAGTTTCATTTATTTGGTTATAGTACGATATCTATGTTGAGGTTTGAGATTGTCAAATATTTATTGAAATTATTCTTTATATTTATTCTAATTTTTAGATTATTAAATGTAATATAAGAGATTTAAATATATTTATATTAATTATCACATTAGGAAATAGGAAATTTCTTAGTTATAGAAAATTTGATGTCTTCAGGCAACTTACCCATTTTTTATACTTGTAAACTTGTATTTATATAGGAGTCCATTCATAGAGTTCCTTACTAGTGAATCTTCTCTCTATTCCTAGTCTGTGGATGAAACCACATTAATTTCTTGTCTCCTTCTTCTATAGTTTATTCTCCTATTCATTTTTTATTTTTAAGATAGTATCAGGAGTCAACATAACTAAATCCCTTGAAGGCTCTTGTGAAAAATCCATATCCATCGTGTAGGAGGTGCCATGATCACATCCAGAACCGAATCTGCTGCTGAACCACAATTGGTGTCGCCATCATCTAAAACTGATGGTGGCCTCGGATTCCTCTAGATAAGTACTATTAATCTTAGTGCACATGCACATGCAATTGTAAGCGTGTAAAATATATATATATATATATATATATATATATAGAAAAAAATGAGAAAAAAAAAATGCGTGGAAACAAAAAGAAAAAAAAATAAACAAACAAACGTGAAAGTAAGGAAAAAAAAAATATGAAAAGGGAAAAAAGAAAAAAAAAATGAGAGAGAGAAAAAAAAACATATTGAAAAAAATTGACAAAAAATATGAGTTTACTGTTCACAAAATTTTTTGGCAAGTTAGTGTATTGTAATTGGGTGACTGTTTCCGGATTTAGAAGATTGGCATCGACTTACGGGGGTGTATTGTAATCCAATGATTATTTCCAGATTTAGATTTGCACCAATTAAAGGAGATGTATTGAAATCCGATGATTATTTCCAGATTTGGAGGATTGGTTTCCTTTCCTAGTTTTTGATATATAATAAACTGGCATGTGAATCAAATTGAAACATGTGCTATTAAGCTCGTATGGATTTGAGCCTAGCATGTCGTGAAACTCATGTAAACTTGAGTATGGCGCGTGAGAATTCCGAAGTTGTTTTCAAAGTATTCAAGGCAAGTTGATATGCACCAATTTTAGGAGGCGTGTTGAGATTTGAGATTGTCAAATATTTATTGAAATTATTCTTTATGATTATTTCCAAATTTTAGATTATTGATTGATTGTAATATAAGAGATTTAAATATATTTATATTAATTATCATTTTAGGAAATAGGAAATTTCTTAGTTATAGAAGATTTGATGTTTTTGGGTAACTTACCCGTTTTTTGTACTTGTTAATTTGTATTTATATGAGAGTCCATTCATAATGCTTCTTACTAGTGAATCTTCTCTACATTCCTAGTCCGTAAAATGAAACCACGTTAATTTTTTGTCTCTTCTTTTATAGTTTATTCTCTTATTTAGTTTTTATTTTTTTATTTTTTAAGAATCCGTATCATCATCAAGTTTTTTCAACTTACTTGATCACCATATGTATCTGGTGCTTGAAGATGTTGTTCCACATTAATGGTTTTCAGCCTATATTTTTAACATTTTTTATTTTTTTTTATTTTTCCTATAACAACGGACTTGCAATGAAGCCGATTAGGTGGTAACTTCTTAACTATATGAGATCAACATAAACCAGGTATGAATTTTATGGTCTGTTTGGAACATCAGTTCAAGTTGGAATTGGTTGATTTTTCAAAAACTAGTTAAAATTTTTATTGACTTTTCAAAAAAAGACAAAAGTTGAGTTGGAAAATTTTGGTTAAAACAGGCCAATCAAATGTACCATAATTTCAAAATTTTTTAGATAATAGACCATAAAGAATAATTTAATCTGCACTTATTTTCACACAATTAAAAATTTAAATGCCCAACGTAAGCTCTTGTGCTCACTCTCTGGCGGTTTGCGTTTCGAATCAAAGGCTTTGCGGGCTTTCATATCAATGTGGTCCTTAATTAGAGATAAGCTTTGATCCATAATAATTGAACTTGATCGCTCAAAAAAAAAAAAAAATTCCTCTCATAAAATAAAAGAAAAGAAAAAGAAAGAGCTTTCTAAAGAAACAGACAAATATTTATAAATTAGCCATACTTAAACTTATTCCCAGGTGTGATTTTTTGGAAGATCATTGAGCAATATTAAGACATAATTTAAGTCATCACCTTTTTTAAATTAATACACATTATTGTACTGAAGTCATGACTACGATCCTTCACCTTTTTGAGACTATTTTTTGTCAAGTGATTTTAATTGTCCAACTGTAATATGTACAACCAATATATAGAATTGAGAGATAATGACGTCGTTATCCAGAATCGGCTTGTCGGAAAAGCACTTTGCATAATTAAATGCCCGTTCAAAAATATTTAAAACAAAAAAGGACCTATCAATTTATATTAGTATATAGTTTTCAATTTTCTGTATATATATATATATATATATGTCCTTGTAAATATGTGCGTATAACATGATATGTGATTTTAATTAATCGCCAACGTGAAATGCACAAGAATAAACAATAGGTCCAATATCGATTCAGTTTTCTTCCTTTTTTTTTTTTTTTTTTTGGGTCCTCCTGATTTCTTTGACATTTCTAGAGTCTAATTATGTGTCCGAGGGTACCATCATTCGAGTTCATTAATATGAAAAGAGCTCGTTAGAGAAACAAAATACAGAGAATTAGTAGGGAGATTTTTTCTTGTCAATTTTTTAAGTTCCTACAGTGACTAACACCCCGTTAGGTAGAAAGGAGAAAAAGTAGGATGACAAGAAAACTTAAAAAGATAAAAAATTGGAATGATGAAACGGAAAGTAGTTTTACTTTAGGTTATTTGATAGATATGAAGGAAAGAAGATAAAGAATTTGTAAAATCACTATTTTACTCACTTATGAATATTTTTTATGCTAAAAACAAAGATAAAAAAAAAAGTAATTTTAGTCATCATTGAGTCTATTAAACTTAGATTTTTCATATCCAATTTCGAAAGGATAAAAATTAGTGGGTCCTACTAAAATTTTATCTTTTTACGCTACTTTCGTTCTGTTTTCTTTCTTACTAAATAACCAACTCTGTTATATTCAATCGACTTTTCTCTCATCTCACTTCATTTTTTTCCTCTTTTCCTTCCTATCAAACATAGCATAGTTTTATATTGACATGAACCACTATAAATCTTGTGTATTCATGTTTGTTTTTTACTTTCATGTTTTTAATATTAATGCTCTCGATAATCTAAAATTAGGACATCTAATTCTTCACATGGAGCGCACACCACCATATATTATGTATGATATTCAGCTATATAAACATATCTAGTCTTACCAAGTAAGGTAATAAACTTAAGACCATGGACTCCAACACAGAGCACAAGATTCCTGTTATATGTTTGAGTGAGGAAAACTTCAAACCAGGATCTGATTCATGGGTGTTGGCAAGCAAACAAGTCCGAATTGGATTGGAAGAGTATGGCTGTTTCGAAATCGTTTACGACGAATTTCCTCTGCAACTTCACAACTCAATATTTGGTGCAGCCCAAGATTTACTTAACCTTCCGAGGAAACCAAAATGCGAAAATCCAGTAAAAGGCCTGGCAGCCTAGGCTACGTTCCACAACGTCCCATAACTCCTCTCTACGAATCCATAGGAATCGATAGTCCAAACATTCTGGAAGAAGCCCAACATTTTACCAACGTTATGTGGCCCGAAGGGAACGATGCTTTCCGGTATGTGTGAATGATACTTTCCGGTATGTTCGTATATATACGGTCACGAAGTCAGAAATTTTACATAGATAAATTTTGGGGGATTCCATTTTTTTTTTTTTTTTTTCAATTTACGTCCCTCTATATATATATATGGTTTGATCTCTTTGATTCTATATATTATGTACATTTACATATACATATGTAGATCAGTTTGTTTAAAACAAATCCTTTTTTTTTTTTTAAATAATTGCCTTCTAACTATTTTTTATTCATGTGAATTATTAGCGAGACAGTGCATTCCTTCTCAAAGAGGCTAGTGGAATTATATGAAATGACAATAAGAATGGTCTTTGAGAACTATGGAGTTGATATGAAGGTGGTCAACCCCTTGATGGAATCAACTTTTTACATGCTCCGCTTCTTTCGGTACAGAACACGACAGCCGAACGAGAGTAATGTTGGCTTGGACAGTCACACAGATGTTAATTTCATATCCATTCTTCATCAGCATGAAGTAGAAGGTTTGCAGATAAAAACAAAGGATCATCAGTGGATTGATGTGAAACCCTCGCCTTCGTCTTTTATAGTCCTAGCGGGAGACGGACTTATGGTACGTGACTCTACTAAAAAAATACACTTTTGATACTTTCATAGGATTTTGCTTTGTCATGGAAATGTACCAGAAAAAAAAAAATAATAACATAGAAATTGAACTCAAGATCTGGATTCTTTTATAGGCGTGGGCTAATGACAGAGTGCGGGCTTGCGAGCACCGAGCAATTATCAAGGAGAATAAAGTCAGATTCTGCATTGGATTGTTTACAGTTATGAAGGGGTTGGTCCATGTTCCCGAAGAGCTAGTCGATGATGACCATCCTTTACGGTATAAACCATTTGATAATTTTGGATACATGCGTTTCTTTATTTCCGGAGAAGCAAAGAAATGCACTGTACCAGCGATCAAAGCGTTTTGTGGAATTGATTAGACGTCTTTGCATTAGGACGGATAAATTGTCTATGTTGTAACTTGTATTTCTTGATGTGTAAGAATAATATGCGACGACCATGAAAGGCGTTGCACAGAATTTGCTGTGTGGTTAAGGCTATGCTCTTTGTGTCTTGTATGTATAGTAGACTACGAGTTAGTGCTAGTAGTCGTATTTTAATGTGTGGAGAAATTGAACGTTATTTCTTGCTACTATGTACTTGACATAGGTACCATAGATGAAATGAAGTAGCTTGAACATGTGACGGACAAGGAAAGTAAATATTGAAACCGTCGTAAAAAGTTTCGCACTTGGACCACACGCATCTTTTTCACTCATGACAGGTTATAACCATCACAAAATGTCGGACACACTCTAAGCCCCCTGTTTGGGATGACAATTGGAGTTGGAGATTTTGAAATTTTTTTATTAGAAATCTGTTGAGTTTCAAAAATGTGTTTAGTTGAAAATAAACTATTTGAAGTTACAAAAGTGTAAAAACTTGGAATGCATAAAAATAATAACAACATGGATATTATTTCATTTATCTTGTCTTTCTATGCAATTTTTAAAAAATCATCTCATTTCGACTTAAAATAAAAACGTTATGGACTTATGAAGTGTGAGTTTTTGAAGATAAAAGAGAGATTTGAAAAGGTAAATAGTAAAATTGGTTTACTTTTGAAGAAAAATATTAAAAAAATATTTTTAGAAAAGTGCATGTGGAGATGTTGCCCCAAGCATGCCCTAAATATCATATAATCTTCTAAACCAATGTGAGAGCTTTTTTCTTCTCTCTTCGCTTCAATTCTTTTTTTTTTTTTTTAGGATAAATTGTTCATTTAGTCCACAAATTATGTACAAAATTATGACTTAATCTCCAAATTTTATTTTTGGCAAAAACGTCCAGAAACTCTTAAAAACCTTGTAAAATTAACAAAATCAAAAATGTCATTTAAATTTTGGACGGGAAAGACTATGTGCCTCACTAACTAGGCTGTAAATGAAATTAGGTGCTAACTAGGCAGTACCTGCAACTACTAAATTACTACCGCTCCTCAAAATAGATAAATTTTCATTACAATAAGCAGGATGTGACTGCAGTCATTTATATTATTAAATTCAAGATACATTAGAAACAAACACTTTATTAGGCTATAGTTTATACAACGTATAGGATCTTAAAGAAAAATTTAAATATTTTTTACACAATAGATTGCTTTCTATTCAAGGAACTTGAAACACACTATTTCAGCAGAAAAAGAAAAACGAAAAGAAAAAATACTACACAACAAAGAGCAGAGTCTCTGTCTATCGCCTTTGGAAATTGAAGGACTTAATGGCCAAGGCAAAGACGAAGGCGAAAAGCAAACCGAAAGAAACATTGACGACAGCAACTACTCCGAGGAAGCTGTGCTTAAACCCATAATAATCTTCCGCAAATTGCTTCACTGTCTGCCCCGTTTCCTGATTGATAACTTCGTTTATGTCTCCGTACTGCGATACAATTAGTCCGTACAGTGTCCATGCGACAGGACATGCCCAGTAGTACCATCTCCACCATATAGGAATCCTCTGTCATAAACAAGGAAACAACGGAAGGTTTAACATCAATAGAGCGTCGAAGATCGCTGATTTAAGGAACAAGATGATCCATAAAGTTTGAATATCTTACCGTGCGAGGGATAATGAATCCAGAGAAGAGGTTCCATAGGCTGTAAAAGGCAGCGGACGTGATTTGCGAAATGTGGTAGTTTGGACTGAGGCCCACGTTCATCATCCCGTAATATGTGAAGTACATCATCGAAAAGAAGGTGAAGAAGAGGTACCAGGAGAACTTCACGACCGTCCAATGGAAGCCGATCATTGCATACACTATGATGCAATAAACTACAGCCTGACATAAAAGGTATGGAATCTCAACAATTACCTGCCAACAAGAAAGTTCAGATGTTACATCGGAGTTGATTGTTGACCATGTAGAGAAAGAGCACAAGTTTTACCTAGTATTTTTTGAAATTTTTTCCCTCTAAAAAGGATATTTGAATAAACGTATCAAAATTAGAATAATATATGTGTTTTTTAAATTCACGTCATTTTCTAAGAAAGCCAACAACTAAGACAAACAAATCATTGATTCAATCTTATTAATTAAAGAAAAAAAAACTATGATTAACAAATATAACAAGTGTAACAAAAGAGAATTCATGTTACCTGTCCAAATGTGTACGGAAGAGCTGCATACATGCCGGCTGCTCTTTCTCTATAGAAGACCGTTCTCTCTACGGACACAACCGGTTGAACAGACATAGCGTTTTGGACTCCAATGAAGAAAACAGCAGAATACATAGACCCCATGGCGTTGTTCACATCTTGTTGCTTTGACCTGCATTGTAATTCCAAGGAAATAGGCTAATCAACAAAGTTCTGAAAGTGCGTATTTTATTTTATTTTTTTTCTATGCATCACTCTGTTAAAGACTTACGTTTTAGATCCCATGTTCCAGAACACAGTTCCAAACAATATTGCTATGAAAGTGGTGAACAAAAATCTCACGGCAGTGTAAGGCGGGTTACGCCAGTAGGACAAGCGCTGTTTCCATAGGCAAGCCATGCATTGGGTCACGAATGATCTTGAGTATTCAGTAGGGAAATATAGGTCTTGTGAACCAGGTGTCGGGGTACTCAATGCCTTGATAAGATCTTTGTTTCTCCTGAAAAAGATTGCCATCCACAAATTTAACATTTTCCAACCCCGGATGAAATAAATTATATACTTGGTAATGAGGGTTGGAAATTTTGGGTAAACTAACCTGTATAGTTCTGAATTCCTGTAAAGATCAGCAAAATCAACTCCCAAAGCTAATTCTTGTGCGGGACTGGAGACTTCCAACATCCAAGTTGCAGGGTTGTAACCGTCTTTAATTTTAGGAACTCCTTCAATTGACTTCATAGCAGAAAATTAATGTGATTGCATTAGCAAGCTTAGCTAGATACATATAGATATGCATATATACATATATATGATGCTTCATTGCGCGTACCTCAAAATAGTTTATTAGATGGGAAGAATGGCGGCCTAATGGTCCCACGTATATGTCTTGTCCTCCTCTCTTTAAAAGGAGTAGCTGCAACCACTCATTTTAATTAGTAATCAAACTCATTTGTCAAACTGATCCGAGAAGTCTGAACTACTGAAACTTTTTTTTTTTTTTTTTTTTTCTTTACCTCATCAAAAGCTTCAAAAATGTCAATGCTAGGTTGATGAATGGTGCACACAACTGTTCTACCGGTGTCGACTGTGTTCCTAACCGTTCTCATGACAATGGCAGCAGCTCTAGCATCTAACCCTGAAGTTGGCTCGTCCATGAATATAATAGAAGGGTTTGCGACTAGCTCAACTGCAATAGTCAACCTTTTACGCTGCTCAGTTGAGAGACCGTTGACTCCAGGCAATCCCACCAATGCTTGCCTCAATGAAGTAAGTTCCACCAGCTCCATCACTTCCTCAATGAACATCTGTCATCATATAAATTGTCAAAGAATTCATGAGCAACAAGGTTTGAGTAAAAAATAGAGCTCATCTATTAGGGGCACCACCAACCTTTCTGGTTCCGACGTTGACTTCAGCTGGTAAACGAAGCCAAGCAGAGTAGAGCAATGACTCGTAAACGGTAACATATGGGGAATGGATGTCATTCTGCTCACAATATCCGGAAATCCGAGCAAATGTTTCTTGTTTCTTTGGATAACCAGAAATTCTAATATCCCCTTCGATGTATCCACCGGTTTTTCTACCCGCAAGAACATCCATCAAAGTGGTTTTACCAGCACCACTAACTCCCATAAGTGCTGTCAAAACACCAGGCCTGAAGCTACCACTCACACTCTTCAAAAGAACCAATTTATCCTCCACAACACCTTGACTCTTCATTTCCTGCATGTTCAGTTAAATAACACTCAACTAAGTGTGTACTCTAATTTTATCAATGAATGAAATAGGAATGAAATACGGAATTCTTACAACTTTCCATTTGTTTTTAACTCACCTGTGGCATGTCTACCGCATATACAATATCATCAAAGACGATGGAATGCGGTTCAAATGGAAGAATCATTCCCCTTTTGTTGTTTGTTTCACCTGCCTGAGTTTGATGGCTTGTGTTGCTGCCTCTTCGGCGCATCTCAACAGCTCGCTTTGCATTGCCATCTTCGTCACTGCTGTCTGATCTGGCAGCTCGTACCTTGTCAAAGGCTGCACAATTTTATATTATAGCATTGTTAGTACAGATATCTTCTTTTACTTCATCTTGTTTCTTTAACTTTTAAGTTCTTAGAGGGAACAAAAGTAAAGGACACTTGCCATTAAGGAAAGTGAGGGCCACGGTGTAAAGGAGGTTAAAAACTACGATGAATCCAAGCAACGCCCCAATGCCAATCCAATACCATTTTGACTCGGCAAAGAACCCTCGGGCCTTCAAAACTTGAACTCCTAGAGCTTCTGTTGAGTTTGCTGGAACCTATTACGATGAGGAAAACTCAAAATGTCAGATGGTTGCTCCATACGTGTACCTGAAATCGCAATACACAAACCAATAACTTCAAGAACTTACATGTCTCCATTTCTTGCCAAGGAACTCGTTGACCAGAATTGCAACTTGGCCGTACATTAGAGGCGAACTCCAGTAACCCCAAAGCCACCAGCTTTTGATATTCTCTGTTGGCATAAAGAAACATCAATGTTATCAGATGAAAGAAGAGTTATTCTTTTGATGAGTTTGTAGACCAAGTCCGCTTTACCTCTAGACAGAACAAAACCACCCAATGCAAACAGCAAGAGCAACACGAATGATCCGAACGTGTTGGCTATAACCATGTTCCGGGCAGTAACTGCAATGGCCCGGAACAAACTACCGGCCATTAGGTTAATTACAAGGAGCAAAAGTAAGTGCTTCATCAACCTGCAAATCGAGAATATAATGAACAAGTGTTAATTCAAAATATTGTTGAACAGCAAACCGAAACTGCAAACAGCGCAAATTAAGTCAACAGTGTTTTTTTTTTAAAAAAAAAAATACCTCGCAACACTTGGGTCAAATCCTATAGAATAGTATGTAATGGCCACCCAAACCACGACTTCTATGATTGACAAAGGAATCTTGAGAAGCACTGCAGGAACAGAATATGCCCAAGCAGGGAAGAAATGGAGGTCCCTTTGCTTGTAGAATACGGGAAGCTTGCCAATGGCCAAGGAAATCTCCACCATTCCCGTGAACATTATCGTTATCATAGCGAAGAACAGAGCACCAAGGTAAATAAAACCATCATTTACCGTATTATGCTTCATTTTGGTTCTCAGGAAAACCGTGGTGCAAACCAACGCCATAACACAAATCTAAAAGCGGAGGACAAATAAAGTTAGAAATTTATATGTCGAAAAAAAAAAAAAAAAAAAAAAAAAAGAAGAAGAAGAAGGAAAAAAACTTAAGCAGGAAATCAAAGTAGTTCGAGTACGTACTTGGACAATCTTGAAGATGTAGACAAAGGAGTTTCTTTTCATAAGCAAGTATTCTCTTGAAAAGCAAGCTTTGACGAGCTCCTTCGCACTCATACCATATTCTTTTGTCGTCAAAGCAGCTCGGTGATTCTTGCTCTTGTCGAATTCAGTTGCAAGCTCATCACCTAGCCTCTGTCCCACATGGAATGATTGGAATGCTTCGGCAAATTCCTTGACAGTGACAAACCTATAAGGTTTCTCTTTTCGCAACCAATACTGGGCCTGATCTTTCTTCGATGTTACCTCTTGAAGAAAGTCAGCGACACCTTTCCTCTCAGGACATCTAAAACCCATAGATTCAAAAAAATCAAGCACATATTCACGGGGACCTTGATACACTATTTGGCTATCAGATATAAGAATGATATCGTCAAAAAGGTCATATGTCTCCGGTGCTGGCTGAAGTAAAGATATGACGGTTGTTCCATTGAAGATGTGGACATAATGCTTGAGCGAGTTCACAATTTGATATGTCGTCGAGCTGTCCAAACCAGTTGAGATTTCGTCCATAAGCAATACCCCCGCCGGGCCAACAAGCATCTCACCTGTAGTTGAATTGTTAAGTACTTAATTATGTAGATAAGAAAGAGAATTCTTTGACTTGATGTTACTAGTCGAGTTTTACATACCTGTTGTGACACGCTTTCTTTGTCCTCCAGAGATACCCCTTAACATTTCATCTCCCACCATGATATCAGCGCAAACTTCCAGTCCCAAAATCTGTGATTAATTTTCAATCTTGTAACTAAGATATTGAGAGAAAGAGTCTAATTTTTTTCTTTTAAAAAAAAAAAACGTATCCTCACCTTAATGACATAATCAGTCACTACATTTGTCTCTTGGCCTTCTGTTGCCATTGCCTACAGTAGAAGAAGATGATAAATTTAATATGTAGATCCGAATGTTTTTTCAATTGATTTTGGATTTTAACCTTAAAATCCAAAATGGAAAGTCAAATCCAGTCACTAGCCTCTGTGGACACACCGAATTTATGTTCATATTCTTACCTTCATGTAGACATCAATGTCCGGGTCAGGTTTGATGTTAGCTTCTTTCTCTCTTCTAGACAATTCCGCAAGCATGTCTGCAAATTTCCAAACAAAAATTCATCATATGCTTAATTTACATATAACTCTTGTTATTTTTAACAAAAAATAAGCTCAAGAAATGAACCGACCGTAACGCGACCCAACTCCTTGGCATCTAGCAGAGAAAGCAAAAGTTTCCCGAACAGTCATTTCTCCGATATGGACATCATATTGACTGATGTAGGCAGCAGTTCTCCTTGGTACAAACTCGTTCATGTCATGTCCATTGTACGTCACCCTCCCCGAAGTCTATAAGAGATTCCGGTTTTCGTGTGTATTAGAGATTACCGCAAAACCGGGTTTAAATTACAAGTCTAAAGCTAGATGTTGAAGTATCCTCAAAGAATCAAACTTGTCCAAGTTAAAATTTTCTCACCTTCAACTCCGAGTCGAGCTTTCCCGCCAACGCCAATAAGAGTGTGGTCTTGCCGGAACTTGGAGGACCCAAAAGCAGTGTCATTCTGAAAAGTCCATTCAACCAATTAAAAGATCATCAAACATCAATATGGATTCATAAGACGCAGAAACATGTGGAGGAAAAAAAAAACATTAATAAAACAAAATTTAAATCGAATTTGGTCTAAATACTTACCTTCCGGGCTTTATAATTCCGCTAACATCTTTGAGGATGGTCAATTTTTGCTTTTTGTTTTTGAAAATAGGCAGAAAACCCGCGAAAATCTATAATATTGAAAACAAAAATACTTGTTAGATCACAATACTCGTGTAGCAATTACATGTTTGTAAGGTTGACCTTATGGTCTAATTCTGCAGAGTATTACCTCAACTATACCACTTATGAAGTTAATGAAGGTAGGCAAAGCTCTGCTTCCGACATAAGTTTCCGCCCCCACATTAAGATGCTCATATCGCACTTCGATCGTCGGAAGCTCAATTCCAACCCTGAAAAAATTTTCAATTGTCACCAAAATCAAATCTCCAAAAAAAAAAAAAACAGAGATTCCCCTGTTTTTGTCATGTATATGAGATATAATTATATCTTGTTATACCTGTCAATACGATTTCTGAGCTTCAACAAGAACTTCTCGTTGTCCTCGTCGGCGACGTTGATCAGGCGCTCGATCAACTCCCTCCGCTCTTTAAGTCCGAGGTTGTCCACATCGATTTCGCTCGGTTGGCCCTGAGATGTCGTGAGTATGCCTTTCCTCAAACGAGCATACGTCGGAAGCCGCTCCAACGCAGCCCATCTGAGAGCTTCTTCGTCGTCCTCATCCCGAGAAGACTTGGAGAAAACCTCCATGTCTCTGTTCCTCCATATTGAAGAACTTGTGCTCCTTAAACTTCTCCTCATACTGCCTCCGGCTCTGAAGATCTCGCTAGTCTCCATTTTGGAAAGACCACAGAGCAGAGTACTTTTTCCTGTCAAAGAGTTGCAATATCTAAAGCATGTAGTGTTGTACTGTATATATATATATATATCTTGTCAATATAAGAGGACTGAAATGGTTTTTTTCGTTTGCCAAAATTTTTTTGTTTGAATGTTGGGATGTTAGTTTGACCTTGTTGTTTGTTGTGTCAGTGTTACTAATATATCTGTTTCACGTCAGTTGAAATATCGGTTAAAAGTAAGTTTAGATAGAAGCAGCCGGACGGGTAAATTTCTTATGCAAAGTAATTTTTTTATACAAAGCAATTAAGAATATCAACAACAGATTCTAGGTTCAGATAATAAACTGTTTAATTTAAGAAAATAGACATATTTTATATAGATCATTCAATGAACCTAGATTAAGCGCCGTCTAGAGTAATATATTCAAATACTAAAATATTATCTGGATTTTAAAATATCAAATTTATATGAATTTTTTTTTATTTTTAAAAGCTCAAATTTTAAAGATTCATAATTTTTTAATTTCAAATTAAAATGAGATAATTTTTATTTTAAAATACTCATAACGACGAGAGGAACAAAATAAGATTCATTTCACTTTTTTTTTTCCCAACACATCTCAAAAATTTGCATTATTTTGTATATCACATAACTTTTCTAAAAGTTTTCTCTCCAAATACACATTTCTAATCCAACTTTCAATAGTTTTAGTTTTTATTTCGAATCTCATTTTATTATCTCAAATATGTATTAAAAGTTCACAAGATAATTATTATGGAATATTTGGATTAGTGACTATTTGTTTAGAAATTTTTTAATAAACAGTTGAAGTTTTGTAAAATTAACAAAATGACTTTAAAATGAAAAAGATTAATAAGTAATTCATCAATTGATCATTATTAGATATATATTTTTAATTTGTGGTAGAGATAAATTGCATAGATAGATTGAGAAATATAGTTTATTTTTAAAAATAAGAAGCAAATTTGAACATTGACCAAGCAATTATATAAAACAAAAACAACTCATGTGGTAGAGATAAATTGGATAGGTAGATTGAGAAAATTAGTTTATTTTGAAAAACAAGTGGCAAATTTGAACATTGACCAAGCAATTATATAAAACAAAAACAACTCATGACTGCTTCTCAAATTCTTCTACTAGAAAGAAGTTTTTAAAATATTTCTTTCACAAGAACAAGGATTACTTAGAAATGTATAAAAGTCTTGAAGGTGATTTCAAGTGGTGTGTATTTTTTATGCAAATAAAATAGCCTTCTCGAAGGACGACGTAGGTATTACGTTCTTCAAGGAAATTTCAAATATAAAGCTTTAGTTAAATAATTTATATAATAAGGAATCAATTGAACTCAAAGTCAAAAAAATAAAAAATAAATACACTAATCAAAGAAAGACATGTTGATGTGCCTTGTAGACAATACAGAGTCAGACTATTGTGGATTAAACAACAACAAATTGCAAATTGCACGCTACAAGGCAAAATTAAGGTCCATCTGAAACCGAATAAAAATCTTTAGTCTATTAGTAAGAAAGGCTCTCAAATATCCTAATTGGCTGCACTTAAACAGCGGAAATTTTCTTGTGGGGAAAGTTTCTTCCCTTAATGATAGCCTAACTCAAGCGTTGGAGTTAAAAATTTCCATTCTCTCTCTCTCTCTCTTTTAACTATTAAATGAAAACGTACCTTGGGAAATTCAAGCATTTTATTTTAAAGTTTTTATTTTATTTTTTTTCTTTTTGAGGTAATTTTAAATTAATGGTGGCTGCAGACCGCTAGTCTTCACCATTTTTTTTTTTTTTTTTGTTAAAACAAAGACAAGGTCATTTGCATAGTTGTGTGGATGCGTAGTACCTTCCTAATTAATTAATTAATTTTAATTAATTAATTATAATTAATTAATTAATTAATTAATTAATTAATTATAATTAATTAATTAATTATAATTAATTAGTGCAGAGTTTGTCCAGAGAACCTCCAAAAAGATTAGTAAAACAAAATAACAAAACAAAACAAAAGAAGATGTCTGTGCCCCCCCCCCCCCCCCCCCTTTTTTTTTTTTTTTTTTTTTAAGAAATGGCAATATGCGATCTAATTTAATACTGATGATATAATTCGTGTATGATTCCCTTTGTCCTCAGTACTCTTATTCCCTTTTTATTATACCGTTTAATCTTGTGGAAAAATATATATATATATATCGGTTCAAAGTTCAAACCCTTTATTCAAAACTGCCGGCTCTTCAGGCACGTGTATTACTCCATTGAATAAGGCGTAAAATCCAAAGCGTATTTCAACCCAAAAAATAATAATAATAAATCCAAGCGAGAATCTGCCTTTATTTTCGTTGACATGCATGCCTGTATCCTGTCATTATCCTTATCTGCAGTATCAATAGCCCATTTATTTCTCTAATTATTTTGGCACGGATAAACTTGAACAACACTAAAAAGCATCTGTTATATACTTATATTAAATGTTACATATTAATAAAAAGTAAATTTCATAAGATTTATAGACAGGACTTATCATTTATAATTAATTGTGATATTAAATATATCACTGATGTTTTAAAGTATTTTTCTTATAAACTTTACTTTTGGTCATCACATATATATATAGATATAAAGCATGAGTATCTCCCCTGAGATGAACAAATTAAAGGATGAAGACTTGGCTTTTATATCTAAGTACTAATCCTTTGTTCTTATAAACCAGCCTCGACTTGACTGATGAAGAATATTGTTAAGGTCTTATTATATATCCGTGCGAGTTGGCAAATCCCACATTATAGAATCATGATTCGGCTTTAAGTAGCTTTGAAGAACCGGATACGAATATACGATTAAAGAAAACAAATAAATAAAATAAAAACCGTTGATTCAATGTGTGAGTGGTGGAGCCATTGCTCTCAAAGACCATTCTTGTTTTCACATTTTTTTTTTCCTTTGGGGTTTGGATAGAACTCGTCTCAAAAGCTTTAAGATCGTAGATGATATTCAATCCATATATAAACATCACAACAGTCTAATAATTTAACGATGTTGGATAAATTTAACTTCTGATACTATCTCACATGCACTGCATGTCATACAAATGAACCAGTATATAATGACGAAGTTAGCCTTCTACTTTAAGGGAAAAATTATATAAATTTTATTTTTCAAATACAACTAACTTTTTAAAATCAAAAAGATATTATTGTATTTTTCAAAACTTACTAAACACTTTATGAGAAATATCCTACTAATGAGGCTTTGTACTAAATCATCACATCTAGTATAAAACGTGTTTGCTTTACATTCTTTTTTATGACATTAGAAAACATCACTATTAATTAGTACACCATATTATAATAAGCTTTCACATATATAAGAAATCATTAAACATATTATAATTACTCATGAGTAAAAAGAGTAATGTTAATGTTACATAAAAAATAGAAATAAAATTAAAAAATAAAGTTAAGTTGGGGACATATCTATATATATATATATATATATCTATATGAAAATATTAAATCTCAAATGAACAAAATGAAGAAATCAGAGATTTTTTACTTTTCAGAAAATTAATAGATACAACCACTCTCATTCAACTTTTCATGGCTTTATCCGTGTCGAAATTTATTAACAGGCCAAGACCGTTGACTCTTATTTAAGCTTCTGGTTTTTGTCCATAAAATCTATGGCATGAATCTTGTTTGAGATCCCATATATAGTTTCTTTTCTCCTAATCACTCCTAGTAAACCATGCGAGTATTTAATTGTTTTTGAATTAAATATAAATTAAGAATTTTTTTAGGTGAAAAATATAAATTAAGAATTTAAACTTTACACCTCAGAGGCAGGGGTTGAGGATTTTGCCAATAAATCATGGAGTAGTGCATTGATACTTCTTTGTGTTGATGGAATTTTGTACTGAAAAGACCATTTTTCTTTTCTTTTTTTTCTTTTTTAACGATGCTGTAGGTTGACTCTTTTTACTGATTGTGTTGTTTGACTTTTTAGCCAGGCCGCTACATGTGTTCCAAAAAGACGAATAGACAGCGATAATTACAAGTGGGACAGGCTCTGCACATGGATATGTATACCAATTACCATTACCAGGCATGGAAGGATCACGTCGTCAACGTCACATGCAAATTGTTTTGAAGGGAATAAATATATATATATATATATATATATTTTTTTTTTTTTTGCATAAATTTCCTGTACTGAGGCGTGTTTATTAAATTAAAAAAATTAATAAAAAAGGTAATAGGATTGAAAAAGTAAAATAAGGAAATAGAAATATGATCATTAATTCTCAAAGTAAAGTAAGGAAATATAAAGATGATAGTATTTACTTATTAAATAGATGGTGTAAAGAGAAATAATTTTAATTTTTTATAGTGTTTATTAACCTTTAGTAATGTTAATTTTATTAATGTAATTATTAAAATATTTTTTTACATAATAAAAAAATACTAGCACATAAAAATTATTAATGGTAGATAAGTAAATTTAATATGCATTTTATTTGATAAGAAATCAATACCAAGTGAATGTAAGGATTGATATTCATCTTCTTCATTCATACATTGTGTGAGGACTATTAAAATTTTATTTATTATTTTTTAAATAAATACATGATTAAGTGAGAAAAAGAATGAATCTTCACTTTTTTTTTTTTTTCCTTTTGATGCAAAGTAAATAGGTCATTAATTGTTTTTAAATTAGCAACCTTAATGTGATAATATATAATTAATCTCCTACGTCCATTTCATAGATTGGACTATGTCCTTCCCTCCTCGCTGGTTATCCAGCTGTTTTGTTGTAGAATGTACATTCCCTGTGATTAATGAATTTCTATGAAGTTTCTTTTTTTTTTTTTTCTGAAAAAAAAAAAAAAAACACCCTTCAAATAAAACTGAAAAACCAGTAAAACACTAGTACAAGGCAGGCACAGCTAGTTTAGTCCTTTCACAGGAGAGGCGCTGGTGTCATGCAAGTCGACTCAGATCTCAAGTTTAACCATGATCCATTTGTAAACTATATTTATTACGAGTAATTGATCTAAATAGTCCATGGATTCTTTTGAATGTGACAATTTATTCCCTTTTTTTTTTTTAATCAAGATAACCTTAAACTCTTATTTTTTAGCTATTACAGTCATTTCCGTCAAATTTCGTTAAATTTTTAACAGAATCTTGCTAAAATGATCTCTTTTGTAGTAAAAATACTAAAATACCCTTCAATCTCCTAAAAAGTTCATCTATCTCCCCTCCCTTTCTCTCCCTCCCTCCCCCACGGCCTTCATCTCCTCCATCTCCAGCCATTGCCCCCCCACCCACCAAGTTCCGATTTGGGTTCCCCCCCCCCCCCCCCCTTCCCCGCAAAATCATCTCCAATCGTCGCCCCCCCCCACCTGCCAAGTTCCGATCTGAGTGCACCCCCCCTGCGAAATCATCTTAGGCCATCACTCCCCACTCGCCAAGTTCCGAATCTGCCCCCCCCCCCCCCCCTAAAGTCATAATTGGGCTCGCCGAATCTGAGATCAGATCGCCGGCGGGGGGGGGGGGGGGGGGAGGGCCGCGAAGACCCAATTGGATGTGGGACCGAGAGCTCGCTGGTGTGGGGGGGCCGACACCCAGATTGCGGGGGCCGGAAAACCTCATGGGGGATCCAAAACTCGCCAGCGTCGAGGGGGATAGGGACCAAAACCAATTTGGATAGGAAATTACCTATTGACCTTCAAAAACCATGAAGCGTGCTTCAAAAACCATGAAGCGTGCTTCTCATGTGATCAATCCTTTAGTTTTTTTACGGAAATGACTGAAATGACCAAGAAATAAGAGTTTAAGGTTATTTCGGTATTTTAAAAAAAACATGTACCAAACCGTTACCTTCGAAAGAATTCAGAGACTATTTAGACTAATTACTCGTTTATTATACAATATTGTATTGAAATATAATATACGATTGGATGTTTTCTTCTTTACATTATATGCAATTATAATGCGTGCTTGAGTTGTTTGTGAGAAATAGCATGTAATGTGATTGATAAAAGTAAATAGAAAAAATGGATGGTAAATAATGATTATATTGGATTTAAATTTTAAAACTATTTGTATATTTGAATAGAATAAATAAGATACCTAAACACAAATTACAATGAAAATATAATATAAAATGAGTAAGGTACCTAAACACATCATTTAATATATCAATTAATATCGGACCAACCATATTATATTAGGTCATTTGAAAAATAATGTTACTGTAATAAGCTTTTACGCCTATAATATATGACCTTATTGAATGATGTAACCTAATATATATAGTTTTAGACATAATTTGAAACATTAAAGTTAGAGAGGAAATCTCAATTTTATGTCAGCATAGAGGTACATTGCCTTATATCAGTACAGATCTCAAGGCACTTCTTAAGGTGGTTGTGAGACAGATGTGTTCATTACATTGGATACTTAAATAAGGATACATGTAAATGATCGTCTTTTAAGATTAAAAAAAAAAACAGAGATTTTGTTAAAATTAAAAAAATGATTTATATTTTTTTTATAAAATAGTCAATTAATAATCAACCTGGTCAATCTTTATTAACTGATATCTATATGTGTTTTATCAATTAATAATTAATTTACTAATGAATTAATCAACATTTTAATAATCAACTAAGCAGTCCCACCTTTTTCTATGATAAGTCTCCAAAAACAACCTAATTAACTAACTTTCTTAATTAATTTACTGTAAGGTGCATCTTTGATTTTAAACTGTACTAGGTGTATGTGCGTGCTTTGCACATGTAGATTTAATTTGTTACATATACAATACATATATATTACTTTTTAAGTTTTTTTAGAAAGAATATAGATATTAAAATTTTAAAAGAAAAGAATAAATAGAAAGTATTTCTATCTGATGTTATATACATAAAAGTAAATAGACCATATAAAAAGACCAAAAAAAAAAAAGTTCTATATAAGAAGGAAAAAGATGTTTAAACAGGAAGACAATTGAAAAAAATGGTGAGCACAAATCAAGTTAGGGATGCATATGAGAAGGAAAAAAAAAATTTTAAGTAAGAGTACATTTGAAAAAAAGAATATTAATAAGCACATTTGAAAAAACAATATTATATACATGAGTTAGGAAGGGAAACAAAAAAGTCAACAAATGATAAACTAATCAAGGGTATGCATGAGAAGCAAAAAGGATATTTAGATAAAAATGTATTTGAGATTAATTCGTTAAAAGAAAAAGGCATAAATTTGCCTTAACAAAAAAAAAAAAGTTATGTTGAAATAATATTATTGTAGCCTATCACAATAAAAATTAAAAGGAAATACTTACTTAAAAATTTATTTTTATAGAGACAAATTAAATTAAGAAAGTAAATCTAATGAAAAAATGATATTTCTGAAAATTAAAAAGGTAGGAGTTGTTTACTAAAAATAAAAAGGTAGGAGCTGGAAAAAAAAATAAAAATAAAACTTAGCAAAAGTTAAAGAAAAAAAAAAAATAAGTGCAAGAGAAGAAATCAATAACCAAGAAAAAAAAAAGACATCATCACATATATAAAAAATAAATAAATAAATAAATAAAAATAAATTTTTAAATAATATTTTTAAAGAACTCTCAATAAGAGAGTTATATATACAAGTTTTGTCTGTTTCGTTTTGACTTTTGAGTAAATCAAATAGGACGCTGCTCTCCGAATAAATTGGGTGTTTGACAAAAGGTTTAATTTAAGTTAAATTGTACTTTTTTTATCATGTTTTTTATCTTTTTTTTTAAAAAGTTGTTTGTTTTTTTTGAAAATTCAAAAAAAATTTAAAAAAATTTACTATTTAAATTTATAAATCTTAACTTAAACTTACACACCAAACACCCCTTAATCTCTCTCAATGAACGTTTCATCCATATCTGAATTCTTGCATTCTAGTTGTGATAGTATATTTGTGGAATCATTTATTCACAGGACAAATCTGCCCCTGATGGATAACCAAAACTATGCACAAATTGTCGGCACTTAATGTATAATCTAACTAATCAAACAAATTTTTTTTTTTTTTCAAAATTTTCTCCTTTTTTTTTTTTCAAGTGGTTTGTTTGATCACTTTCTTCTCTTTGTCTATTTTCAAACTTTAAAAGCCTCTAAATTATTTATTTCAAATATTATTATTTTTTTTTTCTAAACACATCTATGATTTTTACGTTATTTGAATATCATAAATTATTTTTAATTTATATTTTAATTAATATATATTTTCAAATGTTTCTCTTATTTCTAATAAAAAATAAAATCCAAAACTCTAATTTTAATTGATGTTGGAAACGGGTCCTTAGTGACGGCAACCAACCACGGTTGGTGAACAAAAGAGGGGCAAATGTGTAACTGAGGACGTCCGTATGGGGGTAAATTTGTAATAATAATGTTGGAGAGTGGCACTATTTCATAATACATCTAGAATGTGGAAATGGATATGCTCTGCTGGCTTTGATGTGATCCAAGAGCTGCTCTGACTTTTCAAAAACTGATGAAAATATTATAACTCTGACTTCTGACTTCATTTAATATTTGTGGAAAATTGGCTGTTCACTCGGGGTTAGTCAGGGATTGGAGAAATAATATTAAAGTGGGCCAACTTCATGGGATGGACAACTGCGGCTTTACGGAGTCAAGTCAGAATACTTTCCCAAGGTTTGCTAAAACAAATATCTTCTATTTTCACAATAGAAAAATACTTAAAATACTTTGGGTTTAGTAAAAAATAGGCCTAAAACGCATATTTTTGCTTGTCGCCATCTGTGATAAAGCTCTTCTGAGAGACACTATAGTAGAGCTTTGTTTTTGGACCGTGTAATATTAGATCAATGGTAAAGATGTAAGAGATGCACAAAAATCCACTGCACATGACCATAGCCTATTATCCATTAAAAATCCAGAAATGGCTTTGAAGCCTTCTTCGATGTCAAGCTAAGGTCGTCGTCCATTTCCGCCGCTGCCTCCAGTCGCTGTCCCCATCACCGGTGTCGTCCCGTCGTCGTCACCATTGCTGTCGCCATGCGTATGCTCTCTCTCGCCGGTGCCGCCCGTCGCTGGTTGTCGTTGTCGCCGACCTCCCTCTAAAGACGGCCAGTCGCGATGGCGAGAGACAAGAAGCCGAAAGCTCTCGCGACGACGAGAATGGCTGGATCGACGAAGAGACAAAAAGCCAACCCAACTTCACTCTCTCTCCTCTTCCCTCCCTCTCCCTCTCTCTCCCAAACTCTCCTCCAAACTCCACAAACCGAAGAAGCCCCATCTCTCTCCTAGAGGCTACGTCGTGCTTTTCCAACTTCAGCGCTGCGATTTGGCAGTCATCTCGGACTCTTGCTCCGGCGTCACGATTTCATCGGGTTCTTCGATTCCCGCTCCGGGTCCAGCTCCGACTCCGGCTCCACTTATCTGTTCAGGAGACCCAACAAAGTTTATTTTTTTTTTTTTGGCAATGTCTTAGAAAAAGTTGATTGTGTATGCTCAAGTGTATACTAAGACTGGTACATCTTATTCCACAACCGTCCACTTTATTGTCCCTTTATTATTGACCCTTAGATTGGTCACTATGATAGTGTCTTTAAAATGGGATGTACCACAACCACTCCCCAAAATATATGACATTGTTTGATAAAAAACTCTGTTTAAATTAAATTATACTTTTTTTATCATATTTTTTGTCTTTTTCCTTAAAAAGTTATTATTATTAATTTTTTTTTTCTGAAAATTCAAAAAAATTTACTATTTAAACTTACAAATCTTAACTCAAACTTACACACCAAACACCCCCTATATGTTTCTTCAAAGTACCCGAGTTTGATCAGGTAATTTAGAATTTTTTTGTTAAATGAGTTTGAGTTAAAAATTTTAAATTTTAATAATAATTTTTATTAATTTTTTAAAAAAGATAAAAAAATTTTAGAAAAGATAAATTTTTTTTTAAAAAAATAAAATAAAAATTGAGATAAAAATTTTAATTTTAGATTAAATATCAAACGAAATCTTCAACTATTATATGTTCAAATGGTTATTATGTTTAAATGGTACATCCGAATATAAATTTGATGAACACAACTAAAAGTCGAGCGTTATTTGAGTTTTTATTTTTAAATGGGATAAAGTTTTGCCTCACCCTTATCTAATAAAAAAACTGGTTCTCATGTATATTTTATAGTCGGGGACGGATGTACATACGGTCCATCGAGGAAATAAAAAAAAATTTATATATATCAATTTTAAGTGAATTTCCATTTGTATTCCCACTGATATGGTCTTTTTAATAATTTTTGTTGGGCTTTTTGTAATTTTAGTTGAGTAAACGGATGCAGTTTGTATCCCAAGCACATTTTTTATTTTACTTTTTAAAAGAAAAATCAAATCAGCAGTCTTTTCAGACTCTGCTATGTACTTTTTGTTTTTCACTTTCACGCATTTTCATTTCACTTCTTTTCTTTTTTTTTTTTTTCCTCCTTTTTCCCTTCCCTGCTCACTGCTTCATTGTCCTTTCTCTGTTGTCTTCACTCCTCCGGCTTCATCAACATCACACTCAAAAGTCAAAAGGTCCAACACAAAAATTTCAAATATTAACTGATGCTATTTACTTTTTTTTTTTTTTTTTTTTTGCCCTCTCTTTCTTTCTGCCGTCTCTTTGAATGATTTGCCTAATTTATCATCTTAGACGACATTTTTTTTTTCAGCTTGCCGTCTCTTTCTAATTTTGTTTAATGCCCTTATTTCCTTTTACAATAAAAAAAGTATACAATATCATTCTAAAAAGATTAGATTTATTTTTTAAAATTTTAAAAGTTTTTTGTTTTATTATCATATCTATCTATTTGTCGTTTTAGATACGAAGATTCTGTCTTAATTTTATTGTATATTTACATTTAATTTTTAATGTGAATTTTTACTTTCTAATATAAAAAGTAGTTTTAATTTTTGAATTGTATTTTGTTTTTTTTTTTTGTTTTTATTTATGTCGATAGTTTTAGAATGTTTTCTTATTTTTTGTTTTTTAGAGTACATTTTATGTTATCATAGTGTGATTAAACTTGTTGTTTGAATTTTGTGAAATAGTTATGTTGAGGTATTTTGATTACAAAAGGAAATTAGAGTCATCGATTCCAGCCGGGAGAAATAATGATAGTGCAAAATCAAGTAAACATGAATTTGACCCCATAAATATTCCGGCAATCCTGGGCTAAGAATTCCTATTTTGGATTGATATTCGAAGAGCATACATACTAAAAGGTCGTTGTCAACCTATGAAACATAATTTTCCATTTAAGAAATTTGGGAAAAAATCAAGGCGTTTCAATCGTGACTGGATTGTTGACTATGCTAATTGGTAGGAGTATAGCATAGCCAAAGATGCTGCCTATTGTCTTTGTTGCTATATATTTAAACCAAGTACCGGGGAACAAGCGGGGCGGTGATTGTTTTGTTGGTGCGGGGTTCTCAAATTGGGGAAAAAAAAAAAAGAAAAGAAAAGAAAGATTTGATGCTCACGTTGGAGGCCCTAATAGTGTTCATAACCAAGCTTGGATAAGGCTTGAAGCTCTAAGGAACCAAAAGTAACATATCGAAAATGCCTTCATGAGTCAAACAGATCAAACTCGAAGTGAATATCAACTATGATTGACTGCATCAATTGATTGTGTTCGGTTTGTTTTACGACAAGGACTTGCATTCCGTGGTGATGATAATTCATAGAATTCAAGAAATCAAGGTAACTTTCTTGCGCTTTTGAAGTTTTTAGCTAATCATAATGACGATGTAAAATTTGTTACATTTAAGAATACTCCTAAAAATCTCAAATTAACTGCACCTAGTATTCAGAAAGATATTGTAAATGCTACTACTGTTGAAATCATTGATAGGATCATGATTGATCTGGGTGATGCATTGTTTTCCATTCTAGTTGATGAATCTTGTGATATCTTAATGAAGGAGCAAATGGCTATAGTGTTGTGTTTTGTGAATAAAAATGGTTGTGTAGTTGAACGTTTTGTGGGTTTACCAGTACTACGGCTCTTTCACTTAAAGAGGCAATCGATGATTTATTTTCTAGACTTGGATTGAGCATTTCTAGATTACGGGGACAAGGTTATGATGGAGCTAGTAATATGCAATGAGAGTTCAATGGTTTAAAAACACTTATTGTACAGGAGAACCCCCATGCTTTTGACGTTCACTATTTCGCTCATCAACTCCAACTTGTTCTATAGCTTGTAGCGGTAGCCAAAAAAACATATTCAAGTTGTTAGTTTCTTCTATTCCATTGCTAGTTTGGTCAATGTTGCTAGAGCTTCATCTAAGCGATGTGATATTCTTGAAAGAAAACACAAGGTCAAAGAAAATGCTTAAGAGGTCTTGCATTTGAAAAATGAATTATCTCTCATTAATGGTCTTGACTATGCAGAAAACGCCTTTAAAATACAAGTCTGTAATGTTAGCTAGTCATCTGTACCTAACTCATTAGTGCTAGCTACCTGATCAGTACAGTTTTACAACTAACTCTTCAGTTAGACTAATTATAGTTAACTAACTAACTACACTTTGACCTCTAACCCTCTCAAGCTCAGAGTCCTTTAAAGTCTCCAACTCTGAGGCCTTGTTTGACAACAGGTTCGGTTTAAACTAAATTGTACTTTTTTCATCATGTTTTTTATCTTTTTCCTCAAAAAGTTGTTTGTCTTTTCTGAAAATTCAAAAAAATTCAAAAAAATTTACTATTTAAACTTACAAATCTTAACTCAAACTTACACACCAAACACCCCCTGAGTTTGTTGCTCAGTTTAAGGAACTTGGCTAAACTATAACACCTTTTTTTCCTATCACTTTCTCCCTAACAAAGTACAAGTTCAATCCCTTTTCTTACTTTTTTTTTTTTTCTCTCAAGGATAGAGTACAAGTCTAATTCTAGATGTTTGGCTCTTGCATGCAAGACTAGATTGGCAGCTAGTTGAATTGATCTATAGTTTATCGCACCAAACTCTTACGGTCTTGGCCTCTACTTATTTCAACCATTTTCCAATTTTTCAAATGTTTTTATTTTTTAAGGTCTTGGCCTCTACTTATTTCAACCATTTTCCAATTTTTCAAATGTTTTTATTTTTTAACATTTTAAATGGGTGTCGGCAAAATAACAGTTGAAATGGTATGAAATGTAATATCGTCATTTTTATACAAAATTCTAAATATTAGGGGATAACATTTTTGCCATTTGATTTTTTTTACCGTACAAAATATTTTCATCAAAAATATTTTATAATAAATATTTTCATCTAAAATGTTTTCAATGTTAGAAAGACTTCTACATATTTATATGCATACATATAGATAGAACTTGGGATGTGGATATTCGAACTCTACACTTTAGAGTCGAATCAGATATGGAATTATTGATAGACTATGCCTTCAATCAGTAGAAAGACTTCTATATATATTCAACCTCAGTTGATGATTTGGATATTGTGTGTTGCTTTTTAAGTGTCTAGAGACCGATTCGCTCTGGAAACACACAATATCTAGATCCGGACCTTCTATCGATGGGAATTCCACATCAGTCCACACGAGGCCATCTTTTTTGTTTTCATCTTTTGTTTTCCTTCCTACGTCGTGTCCTTACTTAAAGCATTTTAAGCTTTAAAGCAAGTACTGCATGAATTTTTCGAACGCATAGTGGACTTCTTTGCGAGTCAAGATCCAGGCTTGAAGTTTTCCTTGCTAAACATAGAATGCGAGGAATCTTATGCCCTATTTCAGATACCATATTATACAATGCTAGTGACATTATCTTCTCCTAATTAGCATACTAATTAGTATTGGGATTAATGAATATTAATAATGATTCTAGTTGCATCATATTAGTTTAGATGCCAATGTTATAATTAGACAATTAATGCTACATTTCTGACATTAATATTATTCAACTAGCTGCTAGCGATTAATTTAGTCCTTTGCGTACGTTCACGGACTAGCTAGATAGATTAAACAACATTTTCAAAGTGTACATTATTTTTGTATGAGCATGTGACCATGAAAGATTACCAAACTGCTTAAATAGTTATGCCACTTGTATTATAATATATGAACGAATGGAAAAGTTTTGTATTGTTCCGAGTGAGAGAGAGAGAGAGAGGCGATTCCTGGTTAACTAATTGGTGGGCGTGGCTAAGTGGCTCTTGCTTGCTAGTGTTGTGTGTGTTGACCGTTGTCTTTCAAGTGGAAACATCAAAAATAAAAAAGGAACTGGAATGACAATGAAGCCAACAAAAATTAATATGAACAGCCGAGTTAAATGTATGTTTTGTTAGTAAATTAGTGGAAACTAAGAAATTTCTCAGTTCAATTTCAAAAAACAAATATATATCTCTATTCCAAAACAAACAATTCTTTTTTTTTTCCCTCCCCTATTAAGTAATGATTTTATTAATATTTCTACAAACTCTGTCGGGGCTAGCTCAACGGGTGATAATTGATGGATTTTGATAAGAATAATATTCTCATATACGAAATTTGTGAGTGTTTTCATTTGTCTTTGATAAATGAAAATCATAAAACTCATTTCCGTAAATAAACAAATAAATAATCCTCAATTTTTTCAGGAGTAATTAAGGACATAAAGAGACGCACTTAACAAACAGGCAATACTTTTATTTACATACAAAGTGGACGATCATTCAAAGGTATTGCATTATTCAGAGCACAAAAATTAGCACACATAACGTTATATAGTTTACACAATCACAACCATAGCATATATTATAAGGTACACAGACGTATAACAGTCTCACACACTGCACGCAAGAACATAAACATATAAAATACAGCTTAATTATACACACATGATATAGTTTTCTTCAAACACCACAGTAGGCTTTAATTGGACTCTTCAACTTCTTGTACGCATTTTCAGCGAAGAAACTTAGTAGGCCAAGATGATTGAAGGGCTTATACTGCAAAGGGTGTTGTTCATCCACAAGCTCTTCGGGGACTTCCACCATGCCGTCGCCGAATGAAAATTGTGCAAGCGAGTACCTGTCTTCGTTCCCGCTTACCACGACTCGATGATTCGGAGACACTATTCTGTCATTGCTCCAAGCCTAACAAGTAACAACCCAATTTATCAAGGAAATTAATTTTTATTTTTTAGTACGTAATTTTAAAATTTGTCAAGGTACTTTGTAGTCTAAATTGGGCACCTACCATTAGGGCATCACCCGCGAAAACCACAAATGACGAAGGCGATAGCTCAACTTTGATCCAATCTCCATTCTTCGTTTCGACCTCCAAGGCGTTAATGTGATTTTGGTAGAGTATGGTTGTGAAACTCTTGTCAGTGTGGGCAACAAAGCCAAGCCGAGGATCATTACCTTGGGGTGCTTTATGCTTCAATAGTCTAAGAAGGTAAGTGATAGATCCAATATAAGCTTCATGGTACTTCTCCAAACCATAGCTTTCAAATATCATTCTGGTCACCATTCGATCAATTTCCGCAGCTAATTTTGCGAATGAGTGAGCGCATTCACTAACATTACAAGAAAAAAATTCGTTAAAACGGATACGACATATATAAGCATAGTACTGGTTCGACATAAAATTAGACAGGAAAATTAGACAGAGGATGTATGTATCCTATTCTAACTTACCTGAATTGGTCATTTCCTTCGGGCCACATAACATTCGTGAAAAATTGAGTTCCCTCTTTGGCCGTCGCGTTGTCGATCCCCATGCTCTCGTGGAGAGGAACGACTGGATTTTGTCCGACGTATCCGTTCAGGGGCTTCTCATACTTATTTTTCATTTTCGTTTCGGTTGGAAGATCAAATAACTCTTTCACAGCGCCAAACATCGCGTTTCGAAATTCGGAAGAAATTACATCGTATGACACTACAAAACAGCCGTATTCTTCGAATGCTTGTTGAACTTCTTTACGTGCCAACTCCCAGTATTCTGTGCCAGGCTTCAGAGTATCCTTTGAGAAATTTAGGACAGGAAGCTTAATTGGCTCTAGTGCTGGAGAGCCCATTATGTAATTATTTGGCTTAATTTGGGTTATCTAACTAATTACTAGGCTTGGAGCTTCTTGAGGATCAATTAAAGGCCTCAGATTTATATACTAAAAATTGTACCTATTTATTTATAATTTATTTATTTGCCACAGGAATCAATTAATATACGTGACCAATATTCAAGCGCTAGATAACAAACTATGATAAGTGGCTGGTTAAAACAAACATATACCAATATTGATTGTTGATAAAAGCTTTCATAATGGAATACATGGTACAATAAATGGTTTATTATATATTTGATAAAGTTAAAAATTAACCGGTACGTAAGGACAACACTATAAATTTACGTGGACTTATTTTCTAGCTTTCGTATGAGTACTCATTCAACCATATTAAAAATACAGAATCATATTGTGTACATGAATGATCAATTATTGCTAGGGCCTTGTGTGTGTGTGTATATATATGAGGGTTTTTGGAGGAATATTGTCCCATCTTCATCTTCAGGATTTTTATCTTATTATAATGTCAAATAAAAAGTAGTTTCAACGTAAAAATCAGAACCGTGGTACAAAAATCCTAAACACATGTACTAAAAAGATTATATATATTGCAGTGGTGCTGGCCCCGAACTTATTTAGATATAATTATTTTTGTAAACTTTTAATTTTGACAGTTTGCCCCAAAATCTTAAAATGTGTAGCAAAAAATCATCAATTGATAACGATAATAATTTTTCGACGGAAATGAACTAGTCACTTGCTCATGTTTCATTAATTAAGAGAATAAAAAGTATTTTCACTCAATGTTAAAATGAATTTATATTTAAAATAAAGTTAATTCAAAATCTTTAATTTGGATAAAACTTAATGAAAGATCTTAAACCCACCAAATTTGGATTAAAATAAATAAAAGTGGCTATTTTAGTCATTAATTAGACACTCATATGCAAGTCGCACGTCATTTTCTGTCAAAGAGTCGACCTATGTTATCAATTGAAGGTGTTTTGTTACGCATTTTTAACTTCAGAAAGCAAAATTGTTAAAATTAAAGATTTAAAGGTCAAATTACAATTTTACGATACTGGGCAATGGGCATCTACCCAAAAAAGGGGAAAAAAAAATCACATCTTTATTGTAACTTTTTCGTCCTACTCCTACATTTGATTTTTGTTTTTATTGAAATGATTCGGGTTATGTATGCAAATATGAAATATTGTCGTTAACTCCAGCAAAAATGTCTTTTATAATGATATTGTGCTGATCACATCAGATTTGAAGCGATCTTTAGAGTGTGTCCCTTTACAGTATGATTCACGACATCAATCATAATGCAAAACTTTTCATAATTAAGTGAAGATAATCGTCTAATGTATGTAATGCTAGGACCACCAAATTTATATTCGAAGATCAGTACAAGATGTGGAAAACAAAAATAGTATAAAACGTCACAAAACACAGAATTTGTTCTTACCTGTTTAGCTTCCAGCTTAAAAAATAAAATTATGAATTATAAGAGAGAGAGAGAGAGAGATATATATATATATAGAGAGAGAGAGAGAGGAAAACGCGACCTGTTTGTATTCCTTTAATTATTTATTTCATGAGCATGAAACGGTGGTCCTAACTCATAGGACAATGGCCCATTTGTTTAAGCTATTGTTTTATTGTTTAGCGCAAAAAAAAAAAAAAAAAAACAAAAAAAAAACTGATGTTTTATTAAGAGCATGTTGAAATTTTTTTTTTTTTTTCACCTGTTAACGTCTGTAGATAAATCTATAAGATAATAAATAGACATGACACCAACATTATTATTGACTTTTTCATGTTTCTTCTTACTTAACTACCATTTAATTAATTTGTTTTAGTGAATATTTAATTAGATTTCGGACCTAAGCTAGGTATTCTCCAGCCATATTAATTATAAGAGATTCACATCATGAAAAAAAAAAGTTTCATGATACATTATGAAATTTAAAAGTAACTTATTGAGGGGTAAAAAAACGGGGACAAAGTAATTATTTTAGTTTTACAAAATCTACTGAATTTTAACACTTGACAATTCATGATAAAACTTTTCATAATGTGTATCATTTACTCTAATTATAAATCAATGTATGTATTTGAAAAAAAATAATAATATTAAAGAAGAAAATTGAATACAATCAGATTATATCATCAAGATATATACCACTGACATCCCACACAAAGAAAAAAACAAAAAGAAGTAAAGGACATGCCGTTCTTAATCTAAATCGAACAACGTCAAGATCATTTTTAACATATGATGTCGGCTTAGCCACTGAAACAACATGTCGTTCATTTCTAAGTTCTGTTGTCCTGTTGTTTAAATGACGTGTCATCTTTGCGTCAGCTGGTTTGTTGCCCTCAGTTTTCGGTTGTTGTCATATAATACGAAAGAGCAAACCTTGGAGCACATCTGGTATTGTGATTCCTATATTACTTGTCATTTGATAAGAGGTGGGGCTCATCTTGCTAATTAAAAAAATAATAACTTTAATTTTTTTTCATTCATATAATGTGGTAAGACACCAGAGGTGCCTATTAGCTTTATACAATAGGAAAAGACATGTCTTTTTAAACAAAACGATGCCTCGTTTTCTCCTAAAATCGTTCTCGTTAGAGTATACGACGTGTAGTGCATCCAAAAAATTTGCCCTCACCTATCCTAAACTTCTGTATTATATACCGTCAAACATATCAAACAAACTACTTGTCGTTTTCACTGGTTTATTGTCTTTTTTAAGAATGTATATATACATGTCGTTGAATATTTCGAAATATGCTGCATTCATGAGGAATACGATGGGTTGTCGTTTGTTGTTAACAAATGTGTAGGTATTATATTCCCTATTAAGTAATCCATAACTCATCATCTCAGGCCGTTTTCATTTCAAAATTCTAGTCTTTTTTTTTTTTTTTTTTGAGGAGTCGTTTTTGGTGGTAGGGCCAACTTAATATCAACACACGTAACAAGTTTATAATAATGTTAAAAAAATATATACAAAACAAAAGTGCTAGCAACGTGGTACATGAGTTATCAATTTACTACTAATTGATGTGACAACTATCAACTCACGTAACAAGTTAATAACAATATTAAAAAAAAATACAAAACAAAGTACTAGCAACGTGGTATATGAGTTGACGTGACAAATACAATGTATTGAATCGTTTTTTTTGTTGGTATGTATGTAATTTTATAAATACTAAGTGATGTGATCATTTTAAAAAAAGTAATGAATGCCATAGAAAATGATATTTACAAAAAAGAAAAAAAAAATCTCAACTAAAATGATGAAAGGACAAGTATTGTAACTTAATGACAAAATTAAAATTTATTATTGAAAAGAAAAAGAAATCTAAAAACTTCTTTTGTTGTTTGGATTTTTTCTCCTTTTTTTTTTTGTGCAAATTTTAAAGTTAATAATAGTAACAGTAATTATTCTTGTAAAAAAATATTTTAATGACAATATTCTTAATGCAGAAAAAAGGGATCCATCCTAGAGCTTTAAAAAAGGAGACAAAGAAAGGAAAGAAACTAAAAATAAAATTATGGGTATAAAAAGATGCTTCAAGTGGTGACATAGTATTTGCAATTAGGATAATTTTAGAATACATCCTAAGATGCTTCAAGTGGTGGCATAGTATTTATAATTACGAATAATATTAAAATACATAAGGGTATACAATACAAGGATTAAATTTTGTTTTAGAAGTAAGAGAAGCGTGCATTTAAACGAGTGTGTGAAAAAATATTGAATACTCTTAGCAGACAGTACGGCTTTATGATATAAATAATATTGTCAGTTCTTCTTCTTCTTCTTTTTGTTAAAATTTTTTTAGACTCACTCAATATTAAGAAACAAATTAATAATAAAAATGCCACAAAATGTCTTAATAAAAGAAAAAATTATGTTTACATTTTACGTGTTTAAGTTTTTTTGGCGTGCATAAGTAGTCCTCACTTCACTAGGACCACTATTTAAGTAAGCAATTATTGTACTAAGTCTATTAAATTTTCATATATATCCTTCAATATAGTATTAAGGATATCAACTCTAATCATAATTTTTCAGTATCAACTTATATTACTGTATGTTGTCATCTTTTTAAAAGTATATGCTTTTACTTGATATGACAATTATATATCAATGAATCGAGAGAACAACCACGCAAGCTTTAATAAAAGTTAAAAACTAAAAAATAAAAATAACATTTACTTAAAAGTAGGTGTTAATAAAGTAGTTACAGATATAACACAGCATGAATTACACATCTCACTTAATCACAAGGTATAGAACTCAAGTCCATCCCACCTAAGTTCAAAAGAAAAAAGTAAGTCTTGGAAAGGGACTATAGGAGAAAATAAATAATTGTATTTATTTATATAGTTATCTAGGTTATATTTAAATTATTTATTTTAGTAATATTCTAGCTAGCTATGTAGTTGTAGATTTAAATTAGGATAAATCTATAGAAAGAGTTACCTTCATAGTGCTTTTTATTAATAAATTCTTCTTTTTTCTTTTTTAGTATGTGAATTTAAGCACATTTATCTTAAATATCTTTGTTTTGTTTTATTCTTTTTTATTTAACTTGGACAACCATGATACAAAAGCTATAAATATTAACTGTTCAAGTACACAGAAAAGCTACTTTAGCGGGAAAAAAAGAAGTACACAGAAAAGGAAATGTTATAGATTTGCATGTGTATATCTATCGAGTTTCAAAATTAAAGAGCCTGATAGAAAAGGCAAAGATGAAGGCGAAGATCACGGCAAAGCAAACATTGACAAAAGCGACCACTCCCAGGAAATCACGTTCGAAGCCAAGATATCTTCTCAGAAACTCCTCCACACTCTCTCCCGACTCCATTACTTCCTTAATATCCCCGTACTGCGACACCACCAGTCCGTATATGTTCCACGCCACTGGGCACGCCCAATAGTATCATCTCCACCATATCGGAATCCTCTGTTCCATTTTTTTTTTTAAACCGATCAGAGACGAAATCAGAAATCGGGGATAAACATGACATGTAAGTTCTTACTTAAAAAAAGTACCAGGTATTCATATTTCTTACCGTGCGAGGGATAACGAATCCGGAGAAGAGGTTCCACAGTCCGTAGAAGGCCGACGAGATGATTGAAGCGATGTGATGGTTTGGAGTCACGGCGACGGTCATCATTCCGTAATAGGTGAAGTAGGCTAATGAAAAGAAGGTGAAAAACAGGTACCACAAGAATTTGGTGACATTCCATTCGAAGCCTATCATTGCATACACTATGATGCTGTAAACCACGGCCTGCATTAAGACGTATGGAATCTCGATAGTCACCTGAAACCAGAGAATTATTCGTGATTATTTGTGAATTTTGCATACACAAATTATGATTGCGAGATCATATACATTGTTATTAGTTAAAAAAAAAATGTATAGGATAACGAATAATGTAGAGTGGCTCCGCAAGGTCCAAGCATGAACGCCTATCTTCTGTGGTGCATACGATACTAGGGATTTGCGATGCGGAATAAGAATGCTAAAGAGTAAACTAGGCAGATCAAAAGTACTAAAACATGGTGTAAGGAGTGTGATTTGACAGATGTTGTTACCTGTGCAAATGTGTAGGGAAATGCCGAATACATCCCCGCGGCTCTTTCTCTATTAAAGACTGTTCTTTCAATCGCAGCCACTGGTTGTACGGAGGAAGCGTTTTGAACACCGATGAAGGGGACAGCAGCGTACATCGATCCCATCGCATTGAGCAAATTTTGTTGCTTTCTCCTGCGTGTTTTGCTCTTCAAATTTAAGAAACAGAATAAATAGTCTTAAAAATGAATTAAACTTTCTGAAGTTAAGCATAAGTAGCCTTTTAGATCCGAGGTCCCAGAACATTGTCCCGAACATCAAGGGTCCGAGAGTGGTGAAGAGGAATCTGACGGCAGTGTCAGACGGGTTGCGCCAGTATGACAAATGCTGTTTCCATAAACACGTCTTGCATTGGGTGAGTAATGATTGCGAGAATTTGGTTGGGAAATGCAGATCCTTTGAGCCCGGAACAGGTGTGCCCAATTCTTTGATGAGTTCTTTGTTTCTCCTGAAACCACATTACATGGATAAGTAGAGTGTTAAAACAAATTTAAGCTCGATCATCATGATTGGCCTCTATTAGCATCTATCTTTACTGTTTTTCGGATGGACCGACCTGTATATTTCTGAATTCTTGTATATATCAGCAAAATCCAATCTCAGTGCTATTTCTTGTGCTGAAGTTGTAACTTCTAACATCCAAGTTGCCGGGTTATATCCATCTTTAATCTTACTGACACCTTCAATAGCCTAGATAACAATAAAAGAGAGTAAATAATTTCTAAACCATTTAAAAATGGAAAGTATTAAAGTTGGGATTCATCTTAACTACTGATTGCATCCTACCTCGAAATAACTGATTAGGTGGCAAGATCGGCGACCTAACGGCTTAACATATATTTCCTGTCCTCCTCTCTTCATAAGTAATAGCTGCAGCCATGTGTATTAATTATCATACTGCAATACGGTGTTCGAAAAAAACAGAACAAAAGAAAAAAAAATCAGTTTCTCACCTCATCAAAGGCTTCAAATATGTCGATGCTTGGCTGATGGATAGTGCACACAACAGTTCTACCGGTATCCACCGTGTTCCTAACTGTTCTCATGACAATTGCGGCAGCTCTTGCATCTAATCCTGAAGTCGGCTCATCCATGAAGACTATAGAGGGGTTTGCGACTAGCTCAACTGCAATAGTCAACCTTTTTCGCTGCTCGGTTGAGAGACCATTGATGCCAGGCAATCCAACAAGTGCTTGCTTCAGTGGGTTGAGTTCCACCAGCTCCATCACTTCCTCAATGAACAACTGTTACCATTTGCAATATTCAATTATCTGGACAAGCTATTACAAACTTCATATAGGTTTGTCTTTTTCTTTCAACATAAGATGTTAACCAAAAGCTATTAAGACAAATTCAGTATCATTATGAAGTTGATTTTGGAATAGAGTTCTATAAGGGAAACCACCAACCTTTCTGGTTTTGGAATCAACTTCAGCCGGTAAACGAAGCCATGCCGAGTAGAGCAAGGACTCATAACACTACTACAAATATGGGATTCCACGACGGTATTTCGACGACTGTTTTTTAAAAAACCGTCGTGTGTAAAATTCGCAAAAACACGGAATGGAAAAATTTTTACGAAAACCGTCGTGGAAAGGCTTGCTTCCACGACGGTCTTTTAAAACCGTCGTGGAAGAGCCAGATTCCACGACGGTTTCTCAAATTTTTTTTTTTCAAAAAAAAAAAAATTTTGACCTACCACGACGGTTTTTCCATAAAACCGTCGTGGTAGGTAAAATTTTTTTTTTTTTTGAAATTTTCAACCTACCACGACGGTTTTTGGAAAAAACCGTCGTGGTCCAAAAACTGTCGTGGTAGGTTTGAATATGGGAATTTTGAAAATTTTTAAAGTTGTTCAACTTTTTGGAGCGTATATTAAAACTCAAAAAAATACCATATTTCCCACCCCATTACACTCCGAGCATTTTTCACTCTCTAATACAAACTCTAACTCCAAACCCAAAGCCGCCCATATCCTCCCTCCATTTATCGCTCTCCGCTCCCTCTCTACATTCTCGCCGCCATTCCTCTCTCTCTCTCTCTAACCCCGAGCCTTTTTCCCTCTCTCTCTAGCCGCCATACCTCCCTCTCTCTCTAACTCCGAGTCTTTTTCCCTGTCCCTCTCGCCGTCATTCCTCCATCCCCTACGTTCTCTACCACTCCGCCCGTACCCACGCTCGACAATCCAGTAAGTTAAAATGTATCTTGCTTGGGTAAGGCACGGATTTGTGAAATTTCCGTCCAAAATGTCAAAAATCCACAATGTTCCTTCCAAAATGTTGATTTGGGAATTTTCTGTAGAAAATTGTCCAAAATCCGTCCTTTCGGTGATTGTTGATTGTCGTTGTGATTTAGATTGCTTTAAAATTGATTGGATAAGACACGGATTTGGGAATTTTCCAGAAAAAAATGTTGATTTTGTGAGTTAAATTTTCCGGATTTGCCACCCGTGGGAAATGAAATCAATTCAAAAAAATTTTTTTCGGCGGAACCTACCACGACGGTTTTTTCAAAAAAAAAAAAAACCGTCGTGGTATGTTCTTAAATGTCCACATTTAAGCCATATTTTTTGCCTATTCCACGACGGGTAAAAAACCGTCGTGGAATCTGAAAAGATTTCACGACCCTGGATTCCACGACGGTTAGAAAACCGTCGTGGAAATATTACCACGGCGGTTAAAAACCGTCGTGGTATCTATATTTTGTACTAGTGTAAACAGTAACATGTGGTGAGTGGATGTCATTCTGCTCACAATATCCGGAAATTCGGGCAAATGTTTCTTGCTTCTTAGGGTAACCAGAGATTCTAAAGTCCCCTTCGATGTATCCGCCGGTTTTCCTACCGGCAAGAACATCCATCAAAGTGGTTTTACCAGCACCACTCACCCCCATAAGTGCTGTCAAAACTCCAGGCCTGAAGCAACCACTCACACACTTCAGAAGAACCAGCTTATCCTCTACGACACCACGATTCTTCATTTCCTGCACGTTCAGTTCAAAGATGAGTACTCGAGCTCCATCTCTCTCTCTCTCTTTTTAAATTCGAATTTGCGGATATTAACAAACAAAAAAAAAAAAAAAAAAGGGCTGCAGTGGAGGGGGGTTGAAAGATTTCTAAATTATGTTTCGGAATCACCTGTGGCATGTCGATAGAGTACGTAATATCGTCAAAGGAGATGGAATGTGGTTCGAAAGGAACGATCATTCCTCTTATTCATGTTACGATTCGGTGCAGAAACTCTGTTCCTAATCTCGTATCCTCTCTCTACATGTCAATTAAAATTCAGTTGGCACCTTATGCCTGAGCTAAAGCATAATATACAAAACAAAGAAAAACTCGCCCTTGTACACTTTCAAGCGGAGTAAAATTTACCCGTCTGCATCTCTCTTGAGCTACTTTCATTGGTGGTATTAAAATCTTCTGATGTAACAACTTGTGGATTCCTAAGTGCTGAAAAATCATTTTCATGTTATATTAGCACCGAAATTACTTTTATCGAACTATAAAATTGGTCAGAGAGAGGGAGCAAAACAAACTCACGGTTGAGACAAGTAAGAGCTAGAGTGAAACAAATGTTGAAGAGAAGGACGAATCCGAACAATGCCCCTATGCCGATCCAATACCAGTATGCATGAGGAAAGAAGCCGCGGGACTTCATAATTGCAACTCCTAGGGGTTCTGTTGAGTTTGGTGGAACCTAATTTGGCCAGAAAGTCGAGATTCAAAACTCAGCTCATAGCTAAGAAACATATATCTTAACTTATAAACGATTGGTTTCAAAAAGTTTTATCACATGTCTCCAATTTCTCCCGGAAAACTCATTAACTACTATTGCGGTCTGACCGTACATCATAGGCGAAATCCAGTACCCCCATATCCACCATTTCTTAATGTCATCTGTTCAATAACAAGATAGATGCATCAATTAAGACCTCTTATTAGTGAGAAATTCTGTTTCGATGAATTTAATGGCATTCTTCATTCTATGTACCTCTAAACAGCACAAATCCGCTCATCACGAAAAGCAAGAGAAATGCAAATGATCCAAAAATGTTGGCAGAGATCATGTTTCTGGCAGATGCCGCAATAAACCGGCATAATCCGGAGGCCATCTGGCTAACAAGTACTAGCAAAATATATTGCTTAAACAACCTGCAGTACGTATCATCAGAAAAGATAAATGAAACGAAGTAAAAACATGGTAAAACAATCCTTAAAAATTGGTGAAATTTAATTGACACGAAGCTTTTACTTGTCTACCTTCCGATATTTGGATCATATCCGATGGAATAGTAGGTAATGCAAACCCAAACTGCTACTTCCAGAAATGATATCGGGATCTTGAGAATCCATGTTGGCAGAGCGTAAGCCCACGCGGGGAAGAAAAGAAGATTCATTTGCTTGTAAAAGACCGGAAGCTTGGCAATTGTCATTGGGAGCTCTGACATTCCATTAAACATTGCGCCAGCGACGGAGAAGAACAAAGCACCAATATAAATTCCACCATCATCTACCAAGTTGTGATGCATCTCGGTCCTGAGGAATACTGTAATTGCTACCAGCGCCAACATCGCGAACTAGTGGAAGAAAAAGGATTAGTCACCAATTTCATATAACAAGTCCAAAAAATCTTGTTAAATACGAAGGAGTATCAAGTTGGAATCCCCACTTGAGTAAGCTTGAAGATGTAGACAAAGGAGTTTCTCTTCATTAGCAAGAATTTCCTTGAGAAGCAAGCTTTCAGGAGCTCCTTCTTTTTCGCGCCGTATTTTCTGGCTGTCAAAGCAGCTCCGTGATTCTTGCTCCTGTCAAATGGAGTTGCAAGCTCATCCCCGAGTCTCGCTCCCACATGGAATGATTGAAATGCATCGGCAAATTCCTTTACAGTGACAAAATTCCGCGCCCAATATTGCTCCTGATCTTTTCTTGATGTTACCTATGATTAACCAACATAGCACATGTAAAAGATATAATTTTCGTGTTTACTAAATTGATTAGAGGAGATGGCTAACGAGACTAACTGACTTTGCAGTTACCTCTTGGAGAAAGTGGGCGACACCTTTCCTCTTGGGGCATTGAAACCCCATAGCTTCGAAAAATTCAAGCACGCGTTCCCGAGGTCCCTGATAAACTATGTGGCCATCGGCTAGGAGAATAACATCGTCAAAAAGGTCATAGGTCTCTGGTGCTGGCTGAAGCAGAGAGATCACGGCAGTTCCATTGAAAATGTGGGCCCATTGTTGTAGCGAATTCACAATTTGATATGTGGTTGAGCTGTCCAAACCAGTTGAAATCTCGTCCATGAATAGCGTGTTTGCTGGTCCAACAAGCATCTCACCTGTAGTTGAATTAATTCGAAATATACAACTAGTTACTCAGGTAGATAAGAGAAAATAGAACTTTGACAAATTTTTGTTAATAATATTTGACATTCTATACCAGTTGTGACGCGCTTCCTTTGTCCTCCAGATATTCCCCGCAGTATTTCATCTCCTATCATAGTATCGGCACATACTTCCAATCCCAGGATCTGTTGACAAAGTAATCATGAAAATCGTCTAATTCTCCTAAAATATCTCTATTCAAAAAATTGCCATAATATCAAAAAGCTGAGTGATGTTTACCCTTAGAATATAGTCAGTCACTACATTTGTCTCTTGGCCTTCTGTCGCCGCAGCCTACCACAGTATGTCACAGAACACAATAGGCAGAACCATACAAACCGTCAACCACATTAAAATTCATCAATTTTTTAACCGTTCAAAAAAATGTCCGACGAAAAGGATGAGTAGTCACTCCGACAGTTTTCTCACACCATCAAATTCTTGCTCTAGAAAAAATTTGGAAGAACTTCCTCTTACCTTCATGTAGACATCGAGATCTAGATCAGGCTTGATGTTAGCCGCTGTCTCTCTTCTTGACAATTCTGATAGCATGTCTACGAATTGCGAAATACACAAATCGAGTCAAAGTTCAATAATTGAACCAATCCAGAAAGTTATTTCTTTAGAAAAAGTCAGTTCCAAGGAATGGACTTACCATAACGTGATCCAACTCCTTGGCACCTCGCGGAGAAGGCCAAGGTTTCCCTCACGGTCATTTCTCCTATATGGACGTCGTATTGACTGATATAGGTGGCAGTTCGTTGCGGCACAAACTCCTTCATGTCATGTCCATTATAAGTCACCCTCCCGGAAAACTTCAGCAGCGGAATGGTTTATACAGATTAGAGAGTAATCTACAACTCGGACGAATTACAAAAGGATAAGTGAATAAATGAAATTTCTTAAGTGAAACATTCTTACATTCAAATCCTTTTCGAGCTTTCCTGCTAATGCCAATAGAAGTGTGGTTTTTCCGGAACTTGGAGGACCCAACAACAATGTCATTCTGAAAATTTATTTGAAGAATAATATTTTATTATGGACTTAAGTATATGACAAAATAAAATTTAAGAAAAGAAAAAAAAAAAAAAAAAAGTGAACTTCCCTCCTCTTCCTCACCTTCCTGGCTTAATGATTCCACTAACATCATTAAGAATAGTCAAATGTTTCTTTCTGCTTGAAAGAACATGCAGAGAACTCAACAAACGCTGCAGAAAAAAAAATTGTATAATTGGAATATATATATATATATATTTATATATATATATATAAGTTTTTGAAAATAGCTTTGAAAATGTCACCTCGATTATATTAGTACAGAAGTTGAGGAATGTTGGCAAAGCTCTGCTTCCCACATAGGCTTCTCCGTCCACATTGAGATGCTCAAATCTCACTTCAATTGTTGGAAGCTTTATTCCAACTCTGCCAATTTAGAAAAACAAATAACTAAATTGCACCAAAAACACTCCATGCATGAAAAAAGAAACAGTTTCACCATAATTGGAAATTTTTCAAAATATGATTATAAGGAGGAAAAATATCCACCTGTCGATACGATTCTTGAGCTTCAGCAAGAACAGTTCGTTACCCTCTTCAGCCTCATTAACTGTTGGGAAAAACCACCAATTGAACTTTTTCTCTCTTTGTGTGATAAAATTGGTTCTCCAAAAGTAAGTTTCAACAAAGCCAACTAAACAACCAAAGCAATAAAAATCAAAATAATCAACCGCATAAGAGACACCGATTTTTACGTGGAAAACCCTCCAATGCGAAGGGAAAAACCACGGGACCGTAGTCCGATATCAACTTCCACTATATCAACAATAATGGGATTACAAAGTCCTCTCTAGATACAACTAGAGGCTCACAATCATCAAGATAAAACACAATCTTGGCTAAACAACAAGGTTCATCATCAACAAGATGGATTTCAACATATAACATAAAAAGAAATAAGTTTTAGATCTCAAGTGGATATTTGGGAAAAACACCTTAGAGACACCAATTCGAAAATCGCAACCGGTAGATGAGAAGAGCTTGTCACAAGGATTCACCACGTCAAATTTGAGCACCAACGGACACCGTTTCACCGCTCAATCTTCTTGCACAAACTCAAAAACTCATCGGTTCACGCATTCTTGCACGTAAAATGTTTTGCAGATTGAATATTGTACTTACTGGGCATAAGCTCATTACTTACGTTCATACTGTAGGTAAGCAACCTACCGACAGTACTTGATGCAAGACTATGGAGAGATGGCATTGCGGACTGTGAAATGTGGGATGGACACCGCCACGGGTTTTGGAAAATATGTTTAGAAAATATGTTTTTGTAAAATATGTTTGTAAAAATGTGTTTTGTTATGTTATAAGAAAGTAATGGTATGGTTTAAGAAAAATTACAAGTATATATGGCAAGCAAGTTGTCTCGTGTAATACCGAACCGCACTAGGTCGGGTCTGGTCTACGATCTCGGTACTCGAGTAAGTACCTATAAATAAGTATGAGTATAAGTATGAGATTAAGTCAAGTTAAGTTTAAGTTTGAGTTTTAAAATAAAGTTTAAGAAAAAGAAAAAAAAAATTTACTCTAGAATTTTTAGTAAATTAAGTTAAGTAAGTAATATAACGACCCCCATTCGCGTGGTCGGTCCTACGTGGGTGGTCGGGGCGTTACATAAAGTGCCCTGCAAGTGGAGAACAAACTGCTTTTGCCTTGCTCATATTGAACCTTTCAAGAACTTTTTCAATGTAACCTTCTTGAGATAGCCACAGTTTCTCATTCTTCCTATAACGGGAGATTGTCATGCCGAGTATTTGTTTTGCCAATCCCAAGTCTTTCATTGCAAAAGACTTACTTAACTCCTTTTTAAGCTTCTCAATCTTGCTAGTATCATGGCCAACAATCGGCATATCATCAACATATAGCAGGATGATAATGAAATCATCACTAGTGTTTTTTTTTATAAACACACAATGATCAGATGAAGTTCTAGAGTACTCATGACTCACCATAAAAGAATCAAACTTCTTGTACCACTGTCTTGGTGCTTGTTTGAGCCCATACAAACTCTTTCGAAGCTTGTACACATGATTCTCCTTTCCCTTGACATTTAACCCTTCTGGCTGCTCCATATAAGTTTCTTCTTCTAAATCACCGTGAAGAAATGCAGTTTTCACATCAAGTTGCTCTATCTCTAAATTCAAGCGGGCAGCTAGACTAAGAATAACTCTGATGGATGACATCTTTACTACCGAAGAAATTATCTCTTCAAAGTCAACACCTTTCTTCTGACCAAATCCTTTCACAACCAACCGAGCTTTGTACCTTAGTTGTGAGCTATTATTTTCAACTTTCAACCTGTAAACCCATTTGTTCTTGAGCACTTTCTTGCCTTTTGGTAACTTTACCAAGTCATAGGTGTGGTTGTTACACAAGGATTTCATCTCTTCCTGCATGGCATTAGACCACTCTTTCTTTTCTTCATGAGAAATGGCTTCTTGGTAAGTTTCAGGCTCTCCACCATCTGTAAGCATCACATACTCACTTGAATTGTATCTTGAAGGAGGTTGGCGCTCTCTAGTAGATCTTCTCAATGGAGGCTCATCTAGTGGCGGTGGCGGTGCTTGCTCAACTTGTTCAACTAGAGAGACAACATCATCAGCAGGAGGGGCTTCATCATCAACACTATCTCCACCATCTTCTTGCGTGTCTTCCCCGTGATCAGCATTCACTACAGGTAGAGGAACTTGATTCAAATTGGCAGAAATCACAACAGAGGAACTGGTCTTTTCAACTTTATCAGCATCATCACCAAGTTGATCTTCAAGGAACACAACATCTCTGCTTCTGACAATCTTCTTGTTTACTAGATCCCATAATCTGTACCCAAACTCTTCATGACCATATCCCAAAAAAATACACGATTTTGCCTTATCGTCAAGCTTGGACCTCTCATCTTTAGGAACATGAACAAATGCCCTGTAGCCAAAAACTCTGAAATAACCATAAGAGACATTTTTCCCTGTCCAAACTCTGTTAGGAACATCACCATACAAGGCAGCTGCTGAGGAAAGATTAATCAAGTCGACTACAGTCCTCATAGCCTCCCCCCAAAAAGACTTAGGAAGCTTAGCATGAGAAAGCATACATCTTATCCTTTCTTCAATGGTCCTGTTCATTTTTTCTGCCACACCATTTAACTGAGGTGTCTTTGCTGGAGTTTTCTCAAGTTTGATTCCATGGGCTTTGCAGTAGTTTTCAAATGGCCCCCTGTATTCACCACCATTATCAGCTCAAACTGACTTCAACTGCTTTCATGTCTCTCTTTCAATCTTGGCATGAAATTCTTTAAAGACATCGAACACCTGGTCTTTAGTTTTCAAAGCAGTAGTCCAAACTTTTCTTGAGTGGTCATCAATAAAAGTCACAAAATAGAGTGAACCTCCAAGAGTTTTAGTTTGCATAGAACAGACATCAATATGAATCAAATCAAGAATATTTGATCTTCTAGATGGAGGGTGTGAATGAAATACAACTCTATGTGTTTTTCCAGCTAAACAATCAACACAAGTTTTAAGAGGCATACCTTGCAAACTGGGGAGGAACTACTTTCTAGCAAGAATTTGTAGTCCTTTCTCGCTAATGTGACTAAGCCTCTTGTGCCAAAGATCAATACTTGCATCCTTCTGAATAGCATTTATCTTTCCCTTGTTGAGCTTTGCTTGTGTGACATAGAGCGTATTCATCTTCTTTCCTCTTGCAATCACTAGAGAACCTTTGGTGAGCTTCCATTTACTTTCACCAAAATAATTAATGAACCCCTCATCATCAAGTCTGCCTGTAGAGATCAAGTTGAGGCGAATATCATGTACATGTCTGACATCCTTAAGTATTAACTTGCTTCCAAGATTGGTCTCCAAGCAAATATCACCAATACCCACAATTTTAGAGGCATCACTGTTTCCCATTTTGACATTGCCAAAATCACTGGCAGAGTAAGAAGTGAAAAAATCACCATGAGCAGTAACATGAAATGAAGCACCAGAATAATCACCCAATCACTCTCCTGGCATGCGAGGCTAACATAACTATCATCACAAACAATCACAAACAATGATAACATAACTCTCCTGGCTACTTTATTAGTCTATTTCTCATATTTCTTTCCTTCACACTGCTCTCTTTTCCAAAGCCTGCACTCTTTCTTCATGTGACCTGGCTTGTTACAGTGGTAACACTTGAAAGTTTTTCTGTATTGGGATTTTCCTCTAGGTGTATCCTTTTTGCCATGACCTTGAGGATGCCAGCTTTTGCTTCTTCCACGCCTTTCATGTTTTTCAGAAACAAGTACCTTAGAAGAATATTCACCCTTTTCCTTTCTTCTGGCTTCTTCATTGAGTAAACTGTCCTTAACCATCTCTATGGTTAGCTTTCCTTCTGGCGCTGAAGTACTTAGTGACACCACTAGTGTTTCCCAACTTTCAGGTAATGAGCTGAGAAGTAACAAGGCTTGTAGCTCATCTTCAAGTTTCATCTTCATAGTTGTCAACTGGTTCACCAAGCCTTGAAAATCGCTTGTATGTTCAGTCATACTCTTCCCATCTCTGTACTTCAAATTCACAAGCCTTCTAATGAGCATGACTTTATTTCTGAAAGTATTCTTCTTATACATTGCCGCTAACTTTTGCCAGAGAGCATCAGCGTTGGTTTCTTCAGCAATGTGATGGAATATATTATGATCAACCCACTACCTTATTGTAGCAGCAGCCTTCATATGCAATATCTCCCAGTCCTCATCACTCATTTTTTCTGGCTTTCCTTGCCTAGGACAGGCCTTAACAAATCTCTGCAATACAGCATGTCTTGCATTTTCCGCTTCCAAATGGAATAATTCGACGGGGTTAATTTTATCATCCCAAACGAATTTTGTTCATCCATCTCAACACACAAGAATTTTTCTCTAGCCAACCAAAAGCTCTGATACCACTTGTTGGGAAAAACCACCAATTGAATTTTTTCCTTCTTTGTGTGATAGAATGGGTTCTCCAAAAGTAAGTTTTAACAAAGCCCACTAAACAACCAAAGCAATAAAAATCAAAATAATCAACCGCACAAGGGACACCTACTTTTTACGTGGAAAACCCTCCAATGCGAAGGGAAAAAACCACGGGACCGTAGTCCGATATTAACTTCCACATTATATCAACAATAATGGGATTACAAAGTCCTCTCTAGATACAACTAGAGGCTCACAATCATCAAGATAAAACACAATCTTGGCTAAACAACAAGGTTCATCATCAACAAGATGGATTTCAACATATAACATAAAAAGAAATAAGTTTTAGGTCTCAAGTGGGTATTTGGGAAAAACACCTTAGAGACACCAATTCAAAAATTGGAACCAATAGATGAGAAGAGCTTGTCACAAGGATTCACCACGTCAAATTTGAGCACCAACGGACACCATTTCACCGCTCAATCTTATTGTACAAACCCAAAAACTCCACCTTCTCTCTCTGTTTCTCCCTCACGCTCTCTGTTTCTCGCACACCCCTAGCAGCCCACTTTTTTTCTTTTTTCTGCTACACTCTCCTACGGCTTGTTGAACAAGCCATTAATACTTTTTTTTTTTTTGTTAATCAAAAACTAATGGGCTTCTGGCCCATTATTGTCCAGCCCACTAACATGGGGCGGACAACTCAACATTAACCAACCTCTCAATTAAATCCTTCCTCTCTTTGAACCGCAGATTCGACACGTCGATTTCGATAGCTTCTTCGCCAGGCGACATAGCGAGCAATCCTTTCCTCATACGAGCATAAGTCGGAAGCTTCTCTAGAGCAAACCAATGGAGAGCTTCTTCATCTTCTTCTCTATGTGAAGACGACGACCTCGAGAAAACCTCTCCACCATTGTTGTTCCTCCACATTGGGGAACCGCCACTCCTAACGCTATTACTCGCTCTATAAACATCACCACTGATCTCCATTTCTCCTTCAAACCAAAACCCAGAAAATCTCCTTTAATATCTCCACTGTAGAGCTACAAATCATGTGTGTATCTACACACATATATATGCATATATATATATATATAAATATATGTATATGCGAAGCAATAAAGGCAGTAGGAGAAAGATAAGAATAGTAAAGGATACGTGCTTAAAGCAATGCAAATGCAGGATAAGTTTAAATCTTTGTTTTTATGTCAAAGAAAGATTTTTGAGAAGAAAAGTGCATCTTGAGTTGATTCTCAATATCACAATATCCTTTTTCAGGATGAGGAACCCATATTTAGAGATCAGCACCTTTTAAATATATCATCTGCTGGTATTGTTTCCAAAAGATTTTGGAAAGTGATCTCACGATTTTTGATATAGTTGTTTTCAAAATAATTCTAAAATAGCATTAAGAAAACATAAACGAAAATAAAAATTTGTTTTAATTTTTTAAAGGAATTTATAAATGAAATAATGTTGTTTTCTCGTCACCGTTTTTTTTAAAGCTTACAAACACAAATATTTTCATAAATATACCCCAAATACAATTTTATTTTTACTTGTGCTCAAACCAAATTCTCTATAAACACAATCAAACATAATTTCAAAAATGTCTAAAAATCATTTTCAAAACATTAATATTTTTTTTTTAATATCCAAAACAAAATCACTCTCGAAACACTCCCAAACCTAAAGCATGCATGCATGTTTTAACGATAATTTCAAATCTGACTCTATACAAGTATAGAATTTGAATTCCAAAATTAAAACACCAAAAATAAAATAAAATAAACAAAGACATTAATTCTGCAATATGTAGAAATGAAAGCTAATTAATAGCTATTTAAAAACCAGCTACAAGAATCTGTGTGCCACAGTAATTCATTCCAACACGTGGCAATAAAGCCATGCTTGGCTATTCAACAAGTTCGAAAACCAACGAAAACCCAGATACAGTTTGTTTTTATTCAATGAATGAATTGATCGAATTAGATACGAATCTTTGTGTAACTTATTATCTATGGCCTCAGATTGTTGGGGTTTGTTCGATAAAATTTGATTACCGACTGGCATTGACTATCAACATTAATTTTTCACCCAAAAAAAAAAGATAAACTCCATTAGGAATCTTCTGTTTCTGCAGGAACCAGTTACACATTCTTTATTAATTTGACAATTTTTATACGGTATACAACAAGCGGAGGGAAATATCCACCAAAAAAAAAAAGGGCAAAGGGAAATAAACACTAGTAATAAATTTATAAATTCAAGATACAACAGAGATAAACATTTTATTGGGTAAAAAGTTTAAACAAAGTACAAGATCATTAAAAAAATTAAAAAAAATATACTACTAATTGCTCTTCAGGATCTTCGGAGTATACTGTTTCAAAAAATAAAATAAAATAAAAGGTTCTAATTATACAGATAAGAGCTAAAGTCTCTCTTATCGCCTTTGGAAATTGAGGAACTTGATAGACAGGGCAAAGATGAAGGCAAAAAGAAGACCAAAAGCAACGTTGACGACAGCAACAACACCGAGGAAATCGTGTTCAAACCCGTAATATTCGTCCACATAGGCTTTCATTGTCTGTTCTGAATTCCCGATCGTTTTGTTCACGTCTCCGTATTGAGACGCGACCAATCCGTACAACGTCCACGCGACAGGGCATGCCCAGTAGTACCATCTCCACCACACCGGAATCCTCTGTTGTTAAACAAACAAACAAACAACATATTGTTTAGTATATTATCAATAAATGTTTGACATTCGTAGAGCGTTGGGATAAGATCATGAGTAACGTTTGATCTTAGTTACCGTGCGAGGGATAATGAATCCGGCGAACAGGTTCCATAGGCTGTAGAAGGCGGCGGACACGATTTGAGCGATGTTGTTGTTTGGAGTGAGGCCCACCGTCATCATGCCGTAATATGTGAAGTACATCATCGCAAAGAAGGTGAAGAAGAGGTACCAAAAGAACTTAGCCGCCGTCCATTCGAAGCCGATCATTGCATACACTAATAAACAGTACACTACAGCTTGACATACAAGGTATGGAATCTCAACTATCACCTGCCCACATGATAGTTAACATGTTATCAAGTTGATCAATGACCATGCAGAGAAAGAGCGACAGGCTCGTAAATTCACATGTCAACTCTGCAAGACTGCCACTTGTATTATACTACACTATATGGCCATTAAGTTTTATAAGTAGTAATTAAAAAAAAAGATTAAAAATATAATGTTTGTAACATGGAAGAAATTAGCATACCTGTCCAAATGTGTAGGGAAAAGCTGCATACATGCCGGCTGCTCTTTCTCTATAGAAGACCGTTCTCTCTACCGAAACGACAGGTTGCACAGACATAGCGTTTTGGACACCAATGAAGAAAACAGCAGCATACATAGAACCCATGGCGTTGCTCACATCTTGTTCCCTCGACCTGCATTTAAATTTAAATGAAATTGGATAAATAACATAGTCCCAAAGTGTGTATTTTCTATATGCGTCGCTTTGCCAGAGACTTACGTTTTAGTTCCCATGTCCCAGAACATAGTCCCAAACATCAATGCTATGAAAGTGGTGAACAAAAATCTCGCGGCGGTGTAAGGCGGGTTCCGCCAGTAAGACAACCGTTGTTTCCACAAGCAAGCCATGCATTGTGTGACAAATGATCGCGAATATTGAGTAGGGAAGTAGAGATCCTTTGAACCATGTGCCGGGGTGCTCAATTCCTTTATAAGATCTTTGTTTCTCCTGGAAAAAAAAAAATGTAAGCCAAAGATTCAGTATTTTTCCTCCCGTAGACGAAATATACTGTGTGCTTGTTTGATAAGGAAGGTTGGAAATATATGGTTAAACTGACCTATGCAGATCGGAATTCTTGTAAAGATCAGTAAAATCAACCCCCAAAGCGAGTTCTTGTGCGGGGCTAGTGACTTCCAACATCCAAGTTGCAGGGTTGTAACCGTCTTTAATTTTACTTACACCATGCATTGACTTCTTGACGGAAAATTTGAATGTATTAGCAATCTTAAAGATTAAAAATATCCCTAAGTTTCAATTAAAAAAGAAAAGAGGATTCGATCTCTTCTTGTTTCATTTCATCCTACCTCAAAATAATTGATTAGATGGCAAGAATGGCGACCTAATGGTCCCACGTATATTTCTTGTCCTCCTCTCTTCATAAGGAATAGCTGCAACCACATGTTTTATTTAGTAACCAAATTCAATTGTCGAACAAACCACACACGAGATTAAAAACCAGAGAATTCTGAACTACTAAAACTTTTGTTTACCTCATCAAAAGCTTCGAAAATGTCAATGCTAGGTTGATGGATGGTGCACACAACTGTTCTGCCGGTGTCGACCGTGTTCCTAACCGTTCTCATGACAATGGCAGCAGCTCTAGCATCTAACCCGGAAGTTGGCTCGTCCATGAATATAATAGAAGGGTTCGCGACTAGCTCAACCGCAATAGTCAACCTTTTGCGCTGCTCAGTTGAGAGACCGTTGACTCCGGGCAATCCCACCAACGCTTGCCTCAATGGAGTAAGTTCCACCAAGTTCATCACTTCCTCAATGAACATCTGTCACATATCATGTCATTATCAAATTAGTTCATGAGTTTATTTCTGGTTGTCTATAGTTAACAATTGTATTGGAATATATGATTCAAATAAAGCCTCAATTAGGGGCACCACCAACCTTTCTGGTTTTGGAATCAACTTCAGCCGGTAAACGAAGCCATGCTGAGTAGATCAAGGACTCATAAACAGTCACATGTGGTGAGTGGATGTCATTCTGCTCACAGTATCCGGAAATTCGGGCAAATGTTTCTTGCTTCTTAGGGTAACCTGAGATTCTAATGTCCCCTTCGATGTATCCGCCGGTTTTTCTACCCGCAAGAACATCCATCAAAGTGGTTTTACCAGCACCACTAACTCCCATAAGTGCTGTCAAAACACCAGGCCTGAAGCTACCACTCACACTATTCAAAAGAACCAGTCTATCCTCCACAACACCTTGACTTTTCATTTCCTGCAGATACAATTCAGACATTTAGCAAAGAGTGTACTTTAATATAATATATGAATGAAACAGGAAATAGCTTATAGAATTCTTGGTAATGGCCATTTGTTTTTTTAACTTACCTGTGGCATGTCCACCGAGTAAACGACCTCATCGAAGGTGATGGAATGTGGCTCGAATGGAAGAATCATTCCCTTTTTGTTGTTCTGACTTTCACCTGCCTGACTTTGGTGGCTTGCTCTTTGTTGCATCTCAACGGCCCTACCACCATTGTCACTGCTCTGAGGATCTTCTGTTATAGTAGCTCGTACCTTATCAAAGGCTGCGAAAATCATATGTTAAAACATTAATACATAACTTTTATTTTTCTTCTTCTTATTCTTCTTCTTCTTCTTTTTTTTTTTTTTTTTTTTTTTCTCTTTTCTGATTCTCTAACTGTAAAGCTTTTAGAGTGAAAGGACGAGTAAATAAACGTAGATGACACTCACCGTTAAGCAAAGTGAGAGCCAGAATGAATAAGAGGTTTAAAACTAAAATGAATCCAAGCAACGCCCCCACGCCGAGCCAATACCATTTTGACTCCGTAAAGAACCCACGGCCCTCCAAAACTTGAATTCCTAGACGTTGTGTTGTGTTCTGCGGAATCTATTACGAAGAGGAAAATTCTCAAATGTCAGCAATTGGTCCCAACCAGCAACGGAAATTACAATTCACAGACCAATAACTTTAAGAACATACATGTCTCCATTTTTTGCCGAGGAACTCATTGACTAGAATCGCAGTCTGACTGTACATAAGAGGCGAACTCCAATAACCCCAAATCCACCAGCCTTTGACATCATCTGTTGGCATAAAAGATAATCACACATCGATTAGAATGAATGCAATTAGATGAAAGAAGTGATCCTGATTTGATGATTTTGTAGACTTAGTCCATTATACCTTTAGACAGAACAACACCACCCAATGCAAAGAACAAGAGAAGTACAAATGCTCCGAACGTGTTGGCTATAATCATGTTCCTAGCAGTAGCTGCAATAGCCCTGAATAAACCAGAGGCCATTTGGCTGACTAAAAGGAGCAGAAGCAATTGCTTGAACATCCTGCAAATTATGCAAATAATGAGAACACTATCGAACAGCAAAGAAATTGCTTCAACATCCTTCAACAGCACAAATTAAGTTGAGTGTGTGTGTATGTGTGTGTGTGTGCGTGTGTGTGTTTTAACTACCTCGCAACATTTGGGTCCAATCCTACAGGGTAGTATGTGATGGCCACCCAAAGCACAACTTCCACGACTGAGATAGGAATCTTGAGAAGCCATGTTGGAAGAGCATAAGCCCAAGCTGGGAAGAAGTGGAGGTCCCTTTGTTTGTAGAACACAGGAAGCTTGGCAATGGTCATAGGAATCTCCGACATTCCATTGAACATTACCATCATCACAGAGAAGAACAAAGCACCAATGTAAACAGAACCATCTGCGAGCGTCTCACGCTTCATTTCTGTTCTCAGGAAAACTGTGGTGGCAACCAAAGCCATGATACAAAGCTAAAAGAAGAGGGGAAAAAAAAAAGTTATAAACTCCGCATGCCAAAAGAGAGAGAGAAAATCAATAAAACACATAACTTTAGAAGGAAATCAAAGGAGTTCAAGTACATACTTGGACAAGCTTGAAGACGTAGACAAAGGAGTTTCTGTTCATGAGCAAATATTCTCTTGAAAAGCAAGCTTTGATGAGCTCCTTCGTTTTGACACCATAATCTTTGGTCGTCAAAGCAGCTGGGTGATTCTTGCTCTTGTCAAATTCAGTTGCAAGGTCACCTCCTACCCTCTGTCCCACATGGAATGATTGGAACGCCTCAGCAAATTCCTTGACAGTTATGAACCTATATGGTTCTTCTTTTCGTGCCCAATACTGTGCTTGATCTTTCTTTGATGTTACTTCTTGAAGAAAATCAGCAACACCTTTCCTCTCGGGACATTTAAAACCCATAGATTGAAAAAATTCAAGCACATATTCACGGGGACCTTGATACACTATTTGGCCGTCGGATAGAAGAATGATGTCGTCGAAAAGGTCATAAGTCTCTGGTGCTGGTTGAAGCAAGGATATGACAGTAGTTCCATTAAAGATGTGCACGTAGTGCTTGAGCGAGTTCACGATTTGATATGTCGTAGAGCTGTCCAAACCAGTTGAAATTTCGTCCATGAACAACACCCCTGCTGGACCAACAAGCATCTCACCTGTAGTTGAATTGTTCAGTACTTGCTTCTACAGATAAAGAAAATAAGGCTATGAATTGATGTAAATAGAAGAGATTTTATACCAGTCGTGACACGCTTTCTTTGTCCTCCAGAGATACCCCTTAACATTTCATCTCCTACCAGAGTATCAGCACAAATGTCCAAACCCAAAATCTGCAATTAATTCAACATTTGTTATGAAGTGGTTGATAAAGAATTTATATTTCTTTTGCGAACTACTAGTAAAGGATGTTCACCTTTAGGACATAATCTGTGATCACATTCGTCTCTTGGCCTTCTGTTGCCGCTGCCTACATTAAAAGAAGATTATAGAAGAATAACATTAGGCGTAAAGCACATTTCGTCAAATTATTTCTGGCTTTAATGCTGAAATGAAATGCTGATGAATAATATGTAGTTTCCTGGCTTACAGCTATGTCAATTACAAAAGTCAATTCCGTTCTCTAGTCTCTTTTCGATATATAATAAATGTAATGTTATATTAAGTCTCAGAAAGAGAGAAAATAATTAATGATAATTGGTAACTCTTTAATTCTCACCTTCATGTATACATCAATGTCCGGATCAGGCTTGATATTTGCTTCCTTCTCTCTTCTAGACAACTCCCCAAGCATATCTACAGATTTCAGAATACGAAGTTCAGTAATTATTCAATTATTCAGTAATTTTTTTTTTCTCTTTTTTTTCCAAAAGAAATTGGAGAAATGAACTGACCATAACGCGAGCCAACTCCTTGGCATCGGGCAGAGAAAGCCAAAGTTTCCCTCACAGTCATTTCTCCAATATGAGAGTCATATTGACTAATGTAGGCAGCTGTTCTCCTTGGTACAAACTCGTTCATGCCATGCCCATTGTAAGTCACCCTCCCCGAAAACTGCAAGAGATTCCGGTTTTCGTGCGTATTAAAGATTAGCATAATCAGGGTTAATTAGTATAATGCTAGATAATGAAGTCTCATCAAAGAACCAAAATATTCAAAGTTAAAATCCTCTCACCTTCAACTCTGAGTCAAGCTTCCCTGCCAAAGCCAACAACAGTGTGGTCTTGCCGGAACTTGGCGGACCCAAAAGCAGGGTCAATCTGAAAATTTTAATTTAACCATAAGAAAAGGGTATATCAAACATCAATAGATTCAAATTAAAACAAACATATATGTGAACTAACATGAAGGACAAAAAAACAAAACAAAACAAGCTAACTAAAACTTATCATCCTTTCTCACCTTCCGGGCTTTACGACTCCACTAACATCATGGAGGATGGTCAGCTGTCGCTTCTTGCTTTTCAAAATAGGCAGAAAACTCAATAATCCCTTCAATAATAAAAGCAAAAACAATTTTGAGAACAACATTCATACAGAATATATTAAAAGATACTTCTTTTTCTTTCTTTTTATTATTGAATGTAACCGTGGTAATATGGTCTAGTTGATTTACCTCAACTATATCACTAAGGAAGTTAATGAAGGAAGGCAAAGCTCTGCTTCCTACAAAAGCGTCTGCTCTTATATTCAGATGCTCATACCGCACCTCAATCGTCGGAAGATCAATCCCAACCCTGAAAAGTTTCCGGTTATATTAGAAAATATTTCTATATATATATATATATATATATATAAAAACTCAGCGTCCCCTGTTTTTATATATGCCTATGAGATATATTAGTACCTGTCAATACGATTTCTGAGCTTCAACAAGAATTTCTCGTTGTCCTCTTCAGCATCCTTGACCAACCTCTCGATCAACTCCCTCCGCTCTTTGAGTCCGAGGTTGTCGATGTCGATTTCACTCGGCTGGCCTTTAGAAGTTGCGAGTATGCCTTTCCTTAAACGAGCATACGTCGGAAGCCTCTCCAACGCAGCCCATTTGAGAGCTTCTTCGTCGTTTTCGTCCCGAGAAGACTTGGAGAAAACGTCCATGGTGTTGTTCCTCCATATTGATGAGCTTGTGCTCCTCATACTCCCTCCGGCTCTATAGATATCGCCGAGCTCCATTTTTGTTTTTTTTTTTTTTAAAAAAAAAAAAAAGAAAAAACAAACCCCCCACCAAGATCAAAAGTTCTCCTTCAAGTTCTCTACAGTTCTTTCAAGTCTCAAGCCTGTGGTGTTGTGTTATACTGTAACTTGGGATCCAAGAACCCAAATGGTTTTTTTTCTTTCCAAAGTTGTTTGTTTCAATATTGAAGCAGATATTTTGAGGTTGTGTATTTATAGGAAATGGAAATGGCCTTCCAGAAGTATAGCGGAGTAGGCTTTTGTTTTTTTTTTTTTTTTTTCCAATAAAATATTTAAAAATTTCAAAGTACAGTGGAATAGGATTTGAGGAAAGTCAATAATAGCTTCCAAAAAGATTGGTTAAATTGTATGGTGAGAATTTAATTGAGGGCACTCCCAAAACAAACAAAAAAAAAAAAGAGGGGGACTTTTCATCGATACCCCGTCCTAGACGTTAGAATTTGCCGACTGCCCAAGTAATTCAAATTATCGTGCTTGAACAAAAGCGAATACGGGTCACGCTAATTTAGGTCCAAAACCCGGTAAAAATTAATCTTTTTGTGCTAGAAATTAGTGACAAAAAAAATTATAAGATGATTTTTCAAACCCTTAATTGGCTCAAAATTAAGGGAATTGTCTTGGAGGAAGTTTCTTCTCGTGATAGCGTAATCTCAAGCGTCACATGATTAACTCGAAATTTCCCTTTTACCTTTTCCCTTTTTTTTTTTTAACTTTTTGAGAATCTCAAACTTTTAAGTAAAGCTCTAGTAGATTCGCCTAAAAATCAATCTGGTCAAAAGAGAAATGTCGTGGTGGCTGCGAACCAACAGTGGCCAGCCATTTTTTACCCAAGTTTTTTTTTTTTTTTTTTTGTGCTTTTTGGTGTAGTTGTGTGGATGAGGAGTACCTTCGTGATTCATTAGTGCAACTGTTCAAGTCTTGTCCAGCCGACCTGAAGAAGGAGTCTTAAAAATATTAATATAAATATTTAAACATAAATTTATAAATATATATAAACAAAAATAGATGCACATTATTCTTTTAAAGTTTTAAATACTTCTGTGAGCATTGCTTAAATTAACAATTATAATGCAAAATTTAGAAAAATACGTCTCTGCCAAGAATTTCTTACTAAGCGATTTCTAATTTCCATTATTTCTATTATCTCATAGAGTTCCTCAAAGGCAATCATTCCCCCCCCCCCCCCCGGGTACGGGGGGAGACTCAAAGGCAAGTTGAAACAACATCTTACATTAAAAAAAATTACATATTAATTTCTTAAAAAAAAAAGTATTAGGAGTAATTACAGTATTTTTCCCCACTATAACTATTTCCCGAGTGGCCTTGGTTATTGCCTTTCTCTTGACTAGAAAAACTAATAAACTTATCTTCGTTTATCTTCATGTCCTATATATATACACACACACACACTATTACTGTAGTCAATACTATATCACATGATTTATAACTATAACGTAACATGAAATGTCAATCCCAAAAAAAAAAAAGGAAGAAAATAAAAGATTGAACTAACTTTTAATCATCATATCACTTTGAAATTTATACAAGATTTAAAACTCCATAATTTAACAAAATTTGATGTTATTAATAATGAGTCAAAATATATCAAAACTGATAAGGTATTTTTCACATTATATAAAACTAAAATAATCATATTTTTTAAATGTAGATAATAACGTGTCCAAATATGTTTTATTGAAAAGGTATTAGTTTTAGTGTGTAAGAAATCACCAATCAAACCAAATGGCCAGGACCTTCCATAATCCTTAATTAATTATATCCCTTACACACATAGAAAATCTTAAGAAAAGATTCTGAAAACTCTTGATGTCACGTGGAAGAGATGAGAATCAATCCTCAATAATTGAATTCCTATGTAAATTTTTTAATATGCTTCTTTTTATTTATTTTTTTTAAATGGTTAATTTTGGCTTCTTCTAGAATGCAACGTGTTTTTACTTTCCAGGAAACTCGGTATTTTTTCTTATAAATATTCTTCATTTAAGAATCAATAAAATGCACCGGAATTGACAGTGTGACCATAGAGGTCAATTTGTTGACAAATGGTCACAATTAGGACAATATACGTCGTCCATCTCCTAATTAATTTCTGTTGTATGAATTAAAAACTGACAGGTCCTCATTGATTAATGAATAAATCACGTAGATATTTCACACTCCTGTCTTTTCTGTCAACGTTCAATTTTCATATTTTTAAAAGTCCAAACAGGCGACATAACCAAAAAAAAAAAAAAAAAAGAGAGAGAGTATATAATAGGCGACATAACAATAAAGTATATAGTTCAGATGATAAGGGAAAATTACTTTAAGAATTTTATTTCTACTGATAAAACTTAAAATTCGTGACTTAGCATATAATTAATTAATTAAAATTCTAAAATTTAAATAATTGGGTTTTTCCCTATAATTTTAAAAGTCTGGTTAGTTAAAAAAGTGGCTTCATATATAGGATTTGATGTATCTATTATATTTATCTGATAATGATTTAGTCATTTTCACACCCTACAAGCCCTAAAAAAGCGGGGATAAAAAAAAGAGAGAAATAATTAGGTTACCTTAGAAAATTAGTAAATGTATGTTTTGTTAGAAAATTAGTGGAAACTAAGAAATTTCTCAGTTCAATTTCAAAAACACACACACACACACATATATATATATATATATCTATTACAATACAAACAATTCCTTTTTTTTTTCCTATTAAGTAATGGTTTTATTAATATTTCTACAAACTCTGTCGGAGCTAGCTCAACGGGTGAGAATGGATGGATATTGGTTAGAATAATATTCTCATATGCGAAATTTATGAGTGTTTTCATTTGTCTTTGATAAATGAAAATCATAAACCTCATTTCCGTAAATAAATAAATAAATAAATCCTCAATTTTTTCAGGAGTAATTAAGGACATAAAGAGAGTTCGCGCTTAGCAAACAGGCGATACTTTTATTTACATACGAAGTGGACGATCATTCAAAACGTTATATGGTTACACAATCACAACCAAAGCATATATTATAAGGTAAACAGACGTATGACAGTCTACCACACTGCACGCAAGAACATAAACAGATAAAATACTGCTTAATTATACACACATGATATAGTTTTCTTCAAACACCACAGTAGGCTTTAATTGGACTCTTCAACTTCTTGTACGCATTTTCAGCGAAGAAACTTAGTAGGCCAAGATGATTGAAGGGCTTATACTGCAAAGGGTGTTGTTCATCCACAAGCTCTTCGGGGACTTCCACCATGCCGTCGCCGAATGAAAATTGTGCAAGCGAGTACCTGTCTTCGTTCCCGCTTACCACGACTCGATGATTCGGAGACACTATTCTGTCATTGCTCCAAGCCTAACAAGTAACAACCCAATTTATCAACGAAATCACTTTTATTTTTTTTAATTAGTACGTAATTTTAAAATTTGTCATGGTACTTTGTAGTCTAAATTGGGCACCTACCATTAGGGCATCACCCGCGAAAACCACAAATGACGAAGGCAACAGCTCAACTTTGATCCAATCTCCGTTCTTCGTTTCGACCTCCAAGGCGTTAATGTGATTTTGGTAGAGTATGGTTGTGAAACTCTTGTCAGTGTGGGCAACAAAGCCAAGCCGAGGATCATTACCTTGGGGTGCTTTATGCTTCAATAGTCTAAGAAGATAAGTGATAGATCCAATATAAGCCGAATGAGTGAGCGCATTCACTAACATTACAAGAAAAATATTCGTTATATCGGATACTACATATATAAGCATGGTACTGATTCGACATAAAATTAGACAGGAAAATTAGACAGAATATGTATGTACCCTATACTAAACTACCTGAATTGGTCATTTCCTTCGGGCCACATAGCATTCGTGAAAAATTGAGTTCCCTCTTTGGCCGTTGCGTTGTCGATCCCCATGCTCTCGTAGAGAGGAACGACTGGATTTTGTCCGACGTAACCGTTCAGGGGCTTCTCATACTTATTTTTCATTTTGATTTCGGTTGGAAGATCAAATAACTCTTTCAAAGCGCCAAACATCGCGTTTCGAAATTCGGAAGAAATTACAGCCGTATTCTTCGAATGCTCGTTGAACTTCTTTACGTGCCAACTCCCAGTATTCTGTGCCAGGCTTCAAAGTATCCTTTGAGAAATTTAGGACAGGAAGCTTAATTGGCTCTAGTGCTGGAGAACCCATTATGCAATTATTTAGCTTAATTTGGGTTATCTAACTAATTACTGGGCTTGGAGCTTCTTGGGGATCAATTAAAGGCCTCGGATTTATATACTAAAAATTGTACCTATTTATTTATAATATTTTTTTGTCACAGGAATCAATTAATATACGTGACCAATATTCAAGCGCTAGATAACAAACTATGATATGTGCTGGTTAAAACAAACATATACCAATATTGATTGTTGATAAAAGCTTTCATAATGGAATACATGGTACAATAAATGGTTTATTATATATTTGATAAAGTTAAAAATTAACCGGTACGTACGGACAACACTATAAATTTACGTGGACTTATTTTCTAGCTTTCGTATGAGTACTCATTCAACCATATTAAAAATACAGAATCATATTGTGTACATGAATGATCAATTATTGCTAGGGCCTTGTGTGTGTGTCTATATAAATGAGGGTTTTTGGAGGAATATTGTCCCATCTTCATCTTCAGGATTTTTATCTTATTATAATGTCAAATAAAAAGTAGTTAATTTCAAGGTAAAAATCAGAACCGTGGGACAAAAATCCTAAACACATGTACTAAAAAGATTATATATATTACAGTGGTGCTGGCCCTCGAACTTATTTAGATATAATTATTTTTGTAAAATTTTAATTTTGACAGTTTGCCCCAAAATCTTAAAATGTGTAGCAAAAAAACCATCAACTGATAATGATAATAATTTTTCGACGGAAATGAACTTGTCACTTGCTCATGTTTCATTAATTAAGAGAATAAAAAGTATTTTCACTCAATGTTAAAACGAATTTATATTTAAAATAAAGTTAATTCAAAATCTTTAATTTGGATAAAACTTAATGAAAGATCTTAAACCCACCAAATTTGGATTAAAATAAATAAAAGTGGCTATTTTAGTCATTAATTAGACACTCATATGCAAGTCGCACGTCATTTTCTGTCAAAAGTCGACCTATGTTATCAATTGAAGGTGTTTTGTTAGGCATTTTTAACTTCAGAAGGCAAAATTGTTAAAATTAAAGATTTAAAGGTCAAATTACAATTTTACGATACTGGGCAATGGGCATCTACCCAAAAAAAGGAAAAAAAATCACATCTTTATTGTAACTTTTTCGTCCTACTCCTACATTTGATTTTTGTTTTTATTGAAATGAGTCGGGTTATGTAAGCAAATATGAAATATTGTCGTTAACTCCAGTAAAAATGTCTTTTATAATGATATTGTGCTGATCACATCAGATTTGAAGCGATCTTTAGAGTGAGCCCCTTCACAGTATGATTCACGACATTAATCATAATGCAAAACTATTCATATTTAAGTGAAGATAATCCTCTTATGTATGTAATGCTAGGACTATCAAATTTATTTCGAAGATCAGTACAAGATATGGAAAACAAAAATAGTATAAAACGTCACAAAACACAGAATTTGTACTTACCTGTTCAGCTTCCAGCTTAAAAAATAAAATTATGAATTATAAGAGAGAGAGAGAGATATAAATATATATATATATATATATATATATAAATAGAGAGAGAGAGAGAGAGGAAAATGCGACCTGTTTGTATTCATTTTATTATTTATTTCATGAGCATGCAAACGGTGGTCCTAACTCATAGGACAATGGCCTTTTCTTCAAAAAAAAAAAAAAAAAAAAATATTAAGAGCATGTTGTAAAATTTTTTTTTTTCACCTGTTAACGTCTGTATATAAATCTATAAGATAAATAGACATGACACAAACATTATTATTGACTTTTTCATGTTTCTTCTTACTTTACCACCATTTTAATTAATTTGTTTTGGTGAATATTTAATTAGATTTTGAACCTAAGCTAGGTATTCTCCAACCATATTAATTATAAGAAAAATTATTCACATCGTGAAAAAAAAAATTTCTTGGTACATCATGAAATTAAAAAGTAACTTGTTAGAGGTAAAAAAAAAGAGACAAAATAGTTATTTTAGTTTAACAGAATCTACAGAATTTTAACACTTGACAATTCATGATATTCATTATAAAACTTTTCATGATTTGTATCATTCGAATTATAAACCAGCATAGATATTTTATAAAAATATATATATAAAAGAAGAAAATTGAATACAATCAGATTATATCATCAAGATATATACCACTGACATCCCCACAAATTAAAAAACAAAAAGAAGTAAACGATCGACATGCCATTTTTGATCTATATTCAACAACGTCAGGATCATTTTTAACATATGATGTCGTCTAAGCCACTGAAACGACATGTAGTTCATTTCTAAGTTCTATGGTCTTGTTGTTTAAATGACGTGTCATCTTTGCGTCAGCTGGTTTGTTTCCCTCAGTTTTCGGTAGTTGTCATCTAACACGAAATGACATGTCTTTTTAAACAAAACGATGCGTCGTTTTCTCCTAAAATCGTTCTCGTTAGAGTATACAGCGTGTAGTGCATCCTTAAAATTTGCCCTCACCTATCCTAAACTTCTGTCTTATACTGTCAAACATATCAAACAAACTACTTGTCGTTTTCACTGGTTTATTGTCTTTTTAAGAATGTATATATACATGTCGTTGAATATTTCGAAATATGCTGCATTCATGAGGAATACGATGGGTTGTCGTTTGTTGTTAACAAATGTGTAGGTATTATATTCCCTATTAAGTAATCCATAACTCATCATCTCGTGCCGTTTTCATTTCAAAATTCTACAGTTTTTTTTTTTTTTTTTTTTGAGGAGTCGTTTTTGGTGGTAGGGCCAACTTAATTAATATCAATCACATAACAAGTTAATAATAATGTTAAAAAAAAATACAAAACAAAAGTACTAGCAACGTGGTGCATGAGTTGTCAATTTATTACTAATTGACGTGACAAATACCAACTCACTTAACAAGTTAATAACAACATTAAAAAAAATACAAAACAAAGTACTAGCAACGTGGTATATGAGTTATCGATTTACTACTAATTGACGTGATAAATACAATGCATTGAGTCGTTTTTTAAAGTGATGTGATCATTTTAAAAAAGTAATGAATGCCACAGAAAATGACATTTACAAAAAAGAAAAAAAATCTCAACTAAAATGATGAAAGGACAAGTATTGTAAACTTAATGACAAAATTAAATTTTATTATTGAAAAGAAAAAGAAATCTAAAAACTTCTTTTGTTGTTTGCATCCCCAACCCCCCCCCCCCCCCCCCCCCCCCCCCCTTTTTTTTTTGCAAACATTTTTTTTTCGTCGCAAATTTGAAATTTAATAATAGTAACAATAATTGTGCTTATAAAAAAATATATTTTAAGTACAGTTTTCTTTATGCATAAAAAAGGGATCCTTCCAAGAGCTTTAAAAAAAAAAAAAAAGAGAGAGACAAATAAAGGAAAGAAACTAAAAATAAAATTATGGGTATAAAAAGATGCTTCAAGTGGTGGCATAGTATTTGTAACTAGGATAATTTTAGAATACATCCTAAGATGCTTCAAGTGGTGGCATAGTATTTATAATTCGGAATAATATTAAAATACATAAGGGTATACAATACAAGGATTAACTTTTGTTTTAGAAGTAAGAGAAGTGTGTATTTAAACGAGGGTGTGAAATAATATTGAATACTCTTAGCAGACAGTACGGCTTTATGATATAAATAATATTGAATACTCTTCTTCTTCTTCTTCTTCTTTTATGCTAAAATTTTTTTAGACTCACTCAATATTAAGAAACGAATTAATAATAAAAATGCCACAAAATGTCTTAATAAAAGAAAAAATTATGTTTACATTTTACGTGTTTAAGTTTTTTTGGCGTGCATAAGTAGTCCTCACTTCACTAGGACCACTATTTAAGTAAGCAATTATTGTACTAAGTCTATTAAATTTTCATATATATCCTTCAATATAGTATTAAGGATATCAACTCTAATCATAATTTTTCAGTATCAACTTATATTACTGTATGTTGTCATCTTTTTAAAAGTATATGCTTTTACTTGATATGACAATTATATATCAATGAATCGAGAGAACAACCATGCAAGCTTTAATGAAAAGTAAAAAAATAATAATAATAATAACATTTACTTAAAAATAGGTGTTAATAAAGTAGTTACAGATATAACACAGCATGAATTATACATCTCACTTAATCACAAGGTATAGAACTCAAGTCCATCCCTCGTAAGTTCAAAAGAAAAAAGTAAGTCTTGGAAAGGGACTATAGGAGAAAATAAATAATTGTATTTATTTATATAGTTATCTAGGTTATATTTAAATTATTTATTTTAGTAATATTCTAGGTAGCTATGTAGTTGTAGATTTAAATTAGGATAAATCTATAGAAAGAGTTACCTTCATAGTGCTTTTTATTAATAAATTCTTCTTTTTTCTTTTTTAGTATGTGAATTTAAGCACATTTATCTTAAATATTTTTGTTTTGTTTTATTCTTTTTTATTTAACTTGGACAACCATGATACAAAAGCTATAAATATTAACTGTTCAAGTACACAGAAAAGCTACTTTAGCTGGAAAAAAAGTACACAGAAAAGGAAATGTTATAGATTTGTATGTGTATATCTATCGAGTTTCAAAATTAAAGAGCCTGATAGAAAAGGCAAAGATGAAGGCGAAGATCACAGCAAAGCAAACATTGACAAAAGCGACCACTCCCAGGAAATCACGTTCGAAGCCAAGATATCTTCTCAGAAACTCCTCCACACTCTCTCCCGACTCCATTACTTCCTTAATATCCCCGTACTGCGACACCACCAGTCCGTATATGTTCCACGCCACTGGGCACGCCCAATAGTACCATCTCCACCATATCGGAATCCTCTGTTCCATTTTTTTTTTTTTTAACCGATCAGAGACGAAATCAGAAATCGGGGATAAACATGACATGTAAATTCTTACTTAACAAAAGTACCAGGTATTCATATTTCTTACCGTGCGAGGGATAACGAATCCGGAGAAGAGGTTCCACAGTCCGTAGAAGGCCGACGAGATGATTGAAGCGATGTGATGGTTTGGAGTCACGGCGACGGTCATCATTCCGTAATAGGTGAAGTAGGCTAATGAGAAGAAGGTGAAAAACAGGTACCACAAGAATTTGGTGACATTCCATTCGAAGCCTATCATTGCATACACTATGATGCTGTAAACCACGGCCTGCATTAAGACGTATGGAATCTCGATAGTCACCTGAAACCAGAGAATTATTCGTGATTATTTGTGAATTTTGCATACACAAATTATGATTGCGAGATCATATACATTGTTATTAGTTAAAAAAAAATGTATACGATAACGAATAATGTAGAGTGGCTCCGCAAGGTCCAAGCATGAACGCCTATCTTCTGTCGTGCATACGATACTTGGGATTTGCGATGCGGATTAACAATGCTATAGAGTAAACTAGGCAGATCAAAAGTACTAAAACATGGTGTAAGGAGTGTGACATATGACAGATGTTGTTGTTACCTGTGCAAATGTGTAGGGAAATGCCGAATACATCCCCGCGGCTCTTTCTCTATAAAAGACTGTTCTTTCAATCGCAACCACTGGTTGTATGGAGGAAGCGTTTTGAACACCGATGAAGGGGACAGCAGCGTACATCGATCCCATCGCATTGAGCAAATTTTGTTGCTTTCTCCTGCGTGCTTTGCTCTTCCAATTTAAGAAACAGAATAAATAGTCTTAAAAACGAATTAAACTCTCTTAAGTTAAGCATAACTAGCCTTTTAGATCCGAGGTCCCAGAACATTGTCCCGAACATCAAGGCTCCGAGAGTGGTGAAAAGGAATCTGACGGCGGTGTAAGACGGGTTGCGCCAGTATGACAAATGCTGTTTCCATAAACACGCCTTGCATTGGGTGAGGAATGATTGCGAGAATTTGGTTGGGAAATGCAGATCCTTTGAGCCCGGAACAGGTGTGCCCAATTCTTTGATGAGTTCTTTGTTTCTCCTGAAATCACATTACATGGATAAGTTGAGTGTCAAAACAAATTTAAGCTCGATAATCATGATCGGCCTCTATTAGCATCTATCTTTACTGTTTTTCGGTTGGACCGACCTGTATAGTTCTGAATTCTTGTACATATCAGCAAAATCCAACCCCAGTGCTATTTCTTGTGCTGAAGTTGTAACTTCTAACATCCAAGTTGCTGGGTTATATCCATCTTTAATCTTACTGACACCTTCAATTGCCTAGATAACAATAAAAGAGAGTAAATGATTTCTAAATCATTTAAAAATGGAAAGTCTTGAAGTTGGGATTCATCTTAACTACCGATTGCATCCTACCTCGAAATAACTGATTAGGTGGCAAGATCGGCGACCTAACGGCCCAACATATATTTCCTGTCCCCCTCTCTTCATAAGTAATAGCTGCAGGCATGTGTATTAATTATCATACTGCAATACGGTGTTCGAAAAAAACAGAACAAAAGAAAAAAAATCAGTTTCTCACCTCATCAAAGGCTTCAAATATGTCGATGCTTGGCTGATGGATAGTGCACACAACAGTTCTACCGGTATCCACCGTGTTCCTAACTGTTCTCATGACAATTGCGGCAGCTCTTGCATCTAATCCTGAAGTCGGCTCATCCATGAAGACTATAGAGGGGTTTGCGACTAGCTCAACTGCAATAGTCAACCTTTTTCGCTGCTCGATTGAGAGACCATTGATGCCAGGCAATCCAACAAGTGCTTGCCTCAGTGGGTTGAGTTCCACCAGCTCCATCACTTCCTCAATGAACAACTGTTACCATTTGCAATATTCAATTATCTGGACAAGCTATTACAAACTTTATATAGGTTTGTCCTTTTCTTTCAACATAAGATGTTAACCAAAAGCTATTAAGACAAATTCAGTATCATTATGAAGTTGATTTTGGAATAGAGTTCTATAAGGGGAACCACCAACCTTTCTGGTTTTGGAATCAACTTCAGCCGGTAAACGAAGCCATGCCGAGTAGAGCAAGGACTCATAAACAGTAACATGTGGTGAGTGGATGTCATTCTGCTCACAATATCCGGAAATTCGGGCAAATGTTTCTTGCTTCTTAGGGTAACCAGAGATTCTAATGTCCCCTTCGATGTATCCGCCGGTTTTCCTACCGGCAAGAACATCCATCAAAGTGGTTTTACCAGCACCACTCACCCCCATAAGTGCTGTCAAAACTCCAGGCCTGAAGCAACCACTCACACCCTTCAGAAGAACCAGCTTATCCTCTAAGACACCACGATTCTTCATTTCCTGCACGTTCAGTTCAAAGATGAGTACTCGAGATCCATCTCTCTCTCTCTCTTTTTAAATTCGAATTTGTGGATATTAACAAAAAAAAAAAAAAGGCTGCAGGGGAGGGGGGTCGAATGATTTCTAAATTATGTTTCGGAATCACCTGTGGCATGTCGATAGAGTATGTAATATCGTCAAAGGAGATGGAATGTGGTTCGAAAGGAAGGATCATTCCTCTTTTCTTATTACGATTTGGTGAAGAAACTCTGTTCCTAATCTCATATCCTCTCTCTACATGTCAATTAAAATTCAGTTGGCACCTTATGCCAGAGCTAAAGCATAATATACAAAACAAAGAAAAACTCGCTCTTGTACGCTTTCAAGCGAAGTAAAATTTACCTGTCTGCATTTCTCTTGAGCTACTTTCATTGGTGGTATTACAATCTTCTGATGTAACAACTTGTGGATTCCTAAGTGCTGTAAAATCATTTCCATGTTATATAAGCACCAAAAATACTTTTATCGAACTATAAAATTGGTCAGAGAGAGGGAGCTAAACAAACTCACGGTTGAGATAAGTAAGAGCTAGAGTGAAACAAATGTTGAAGAGAAGGACGAATCCGAACAATGCCCCTATGCCGATCCAATACCAGTATGCATGAGGAAAGAAGCCTCGGGACTTCATAATTGTGACTCCTAGGGGTTCTGTTGAGTTTGGTGGAACCTAATGTCGCCAGAAAGTCGAGATTCAAAACTCAATTCATAGCTAAGAAACATAAATGTTAACTTATAAACGATTGGTTTCAAAAAGTTTTATCACATGTCTCCAACTTCTCCCGGAAAACTCATTGACTACTATTGAGGTCTGACCGTACATCATAGGCGAAATCCAGTATCCCCATATCCACCATTTCTTAATGTCATCTGTTCAATAACAAGATAGATGCATCAATTAAGACCTCTTATTAGTGAGAAATTCTGTTTCTATGAATTTAATGGCATTCTTCATTCTATGTACCTCTAGACAACACAAATCCGCTCATTGCGAAAAGCAAGAGAAATGCAAAGGATCCAAAAATGTTGGCAGAGATCATGTTTCTGGCAGACGCCGCAATAAACCGGCATAATCCGGAGGCCATCTGGCTAACAAGTACTAGCAAAATATATTGCTTAAACAACCTGCAGTACGTATCATCAGAAAAGATAAATGAAACGAAGTAAAAACATGGTAAAACAATCCTTAGAAATTGGTGAAATTTAATTGACACGAAGCTTTTACTTGTCTACCTTCCGATATTTGGATCATATCCGATGGAATAATAGGTAATGCAAACCCAAACTGCTACTTCCAGAAATGATATCGGGATCTTGAGAATCCATGTTGGCAGAGCGTAAGCCCACGCGGGGAAGAAAAGAAGATTCCTTTGCTTGTAAAAGACCGGAAGCTTGGCAATTGTCATTGGGAGCTCTGACATTCCATTAAACATTGCGCCAGCGACGGAGAAGAACAAAGCACCAATATAAATTCCACCATCATCTACCGAGTTGTGATGCATCTCGGTCCTGAGGAATACTGTAATTGCTACCAGCGCCAACATCGCGAACTAGTGGAAGAAAAAGGATTAGTCACCAATTTCATATAACAAGTCCAAAAAATCTTGTAAAATACGAAGGTGTATCAAGTTGGAATCCCCACTTGAGTAAGCTTGAAGATGTAGACGAAGGAGTTTCTCTTCATTAGCAAGAATTCTCTTGAGAAGCAAGCTTTCAGGAGCTCCTTCTTTTTTGCGCCGTATTTTCTGGTTGTCAAAGCAGCTCCGTGATTCTTGCTCCTGTCAAATGGAGTTGCAAGCTCATCCCCGAGTCTCGCTCCCACATGGAATGATTGAAATGCATCAGCAAATTCCTTCACAGTGACAAAACTATAAGGATCGTCTTTCCGCGCCCAATATTGCTCCTGATCTTTTCTTGAGGTTACCTATGATTAACCAACATAACAAATGTAAAAGATATAATTTTCGTGTTTAGTAAATTGATTAGAGGAGATGGCTAACGAGACTAACTGAATTTGCAGTTACCTCTTGGAGAAAGTCGGCGACACCTTTCCTCTCGGGGCATTGGAACCCCATAGCTTCAAAAAATTCAAGCACAAGTTCCCGAGGTCCCTGATAAACTATGTGGCCATCGGCTAGGAGAATAACATCGTCAAAAAGGTCGTAGGTCTCTGGTGCTGGTTGAAGCAGAGAGATCACGGCAGTTCCATTGAAAATGTGGGCCCATTGTTGTAGCGAATTCACAATTTGATATGTGGTTGAGCTGTCCAAACCAGTTGAAATCTCGTCCATGAATAGCGCGTTCGCTGGTCCAACAAGCATCTCACCTGTAGTTGAATTATTTCGAAATATAAAACTAGTTACTCCGGTAGATAAGAGAAAATAGAACTTTACAAATTTTTGTTAATAATATTTGACATTCTATACCAGTTGTGACGCGCTTCCTTTGTCCTCCAGATATTCCCCGAAGTATTTCATCTCCTATCATAGTATCGGCACATACTTCCAATCCCAGGATCTGTTGACAAAGTAATCATGAAAATCGTCTAATTCTCCTAAAAGATCTCTATTCAAAAAATTGCCATAATATCAAAAAACTGAGTGATGTTTACCCTTAGAATATAGTCAGTCACTACATTTGTCTCTTGGCCTTCTGTCGCCGCAGCCTACAACAGTATGTCACAGAACACAATAAGCAGAACCATACAAACCGTCAACCACATTAAAATTCATCAATTTTTTAACCGTTCAAAAAAATGTCCGACGAAAAGGATGAGTAGTCACTCCGACAGTTTTCTCACACCATCAAATTCTTGCTCTAGAAAAAATTTGGAAGAACTTCCTCTTACCTTCATGTAGACATCGAGATCTAGATCAGGCTTGATGTTAGCCGCTGTCTCTCTTCTCGACAATTCTGATAGCATGTCTACGAATTGCAAAATACACAAATCGAGTCAAAGTTCAATAATTGAACCAATCCAGAAAGTTATTTCTTTAGAAAAATTCAGTTCCGAGGAATGGACTTACCATAACGTGATCCAACTCCTTGGCACCTCGCGGAGAAGGCCAAGGTTTCCCTCACGGTCATTTCTCCTATATGGACGTCGTATTGACTGATATAGGCGGCAGTTCGTTGTGGCACAAACTCCTTCATGTCATGTCCATTATAAGTCACCCTCCCGGAAAACTTCAGCAGCGGAATGGTTTAGAGACTACTCTACAACTCGGATGAATTACAAAAGGATAAGTGAATAAATGAAATTTCTTAGGTGAAACATTCTTACCTTCAAATCCTTTTCGAGCTTTCCTGCTAATGCCAATAGAAGTGTGGTTTTTCCGGAACTTGGAGGACCCAACAACAATGTCATTCTGAAAATTTATTTGAACAATAATATTTTATTATGGACTTAAGTATATGACAAAATAAAATTTAAGAAAAGAAAAAAAAAAAAAAAAAGTGAACTTCCCTCCTCTTCCTCACCTTCCTGGCTTAATGATTCCACTAACATCATTAAGAATAGTCAAATGTTTCTTTCTGCTTGAAAGAACATGCAGAGAACTCAACAAACGCTGCAGAAAAAAAAATTGTATAATTGGAATATATATATATATATTTATATATATATATATATAAGTTTTTGAAAATAGCTTTGAAAATGTCACCTCGATTATATTAGTACAGAAGTTGAGGAATGTTGGCAAAGCTCTGCTTCCCACATAGGCTTCTCCGTCCACATTGAGATGCTCAAATCTCACTTCAATTGTTGGAAGCTTTATTCCAACTCTGCCAATTTAGAAAAACAAATAACTAAATTGCACCAAAAACACTCCATGCATGAAAAAAGAAACAGTTTCACCATAATTGGAAATTTTTCAAATATGATTATAAGGAGGAAAAATATCCACCTGTCGATACGATTCTTGAGCTTCAGCAAGAACAGTTCGTTACCCTCTTCTGCCTCATTAACCAACCTCTCAATCAAATCCTTCCTCTCTTTGAACCCGAGATTCGACACGTCGATTTCGATAGCTTCTTCGCCAGGTGACATAGCGAGCAATGCTTTCCTCATACGAGCATAAGTCGGAAGCTTCTCCAGAGCAAACCAATGGAGAGCTTCTTCATCTTCTTCTCTATGTGAAGACGACGACCTCGAGAAAACCTCTCCACCATTGTTGTTCCTCCACATGGGGGAACCGCCACTCCTAACGCTATTACTCGCTCTATAAACATCACCACTGATCTCCATTTCTCCTTCAAACCAAAACCCGGAAAATCTCCTTCAATATCTCCACTGTAGAGCTACAAATCATGTGTGTATCTACACACATATATACATATATATATATATATATAAATATATGTATATGCGAAGCAATAAAGGCAGTAGGAGAAGGATAAGAATAGTAAAGGATACGTGCTTAAAGCAACGCAAATGCAGCATAAGTTTAAATCTTTGTTTTTATGTCAAAGAAAGATTTTTGAGAAGACAAGTGGATCTTGAGTTGATTCTCAATATCACAATATCCTTTTTCAGGATGAGGAACCCATATTTAGAGATCAGCACCTTTTAAATATATCATCTGCTGGTATTGTTTCCAAAAGATTTTGAAAAGTGATCTCACGATTTTTGATATAGTTGTTTTCAAAATAATTCTAAAATAGCATTTATTTTGCACATACTTAAAAAAACATAAAAAAAAAATAAATATTCGTTTTAATTTTTTTAAAGGAATTTATAAATGAAATAAAATTGTTTTCTCATCACCGGTTTTTTTTTTTTTTTTTTCAAGCTGACAAACACAAATATTTTCATAAATATAACCCCAAATACAATTTTACTTTTATTTGTGCTCAAACCAAATTCTCTATAAACACAATCAAACATAATTTCAAAAAATATCTGAAAATCATTTTCAAAACATTCACATTTTTATTTAATATCCAAAACAAAATCATTCTTAAAACGCTCCCAAACCTAAAGCATATATACATATTTTAACGATAATTTCAAATCTGATTCTATACATGTATAGAATTTGAATCCCCAAATTAAAACACAAAAAATAAAATAAAATAAAATAAACAAAGACATTAATTCTGCAATATGTAGAAATGAAAGCTAATTAATAGCTATTTAAAAAACCAGCTACAGGAATCTGTGTGCCACAGTAATTCATTCCAACACGTGGCAATAAAGCCATGCTTGGCTATTCAACAAGTTCGAAAACCAACGAAAACCTAGATACGGTTTTTTTTTTTAATTCAATGAATGAATTGATTGAATAGATACGAATCTTTGTGTAAATATTTATCTAATTATGATATTTTGTTGGTTTGATTTTGTATTAATCGAATTTTGATAATGTTCTAGCATGTTTTGATTTGGTTTAATTACAGTGAATTTTGGATAATCTTCTTGTGCAGAGTCACAAATTTACAAGTAAACGATAGTCCCTCTCAGATTTTGAAAATTTGATTTTTAGTCCTTAAAAATTTTGTGAAATTTTAAATGTATCCTTATTTTGTAAAATAATGGAAAAAAAAAAATTAAAACTAAAACTTCATCTTCAATCGAATTAAAATTTAACTTTTACTCCTAAAACTTTTTGTGGAATTATGAGTTCTGCACCCAGTTTAGATGAAAAATTATCATCCTGCCCACACAAATATATATAATTATATATATATATATATATTTAAGAGAAAAATTAAACAAACTACTTTTTATAATGCCTCTACTGAAAAAGAAATTTATGACTCCCTCACTAAATCAGGCCTAAGTATCTTAATACATTAACAACTAATTCACAAATTTTATTTGAAAAAGAAACGCTAGCTAGATTGCTTGCAAATATTAGCTAAGTGGATTATTACCAACAAAAAAAAAAAAAAAAAAAAAAGGAATAAAATATTAACTAAGTGGACAAATCGAATCAAAGGTTAGCTTTTAGAAACGATGCCGTTAATTGTAAAAACAAACATATTTTATTCTTATTATCAGCTATCAATTAACCCCAAAGAATGAAGCCAAAGGTTTCACACGATGTCCTAATTTTAATACTTTTTAAAGAATTTCTATGGGAGAAACTATCAAAGAATTTCTATGGGAGAAACTATCATTTTCTACTACGTAATAAGGACTGCATTTTAACTCTCAGATCAGATCCCTAATTTTTTAATAGTATGATCTATAAATACTCATACAAGAACTATTGGAGTAATAGAAAATCTCTCTTAGTCAAAAATTAATCTAACGATTAAAAGAAATTTTTAGCTGTAAAGAGATATTGGGATTCATTCCCTTCTTCTTAATCAAACGAAAGTAAACGTTGAAATACTAAAAATAAAAATGATGACAGAGTATTAACTTTTGGCCAAAAAAATGCCCAAATTATAAACGAAGATAAATATTAAAGGACAACAAAGAGAAAAATGGAGAAATGACAACACATGAAAAAACAACTAAGAAACAAACGACGGTCGTTGGTGAAACATATGGAAAACGACACTAAAATCAAATGATAATAAGTGAAAATGGTACCAACAATAACAAACGATAAGAATTGAGAAAATAATTCGAAAAGTTTCAAACAAGAAAATAATAATAACAACAACAAACACAAGAATGAAACGACACCTAAAGTATATCCGGTCACATATATGTAAACGACAAGACAACTAAAGTATGAACGATTAGAAATTAAAAAACACCAAACGACACAAAATGAAAGAAGAATAAAGTAGAAAACGACAGTACACGGGAAAATGACACTAAAGTTACAAACGGTGAAGAAATAGAGACTTTAATTCCTTACTATCAAAGAGCAACAAAATCACAAAATAAACAGGCAATACACAAAATTTATAGTATAAGAATTATGCACACTTTCAACAACGATAATATATATATATATATATATATTTATGAAAAAGAAGATCATAAAAGAAAATCACATACCTCTTAAATTCACTGTAGTTTTTTTGCTAAACTCCTTAAAAAACGGCTCCTCACTCGCTTCCATCTTCTATAAAGAAAACTAGGATAACCAAAACTTTTTGCTCTCACATCGTCCTACGAAATCATGCAGTGACCTTACCATGAAGGTCAGTCCATATATTGCCTATTGGGGATAATTATATTGTATATCTCAAGACAAACAAAAAGAAAAAATAATAATAATAACGAAAACAAGAATGAAACGACACCTAAAGTTTATCCAGCTACATATAGTAAACGACAGTACACCTAAAGTATAAACGATTAGAGATTAAAACGACAAATGACACAAAATAAAAAAAGAATAAAGTATATACCGCATTACATGGGAAAATTGCACTGAAGTTACAAACGGTGGAGGAATAGAGGCCTTGATTCCTTATTATCAAAGAGCAACGAAATCACAAAATAAACATGCAATAGACTAAATTATTAGCGGATCACCATCAGTATAAGAGTTATGAATACTTTCAACAACACAATGATTTCTTATGATGAAAAAGAAGCTTATAAGAGGAAATCACGTACCTCTTAAATTCGCCATGGTTTTTTCACTGAACTCATTTATCCCTTAAAAACGGCTACCCATTTCCCCTCTCCTCCATGCTCTATACATAAAGAAAACTAGGATACTCAAAATTTTAAGTATAAAACAGAAAATAATCTTTAAAAGTTTTGGTCCTAGAGCTCTGCCCCAACACTCCAAGATAGGGGGCTTCTCATGCAGTGACCTTACTATGAAAGTCGGTCCACATAGTGCCTATGGGGAATAATTAGATAGCATATGTCAACACAAACAACAAGACAAGAAAAAAAATTGTAGACGACAAGCGAACCATACGAACAATAACAAAAGACAACAAATCAGACACTAAAGTCAATCAACATCGAAATTAAAACAATACTTAAACGGAAAAACGACATTAATAGAGAGGAGAGAGTAGATTCACATGACAACAAAATCAAACAAGTATAGCAGTAATCCACATAAGATTACTAGATCCATAAAAACGACATACAAAAATAAACGACAAAAACGTGAGATTTTAAATGAGAAAAAATGATTAATTAAAGTGGAATGACGAGAAAATGGAAAACGACAATCGCGTACTTGCAGTGTCAATTCTTTAATTTCCATATGCTTTATCTTCTTTTTTGCCCAAGTATTGCCCTTGTTTAATCTCTTACCTATATATATGAAAGAGTTTTCAATGGTTCTTTTGGTCATGTTTTCCTTACTTATCATATGACAGTCACGTCATCGTCATATTGTGATCACATCATCGTCGTGTTGATTTTTATTTTATTTTATTTTTTACTTTATTTTTCTATTCCGCACCTGCAAAACGCATGTCATACAAGATACAACTAGTATAAAGAAAATAGTTAAAGGAGGAATCAGATGAGAGGATAGTGGAAGAATTTCGAGATTTATAATAATTTGATAGAAGATAAAAGAGAAGAGAAAACAACAGATTAGGTGAGGGATTTCAAGTCCTACAAAGTACTAACATTTCAATCTGTCCTAAAATTGAGGGATTAAAAAAGGAAATTAATACAAATAAAATACGCGAAGTCTTTTCCTTTCTTTGCATTTTCCCTAACATATTTTTTTCCTTTTTTCCTTTTTCCTTTTATTAAACACAACCTAAAGTGTTTGCAATATAAAAGGTCTTCTGTACTTAAACATGTCGGCTTGATTCTGTTATATTTGAGGCCCATCAATACCACATTTTTAATGAATAATCTAATTGATGCGATGTTATGCGTTTGGATTTGGATTTGGATTTGGAATTACGTATTAGTTGTTGAGCACAACATTTGAGAATATGGAAGAAAATAACTTCTCTTAATAAATTCTATTACACAAAAATAGTGAAAAAACAGAGAAATAAAATAAAGACATTTTGGTAAAGTAAGAGATAGATGATGCATATCGTGAAGAAGACAGCATAAAAGAGGAGAGAAGGGGAACGAGAAAGAAGAAAGAAAGCAGAAAAAGTAGAGAGAGAGAGAATAAATTTGATGGAAAAAGAAAACAGAGTTAAAAAAAAAAAAAAAAAGGATGAAGAGGGAACGGCACATGGATGCGTACGGAAGAGAATGAAAAATATACATTCTCCATCTCCATTTAAATTAAACTGTATTTTTTTCATCATGGTTTTTGTCTTTCTGAAAAAGTTTTTTATTTTTTCTGAAAAAGTCAACAAAAATTACTATTCAAACTTAAAAATTTCAACTCAACTCATTCACCAAACACCCCCTAAATATGGATAAAGATAGAAGAAAATTAATTCTATTAATAATTGCTATTAGACAAAACTAGTCAACTAAATTCTCACATCTAAAAACTAAATACAAAGGAACCTACATTACTTCACTTCTGCCGTGTATTTGTCAAGCCTTGAGCTAAAGTTCAAGGCCCTATTTTTATAGGCATGGATGCTAGGCTTGTTTGGACAAAGTGCCACCATCGTGGTCTAACAATTTACACAAGATTTGGCCAAACACTTGGCCGTTCTTTTACAGAGCTTCCAAGCCAGGCTTTGGCTACTTATTATTTTATAAACTTTTTTTTTTTTTTTTTTTTGGTTCAATTTCTTTATCCGGTAACATAATAGGCAATAGGCTAGGTTCCTCTAGATTCGTTAGCTGATATCCTATCTATGGCCTCAGATTGTTGGGCTTTGTTCAATAAAATTTGATTACCGACTGGCATTGACTATCAACATTAATTTTTCACCCCAAAAAAAAAAAAAAAAAAAGATAACTCCGTTAGGAATCCTCTGTTTCAACAAGAACCAGGTACACATTCTTTATTAATTTGGCAATTTTTATACGGTATACAACAAGCAGAGGGAAATATCCACCAAAAAAAAAATGGCAAAGGGAAATAAACACTAGTAATAAATTTATAAATTCAAGATACAACAGAGATAAACATTTTATTGGGCCAAAAGTTTAAACAAAGTACAAGATCATTAAACAAATTAAAAAAAATATACTACTAATTGCTCTTCAGGATCTTCGGAGTATACTGTTTCAAAAAAAAAAAAAAAAAAAGGTTCTAATGATACAGATACGGGCTAAAGTCTCTTTTATCGCCTTTGGAAATTGAGGAACTTGATGGACAGGGCAAAGATGAAGGCAAAAAGAAGACCAAAAGCAACGTTGACGACAGCAACAACACCGAGGAAATCGTGTTTATACCCGTAATATTCGTCCACGTAGTCTTTCATCGACTGATCTGAATTCCCGATCGTTTTGTTCACGTCTCCGTACTGCGACGCGACCAATCCGTACAACGTCCACGCGACAGGGCATCCCCAGTAGTACCATTTCCACCACACCGGAATCCTCTGTTGTTAAACAAACAAACAGCATATTGTTTAGTATATTATTATCAATAAATGTTTGACATTCGTAGAGCGTTGGGATAAGATCATGAGCAACGTTTGATCTTGGTTACCGTGCGAGGGATAATGAATCCGGCGAACAGGTTCCATAGGCTGTAGAAGGCGGCGGACACGATTTGAGCAATGTTGTTGTTTGGAGTGAGGCCCACCGTCATCATGCCGTAATATGTGAAGTACATCATCGCAAAGAAGGTGTAGAAGAGGTACCAGAAGAACTTCACGGCCGTCCATTCGAAGCCGATCATTGCATACACTAATAAACAGTACACCACAGCTTGACATACAAGGTATGGAATCTCAACTACCACCTGCCCACATGATAGTTAACGTGTTATCAAGTTGATCAATAACCATGCAGAGAGAGCGACAGGCTCGTAAATTCACATGTCAACTCAGTAAGACTGCCACTTGTATTAAACTATACTATATGGCCATTAAGTTTTATACGTAGTAATAAAATATATATATATATATATATATATAATGTTTGTAACATGGAAGAAATTAGAATACCTGTCCAAATGTGTAGGGAAAAGCTGCATACATGCCGGCCGCTCTTTCTCTATAGAAGACCGTTCTCTCTACGGAAACGACGGGTTGCACAGACATAGCGTTTTGGACACCAATGAAGAAAACAGCAGCATACATAGAACCCATGGCGTTGGCCACATCTTGTTCCCTCGACCTACATTTAAATTTCAATGAAATTGGATAAATAACATAGTCCCAAAGTGTGTATTTTATATATGCGTCGCTTTGCCTGAGACTTACGTTTTAGTTCCCATGTCCCAGAACATAGTCCCAAACATCAATGCTATGAAAGTGGTGAACAAAAATCTTGCGGCGGTGTAAGGCGGGTTCCGCCAGTAAGACAACCGTTGTTTCCATAAGCAAGCCATGCATTGTGTGACAAATGATCGCGAATATTGAGTAGGGAAGTAGAGATCCTTTGAACCATGTGCCGGGGTGCTCAATTCCTTTATGAGATCCTTGTTTCTCCTGAAAAATAAAAATAAAATAAAATAATTAAAAAAATCAGCCTCAGATTCAGTAAACTGATAATAAAAAATCAACCGTGTGCATATTTGATAAGAAAAGTTGGCAATATATGGTTAAACTGACCTATACAGATCGGAGTTCTTGTAAAGATCAGTAAAATCAACCCCCAAAGCGAGTTCTTGCGCGGGGCTAGTGACTTCCAACATCCAAGTTGCAGGGTTGTAACCGTCTTTAATTTTACTTACACCTTGCATCGACTTCATGACAGAAAATTTGAATGTATTAGCAAGCTTAAAGATAAATTCATAAAAGTTTCAATTAAAAAAGAAATAAGGATTCGATCTCTTCTTGTTTAATTTCATCCTACCTCAAAATAATTGATTAGATGGCAAGAATGGCGTCCTAATGGTCCCACGTATATTTCTTGTCCTCCTCTCTTCATAAGGAATAGCTGCAACCACATGTTTTATTTAGTAACCGAATTCAATTGTCGAACAAACCACACATGAGAACCAGAGAATTCTGAACTACTAAAACTTATGTTTACCTCATCAAAAGCTTCAAAAATGTCAATGCTAGGTTGATGGATGGTGCACACAACTGTTCTGCCGGTGTCGACCGTGTTCCTAACCGTTCTCATTACAATGGCAGCAGCTCTAGCATCTAACCCGGAAGTTGGCTCGTCCATGAATACAATAGAAGGGTTCGCGACTAGCTCAACCGCAATTGTCAACCTTTTGCGCTGCTCAGTTGAGAGACCGTTGACTCCGGGCAATCCCACCAACGCTTGCCTCAATGGAGTAAGTTCCACCAAGTTCATCACTTCCTCAATGAACATCTGTCACCATATCATGTCATTATCAAATTAGTTTATGAGTTTATTTCTAGTTGTCTATGGTTAACAATTGTATTGGAATATATGATTCAAATAAAGCCTCAATTAAGGGCACCACCAACCTTTCTGGTTTTGGAATCAACTTCAGCCGGTAAACGAAGCCATGCTGAGTAGATCAAGGACTCATAAACAGTCACATGTGGTGAGTGGATGTCATTCTGCTCACAGTATCCGGAAATTCGGGCAAATGTTTCTTGCTTCTTAGGGTAACCTGAGATTCTAATGTCCCCTTCGATGTATCCACCGGTTTTTCTACCCGCAAGAACATCCATCAAAGTGGTTTTACCAGCACCACTAACTCCCATAAGTGCTGTCAAAACACCAGGCCTGAAGCTACCACTCACACTATTCAAAAGAACCAATCTATCCTCCACAACACCTTGACTTTTCATTTCCTGCAGGTACAATTCAGACATTTAGCAAAGAGTGTACTTTAATATAATATATGAATGAAACAGGAAATAGCTTATAGAATTCTTGGTAATGGCCATTTGTTTTTTTAACTTACCTGTGGCATGTCCACCGAGTAAACGACCTCATTGAAGGTGATGGAATGTGGCTCGAATGGAAGAATCATTCCCTTTTTGTTGTTCTGACTTTCAACTGCCTGACTTTGGTGGCTTGCTCTTTGTTGCATCTCAACGGCCCTACCACCATTGTCACTGCTCTGAGGATCTTCTGTTATAGTAGCTCGTACCTTATCAAAGGCTGCGAAAATCATATGTTAAAACATTAGTACATAACTTTTATTTTTCTTCTTCTTCTTCTTCTTCTTCTTTTTTCCCCCTCTTTTTTGATTCTCTAACTGTAAAGCTTTTAGAGTGAAAGGACGAGTGAATAAACGTAGATGACACTCACCGTTAAGCAAAGTGAGAGCCAGAATGAATAAGAGGTTGAAAACTAAAATGAATCCAAGCAACGCCCCCACGCCGAGCCAATACCATTTTGACTCCGCAAAGAACCCACGGCCCTCCAAAACTTGAATTCCTAGAGGGTGTGTTGTGTTCTGCAGAATCAATTACGAAGAGGAAAACTCTAAAATGTCAGCAATTGGTCCTAACCAGCAACGGAAATTACATTTCACAGACCAATAACTTTAAGAACATACATGTCTCCATTTTTTGCCGAGGAACTCATTGACTAGAATCGCAGTCTGACTGTACATAAGAGGCGAACTCCAATAACCCCAAATCCACCAGCTTTTGACATCATCTGTTGGCATAAAAGATAATCACACATCGATTAGAATGAATGCAATTAGATGAAAGAAGTGATCCTGATTTGATGATTTTGTAGACTTAGTCCATTATACCTTTAGACAGAACAACACCTCCCAATGCAAAGAACAAGAGAAGTACAAATGATCCAAACGTGTTGGCTAGAATCATGTTCCTAGCAGTAGCTGCAGTAGCCCTGAATAAACCAGAGGCCATTTGGGTGACTAAAAGGAGCAGAAGCAATTGCTTGAACATCCTGCAAATTATGCAAATAATGAGAACACTATCGAACAGCAAAGCAATTGCTTCAACATCCTTCAACAGCACAAATTAAGTTGAGTGTGTGCGTGTGTTTTTTTTTAACTACCTCGCAACATTTGGGTCCAATCCTATAGGGTAGTATGTGATGGCCACCCAAAGCACAACTTCCACGACTGAGATAGGAATCTTGAGAATCCATGTTGGAAGAGCATAAGCCCAAGCTGGGAAGAAGTGGAGGTCCCTTTGTTTGTAGAACACAGGAAGCTTGGCAATGGTCATAGGAAGCTCCGACATTCCGTTGAACATTACCATCATCACAGAGAAGAACAAAGCACCAATGTAAACAGAACCATCTGCGAGCGTCTCACGCTTCATTTCTGTTCTCAGGAAAACTGTGGTGGCAACCAAAGCCATGATACAAAGCTAAAAGAAGAGGAAAAAAAATATAGTTATAAACTCCGTATGCCAAAAGAGAGAGAGAGAGAGAATCAATAAAACACATAACTTTAGAAGGTAATCAAAGGAGTTCAAGTACATACTTGGACAAACTTGAAGACGTAGACAAAGGAGTTTCTGTTCATGAGCAAATATTCTCTTGAAAAGCAAGCTTTGATGAGCTCCTTCGTTTTCACACCATATTCTTTGGTCGTCAAAGCAGCTGGGTGATTCTTGCTCTTGTCAAATTCAGTTGCAAGGTCACCTCCTACCCTCTGTCCCACATGGAATGATTGGAACGCCTCAGCAAATTCCTTGACAGTTATGAACCTATATGGTTCTTCTTTTCGTGCCCAATACTGTGCTTGATCTTTCTTTGATGTTACTTCTTGAAGAAAATCAGCAACACCTTTCCTCTCGGGACATTTAAAACCCATAGACTGAAAAAATTCAAGCACATATTCACGGGGACCTTGATACACTATTTGGCCGTCGGATAGAAGAATGATGTCGTCAAAAAGGTCATAAGTCTCTGGTGCTGGTTGAAGCAAGGATATGACAGTAGTTCCATTAAAGATGTGCACGAATTGCTTGAGCGAGTTCACGATTTGATATGTCGTAGAGCTGTCCAAACCAGTTGAAATTTCGTCCATGAACAACACCCCTGCTGGGCCAACAAGCATCTCACCTGTACTTGAGTTGTTCAGTACTTGCTTTTGCAGATAAAGAAAATAAGGCTATGAATTGATGTAAATAGAAGAGATTTTATACCAGTCGTGACACGCTTTCTTTGTCCTCCAGAGATACCCCTTAACATTTCATCTCCTACCAGAGTATCAGCACAAATGTCCAAACCCAAAATCTGCAATTAATTCAACATTTGTTATGAAGTGGTTGATAAAGTATTTCTATTTCTTTTGCGAACTACTAGTAAAGGATGTTCACCTTTAGGACATAATCTGTGATCACATTCGTCTCTTGGCCTTCTGTTGCCGCTGCCTACATTAAAAGAAGATTATAGAAGAATAACATTAGGCGTAAAGCACATTTCGTCAAATTATTTCTGGCTTTAATGCTGAAATGAAATGCTGATGAATAATAAGTAGTTTCCTGGCTTACAGCTTATCAATTACAAAAGTCAAGTCCGTTCTCTAGTCTCTTTTCGACATATAATAAATGTAATGTTATATTAAGTCTCAGAAAGAGAGAAAATAATTAATGAGAATTGGTAACTCTTTAATTCTCACCTTCATGTATACATCAATGTCAGGATCAGGCTTGATATTTGCTTCCTTCTCTCTTCTAGACAACTCCCCAAGCATATCTACAGATTTCCGAATACGAAGTTCAGTAATTATTCAATCAATTTTACCAAAAATAAAATAAAAAATTCTTTTTTTTTTTTTTTCTCTTTTTTTTCCAAAAGAAATTCGAGAAATGAACTGACCATAACGCGAGCCAACTCCTTGGCATCGGGCAGAGAAAGCCAAAGTTTCCCTCACAGTCATTTCTCCAATATGAGTATCATGTTGACTGATGTAGGCAGCAGTTCTCCTGGGCACAAACTCATTCATGCCATGCCCATTGTAAGTCACCCTCCCCGAGAACTGCAAGAGATTCCGGTTTCCATTTGTATTAGAGATTTGCATAATCGGGGTTTAATTAGTATAATGCTATATACTTAAGTCTCATCAAAGAGCCAGAATTATCAAAGTTAAAATCCTCTAACCTTCAACTCTGAGTCAAGCTTCCCTGCCAAGGCCAACAACAGTGTGGTCTTGCCGGAACTTGGCGGACCCAAAAGCAGGGTCAATCTGAAAATTTTAATTTAACCATAAGAAAAGGGTATATCAAACATCAATAGATTCAAATTAAAACAAACAGATATGTGAACTAACATGAAGGACAAAAAAACAAAACAAAACTAACTAACTAAAACTTGATCATCCTTTCTCACCTTCCGGGCTTTACGACTCCACTAACATCATGGAGGATGGTTAGCTGTCGCTTCTTGCTTTTCAAAATTGGCAGAAAACTCAATAATCCCTTCAATAATAAAAGCAAAAACAATTTTGAGAACAATATTCATACAGAATATTAAAAGTTACTTCTTTTTCTTTCTTTTAATTATTGAATGTAACCGTGGTAATATTGACTAGCTGATTTACCTCAACTATATCACTAAGGAAGTTAACGAAGGAAGGCAAAGCTCTGCTTCCTACAAAAGCCTCTGCTCCTATATTCAGATGCTCATACCGCACCTCAATCGTCGGAAGATCAATCCCAACCCTGAAATGTTTCCGGTTATATTAGAAAATATTTCTATATATATATATAAAAACTCAGCGTCCCCTGTTTTTATATATGCTTATGAGATATATTAGTACCTGTCAATACGATTTCTGAGCTTCAACAAGAATTTCTCGTTGTCCTCTTCAGCATCCTTGACCAACCTCTCGATCAACTCCCTCCGCTCTTTGAGTCCGAGGTTGTCGATGTCGATTTCACTCGGCTGGCCTTTAGAAGTTGCGAGTATGCCTTTCCTTAAACGAGCATACGTCGGAAGCCTCTCCAACGCAGCCCATTTCAGAGCTTCTTCGTCGTCTTCGTCCCGAGAAGACTTGGAGAAAACGTCCATGGTGTTGTTCCTCCATATTGATGAGCTTGTGCTCCTCATACTCCCTCCGGCTCTATAGATATCGCCGCGCTCCATTTTTTTTTTTTTTTGCAAAAAAAAAAAAAGAAAGAAAAAGAAAAAACAAACCCCCCACCAAGATCAAAAGTTCCCCTTCAAGTTCTCTGCAATTCTTTCAAGTCTCTGTTATGTTGTGGTATAATATTACTTGTGAACCAAGGAAAACCAATATGGTTTTTTACGCCTGTATATATTGAAACCAATATCAAAGGGCAGGTATATATATGGAAAGGGAATAGCCATCTAGAAGTACCGCGGAATAATCTTTTCTTTTGAATAAAAATAGTCAAAGTACAGCGGGAATGGGTTTGGAGAAAATTCAAAAAAAAACAACAATAATAAAAAAGTCTATTTAAAAAAAAAAACCAAAAAAAAAAAAGTCAGACATCCTTTGCTGACTTGCCTACTTACAAAACTCTCACGTCTAGAATAAAAGCGAAAATTGGTAACGCGCTTGAAGGCACAAAATCAACGGTAATGTTTGCCTAAACTTGTCGTCCTTTATCAATTTGCCCCTAAAAATTTTTAATTACTACCTCATTTTTTGAATTGGTCCTACTCATCTATTTGTTAGCTTTATAATAAATTGAAATTTTAAATTTGGAAGAATTTGAGGGCTTGTTTGGGGAGGACTGAAAACAACGTTTTCAAAAATTTTATCTTTTTCTTCAACTTAAAAATATTTTTCACTATTAACACTTCCAAAAATCTGCAACAAACTCAAACTTTCAAAGTCCATGGCATTGTTATTTTAAGTTCAAACGAGATTTTTTTTTAAATAGTATAGAATTTTGAGAAAAACAAAACAAAATCTATATTGATATTATTTTCTAAACGCATTTCAAGTTTTTATACTTTTTCACCCCAAACAATTTTTCTCAACCAAATACACATTTTTAAAACGCATCTCAACTCCAATACAAATATCTTCAAAATCCGTCTCCAATACCTTCTCCAAACGGGCCTTGAATTAAGAAAAAGTCTTAAAATATATTGTTGAAAATTCCATTTTCAAAAGGAGACGTATGAGGACTTTGTAACCAATTTAATGAAAATTAACCTATATAAAATACATTATAACAATTTAAAAAGTTCATTAATTTTACTTTTAAGATATAGTATTGAAAGTTGCAATCGACTTCGGATGCATTTTTGAAAAAAAAAAAAAAAAAAAAAAAAAAGAAATTGTCCAGCTTATCTTCTCCTATACCCACGGATTACCGTTAAGAGCTCGTTTGATTATTAGTTTAAGATTTTAAAAAAATTAAAAAAAAAAATGGAAGGAGGAATAGGGTTAAGAGGTTAATCAGCCAAAGGATTTTAAGACTTATTGATTGTTAGGCAATAGAAAAAAGAGAAAATAATAGATAAGATAAGAGATTTAAAGGGGCTTTGATATTTAGCTTCATATCAATGTGGAAAAGTCACATTTTCTTTTCTTTCTTTCTTTCTTTTTTTTTTTTTTTTTTTTTTTTTTAAAGATTAGGATGAGGGATTTAAAGGGGCTTTGATACTTGGCTCCACATTAATGTGGAAAAGGCCACGTTTTACTCTTTGAAATTTTTTGGCAAAATGGCCCCAATCCACCTACTGTTAGCGTTTTGAGTTTCATTTAATTCGCTTTCATTTCTTTCAAAAACACAAGTTTACATTTCAAATCCAACGAAAACACCTTAAATTTCATATATGTTTATTCTTTCGAAACCAAAGATTGAGAAAATATTTTCTTTGAGCAAAAAAAAAAGATAGAGAAAATATTCATTCATTCGCCAACGTGGTGAAAAACCACATATGTTGATTTAAATTCAATGTGTGTGCTATATTGAATTGGGAGTCTTCAGTATCTTTCAAATGTTTGTTTATGGGATTCTAGAAAGAAAAGAAAAAAAAAATCCAAATATGACCATTTAGGATAGGTCTTACATGCGGTGGCTTCATATGTAGCAGAAATTTGGTCTTCGTTTGTGGACCGTCCGATCAGAAATGAAGGGTGAGATGCGAAGAAAGTAAAGGGGGGGTAATTTATAAATATGGTCTGACAAAAGCTGAATAAGTAGCTGGAAAACACAATAGTTTGGGTAACTATATTTTAAACGAAATTTTTTTTTTTAAATGTTAAAAAAGGGCAAAAAGGAAAACGAAAAGTTCTAGGTTTCTTTTTTATTTTTTTTATTTTAGCTTTCTCTCTTTGAAGAGTAGTGGAGTTGGTTTTTTTTTTTTTTTTTTTTCTTGTTTTGTCTTGTTACACAAAGGGGAAAAAAGAAAACACCTCTGATGGAAGTAATTTTTATTTATTTATTTTGATTTCGTAACTTTGAGTGGGTGCCATATAGGGGAAGGTTTGATTGTTTTGAGTTAAGGGCTGCAACGCAGCTGAAAGACCGGAGTATTTCTCAAAAAATCGGTGCCGACGTTGGAGGGTAAAGGGAGGTCGGAAATGAACCGGTTATTGTCGTCGATAATTTAAAGAATTTCATTCACATTACCGTTTCTCAAATCATTATAATTTTACCATATTTAAACCGCATTCACACTTAATTCTACCATGTTCAGGCCACATCCACACTTTCTCACCCATTAAAACGCATTTTGCCTTGTCCATCTAGATTAAACTTTGCTTCACATTCCTTTTAGCATTTGGTTACAATTCTACCATCTTTCACTGACATTCAAACTTTCCCACCTAATACATTACATTTTGACATGCCCTATATGCTAATGAAATTTTAAATACTCACATTGTTATATAGCTACAATTCACATTCACTTTTATACTTGTTTACAGTTCAACCATCTTCCCACCACATTCATGTCCGAATATGTTTAAAAATAACTCCTCACAATTTTTATTAAGATTAAAGTTACCTTTATGCCCTCATTTTGGATAAACAATGCATTGAACTTCAAACTACATAGTATAAAATTAATGTTTATATAATAAATTTACTCAGAAAGTTACTGAATTCTCTTATACAATCATCCCTTCTCTTTACCTTTGTTGAAAGTACATCACATATAGACCTTCACCAGCTCATCACTGCATCGTGTACGCTGTCGGAAACGAAACCTCTCCTAACCATTTACTATCTTAGTCCATTTCATTTGAATAGTCGTTTTTCATTTAAATGAATTATTTAAAATAATTTTCGTTGTTCATAATTTGAGTGGACGATTTAAATGGTGCAAATGTTTTTATTTTACCATTTAATTCAAAATGAGAATTGAGTAACACCAATCAAACATTCTAAATAGACCCTTCGTTTATTTCATTTGAACGAATCATTTAAAAGGGTATTTGGTGTTCACAATTTAACTCCCACTTTTGCTATAGTTTCCATTTTCCAAACTTGCTTGCCACATCAATACGAAAGCCGTGCGAGCTAAATAAACTGCAGAGACTAATATCATTATTGTCTTTAAAGTCCTTAGAACTGTAATTACAACCTCTCCTAAAATGAAGGGATTTAGAAGGAAAAAAAAAAAAAAAGGAAAATAAATACAAAATAAAATAATAAAATAAGAAAATAAGAAGGTCTTTTCCTTTTTCTGCATTTTCCTAACCTATTTTGTCCTTTTTTTTTTTTTGTTTGCCTACTATTTTCTTTCTTCTTAACAAAACAAACTAAGTCTATGTTTGAAATACAGGTTTTGTTTGAACTCAATTATACTTTACAATTGAGTTTTTATTTTTTTTATTTTAAAAAATTTAACAAAAATTATAATTAATTTTTAAAAAATTAAATAATTTTAACTTAAAAATTTTATTTCATCGCAAACTCTCACTAAATTTGTTATTCACTACAATCGAAGCCAATATATATATATATATATATATATATTCACAATAAAAGGTCTTCTATGTACTTTAACATGTTGAATTGATTTTATATTCCCGTAGGCTCTGCAATATGACTTTTGACTTTTCTAATATGTGGGTTTGGGTTTGGAAAAATGTGTCAATTCACAAAGTTAAAAAATAAAAATAAAAATAAAAATAAAAAAAGGATACATTTCACAAAGTCTCTCTCTACCAAAATCCCCTGTTTCTGTATAAACTGTGTACACATTCTTTGTGAACGATAAGCAAAGGGTACGTTTCTCCTTTCCTTCAGGAAAAGGACACTAATTATCATAACTGTACTGAGTTCCAAGAGAAATATTTATTATGAGAAAGATATGAATTTAGTCGTTTCTGTCAATAAATTCAAGAGATACAAGAGAAATTAACACTTTATTGGGAAAAAACTTGAAACAAAGTACAGTATCTTAATAAATAAAAAAATTAATAATACACGATATTTATAGCTCTAGCTCTCGATTCCAGGAGCTTTGGAGTACAATATTTCAGAACAAAAAGAAGAAGAAGAAAGCCAAAAAAAAATTGGTCCAAAATATACATATCATATCATATCATAGTGTAAAGTCTCTTCTATCGCCTTTGGAAATTGAGGAACTTGATAGACAGGGCAAAGATGAAGGCAAAAAGAAAAGCAAAAGCAACGTTGACGACAGCAACCACTCCGAGGAAATCGTGTTCAAACCCGTAATATTCGTCCACGTAGTCTTTCATCGTCTGTTTTGAATCCCCGATCGTTTTGTTCACATCTCCGTACTGCGACGCGACCAATCCGTACAACGTCCACGCGACAGGGCATGCCCAGTAGTACCATCTCCACCACACCGGAATCCTCTGTTGTCAAACAAACAAACAGCATATTGTTTAGCATGTCAATCAATACGGGTTTAACATAGTAGAGTGTCTGGACAAGATTACGAGTAAAATTTGATCTTAGTTACCGTGCGAGGGAGAATGAATCCGGCGAACAAGTTCCATAGGCCATAGAAGGCGGCGGACACGATTTGAGCAATGTGGTTATTTGGAGTGAGGCCCACCGTCATCATGCCGTAATATGTGAAGTACATCATCGCAAAGAAGGTGAAGAAGAGGTACCAGAAGAACTTCACGGCCGTCCATTCGAAGCCGATCATTGCATACACTAATAAACAGTACACCACAGCTTGACATACAAGGTATGGAATCTCAACCACCACCTGCCCACATGATAGTTAACGTGTTATTAAGTTGATCAACGACCATGCAGAGAATGAGCGACAGGCTCGTAAATTCACATGTTCTGTAAAACTGTAACTTGTATGATATCATCGATAAAGTTTTATACATAGTAATTAAAAAAGAACCACGAATAGAAACTTTATATTTGCAACATCCGAGAAATGAGTGTTACCTGTCCAAATGTGTAGGGAAAAGCTGCATACATGCCGGCTGCTCTCTCTCTATAGAAGACCGTTCTCTCGACCGAAACGACGGGTTGCACAGACATAGCGTTTTGGACACCAATGAAGAAAACAGCAGCATACATAGAACCCATGGCGTTGTTCACATCTTGTTGCTTTGACCTGCATTTAAATTTCAATGAAATTGGATAAATAACATAGTCCCAAAGTGTGTATTTTATATATGCGTCGCTTTGCCAGAGACTTACGTTTTAGTTCCCATGTCCCAGAACATAGTCCCGAACATCAATGCAATAAAAGTGGTGAACAAAAATCTCACGGCAGTGTAAGGTGGGTTCCGCCAGTAAGACAACCGTTGTTTCCATAAGCAAGCCATGCATTGTGTGACAAATGATCGCGAATATTGAGTAGGGAAGTAGAGATCCTTTGAACCATGTGCCGGGGTGCTCAATTCCTTTATAAGCTCTTTGTTTCTCCTGGAAAAAAAAAAACGTAGGCCAAAGATTCAGTATTTTCCTCCCGTAGACGAAATATACTGTGTGCTTGTTTGATAAGGAAGGTTGGAAATATATGGTTAAACTGACCTATGCAGATCGGAATTCTTGTAAAGATCAGTAAAATCAACCCCCAAAGCGAGTTCTTGTGCGGGGCTAGTGACTTCCAACATCCAAGTTGCAGGGTTGTAACCGTCTTTAATTTTACTAACACCATGCATTGACTTCATGACGGAAAATTTGAATGTATTAGCAATCTTAAAGATTAAAATATCCCTAAGTTTCAATTAAAAAAGAAACGAGGATTCGATCTCTTCTTGTTTCATTTCATCCTACCTCAAAATAATTGATTAGATGGCAAGAATGGCGACCTAATGGTCCCACGTATATTTCTTGTCCTCCTCTCTTCATAAGGAATAGCTGCAACCACATGTTTTATTTAGTAACCGAATTCAATTGTCGAACAAACCACACATGAGATTAAAAACCAGAGAATTCTGAACTACTAAAACTTTTGTTTACCTCATCAAAAGCTTCAAAAATGTCAATGCTTGGTTGATGGATGGTGCACACAACTGTTCTGCCGGTGTCGACCGTGTTCCTAACCGTTCTCATGACAATGGCAGCAGCTCTAGCATCTAACCCGGAAGTTGGCTCGTCCATGAATATAATAGAAGGGTTCGCGACTAGCTCAACCGCAATAGTCAACCTTTTGCGCTGCTCAGTTGAGAGACCGTTGACTCCGGGCAATCCCACCAACGCTTGCCTCAATGGAGTAAGTTCCACCAAGTTCATCACTTCCTCAATGAACATCTGTCACCATATCATGTCATTATCAAATTAGTTCATGAGTTTATTTCTGGTTGTCTATAGTTAACAATTGTATTGGAATAGATGATTCAAATAAAGCGTCAATTAGGGGCACCACCAACCTTTCTGGTTTTGGAATCAACTTCAGCCGGTAAACGAAGCCATGCTGAGTAGAGCAAGGACTCATAAACAGTCACATGTGGTGAGTGGATGTCATTCTGCTCACAATATCCGGAAATTCGGGCAAATGTTTCTTGCTTCTTAGGGTAACCTGAGATTCTAATGTCCCCATCGATGTATCCACCGGTTTTTCTACCCGCAAGAACATCCATCAAAGTGGTTTTACCAGCACCACTAACTCCCATAAGTGCCGTCAAAACACCAGGCCTGAAGCTACCACTCACACTCTTCAAAAGAACCAATCTATCCTCCACAACACCTTGACTTTTCATTTCCTGTAGGTACAATTCAGACATTTAGCAAAGAGTTTACTTTAATATAATATATGAATGAAACAGGAAATAGTTTATAGAATTCTTGGTAATGGCCATTTGTTTTTTTAACTTACCTGTGGCATGTCCACCGAGTAAACGACCTCATCGAAGGTGATGGAATGTGGCTCGAACGGAAGAATCATTCCCTTTTTGTTGTTCTGACTTTCACCTGCCTGACTTTGGTGGCTTGCTCTTTGTTGCATCTCAACGGCCCTACCACCATTGTCACTGCTCTGAGGATCTTCTGTTATAGTAGCTCGTACCTTATCAAAGGCTGCAAAAATCATATGTTAAAACATTAGTACATAACTTTTATTTTTCTTCTTCTTCTTCTGTTTTTTTTTTTTCTCCTTTTTGATTCTCTAACTGTAAAGCTTTTAGAGTGAAAGAACGAGTGAATAAACGTAGATGACACTCACCGTTAAGCAAAGTGAGAGCCAGAATGAATAAGAGGTTTAAAACTAAAATGAATCCAAGCAACGCCCCCACGCCAAGCCAATACCATTTTGACTCCGTAAAGAACCCACGGCCCTCCAAAACTTGAATTCCTAGAGGTTGTGTTGTGTTCTGCGGAATCTATTATGAAGAGGAAAATTCTAAAATGTCAGCAATTGGTCCCAACCAGCAACGGAAATTACAATTCATAGACCAATAACTTTAAGAGCATACATGTCTCCATTTTTTGCCGAGGAACTCGTTGACTAGAACCGCAGTCTGACCGTACATAAGAGGCGAAGTCCAATAACCCCAAATCCACCAGCCTTTGATATCATCTGTTGGCATAAAAGATAATCACACATTGATTAGAATGAATGCAATTAGATGAAAGAAGTGATCCTGATTTGATGATTTTGTAGACTTAGTCCATTATACCTTTAGACAGAACAAAACCGCCCAATGCAAAGAGCAAGAGAAGTACAAATGATCCGAACGTGTTGGCTATAATCATGTTCCTGGCAGAAGCTGCAATAGCCCTGAATAAACCAGAGGCCATTTGGTTGACTAAAAGGAGCAGAAGCAATTGCTTGAACAACCTGCAAATTATGCAAATAATGAGAACACTATCGAACAGCAAAGCAAACCTTCAACAGCTCAAATTAAGTAGTGCACAGTGTTTTTTCAAACTACCTTGCAACACTTGGGTCAAATCCTATAGGATAGTACGTAAGGGCCACCCAAACCACGACTTCTATGACCGAGATAGGAATCTTGAGCAGCCATGTAGGAAGAGCATAAGCCCAAGCAGGGTAGAAGTGGAGGTCCCTTTGTTTGTAAAACACAGGAAGCTTGGCAATAGTCATAGGAAGCTCCGACATTCCGTTGAACATTATCATTATCACAGAGAAGAACAAAGCACCAAGGTAAATATAACCATCTGTGACCGTATCACGCTTCATTTCGGTTCTCAGGAAAACTGTGGTGGCAACCAAAGCCATGATACAAAGCTAAAAGAAGAGTAGAAAAAAAAAAAAAAGTTATTAACTCCGTATGCCAAAAGAGAGAGAGAGAGAGAGAGAATCAATAAAACACATAACTTTAGAAGGAAATCAAAGGAGTTCAAGTACATACTTGGACAAGCTTGAAGACGTAGACAAAGGAGTTTCTGTTCATGAGCAAATATTCTCTTGAAAAGCAAGCTTTGATGAGCTCCTTCGTTTTCACACCATAATCTTTGGTCGTCAAAGCAGCTGGGTGATTCTTGCTCTTGTCAAATCCAATTGCAAGGTCATCTCCTAGCCTCTGTCCCACATGGAATGATTGGAATGCCTCGGAAAATTCCTTGACAGTGATGAACCTGTATGGTTCTTCTTTTCGTGCCCAATACTGTGCTTGATCTTTATTTGATGTTACTTCTTGAAGAAAATCAGCAACACCTTTCCTCTCGGGACATTTAAAACCCATAGAATGAAAAAATTCAAGAACGTGTTCACGTGGGCCTTGATACACTATTTGGCCGTCCGATAGAAGAATGATATCGTCAAAAAGATCGTAAGTCTCTGGTGCTGGTTGAAGTAAGGATATAACAGTACTTCCATTAAAGATGTGCACGTATTGCTTGAGCGAGTTCACAATCTGATATGTCGTAGAGCTGTCCAAACCAGTTGAAATTTCGTCCATGAACAACACCCCTGCTGGGCCAACAAGCATCTCACCTGTAGTTGAATTGGTCAGTACTTGCTATTGCATATAAGAAATACAAGGTCATGAATTGGTGTAAATAGAAGAGTTTTTTACCAGTCGTGACACGCTTTCTTTGTCCTCCAGAGATACCCCTTAACATTTCATCTCCTACCAGAGTATCAGCACAAATGTCCAAACCCAAAACCTGCAATCAATTTTACATTTGTTACACAAGAGATTGAGACAAAATTTCTATTTCTTTTAAAGCTACTTAACAATCATATAAATTACTAGTAAATGATGTTCACCTTTAGAACATAATCTGTGATCACATTCGTCTCTTGGCCTTCTGTTGCCGCTGCCTACAGTATAAGAAGAAGATAGAAGAATAACATTAAGCATAAAGCACATTTTGTCAATTAATTTCGGGTTTTTAAGGTTAAAATGCAATGGTTATGAACGATAAGTTGTTTGCTACCTCTTATAATTATGTCAGTTAGAAAAGTAATTCTCTGGTCTCTTTCAACATATATATATTTAACAAATGTTATGTTTTATAAAGTCTCAGAAACAGAGAAAATAATTAAGGATAATTGATAACTGTTTGATTCTCACCTTCATGTATACATCAATGTCCGGATCAGGCTTGATATTAGCTTCCTTCTCTCTTCTAGACAACTCCCCAAGCATATCTGCAGATGTCCAAACATAAAAATCAGTCATGTTTTTCATTAATTTTAGACAAAACCATGTTTGGGATAAGAAATTCGAGAAATGAACTGACCATAACGCGAGCCAACTCCTTGGCATCGGGCAGAGAAAGCCAAAGTTTCCCTCACAGTCATTTCTCCAATATGAGTATCATGTTGACTGATGTAGGCAGCAGTTCTCCTGGGCACAAACTCATTCATGCCATGCCCATTGTAAGTCACCCTCCCCGAAAACTGCAAGAGATTCCGGTTTCCATTTGTATTAGAGATTTGCATAATCGGGGTTTAATTGGTATAATGCTATATACTTAAGTCTCATCAAAGAGCCAAAATAATCAAAGTTAAAATCCTCTCACCTTCAACTCTGAGTCAAGCTTCCCTGCCAAGGCCAACAGCAGTGTGGTCTTGCCGGAACTTGGAGGACCCAAAAGCAGAGTTAATCTGAAAATTCCGTTCAACAAAAAAACAAATTAAAAAGTCTATAGATTCGTATTAAAACAAACAAATATGTGAATAAAACATGAAGGAAAAAAAATAATCGGATCATCCTTTCTCACCTTCCTGGCTTTATGACTCCACTAACATCATGGAGGATGGTCAGGTGTCGCTTCTTGCTTTTCAAAATAGGCAGAAAACCCAATAATCCCTTCAATAATAAAAACAAAAACAATTTTGAGAACAATATTCATACAGAATATTAAAAGATACTTCTTTTTCTTTCTTTCAATTATTGAATGTAACCGTGGTAATATGGTCTAGCTGATTTACCTCAACTATATCACTAAGGAAGTTAAGGAAGGAAGGCAAAGCTCTGCTTCCTACAAAAGCCTCTGCTCCTATATTCAGATGCTCATATCGCACCTCAATCGTCGGAAGATCAATCCCAACCCTGAAAAGTTTCCGGTTATATTAGAAAATATTTCTATATGTATATACAAACTCAGCGTCCCCTGTTTTTATACATGTCTATGAGATATATTGGTACCTGTCAATACGATTTCTGAGCTTCAACAAGAATTTCTCGTTGTCCTCTTCAGCATCCTTGACCAACCTCTCGATCAACTCCCTTCGCTCTTTGAGTCCGAGGTTGTCGATGTCGATTTCACTCGGCTGGCCTTTAGAAGTTGCGAGTATGCCTTTCCTTAAACGAGCATACGTCGGAAGCCTCTCCAACGCAGCCCATTTCAGAGCTTCTTCGTCGTCTTCGTCCCGAGAAGACTTGGAGAAAAACGTCCATGGTGTTGTTCCTCCATATTGATGAGCTTGTGCTTCTCATACTCCCTCCGGCTCTATATATATCGCCGAGCTCCATTTTTGTTTTGCCAAAAAAAAAAATAAAGAAAAGAAAAAAGAAAAAACAAACCCCCCGCCAAGATCAAAAGTTCTCCTTCAAGGCCTTTGCAGATATTTCAAGTCTCAAGCCTGCGGTGTAGTGTTATAATGTAACTTGGGATCCAAAGAGAACCCAAATGGTTTTTTTCTTCCCAAAGTTGTTCGTTTCAATGCTGAACAGACCTTTTGAGGTTGTCCATTTATATGAAAAGGAAATGACCTTCTAGAAGTAAAGCGGAGTAGGCTTTGGTTTTTTTTTTTTTTTTTCAATAAAATATTTAAAAATTTCAAAGTACAGCGGAATAGGATCTGAGGAAGTCAATAATAGCTTCCAAAAAGATAGATAAATTGTATGGTGAGAATTTAATTGAGGGCACTCCTAAAAAAAGAGAGAGACAGAGAGAGAGAGAGAGAGAGAGAGAGACTTTTTCATTCATACTCCGTCCTAGAAGTTACAATTTGCCGACAGCCCAAGTAATTCAAATTCTCGTGCTTGAACAAAAGCGAATGCGGGTCACGCTTGAGTTAAAAGGGACAAAATTTAGGTCCGAAACCCGGTAAAAATCAGTCTCTTTGTGCAAGAAATTAATGACAAAAAAAATTATAAGATGATTTTTCAAACCCTTAATTGGCTCAAAATTAAGGGAATTGTCTTGGAGGAAGTTTCTTCTTGATAGCGTAGTCTCAAGCGTCACATGATTAAGTCGAAATTTTCCTTTTATCTTCTCTCTCTCTCTCTCTTTTTTTACTTTTTGAGAATATCAGACTTTCAAGTAAAGTTCTTGTGGATTTGCCTAAAAATCAATCTCGTCAAAAGGGAAACATCTTGGTGGCTGCGAACCAATAGTGGCCAACCATTTTTGACACTACTTATTCTTTTTTTTTTTTTTTTTTTTTTGTGCTTTTTGGTGTTGTTGTGTGGATGCGGAGTACCTTCCTAATTCATTAGTGCAACTATTCAATCTTGTACAGCCGACCTCATAAAGGAGTATTAAAAATATTAATATAAATATTTAAACATAAATTTATAAATATATATATAAACAAAAATAGATGCACATTATTCTTTTAAAGTTTTAAATACTTCTTTAAGCATTGCTTAAATTAACAATTATAATGCAAAATTTAGAAATACGTCTCTGCCAAGAATTTCTTACTAAGCGATTTCTAATTTCCATTTATTATTTCTATTATCTCATAGAGTTCCTCAAAGGCAGGCATTTTTTTCCCCCTCTTTTGTACGGGGGGAGACTCAAAGGCAAGTTGAAACAACATTTTACATTAAAAAAAAATTACATATTAATTTCTTTTAAAAAAAAACATGTATTAGGAGTAATTAAAGTATTTTTCCCCACTATAACTATTTCCCAAGTGGCCTTGGTTGTTGCCTTTCTCTTGACTAGAAAAACAAATAAACTTATCTTCGTTTATCTTCATGTCCTATATATATAGTGTATATATATATATACTATTACTGTAGTCAATACTATATCACATGATTTATAACTATAACGTAACATGAAATGTCAATCCCAATAAAAAAAGGAAGAAAATAAAAGATAGAACTAAACTTTTAAACATCATATCACCTTAAAATTTATACAAGATTTAAAACTCCATAATTTAACAAAATTTGATGTAATTAGTAATGAGTCAAAATATATCAAAACTGATAAGGTATTTTTCACATTACATAAAACTCAAATCATATTTTTTAAATGTAGATAATAACGTGTCAAAATATGTTTTTATTGAAAAGGTATTAGTTTTAGTGTGAAAGAAATCTCCAATCAAACCAAATGGCCAGGACCTTCCATAATCCTTAATTAATTATATCCCTTACACACACAGAAAATCTTAACAAGAGATCTGAAAACTCTTGATGTCACGTGGAAGGGATGGGAATCAATCCTCTATAATTGAATTGCTATGTAAATTTTTTAATATGCTTCTTTTTTTAATATTATTATTTTTTTTTTTTTTAGTTTTTTTGAAATGGTTAGTTTTGGATTCTTCTGGAATCAATGTGTTTTTGCTTTCCAGGAAACTCGGTTTTTTTTTATTATTATTATTTATTATTCTTCATTTAAGAATCAATAAAATTCACCGTAATCAACAGGGTGACCAGAGAGGTCACTTTGTTGACAAATGGTCACAATTAGGACAGTCTCCGTCGTCCATCTGCTAATTAATTTCTATTATATTGAATTAAAAACTGACAGGTCCTCATTGATTAATGAATAATCACGTAGATATTTCACACTCCCGTCTTATCTGTCAACGTTCACCTTACAAATTTTTAAAAGTCCAAACAGGCGACATAACCAAAAACAATAATATATATATAGTAGGCGACATAACAATAGCGTATATAGTTCAGATGATAAGGGAAAATTACTTTAAGAATTTTATTTCTGCTGATAAAACTTAAAATTCGTGACTCAGCATAAAATAAATTTATTAAAATACCAAATTATAAATAATTGGGTTTTTCTCTATAATTTTTAAAAGTTTGGTTAGTTAAAATAAAAAAAAAGTGGCTTCATATATAGGATTTGATGTATCTATTATATTTATCTGATAATGATTAGTCATTTTCACAACCCCACAAGCCCTAAAAAAGCGGGGACAAAAAAAAAAAAAAAAAAAAGAGAGAGAAGAGAAATAATTAGGTTGCCTTTTTCTTGTTTGCTAATCAGAATTAGGGTACTTGGAGATTCATGATTAATGGTATATTATTTTTAATGGTGTCATTATCGCAAAGGTTGAAAAACTTGACTTAGTGATGTATTTTGTCTTTGTTACGTGTATTTTTTTGGTTTTATTTTGTACACACACAAAAAAAATATCTATTTGGTTTTATCAAATGGATATATTTGACTTATTCTTTCTATTTGATAAAACCAAATAGATATATTTCTGGTTCTTACTCTTTCTTGCTATGAGAGCTGACGAGAAGTTTCCCTTAAAAAAAAATTAATAATTAGAAGAGAAAATGAGGTGCTGTCCCAGCTGCCATTAATCTAGGAGTCGTAACATGTTCAATTTTGAAAGATTTTCAAAAAAGGTGGTGGAAAAACTTAATTACATGTGGAATCTAACAAACTTTGGATTTTTCTCTTTATCTTTCATTTATTTTATTTATTTTTATGTTGGGGTCCATAAATATGCTTGCGATATTGTTACCTGCAACATATATAAAATATAGTTGGCTTTATTACTTTGTATTAAAAAAACCTTTTATTAGCTATGAAAAGAATTGTTGTCTATTGGGGTCATTAATTCTCGTGAACTAAGCCTTATGATTTTATTTTATTTTTTTAATATCTCGGTATCTACTTTTTTTTTTTTTTTTTGAAATAAGTATCTACTATTTTTTTTAATACTACTTATAATTATAAACATGTCTTTTGAAGTATAATTGCTCCTTTTATCTAGAAGTTTTACTATTTTTCTAATTACGTAAGACCATGTGTCATTTGATGATTGCGTATCATTCATCTGATCAGAAATTTTATTTATTTATTTATTTCTAGGTAGCACTTACACACCTGGAACGCATAGGTACATGCACTTATTTTAAATTAAAATTAGATGTTAACAATTCCATAATCTTATTTTTTTTTATTACTTTGCAATCAGTGACTCACATTTAAATAATATTATATATATATATATATATTCCGCATACAATGAATGTGACGGAAGATTCGGATAAGAAGATATTTTATTAAAGGTGCACATTTGCCAATATTAAATTTTAATAATTAAATAAAGAAGCAGTCCTTCTCTCTTTTTCTTTTTTCTTTTTTTTTAGCTGAAATGGAAAAAAGAAAAAAGAAACAGCCCCACACATGATAATTTAGAGAGAAATAATTATATTTAATTCTGTCGTTATTAATTGACTTGTCAAACGTATCAAGAAAGCCTTGATGTTAGGGAAACTTCTCTGTTCCAGGATTTACAAGAGAAATTGGTCTCTCTCTTTTTCTTCTTTTCTTCTTCTTTTTTTTTTTTTTTTTTTTTTGGGGTCAAATCTTACAAAGAGATTGACCCGTCCTTACCGTACGTGTCTTTGCTCTCGTCCAGTTGTCACGTAGTCGTTTTAGGGTCCAAGTCCCCCCACGCTATCCGGTGCTGTTACTGTTTTACTATTTTTTGTGCCCAAGTCACCAAACAAAACCCACATTTTATAATATTTTTTATACTTCTAAAAAAATTAATTAATTCCAATTTAATATTTCAATGTTGTTTAATCCTTTGCACTGATATTTTTAATTTCTGAATAATTCCGTGACAATAGTGTAAATGACAAGTAATGTGAAATCAATTATTAATTATAAGATAATAAATAAAATATTATCACTGTTTGACGGATTGTTGAATTTGATATGTTTCTTATATATGTAAATGTATTTATATATTTGTGTTTCTCATGCTCTCTATGGACTATTTCAACTACACAATGTTGGAACGTGGAATCAATAAAAATGAGTTTTTTTTTTTTCTTTTTTTTTGCCCTGGCAATAAATTGAGTTTGGTGATTGATGGCTGAAGGTCCACGCACACCCATATTGCACATGTTGAGAAAAAAAAAAAAAAATTTTGTACATTGCACTTGTTAAACGTGTATATATAATTGCATGTGACATTGCGAGGCTGTCCTATTCTTTAAGCTTTTGCTACGCATACAAGGAACAAAACAATGGTTGTTGTGGGGGTAACGTTCTAGTTAGTGGCTACGCATATTTTTCACATATCAATGTAAATGAGAAAAAAAAAAAAAAATTTTTCCTTTTTTCCTTGCTTTCCCTTTCCTCACTAATATTGATCACCGTTACATGTGATCATTAAATGGGGTTCACATATTGTAAAAGAACTCGATTCAACCCATCGAGTTGAGCAAGGTTGTCTATGGAAGTAATAATGGGCAGCGCTAGTTATGATATAATATGGTTGCTGGTGGCTATTATTGCGCCTCCATCAGTCCATCATCTTCTAGAAGTTGTTGACCTTTTTTTTTTTTCTAAAAAAATATAAATAAATAAATTCTCATCTCTTTTATTTTCTTTTAAATGTGAAAATCCCATTAATGCCGAACCGTGAAAAAACCAATTTTCAACGGTTTTCTTTCATCATAAATACAACTTTCTCATCCACCTTGAATCTTGATTATTGTTCCTTTGACAAGCAATATATGTGGCAATCAAACGGCTGGTGTTCAATGCTGACTCTCCCCATGATCCAACATTTTCGAAGGACTTTCAACCAATCTAGTCTACACGGTAGCAAGTAGCTTACACCTAAGCCCAAAGTCTTCATTTGGACCTGACAAAGGCCCTTCTAGATAGAGTCCCTGCCCTTTATTTTCTTCTTCTTCTTGTTGTTGTTCTTCTTCTTCTTAAATCTTGGTCGCATTTTTAGAACTAGTCTTTGCCCATTTATGATCTACGCATTTACGAAAAAAAAAAAAAAAAAAAAACCAAGTTTTTGCTGCCAAGTTCAGTGGAGACTGAAGACTACAATTTTTTCCAATTTGATTAACAGGTAAGCATTTAATATACCCTCGTTTTGTATGTCCGGCTGAGTTGGAGTTTTAGAAATATTTTGATTGGAACTAAATTGATATTTTGAATTGTACATATGAATTATTTGAAGTAAAAAGTTTAAAAACCTAAAACTTTATTCTAAAAAATAGCAATATGAATATTATTTTGTTTCTCTTGTCCTTTTTTGCACTTAAAAAAAAAAAAATCATCTTATTTCGATTTGAAACAAAAAAAAAAGTTATGAATTTGTAAAATTTGAGTTTTACAGAGATATTTGGATATGTGAATGGTTAAATTTATTTATTTTTAGAGAAAAAAAAATTCTTATAAAAGTTTGATTGGAGTGAACGAATCTAATATAGGCTAAAAAGAAAAGTCTAGGTAAGGAAATCCATGGTAAACGTAAATTGTTTTTTCTCGTTTCTTTTTCTCATTTATGGTATTCTCGGAAAAATTAATAATAAGTCCACTACTAGGGAAGTTTAAAAATAACTCATCATATTTACCTCATTAGTTTACTGGCTTTTTTTCAAGTCCAATCTTGAAACGCAGTGAGAGAGTTGAGCTTTGCAAAAAGATTAAAGAAAAACATGCAGACGAAGACCGTAATTTTAGCTTTTTAATTGAATAGTCTTGACGTCTCGAAAGAAAAAACAACCAACCAAGTTCACACCTAAGGTATGCATATATTTTTACACAACTCTGTAGTTTTGGAAGGACTAATTTAACAAGTTATAACATCTATTCCAAATCATCTTCTTTCTCATTTGATGCACTCCCGTTGGCACCACAAGCAAGCTCGGCTTCGAATGCCTTGGTACTAGAAGGCAACCTCTCGTACATAACGGACGGCGACGGAAGTAGCCTGCACCGTCCTAACGTCAGACTCCGGCTGAGCTTCTTGTAGTTCCATCTCTGCTGAACATAAACCAAAGCTGCAAGCATAATGGCTGTCAAAGGAATCGCGACATCCCCAAACTTGGAGAAGAAATCACTACTCGGGTTGACAAACTCGTACTCCTCGGGGAAGTAAGGATTGAGAGTAGGAGCTCTGACATAATCGTAGAGATGTGGCAAGAGTTTAACCACTGTGATCCCAATGTAGTACAGCTTTCGAAGCGGTTTGCAATCGATCTGCCAGATTATGTTGCCGATGATTTGCGGAAGCAGGAAAAAGTCTTGGACAAGACCTACATACTCTTCTAGCTCAGTTTCCCATTCACTCAGCATCTGAGAACCATCTCTGTTGTATGTATAGCTACTTGTTCGTATCGGTTTTTGGCCAATTCCCATGCTGTGAAGAATTAGGACAAGTACGAATCCGACTATGTGTATCACCAAGGTAGACACAAGCACCTTCTTGTCGCTCGGCACACGATGAGGTTCGCAAGGAGCTCGGGTTAGTAATCTCAGACGAGATTTCCACACCTTCTGACAGAGCCTCAGAGTGAGTAGTAACGTGGCCATCACAAGAAGCTTCACCGTGTAGTCGAGTATGTGGAACCACCTACTGTTCTCGAGATCAGATGATGATAATTCATAGGATTGATTGGAAGATACCTTCTTGAATAGAGCTTCAGCGCCCGTGACAAGAGGAAGGATGTACCCGATTGCTTCGACACCAAGCATGACAAGGGACATGAAAGGAATAGAATCCGCATTTTGCTTGATGTGGAACAACTGGCTCGTGATGCAAGCAATCGCCAGCGAAAGAGTCAAAATACGGAGGATTCCCTCCACACCCCTTTGAGAGAGGATGTCTTCTCTCTGCTTCCTGTAGGTGATTGGGTATGTCCGGAGCTTGACTGGGCTAAAATAGAGGGGGTCATCATCGTTCCTTTGGCTGGCTATGGAAATGGTGACCGTTGGATCGACTAACCACCGAGATGTAGTTGGAGGATACGACACAATCACTTCGATCGAACAATCCAGACCATTTTTGAGATCCATGCTGTCATGTAAGACTTGCCACGAGGCCCGGACATCCCTGCAGCCTAGTAAGTACATCTTTCCAGTACGCTGGTTGTAAAGACCCTCCAACAAAACGACAGAAACATTGTTGTATTCCTTTCCACTGATAAAGAGCTGCGCAGATACATTCAGGAGGAGCTGATTCTCAGTGTATTGTGCCTTTGTGTGGTAAGGAGCTTCCTGTTCAGTGATATTGGAACTATTTGACCAGAATCGCCCAAATAAGGGACCAACAGAGAGGATATCCATCTGATAGTTGGTTCTTGGAGGCCGAGGATTGGCAGTTTTTGAATCAGCAAATGCATCACCTTGAAGCGAGAGATCTTCTGACAGAAGAGAAAGACTAACTTCAAAAGCCTCCGTGTCTTCCAGCTTAGGGAAATGCAGCAACTGTTTCTTGATCATAGTACGAAGACTGAATTCCTCGTTTTTTTCTAACAAGGCGCCAGCTGAACGGAATTTTGTGTAGGTGTAAGATGGGTGCGAGGATCTAAAGTAATTCCACAACTCCGAAGGATGCAGTATTAGCTTTTCAAATGAGAGAGGAAAGTATGACGGAGGGTTGGTACTAATGCTCGAAAAGGTCCCATAGATGATGCTTCTTTGCCCGAGGGAAAATGAGATCGGTATGTAAAAACATATCTGAGAATCACATCCATTCCCTTCAGCATCAACAAGCCCAGGGCAACCAACCATGCAAAGCTGCCCGCTTGTTGAATTCCATATACCCTCAGCAGCAACAGTCATGTTGCCAAGCCCGGATCTCCTCGGTGTAACATACTGATTCGCTGATGGAGGAGAAGCTCTGAAGACAGCTGAAACCCTTGCAGAACTGACAGATCTATGGACAGTTTTTTGGACACATTTAAAGACTTGCATATAAAGATTGACGCCTTTAAAACCACCATCTGTTACATTGATCTCTTTGTTCGTACTCCCAAATGGACCCAACTTATTGCAAAAACTATCTTCCCCGCTACAATTCCAGTTTGGCAGAACAGTGAAAGCTTGGCTCCGGGTAATCTCTTCAACGATTTCGCAAAACCGATTCCCCTTGTAGACTGGAATCAAAGCAGTATCATTTTTGTAAAGGCTAGGATTGCATGCCTTTGAAACGATTTTCTCCGAGGAAAATTCATAGTTTTCAAAGGTTCCCAACTGAGATGTTATATGCACAACATCAAAGTACTTGCCACTTGATGTCGGGTTCAAACTTCTCATTTCCCCTCGGATTGCCCTGCTTGTTAAACTGAACTTCTTCGGAAAGCGAAGAACAAGACTAATTCTGTCGTCCTCCAACAAAGGAGGCTGCTGATTCTCGTACGGCCGAGAAGCATTAACCCATTCCCATGGACGATTGGAATCACTATTAATCTCCCGATCGGGCAACATTGCGTCCCCCAACAAGCAAACCACTCTCTCCCCACCATTCTTTTGCGATTCAGTGTAAATCCCCTGGAATGGAATTGTGAGCTGAGATTGGCCAGGCCACATTCGAAACTGGGGATATTGATCATATCCAAAACCACCCAAATCACCAACAGCAGTGATGCCAATCTCCATGACTCCATTGACACTTACAGAGTTCTCTGATCTATGAGCAAGATCAACATTCTTAACCTGGAAAGAAACCAAGTTCAGCGGTTCGCCACCCTCGGCAGGGGCTCCGTAGTACCTATTCCCTTGATATGCATCAACGTTGTACCTAACGTCAAATGGCATGATTGGGGCCTTGCCATTTTCCTGAACCCAGTCCCCATTCTCGAAAAAGATCTCTCTTTCGAGACTAAAACCAGTGATAGCTTCAGGGTTCAGTTTAGAAGCAGAAAAAAGAACAGATTTACATTCTTTCTTCACTTCACTGATTCGATCATACTTATAGGTTACTGGGGATCCACCCATAGACGCAGGTGCATCTACCCAAATGTCTGGAACTGAAAACCCAGAACCAAATAGCCCAAACAGAGTCCAAACGACAACAACAAAAGACGCAAGTTTCATGATTCCTATGTTTTTCCTCAAAGACTTCTCAGCAATTCAGTGAATCAAAAGACGAAAAATTTCAGAACCCAATTTCTGTTATCCAAAAATGGGCAGTTTCAAAAGTCAACAAAAAGAAACTCCAATCACATGCTCAAAGATTTGCATTTTTGTACCAGGAACACTGACCTGAATCCGACCATTGTTGCTTACATTGACCTGCGGCAAGAGCCCAGTTGCGCAAATTTGGATCTTGATTGGAGTATTGGGACGACAAAAGGGAAGTCTGTTAAAGAGGTATGAAGGAAAAGAGAGAGAAGATTGAAGATGAAGATTGAAGTGGTTTGTGGAATGGTCAAATAGTGCAAAAGACTACTGAAGTCGTCGAGGCTTTCCTCCCACTCTTCCCTTCGGCGCGTGTGATCTAACTGACAACCAACAAGGATGGCTTTTTCTTTTTATGAACAAAAACAAAAAAGTGTTAATCAATGGATCTTATCAAGTATTGATATACTATAATTAATCAATAATTTATCCCTATTAATATGTATTTTTTATTAATTAACTATGATTTAATTATTGATCGATTATGATTAATTACTATTAATGATTATTTTAATAAATAAAAAATTGATCATTTATTTTAAATAAGTGTTTAAAAATTATCTATTTATTTAATTTTTTATCAAAAAAAATATATGACTTGTATGGATCAAAATCTTTTATTATTTTGATAAAAAGCTACAACTTTCCTCGTTATTTCTCTCTTCTCTTTCTCTCTCTAACATGTAAAGGTTAAGGTTTCTCAATCATTTATCTCTCTTGGGGTCAGATTCCAGTGGCGGTCTTGGGCCTTTCTCTGGTTTCCCAAGCCTAGAAATGAATGTAGGAATCATATGGTGAGGGTCTTGGCAGCGGCGAGCCCGTGGTAGGAGGATGTGCGTTGTGAGAAGGAGAAAGTAAGAATGAGACAGTTGGTGGTGATGCGTGGTCGTCATGTACCAGGGAGATCCTGCAGCATCTCGGTTTCGGTAACCCAGTTTATTCCAACAATGTGGTTTGTTTCATCAACAATGACTATTTCCATGTGATTGGTTTTTTATTTTACGGTATGTAGGTTTTTGTGTAATAATGACGATGTATTCATCGTCTTTTCTTTTTGTATTTTATTTGTAATAATGGAGGTGGTTTATCCACCTTCCGCGTTGGTTATTTATCCGTCAGATCTAAGTCTTGGCGGTATTTTAGTCTCACTAAAGTTACTTCTATATAGAGTTAGTAGTGGTTCTTGTGATACTGAATCTTGACCTTCGATTGAACCGAAAATTCCATCAACTGTCGAGGTTTTCTCAAAAAGAACCTTACATGTGCTCGATTTCAATGTGCCGAGGTATATCCGTTATCGGGATTCAAGCATACGTCTTTCCCTTTTAGCACCATCAGATTTCACTAATGGATCCGTTCTTGTTTAAGGGTTTTGTCTCATATAATACAAGATTTGTTATGTTTTTTTCCCCTCCTTAGTAAGAGCAATGAAAGTTTCTCTTTCAAAAAAAATGTTTATTATTTTAGGACATCTTTTATTGAATGATAAATTAATATGTCCATATTTTAATTTAAGATTAGATAGGAAAATCACTTATCAATAAAATGTTATTTTTTATGTTAAATTTGATACAAGATACAATTTAACGTCAAATACGACAAATACTGAATTTGTTATAAAAATTAACATTGTTTTAAAAGTGGATTTCCTATTAAAAACGTTGAAATTTGATACCAAATATATCATGTGTCAAATGTTGATAATAGATATTATTGATTATTGTATTGATCTTTTCATTGAATAATTATAATAGCATTACTTTTTTACAACGATCGGATTTTTCGGACCGTTAACTAATTTACTTATTCTTAGTTAATGCAGTCTTAATACTTGTTTATGTTTGATTTCAAAAATGCAGAACTTTTTTTTTCTTTTTAAAAATAAATGATACTTGTACTTCAAGAGTTTAATAAACTAAAATTTTAACTGAGGAAATTGAAATTTTTAAATAATAAATATCACATTCAAATTCATACTTAGATAGTATTTAAAAATCTAAAATGTCATGCGAGTTAAAACGAAATACCTTAAAGTCTTTAAATATTCTTACTAGCTTAGTAGTATCCAAATATTGAAAACATAGTTTTAAAAATAATCGATACAAAATAATTTAAGAAGTCTAAATGTAGAAATTAAATTCGTGGTGGTATCCCACTTCCTTTCTTAATTGCTTCGGCACTACTTCGCCAATCCAGAAAGCATCTAAGTAGCGGGCTACTTACCCGAATTACTTACGGTACGAACACATATATATGAGCTCTCGTTCAGCAAGTACAAACTATATCTCACAAAATATTTTCATAAAATCATATCATTATACGTCACTACATGAATATTCAAAAATGCATGTGAACTATGCGTGTTCAATTATGCTTCATTATGCACATATCTTGTTTACTCAAAAGCCCTTATGTCGTATCTATACGCGCTCAACCAATTAGGAGTTAGGAAAGTGACTCTCCAACATCCTCTAAGATCATAACTTATAACTTTCGTTCTTATCATATCATCTTACTAATTGGAGGTTAGTACGATACTTAATCCTATATTTCGTTAGCTTTATTCTTATTAATTGTGACAATATGTAAATTTACATATCACTATACATCTATCATTATGGCATAAATATATGTGAGTCATGTTGATCATATTAGTGCAAGATAAATTATACACGTCAAATGCTTAATCACGCAATACATATAACTCATATACTCATTATATCATCAAGGCAAATCATAGCAAACATAAAACATTAACAAAGAAAATTATTTGATTCCATGCTGTAGTTGAAGTTTATACTTACTTTTCGTATGTGCTTAAACTTCCGGAGTTGTACCACATACTACGCATGTTTAGGAAATTGTCATGATTTAACAATACTTCGCCGTTAAAGTGAATCATGATTATATATATATATATATATTAAATTAAGGTTAATGTAATTTACTTGTATCATAACTAACCTTAATAATTAATTCATATTAATTATTAAGTGTAAAAGAAAATTATACTAATTATCATTAATTTAATTGATTAATTAAATAACTAATTAATTAATTAGGTAATCCTTAATTATTACTTGATTAGGAAATGATAAATTAATTACATAATTTTTATTAACTAATTAGTAATTATGTCCTCAATAATTAATTATGTTCTTTAAATATTCTTTCTCATTTATTAATTAATAATTAATAATTATATTAGTTATTAATGATTAATTAATCTCTAATTAATCATCCATTATTATATGAATAATTGTATGAATTATTAATTATTGATTAATCTCTAATTAATCATGCATTTTAATTATGTAATTACTCAACATAATAATCTTGCTTACAGAATTAATAATCAATTATTAGCTCTTATAATTAATTTTAATAATTAATTAATTAATTACTCTATTAATTATTAATTAACTTTCTTAGTTTAATTATATTTTGTTATATATTTATTAACTAATTTATTTATTTCTTAATTAATTAATCAATCTATATCGCTTTGGTGATAAGGAGTCACCTAAGTGTATACCCTTTAGTGGGTTGCCCTCCATTTAGTATTGGGCTTATAAGGTCAAATTCCATTAGTTATGATCATTTAGTAGAGCTAAGGTAGTCTCTTGGTATATATCTAGTAATCCTCTGTTTACAATGTCTTGGTCTATTTAAAAACTTATGATTCAACTTTATAAAGTTAACATTTTTCACATTATTTGATCATACACTTAATGCCAACTCATTTCATTAATATTTATGTCCATATGTTATGACTTACCTTTATGTCATATTTTTAATGTTTAATCATTTTATCGGTGCGAGATTTTAACTTGAAAGATTTATTTAAATTTGTGTATAATTCTATTTTAGACACTTGATGACTCGTTTGAAAGCTTGTAGTATCTAGTTTCTGTTCTTATAATTTATTTTCCAAAATCTCAGGGTTTTTAAACATTAGTATGAATGTTTTCCTTAGTGTCCCATAATAAAATCTCAGTTTACCATATTTCAATATAATATTGTGTGATTTATTAAAAATTATATAGTTATTTGTTTTAAATATATGATAGTTCATTTCAAAGCTTAAGATGTCTACTTTATAATCATAAAGTTACTTTTTTAATTTTTGGATTTTATATGCCGTATAACAAGGTATTCTTACTGTTGGTCTCATATATGTATCATATGTCAAGATTTGTGGTTAAACTTAGAAAAATCATAATAATTCACTTACAAGTCTAAATAAGGCAAACGATATGTTATTGAAAAATTTATACTATCTAGTTTATACATCAAAATATTTTTGTAAAAATCTATCATTTACTAACCCAAAACATACAAAATCCGTGGCTGGTAGAGGTTTCCAGCAAAACCTCTCAGTTCATAGTCTTACATTGTAAAATTCAGCAAAAATTGTATATTTATCCATTTGAGGCGTAAGATATCTTGTTGGAAAGCTTAAAGAATATAGTTTTTATTCTATAACTTATAATCCAAAATTTTGAGATTAAGGGGTTCGAATTTCATAAAACCCGTGGCTAGACTATACCCCAGAGGTTTCTTTTCCTTCTAGTTTTGTGTCACAACTTCAAATGCAGATAAATTTAGACATACATAAGCAAACTAAGTGATTCCAAAGCCTAAAATAAAGCTTATCCTCTGTAGAATTTTATCATATAATTTATTTTCATACCAGAGTTTCTACAGCATGCCATATTATCACAACTGTCACAAGTTCTAACAAAGTTCGTAGATCTTACCGAAATGCTCGGTGGATCCTCTAAGACCTCGGACCTTCAAAGTTCTTCTCAAAACCTTTTTCTACTTAATAAGGAGTCTAAAATTAAGATTAGAACTACATAACATGCTTTAGTTATCTAAAAATGACCAAAACACAAAGAGAACTACTAGGTTACCACTAGTAACACGTCCTATAACTCTGCTTCACACTTCTTTGAACTTGGTAATGGGATTTCTTGGAGCTTTAAAATGGAGGGAGGAGGCTACTAGAGTGATGTTGGAGATAGAGAATAGTGTTGGTGGTTTTTGAGCTTGGTGGTGGCTAGAGAAGCTAGGTTTTTGAGCTTAACTTGTGTGAGAATGATATAGGATGTTAATGTTAATTTTCAACCAATATGTGTCTTAAATGGGACTGTCTTTTGAGGGGTAAAAGTGGAAATTGATGGCTGATTTCCTCCTTGGATTTTCGCCACTTTGAGGGGAGGGTTGGTGTGAAAATTTTGCTCTACAAAGTGGAAGACAAGTGGTCCCCTTCATCTTGTACCACCATGTCATATACAAGTACTTGCTTCTTGTCATTTTTGCCTAAATTAACCATACCAATTCTTACTCGTGTCTGCATGCATGCACAACACACCACTTTTACCTTAATTCAAACATTCTCTTGCTTGTTTGACTAAAAATCCGGATCTCCCTCTAACTCTCCCATTTTTATTTTTGTTTTTCTTTCTTCCAATTTTCCATCCATTGATCAAGGGTTATCATCTTTGATCTCACCCATTTGATCATCCACCATACTAATCCTTGACCTAACATCTTATTGGTCACTTAGTATCCAAAACTTGACTATTGATTTGCCTAGGATCATTTCACATGAAATCTATACCATTGATCATTAATCTAATCTCAATTCTTAATCAATCCTTCACCTTTCGATTTACTCCTAATCAATCTTAACCATTCATCTCCTATCTATGTGACACATTAATTTTTCCAATCATACTCTCAATACTTAAATATTGAAATGACCAAAAGTAAAAATTAAGGTCAACAAATTGACCTACTAATAATAGTTAGGGTTCCTTAGCAAAAATTAACATTTATACTTCTAATATGACATAATAAATTTTTCGTATAAATTTATATGTCGCCTGACTCATTTTATATGTATCTATAATTTATCATTTAAATAGAGAAACTCAACATTGTTAGATCATCGACATTATCATACTGATGATACATATAAAATCATTCGTGATCTTGAAATTTGATATTCATCAAAATAATTCATTAGAAGTAAATTAATGAAGGAAATTCATGAAATAAAGTTTACAAATTTCTAGAGTGTCACATTTTTAATTACTTCAAAGTTAGAATTTTATTTTATTTTTTACAAATAAAAATATTTATTTTATTAAAAGGGACATCATACTAGAACTCAAATTGTAATAACAAAAAATAAACTCTTTAATACACTTTTGTATTATTTCACTTTTTTTTTAAAATCCTAAAAATAACATCAATATTGAAATTCACATGGTAGATGATTTTGTTTCTACGAGAGAAAGATAAAGGAAAAGAAATCACAAATATCAGGAGCGTAATGGCAACACAACCTCATCCAGCGTCGAAGTTGAAGACCAATTTTTTAATAGGATTGGTCCCAAAACATAGCTTTTGAAAATAGGGAATTAAATTAATCCTCTTTGTTTTGTCTAAGCTCAGCAAAAAATTAAACTGCAACTTGATTTTTTATTCTCAAGTTAAAAAAAATATATATTTTTTCTTTTGGATCTGAGTTATATATATAATTTCTTTTGGATCTAATTTGTCGGATGAGTTTATTGGAGGAGTTTTAAAGTTGACTTTGGCTTTAAAGATATCGCGTATTATCCGCTTTTTTTTTTTTTTTTTTTTATAGGGGAAATTAAAGTTGATATCTTGAAAATATATATATATATATATATAATTTACTTTTAAGTACTACAACATTTGAATCCATTAAGTAACGTGGTGTATTATTTATGATTGGTCATAGAACATGTGATATCAAAAGTGAAGCATGAAATCTGAATTTCTTGTTTTATGTTATTAGTTGAATTGTTTCTTAGCAATTATCAACACCAAATATTATTTCTTCATTTTACTCATAATTGTTGGACTAGGATATGAAACTGTTGACAAAATAGTGCAATTTCTGCAATAGTAACATATTTAATGGTCGCAAATCACAATCAAATCTTTCGTCATCGTGCTGCTTGAGCTTGACCAGTGTGCCAGACGATTCGGTTCTTCAAATCTTCCAAGGGACACAAAAGTAACAAATTTAAGAATTGGTCTTGATTTTCTTCTCCATTGGTTGTGCAACTATTTAAACAACTTGTTTCAACCGAAAATATATATATATATATATATATTTATTTAAACAACTTATGACAAATTAATCTCATTGGTCCTTGGGGTTAAATATTAATAACCAAAAAAAAAAAAAAAACAACCAAACAAACCGATATCGGATGACATTAACTTAAAACTATGTGTCGTATCTATCGACTACGACAATACACGGGTGTCGTTTTTTGGGATGGTCAATTGCATTTGAACACTGCAAAAGGAAGTTGACGCCTAATGGTCAACGACAACAAAACTTGTGAAAGAGGTTAAAAGTTGTCCTAAAAGAATGTCGTACTATTTTAAGATGAAAACGACAAATCATTTGTCCTAAAAGTAAGCGTATTTGTGGTTTAAAATGAAAACGACGTGTTGGTCGTGGTTTATAATATTGCCATTAAGATGGATGAAGTATGTCTATTTATTCTAATTTAAAACGAAGCAACTTAAAAGTTCTTTAAACGGCTTGTTCTTTGCTTGAAGGTGAGAAACGACTCATCAGCTAACGTCTAAGTTTCCTGTCGTTTGAGCTAAACCGTTTTAGTTAAAAGTTTCTCTTGTTTCTAACCAAAAAAAAAAAAAAAAATTTATATTCTTTTAGTTGGAATTGGAAAGAAATATATGGGTTCCTACTTCCTATTTGTATTTGATATCGTTGAAATATATAATTATTGTTAACACACCTCTTAACAGCTTAAGTTTTTGTGATGAATTAGTAAGCTAATATAATATTAGAGCGGGATATACTAAATTCGAACCCCTGCAATTGCACTATTTATCTCCTTTAATATTATCATCACGTGTTAAGCCTTTAATATATTTCGGTTTCTTCTTAAATATTTATATTGGACTTTCTAATCAATATTTATCCACACATTAGTCCGTTGTATATAAACTTACACATGTCATGGACAGTTCACATGTCATTTTCGGAGTAAGAATTTCTGCAGTTTACGCGACACGTCGTTTATCTAGTTAGTGATATATCGTTTTGTTGTTTAATTTGTTGAATTAAGATTTACTGTCGTTCATTCAATGTAAACGACATGTTGTCTTGGTCGACGTATCAAGTGGTATGGACTCTTTAAAAAAAAAAAAATGGTATGGACTCTAAAGTTTAAAGAGTCCGTCCGTTAGTACTTTTTATTGTAGATTTGCTGTCGTTTAATCCAACATCGACGTGTGACGACAAATGGTTGAAAGATGCACTTTTTAGAGGAAGTATCCCATGTTTGACAGTGTTGGAAAACGACATATCAGTATGCCTCTGAAATTGGAATGCTCCGCTAATTTTTGTACACTCACTTTTAATGCTCTAACAATTTTTATTCCCTTTTAGTTTTGAAGAAAGTAGTACAAAATGAAAGCACAAATACAAAAACAGGAGGGGAAAATAACTTAAACTAAAGAAAATAAAGACTTTTTATCAGTGTTTTAGCATTATTTAAGAGGGGGTTTTTTGTTTTTTGTTTTTTGTTTTTTGTTTTAAATGGAAAACGATTTTAAATTTTAGCTTTGAAGTTTGAGTCAAATGAAAGAAAGGTTAATAAAAGAATAGAAAAAACTTTTATTGTGTCACTTAAATTATATATAAAATAAGGAAAAGATTACTCAATTCATTTCCGTATCCCCGCTTTTGGATTGGAATAAAAAATTCATGTTCATAATGACATATCATTTTATGATTGATTAATTATTTGAACATTATATTGATGTAACAATATTGTTGTGAAGTACTTCAACCACGAAGTCGTCATATCGTAAATGAAGATAAATAAGGGATTCCTAAACATAATTTAGGAAGCAAGAGTGCTTATTGAAATTATGCACAAGCTTATTACACTAACCAGATTCAAGAAAAGCAAAAACCAATTATAAGAGGTTAGAAACAGAACATTAAGGTGTTTTAGGGGTGGGTGCTCGTTTCACTCATTTGGAACAATTGAATAGCGACATTCGGATGAATCATTTAAGTTGAGGTGATTTAGAAAAATAACACTTTGAAAAATTTAGAATTCAAATGTATCATTTAGTATAAAATTGAAGTCTAATTTTTATTTCAAAGTATACTTTGATATTGAAAATTAGGCTTCAATATTATACTAAAATGACACATTTAAATCTATTTAAGAAAAAAATAATAATAATAAAGTGGACTCCTCTAATCACCCTTAAATTATCATTTGACAATTCAAAAAGGGAATCGACCTTTAGGTGGTGAAAATGTTTTGAATGACCATTTAGGCAAAATTTGAAATTGGTACCTCATTAAAAAAAAAAAAGAAAAGAAAAGAAAAGTTTTTCGGATTAGTCAATTCATATTTTCAGTTTAGATTATTTCTTTCGACATTTATTTAAAATATACATTCAAGTATTTATATTCAAATGATAATATTCAGAGAATCAGATTGTAAATTCCGATGATAACATAAATGCTTCCGTTTCAATTCGTTGATTCAAATGCTTTCATCAGGATTGTAATCAAAACAAATAATAATAATAATAATAATAAGAGCGGCGAAATCAATATTTCCCCTGGCTTTCTTTTCCTGACTTTGGCTGGCTATCCGGCCGACATGACCATTCCGCGCCATAAAAAAAAACAACATTAGCATTCTCACTTCCAGAAGAACTCCTCTTTCTAGAACCAATCCACAAATCTTTGAAAAGACTTCCCAAAAAACAAGCCTCGGATCAAAAGCAAAGGCCACTCTTATCCTCAGTTGACCTCTACTCGGACAAACCTTATTTGGAGTCAGCCTTGACATATCATAACTTGCAAGAACACAGAACTACTGACACATGTACAGCTTGACCACCCCATTTACTTAAAATAATACACATTATATATCACCACATTTAAAAATAAAAATAAAAATAAAAATACAAATACAAATAAAAATTACCTGTACAACAAACAAGGGCAGAAAACAGTATTAGCTCCCTCCCACATTACACTGATGCACTGCATGATTTGTAGACTTCAATTACTATTGAAGCCTCTTGGAATATTATTCCTTCTTCCCTACTACTTCCAAACAAAGGAAAAAAAAAAAAAAAAAATTTGAACAAAGAGTCATTACGGAACCAATTTATTCTCCTCCTCATTCTCGTCAGATGATTTAGGCTTGTTGGATGATCTGAGGAACCCAAAACCAAAACCAGAACACTCCAATTGCCTCAATTTCAGCAACAAAAAGAGCAAAATCCCACACCCAAATCCCAGAGCAGCGCTAGACCCAGTCAACGAAATCGCAGCACAGACCAACATCACGAACGACTCTTCCTTGGAGTTCATATCCCTGGACGCCATGGCCAGCTCTATCCCGGCGAACAGCAGGAGCACCCCAAGAATCCCGATCGGAAACTGATTCAAGATGCTCACGAACGAGTTCCCAAACAACAGCGCCAGAACCAGCTTCCCAATCGCCAGAAACACTACCGACGCGCCGCTCCGACCGCCGAACCGGTACTGCCCGGCCAGCCCCCCGGCGCCGTGGCACACCGGCATCGCCCCGAACCAGCACCCCACGAAGTTCATCACTCCCACGCTGATCGAGACGCTCATCGCCGAGGCCTCCCGGTCGGGGAACAGGTCGCCGGAGAGCTTGCAGACTGCGATGACGGAGTTGAGGATGGAGAGTGGGATCTGCGGAATCGCGGCCCGGACGAACCCGACTTTCCAGTCCTCCCACGTGATCGTCAGCAGCCGGATCTTCGACGGCCCGAATTTGAGGTCGTTGAAGATGGAAGGGTCGCGGAGGAAACAGATTACCAGTCCGAACAAGAAGACGATTAGAGCCGACGGAATTGCCGACAAGAGCCGGAGTCTCTTGCGAAGCCTGCGACGAGAGAGCTGTTGTTCTTGGTTTTCGGAGTAGTTGAGGTTGATTGATCCGGCGGCGTCGTTGTCGCCGGATCCGGTGGTGAGAATGAGGAAGAGGAGGGCGGAGAGGGCGAGGATGAGGCCGTCGAGGCCGAGCCAGGGGCGGGAGGAGCCGGAGGTGGAGGTGGAGAGGTCTTGGTTGAAGCGGATGTACTTGATGGCGGTGAAGGAGAAGGAGAGGCCCTGGGAGAGCTGGACGCCGCGGACGACGGGGAGGGGGAGGAAGCGGTAGAGGAAGGACATGAGGCCGGTGGCTCCGAGGAGGAGAAGGACGGCGGCGGTGGAGAGGCCGGCGGCGGCGATCTGGGGGATGGTGAGGTGGGTAGAGGACTCAGCGATGGCGACGGCGGCGATGGATTTCATGGGCTGGACGGGCATCGGGACGCCGAAGAGGAGGCCCGTGGCGGCGTTGTAGAGGGCGGTGAAGATGAGGGTGGTGCTAAGGTCGAGGTGGGAGACCAGGGCCAGGGCTAGAACGATGGGGATGTAGGTGCCAAGGTCTCCCACGGCGCCGGAGAGCTCGGAGCTGAGGCTGGTCTTGAGGCGGATGGTGGAGGGGATGTAGTGGCTCCACCGCCGCCGGCGGAGGAGGGGAGTGGTCGTTGTGGAGGATGAGGCCTCCATAGTGGAGTAGAGATTGAGAGCGTGTTGTGTTGTCTTGTGTTGTACTTGTGTGTGTGATTGGCAAGGCTTTGGAGTTCACTATCCAAGCAAAAGAGAAAGAAAGAGGCTTTGGAATTTGGAGATCAATGGGAAGTTATAGCACTTTTTTTGGGTGTGTCAGTTTGGGAGTACGTGGAAATTAGATATTGGCTATGTGGAAGACTTTCTAAAGTTGAGTCTCGTATATATAATAAATTATATTTAAATTTTAAGATATAAAAAATAAATATAAAGCATTTTAAGGACTGGATTGGTGATCTAAATCCATTTCAAATTAAAATGTACTATTTTATTTTAATTTTTATCTTTTTTTAAAAAAATTTTGTTTTTTTTTGAATTTTTTTTGTCTTTTTTAAAAATTTAACAAAAATTTTCAACTCAAATTTAAAATTTTTAAACTCAATTTATTTACCAAAGGAACACTAAGGGTTCGTTTGGATCGCAGGTTCAGTTTGAGTTGAGTTGAGATTTTTAAGTTTGCATAGTAAATTTTGTTGACTTTTTCAGAAAAGACAAAAAACTTTTTCAGAAAAGACAAAAAACATGATGAGATTTGAGTTGTTTAGTTTGAGTTGAGATGGTGAGGCAAACGGAGCATTAACCTTTCCAGACAATGTGAAATAATATATATATATATTTTAAAATCATAATATTATTAGTTAGATATTATTTGAGATATTAAAAATTAGACAGAAAATGTGAATTTATCTTTAGAACATATTTGAAATACCATCTTCAAATGTCATTTTATCATCTGAATTTCAAATTTTCAACTATATATTAAACTTTCTCGCTTTTTTATTTTCAAAAAACTCAAAATTTAAAAATCTGTAACTTTCTCATTTCAAATCGAAATGAGATGATTTTTATTTCAAAATGCTCATAATGACAAAACATGATCCTTTTTTTTTCCGCATTTATTTCAAAATTTTACATTATTTTCTATATCACATAGCTTTTCACAAGTTTCCCCTTCAAACACTCATTTCCAACTCAACCTCTAAACACCATTTTCAGATGTTACCCCAAACGGGCCTAAGAAAATCTTCATTTGCCAATTCAGCATTTTTTTAGTATTATTGTTATTATCATTATTAAAAATATCTCAAAATCGATACTCAAATAGATCCAGCAGTTATCATATTTTAAAATCTTATAACTAATATTTAAAACTACTAGTATAAAAGATAAATATCATAAAAAAAAATGTTATATTGAAATTTATAATGTGCATAAAAAAAAGTTGCCAATGTGAATTTATAAAGATGCTCAATATAAGAGTACACATATTAATGTTATTACTATTATTTTGTAGTGTTTGTTATGTGAACGTAAAGTCCAATGGAGCCGGTTGCAACAAAGGCTTAAAGGAAACGCAATTGAGTGGCTGGCCAAGTAGTCTTAAATCTATGACGTGAATGCTTTGCAACATCAATTAATTAGGTCATAAATTAATATCATTTTCATTTTCTAATCAGCTTTTATATGATTCGTCTCATGTCAAGCTCATTTTCACTTTCTTATAAAAATGGCTTTTTTTTTTTTTTTTTTCTTTTTTCCCCTTGAGTAACTAATGAAATTATGATTTCCATCCAAAAGCAAAAACAAACAAATGGCCAAAAAAAAAAAAAAAGACTAGGATATTCAATTTGCAACGTGTTTCATACATGGACACACACTCTAATTGCCTTTTTACAAAAGATACATTATGCCCAATCAAATATCGTGATATATGGCGATTGGATGAATTTGGAGCCACCTCCTCATCAAAAACATTTTTCTTTTTTTAATTTTCCCCGCATTACAAAATCACCTTTTCGATTATATAAATCACATCAACGTCTCGATTATAAAGCACGTACTCTGTTAATTGACTGTAATATAAAATAACAATTTGACTCTTCAAACCTTTTAAAAAAAATGTCAAACATACCTTCTTTTACCAAAAAAAAGAGGGGGGGGGGGGGGGGGGGGGGTCTTTATTCGTGTGTTCACACCTGTAATTTTTACTCTACTAATAAAAAAGAGATTTATTATTTCTTTTTTCTTCAAAATTTCCTTTTTTATAGTAATAATCTCACAAACATATTATGACTTTTTTTTTTCCCCCTGAAGACAAACATATCATGACTAATAGACTAATAATTTAGTTTGTCTACAAAATAGTGAGTAAAGAAATAAATGTTGCTTTTGCATGTGAATTTAAAAATAAATCAAGGGTGTCATTTTTTTTAAAAAATTTTTATTGGGGGCCAATAAAATGCATGTTATTAGGTTGATTGATCGTCCTTTTCCCTTCTTTTAATGGGTGTGTATGGTAGCTTAAGATTAGTTAGCATTATTTTTCCACTCTCACAATGGACCACAATGCAATGATATTATGCAAATATTCACCAAAATAAATTATGTAATGCAAGTGAACAATCCTCATAAGCGATTCGTAATTCTAATTGTATTTGACATGTATGGATCATTAAAATAAGGCAACGCCAAGTTGGTACCAAGTCAAGTATGCGTCTATGTTCAGTATTTTTACCATGTGACTGAGGGCCGAGAGGCAGTTAAAAAAGAAATAGTTGGTGAAATGCCAAAGCGATGCTTCTGATTTGGTAGAGACAAAGGTTGTTTATTATGGAGATTCGAGGAGTTTGTGTGGGGACCGACGACTCACGGTGGAGGGCAGGCAAGGAGCTTGGGTTGGCCGGTGCAATGACGCTTAGGGCTCGATTTGGTACACGTGCTTGTGATTGGTTGGAGATGGTACGCATAACGGCGAGGTTTCGGTGCTCATGCTGGCACGATGGTGTAGAGAAGCTCGCGCGGTCCATAGCGACGACAACTGATAGGGATTGGAGGCTACTAAGGCTTTAGGTTATTAGATCAACGATTGAGATTGCTTAGGGAATATTTTTTTAGTTTAGATAAAAAATAAAAAATAAAAAATAATAGAGTTAAGGGTAATGATAATAACATGATTTGTTTTAATGTGGAGGTGTTTATGTAATTTTAGAATAACACGTGGATATCAGAGTAATTTTTTTTTATATTGTGACTAATAGACACGTTAGTTTAGCCTACGTAAAAATGAATAAAAAACTAAAATGTTGTTTTAGCACGGTAATTTAAAAATAAATCAAGGAGGTCATTTTTTTTTTCAAGTGGGGTGAATAAAAGGCATGTTATTAGGTTGATTGATCATTTGATTGACCTTTTTCATCCTTTTTAATGGATATGTGATTGTGTATAGTAGCTTAAGATTAAGTAGCATTATATTCCCTTGTCATAATGGACCACAATGCAATTATGTTAGGCAAATATTCACCAAAAGAACTTATTTTATGCAAATGAACAGTCCTCATAAAATGATTTCGAGTCTTGGTTGGGACCAACCCAAGTTTACGTCTTTGTTCAGTTTTTTACCTTTTACCATGTGAGATGAGGACCGAGAGGCGGTTAAAAAAGAAAGTAGTTGAGTGAAAACCAAAGGCGGTGCTTCTGATTTGCTAGAGCATATACAAAGGTTGTTTTTTTTATTACGTCAGATTTAAAAAATAAATAAAAATCTGGCGGTCCCCAAATTATGTTGGTAAAGGATTGAGACCTTACAATGAAGGTTTCATAGAGAATGGGGGCCCAAAACTTGCCAAAGGAATCCAAAATCTAAGCCCAAATTTGGGCATCAAACCAAATGGGCCGGGCCTAACTCAAAGTGTTTTGGTTTGAATTTTGAAAAAAATACCTAAATGACCGTTTTTTTTAATCTATTGACTAATATGATATAAATTTTATATTCTTAATCAGTATGATACAAATTTTAATTAACTTTAATTTATTTTATATTGTGTTAGTCTAGTGTTAATTTTTTATATTATGTTGATTTAGTGGTCTTCAAACTTGTGTAATTCAGGCGCTTTTCCCTTGAATTTTAGTATGTAATAGGTTGAGTCATGTCATTGATTATGGTTTGTGGGGGATGAAATGCACTTGGTGAATGCTAAAAAGTTTACTTTTTGGTAGCTTTTTTTTGTTTTAACATATTTCTATTTCTTGTTCAAACAATAATAATGAAGGAAATCATTGCCTATTTGGCACGGTTCAAACAATGCTCCAAACAGAAAGAACATTTGATCTTTTTAACTTTACCTGTCTTTAAATATTCGGTTCTCAATTAGTACAAACACTTTGAACTGGTTTAACTCTTTTTTCTTTTTCTTTTTTTTTTTTTTTTTTGGATAGTTTATACGACAAACCAGTTAACCACACTTGTTTACGTTCAAAGTTTTGAATGATAACAAGGGGAAAAAAAAATCAAAGTTTTGAGGCTCAAACATACAGCTAAAGGGCATCGAAATGGGATGGGTTTTTTTTTTTTTTGGGTGAATAAAATAGGATGGGTATGTTGGACCTTAGTGCATGTTTTTTCATTTGGAGGAGGAAAAAAAGTGACATAATATGATAATTTCATACGTTATTTTAAGACTTTAGCGACCAAGATTTATTGATTCTACTTATTGCTGTGGACCAACCCATTATGTAGCCGTTACACCGCTTGGACTCCTATTTGCCGACGTGACACCCAGAATTTCAAATTCCAGAGTCGTTTGTTAAAAAAAAAAATTAATACAAAAATCAATTCGACCGTTAACCTTGTATTCATTTCTTCCTCAGCAAAACAAAAACCCAGTATCACCTCTGTTCTCTTTCCCCTGCAAACTCAAGGCTCTCTCTCTCTCTCTCTCTCTCTTAAGAAACATCGGCGACGACAGCGATGGCCGACGACTACGCTTTCACCGTGGAGGAAATGGAGATCGACGGCAGCGTCGGATACCCGAGAGCTTACGCCAAGCTCTGCCGTGATCGCAGCGCCGGTCCCTACGCCCACGGTCCTCCTTTCACTTTCACGCCTTACTCTCTTCAAGAACATGAGGTATCAGATTTAGTTGAGATAGTTTGTGGGTCTTTTTCTTATATATAATTTGTTTAGGGAGGGATAATTTTGCTGAATTGTTTCTTTTCCTAGGTAGATTTTGAACTTCTGAATGTTCGACAATTGGGTTTCTCAGAAATTGGAACTGTGGAAGGAAGATATGAATTTTCTTTTTATACTTTGTTTATTTCAGGCTATGAGAGCGAGGGAATTAGATAAAATATTTCCCGTACTTGACCCAAAAGCAAAGCAAACTGCTAAGCCGAAGATTTTTGTTAGTCTCTTGTGGAAGCAGCTCAGTCACCTTGGGTAAACACACGTTGAATTTGTCTTTTATGATCTCAATCTTGAACAAACTCTTGAGAAAACTTCTGAATCCACTTTTTCTTCTTTTTTTCCCCCCCAAATTCAGGAATGCTGGCTTTGACCCCACGGTAATTCGGGTGGATCCATACGGAAACGTCCTCTACTATCATGCCGATTCGGCGTCTCCTCTTGCTTGGGGCATAGATCATTGGTTTCCATGCTCAAGTGCATAACTGATCTCTCTCTCTCTCTCTCTCTCTCTCTTTCTCTCACCAGCATATAATTGTGGCATTTTACTGAAAAATGCAGGGGGAGGATTGACCGTGCCAAGCAATCTGAGGATATTACAGTGGCAAGCCTGCAAGAAAAAGCACAACAAGCTAGAGTTTCTAATTCCATGGTGGGATTTTCAGTTGGGCATCTCTGTAAACCAGTTCTTATCAATCTTTGCTTCTGCCAATACAGATTTCAGGTGGGGCCAATTTTCAATTTCGACTTTCTTATGGTTTTTGATATGAAAACATATTAATAGCTGATAGTCTGTTCATTTGAACATTATTGGCAGGCACAGGGCTTTCTCGTTTTTGTTCTCCGAAGGTGAAAACGAGGAATTGAATTCTTCACAGGCTGTGAATTCTCATTCTTTCCCGCAGCATTTCGTTGAATCTAAAGAGCAACTGGGCCTTGCTCCAGCTGCTATTGTTGCTTCTCGAAGAGAATCTTATGGCTCTTCGTCTATTTTGCAATCTGTGGATTACAATAGGTTGAGGTCACACTCTCCTGCTATAGGTAGGTGCACAAAGAAGCGCAATTATGCTTTTCGGTTTCTCTCCAAGATTATTTCTAGCCAAATTAACCCATTTTTTCTTTTTAATTGGTTGTTTTAGCTGCAAGAAGAGTAAATACCAGTAAAGAGAATGAAAACCCATATCAAGCCATTGTCATGGCCCGGGATTCCCTCAAACAACGAGAAGAAACTGCAAAGATGCAGGCTGAAGTGCTGAAACTTGATGATGAAGTGAACGGAATGAGGCGAAAGAATGAAGAAGAAAAGCTGAGCATTCAGGACCTGGAAATGCAACTGATAAAGCGTAGGAGACGGGCAGAAAAGTGCAGGAAGCTAGCTGAGGCACAGTCCTCGTACAGAACTATGCTCGAGAAGATGATAAGAGATGCTATGCACCAGTAAGATAAAAAATACCTATTGTTTTCTGTGAAAAGTTTTTTCACGGATATCTTAAAAGAGTCTGATCTTTTTATATGATCCTTTCTTGTAGGAGCGTCGTTTATAAAGAGCAGGTGAGACTGAACCAAGCTGCAGCAAACGCACTCATGGCAAGACTTGAAGCTCAAAAGGCGATTTGTGATGCCGCTGAGAAGGAGCTCCACAAGAAGTATAAACAAAGAGATGAGATCGAGAAACAAATAAGGCCTGAGTGGGAACAGGCAAGGAAGAGATCAAGAATGGAAGACGCCTTGATTGAAGAGCGAGACCAGAAGACCATTCTTTATTTACCTGGAATCAGACCAAGAACGCCTCTACACAAGGAACTGAGAGTTTTTCTGGAGGAAGAACATAAAGCATCTGAAGCTGGATTATCTCTAAGTGAAGATGAAAAGCGATTTGAGAGAATGAACGAACTGAAGAAAACTGAAAAGAACTTTCTCATAGATGAACGCCGGGAGCGCAGTAAAGCCAGTTTTATCTCTCTAAGTGAAGATGAAAAGCAATCTGAGAGAGCGAACAAACTGAAGAAAACTGAAAAGGACTTTTCCATAGACAAACGCCGGGAGCACGGTAAAGCCATTGTTGTCTTGGAGGATGACAACGTAAATGAGCATAAGTGTGGCACATCTGAAGTAGAAGAGGAGAGAAAACACAAATTTCAACCTTCAATCCCCCAAGAACCAGAAATCGAGGAAGATGAAGAAAGCAGGAAAGAGCGTGGCAAAGGGAACGTGGAGAAGTGGCTCCAAATGCTATTAGAGAATGCTCAAGAAGAAGACTTGGAGCAGCCTCAACATGATGAAAGTGAAAATGAGAGAAACCGGACTGCCGATGGTATTATCAGCAAGCTAAATCTCAAGTACCCACAAAGGGAGAGCAAGTGTTGGAAGTCTCCAGAATCTGGAGACAGAGAAGACTGGATAACGAAACAGATTCAGAAGGAGAAGCAACCAGGGAAAGAAACGATCAAAATGTCTGAAGTGATCAATGTCACAGAAGGCGTTGAAAGCAGCAAGGCTAATGAAGAAAGAGAGAGAAGGAGCCAGAGTGTCGGAAAGGAAAGAAAGCTTGCGAGGTGCGAGAGTGCAAGGGCGATTCGCCGAATTCCGTCTTCGCCATCCATTATCTTGGGTATGAAGAAAGGCGTGGACTGCATGAGAAAAAAGCCGATGGTTAGCGGAGATGATGAGGGTTATGAAGAGCAGCATCATATCATAGGGAATAATAGCTTCTTCAAGTCATCCATCAAGACCATCAAGAAAGCAGTGAAAATATGACCAGCAAATATGCATTTGATCTGTCGTCATTTTTCTTTTCTTATATTATACATATTTCCTCAATTCTTTGTATTATTGTTTAGAATATCAGTGTGAAATTTAGGTATTTTCTTTGTTGATTTGTGTATAAGATTGGTTGTGCCAAATTTGTAATAACGGCTTGTTGTCTAATATATATATTGTGGTTTCCGTTTCTTCAATATGTCGATTCCTCTACAATTTCTCTGTTAGTTCTGCAAGCAAACTGATAGATATCTAACATGGAACAAAATCGTTGTCTGAAAAAAGTCAGCATTTCATGTAGATATCTCATCTGTGAATTTACAATATCATAAACTGTTACGCTTTTACAGATATATATATATATATATTATTTCTCTTGCTAGAACATGATTCAGCAGGATAAACTATAGTATTCAAATAAGCTGTTTCTGAGGCGAACAAAATTTCCAACTGAAGCCCGGACAAAAATTTCCTGATCACAGTTGTTAAAATCGAGCAAAATAACAGCTTTTTATAACAGCTTTTTCCCTCTTCCAAGTCTCTGTATTTCAAGATTTTGCGAGCAGACCATCACAATGTTCTTCTGTAGCACCATAAATTACACGGCAATTCAAGAGCTGGTCAATCATATCTTAACTGCGTCAGCTCCGTAAAGTATACAATAAAGTATACAACATTCAACTTGTCAGAGCCTTATTTTATCAAATTGATACAATGCCAAAAATTCCACTTATCTAAACGCTACTTGTCAGGTTTTCCCCAATAACCCTCGTCTCCGCAAGAGCAGATACCATCTTTAAAATGGTGGAACTGTTCAGCGTCTCTTACAGAAATCTCCCTCCGCACAACCGTAGAGATAAATTTTACTGTGGCATGACAGCTTTGGCACATGTACAGATTCTTTGTTACCCAAATAGGCGTCCCGGGGGCAGTATTTATAAGCCCAAAAGCAATAGCCAGCCTCTCACTATGCCCACAAAAAATCTCTGCTTTTGAAGCTTCAACTTCATCGGCAGGACCTCTTTCTGCTGCTCCAAAACCGATTGCTTTCATTCGGTCATAAAATCCCTCCAAGACTGCATTTATTTCCTTAACCTGAGGGTGGAAACTGTCACCACTTAAGAAGGCGTGAACTTTTCCTTTTACTTCTATCCAACTGCACCCGGGATCCACAATTAGACCTCTCTCTCTCATCATCTGCCGTACTCTTGCAACTTCATCCCATCTACCGCTGTCGGCATATAGTTTAGACAAGAGAACGTAATACCCCACACTTTCCTCATCCATTTCAAAAATTTGTTGTGCCGCGAGTTCCCCAAGCTCAACCCTTCTGTGAATCCCACAAGCATTCAATAAAGCACCCCATATGGCTGCATCTGGACTTATAGGCATTTTTTGTATGAACTCATGGGCATCATCTAACTGTCCAGCACGGCCAAGTAGGTCGACAACGCATGCGTAGTGCTTCAGATTAGGAGTGATCGAGTAACCATGTGTCATGCTCCTGAAATACTCTAAACCTTCAGTGACCATACCAGATCTACTACATGCACATAGTAGTGAAATAAAAGTTATTTCATCTGGACTCACCTTGGAATCTACCATACTACGAAATAACTCCACCGCAAGCTCTCCTTGCCTTCGCTGGGCATATCCTGTAAGCAGAATATTCCATGCCGAGACCTCTTTCTCGTTAGAGTTGAACTGGCTCCAAGCAGGACCCATCCTTCCACACCGTACATACATATCTAAAAGGGCATTGGGTAAAAAGCCCTCAAAAGCGACACCAGTCCTCAAAGCATGAGCATGAATCTCCTTTCCAGACATCAAAGCTCCAATTCTAGCACATGCAGATAAGACAGAAACCAGAGTAACTGAATTTGGTTTCACCAAACGTTTCATTTTTCGAAAATAGATCAAAGCCTCGAAGCACCGATTATTAATCCTAAGTCCAAGAATAATCGATGTCCATGATATGACATTCTTGTCTCGGATACGATGGAACACATCCAAGGCCTTATCAATGCGTTTACACTTAGAGTACATATCAATAAGCGAGTTTGCCACGATAACAAATGAGATGAGACCGGTCCTAATAGCAAGCTCGTGAAGCGTGACACCCATGTCTAAATGGCCTAAACAGGCACAAGCCGTCAGAACAATAGCTATAGTTATTTCATCTGGCGTAACTCCCTGTAGCTCCATTGTTTTGTAAGTTTCAACAGCTTTATCAGGAAGCTCGTTATTGTCATAACCTGAAACCATTGCTGTCCATGACACAACATCTTTACTCTCCATTCTGAAAAAAACTTTTTCTGCTTCCTCCAGAAACCCCATGCTTGAGTACATCTGAACCAGACTGTTATCCACCGAAATATCGTCAGCAAAACCTGTTTTCATCACATAACCATGGATTCCTTTACCTAATCTCTCATCACCAAGTAGCTCACAAGCGGATATTAGACTAGTCATAGTCATCAAATCTGGAACTATCGAAAACCTGCGCATAACTAAGAACAAGCTAAGTCCTTCAAAACACTCCCTATTCTCAAAATAGCCAGAGATCATAGCATTCCACGAGATCCTATCTCTCCTGCGCATTTTATCGAACACCAACCGCGCATTGCCAAGATCACCACATTTCACATACATGGTGATCAAAGCATTGAGAACATCCACATCCGACTCAAACCCGAATCGAACAACATGGACGTGAATCTCCCTACCCCTGGCCAGGTCAGGTACGCCCCCACAAGTCCTCAGAACACAAGGAAAAGTATACACATCAGGCCTAATTCCAACCCACATCATTCTATGGTACAAATTCAAAGCCTCGTCAAAGAACCCGGCTTTCGCATACCCACCAAGCAAAACGTTCCAAGAAAACACATTTCTTTCCTCCATTTTCCCAAACACATACCAAGCATCGACCAAGTTGCCAAACCTCACGAACATACTCAGCAACGCGTTTCCGAGCCGAACACTCAACTGGGTCATCGTCTTTGAGACATAGGAATAAACACGAGCCCCTTCTTCGCGTGCTCTCTTCCACTCGCAGAGCCTCAGCAGAGCAATACCAGCGTCTTCTTCGACGGAAATCTGGAGCTCTTCCATGGATTCCAAGAGTTTCAGGGCTTTTTCCAGGTCCCCGTGAAGACAGAACTTGTGTAGATCATCGTTTGGGTTCTGGTTCTGGGTGTCGATAGAGGAAGTACTGAGGACTGACAATGGTTCTTGCGTTTTTCTGAAGGAGAGATGGAGGGTTTGGAGACTTTTGGGAGAGAAACTGAGGACTTTGGGCTTGTGGGTCTTGGGGAATTGAGAGTCGGGAAGGTCTGGGTTGTGAGGAATCCGAGAGGCTTTAGCTGAAACCGCCATTTTTGGAGTAACAGAGCATTGTTTTTCACAGGGTTTTGGGTGAGGTTTAACGGTTACAGACAGGATAAGATACACATTCCGAACAAGAAGAATTAAAATAAATTATTGTTTATTGAGCATAAAAATATAAATAAAATATTGTACTGCTTCGTTTGGCCAATTGAAACAATGTCGTTTAGGACTCTCTCTCTCTTTCTGCTTCTTCTTTTTTTTTTTTTTTAATCAGTGGGAAGTTGAATAACTGCCATTTATTTTTTTTTTTTTTGAAAAAGCCATATCATTACAAAAAATAATAATAATAATAAAAAAATTTAAGCAATTTATCTAAATAACCACCTTTTTTTCATATATTTACCAACATGATACAAATTTCTCATTCTTGACCAACATGACATAAATTTTAGTTAATTTTAACTTAATTTTGTATTATGTTAGTCTAGTGTTTATTTATTTTATTTTTTTTGTCACGTTGGTGTAATAGCCTTTGCATTTGTGTCATTTAGGCACTTTTCCCTTAGATTTTACCCTTTAATTTTATTTACCATCTAATCCAGATTAGTTGCCTTTCTTAATAATTTTATGATTAGTTGCTCTGATATGAGATTATTTATATATTTATCTTAGAAAAAGGTGACATGAGATTATTACAATTATTAGAACTATCATTTATAGGAACGGTGACGATATTAAAGAAAAATTGCATAATTTATCATTGGAATTTTGTATTTTAGTAAAATCTATTTTGTATTTATGAATTTTTTTCATATTTGAATTTTTTAATTTTCTTTAGAAGTATTTGAATTTGCGCTTTTTTTTTTTTATATTAGTGCACTCTAAACTTATTATAAATTTATAATTTACACCCTAAATTTATAAATATGTACCAATTTGTACCTCATTGATAAATAATGTTGATTTTTTTAATGAAAATTGGTACATCACTTGCATATAGATTGTTAATTAAGAACTTGAAATTTCCTTTTTAATCAAAGTTAACCCAAATTTATATTTGGAACAAAGTTAATTCAAATTTTTATATTTTGATAAAACTTAATTAAAGATCTCAACTTCAATAAATTGGGGTTAACATAGGTAAAAATAATTATTTATGTCATAAATTAACAACCTATGTCCAAATTACATATCAATTTATTTTAAAAGATTAATATTATTGTCAATGGGATACAAATTGCTACAGATTTGTAAGTTCATGATACAAATTATCAAAATTAAAAATTCAGAGTTTAAATTGTAACTCTAAGATAAGTTTAGGGTGTAACAATATTAAAAAAAAAAAAACCTTGAATTTTTCATTTGAATGCTACCTACTCACCTTATTAAAATTGGAGGAAAAAAACTGCTACAAAAAAATTTGGGAAAAAATATATCATTTTCATTTTGACATGATTCCCATTTAATATTGTTCTCGAAATTGTACTTAAAAGGTGCAGCTCCAAATTCCCCATCTTCAAATTCAAAAAAAAAAAAAAAAAAAAAAAATCTCATAATTCAAAAAAAAAAAAAAACGAAAACAAAAGTGTCGTTTCCACTTGGTGTCGTTTGTTGTTCGTTGTCGTTTTACTCTAGCTGTTGCTTTTTTTCTCTCTTTTTTTTTTTTTTTTCTATCTTTCTTTTAATCGATTCGTGTTTTTTTTTTTTTTTTCATTTGTTTTATTTTACTGTCGATTTACCTTTGAAAAATTTTTGTTCTTTACACTTTATCATATATGCCATTTTCAGTTGCTTGTCGTTTCATTTACCTTTTAAAATTTTCATGCTTTATACTGTATATGTCGTTTTCAGTTGCTTGTCGTTTCATTTTGAGTCATTTCCATCTTCTTGGCTTTTCTAACTTTAATTGGTGTTCATAAAAACATATCCATGCAACAATTAATCAAAATCCAGACATGTCTATTATAACTAATTAAATATGTGATATTGCAGGTGCAGGGGCCTGCATTAGTAATGATCATGAAGACTAATTAAGACATGGATCTCCGCCATTTGGGTGGGGTCCTCCCTCTGACCAGCTTGGTTTTCATGTTCATCATCGGCGTCTGTCGCTCAAACCCACCAATATGATCATGATCATGATCATGATCTCCTCCATCATTACTCTCCTCGATCTTGTTCCCAACCACACTAACGGCGGTGCTGGTCTTCAAGTAAGGAACTAGCCCAAACCTCCTCCACTTGAAGAACGTCCCTCTCTGCTTCTTCTCCAACATCATCCTCTCCATCTGCACCTGCATGTTGTTGCACTGGCTCTGCAGCCTCAGCACGTCCTCCTTCAGCCGCCGTATCTCCATCTGCTGCACCGACATCTCCCTCTTCGACAGACACCTCCCCGGCGGCTCCATCCCCAGGCTCGGGCTCCGTGTCCCGCTGAACGACCCGCTCCAGTCGTTCATGTTCCGGGACAGCTTCGACTGCTCCGAGAACAGCACCTGGATCACCGCCCGTACCGGCAGCCGCTCGTTCTGCGCGGCGTGCTGTGACGCTTCCGGCGACAGTTTCCGGCTGTCGATTAGCCTGCATAGGCTCTTCCTCTCGTGCTTGGACGCGCTTGGATGTGCCTGCATTGTGTGTGTGTATATATATATATAGAGACATACATACCGATAAGTCACGTGTGTTTGCACCATGTCTTTTATTGAATGCTTATGTGTGTATAATTTATATACGTACACATTTACATGAACAATGTAAATTAGAGGCATGGGAAAGTAGTAACTCCCAAAGTTACTGAGCCATAAAAAACCAATTGAGTACTACAACACATACTATAGAGTTACAACCTAAACCCCGCTCAACTATAGCTTAGCAGGTGGAAGTCAAAAAAATTGGATAGAAACTCTCAAATCCGAAACATGAAAATGTTTTCATACTTTTTTGATATATAAGCAAGAGTAAAAGAAAAACCTTATACGGAAAATAATAATAATAATAATAATAATAAAATAGTTAGGACAAGAAAAGAGCCAAACTAGGAAAACATTGTAGTGGACATGAAGGGCATTCATGTAAAGTCATTTTCGGTACAGTAGTCTTACCCGCCTAATTCTCCAGATGAAGAAGCACTGGCTAGTGACAACAAACGACCAAGATAAGATATAATTACAAAAACTCACAACACCCATAATATTCCTCTAAATTATAATTAATTAAGGAAACCCAATTATATTACTTACTTTGAGATAGGTATCAATGGCTCGGTACAAGCCATCGTCCATGGCACGGGCGTGGCTGGGAAGAGCACCGGCGAGGGCCACAAAGTCCGTCATAGTGAGGTTGGCGTCGACCGCCGCCTCCGCCAGATAAGAGTCGACGAGCTTGGCGACCTTGATGATGGCCAAGCCGCTCTTGGCGGCGTCGTCGAGGCTCACAAACCTCTTCACCAGCCGGATAACAAGCTCCACGTCGAGCAGAGTCCCGCACGTGTGGCTGAACGACGGTATCATCAGCTCCTTGAGCGATGCCTGGTCCAGCTGCCACGATATCCTCCTCTCCACCTCCGCCCTGTACGTCGGCTCCACCCCGACCATGTTCGCCGTCCGGAGCAGCCGGAGGAGGAAGTTGCAGGGGATGGAGTCCTTCTCCGGCGGCAGGACTCCGACGAGGGTCTCCACAAAGAACCGCTTTCGCATCCACGACGCCGTGACGCTCTCCGGCGAGGACTCTTCGAAGATGTTACTGGCCGTCTTGTCGGCGGAGGACACGGCGGCGCCGGAGAGGTCAGGGAGCCACTTGCAGGCGTAGTGGGTGATGATGGAGCCGATGAGATCCGACCTGACGCCCTTGGCTTTGATGCCGGAGAGGGTCTTGACGAAGTAGTCCATGTCGAGGATGCAGGCGTCGTCGAACCAGCACTCGGAGGAGGAGTACTGCTTGGGTGCTAATGGTGGTTTTCCCGGAAAAATGACGGAATCTTCTTGCACTACGGCTAGGTTGTTGTTGGTTTTGTTCTTGTTCATGATGACGGGTTTTCTTCGAGTGTTTGGCTGTTGGAATGAGATGATGAAGTGTGTGTATAACTATATACCTATATCTATATCTATATATATAAGAGGGAGGGTTTGGTTTAAGGTAGTTTATGTCATGAGTTGTTTGAGACTTGTTTCAACTGGGTTGGGAATCTAATGAAGAAGAAAAATCTTTTCTTAGGATTCATTAAAATGTCATTAAATGAGAATGGTGAAAAAAAATTTATTCATGTGGCTAAGAAGAAGAGTTATTTTTTCTTTTCCTTTGTCTTGACACTTGGAGCTTCAATAGAGAGATGGATAAGGAGAGAGAGATAAGAGAGAGAGAGAGTTAGAGAGAGAGGACAATTCTTATTAATGCAATTATTCGTTACTGTACATGAAATGGCAGATTCTTTGGCATGGAAAAACAAAATTAATAATAGCACCACCCAAGAGTGAAAAGGACTTGAAACCAACTCACTCCCTCTTCTTTCATTAACATGATGACTGAAGTAAGAAAATGTTCTTCTTCGAGCATGGGCGTGGTGCAATATTCTTGAGGAACAATATCTTTTGGTGACCATATATTTGCTTGCCACAAAAATATCATCTCTCCTTTAATTTCCTTCTTTTTGGAAATGCTTATACGTCACGAAGTTGATTTCCTTATCCAAAAAATTGATAGCTATTGGAAATCTTCTCAGCAAAAGATATAACAACCTAAACCAACTTCAAGACGGCCTATGTGGCTTGGGTCCTGAAATAGTGTTTGAACTCATCTGCTGGGTGCGCTGACGAAGGACCCAAACAAATAATACTTGATGTAGATTCTCAAATCTGATAGTAGATGATATTTAAAAGAATTAATTGAGTCTCTCCCGTCCATCATAACTTTTAAAAGAATTGCATCAATCCAGGTAAATCAAGGACAAACAAGGGTTTTTCTTTTTTACTTTTCTTTTTTTTTTTAACGAATGAGGTTTTTTCTTGGAGAAAAAGAAAGAAACAAAAAGCAATCGAGAAATGCACAAAATGTAAAACTATTTTATATGTTGCCCGGAAGGGGATGCTGCCCAGCCAGCTTTTGTTTTTGTTCAACTACTAGATCACGTGAATTTCGGTTTTGTCTGTTTTGTAGCCAACAAAAAGTAGCTTTGGAAAGAACAACAAGCCCAAATTTAAAGCCCACAAAAGCGAAGGCCCATACTAGATCCACCTAAAATTTCCATTCATTAGCTTAATGGGCCTCTAGAATCTAACAAAGATTTCAAGAAAAGCCCACAAATTGTTGTTCAGTCTTCAGACAAAAATTGTTGTTCAATTCCAGCAACAAAAAGCAGCCCAAACAAGAATTTGCCAATCCTCTTCTCTATAAAAGTTGGAAGCATCAAGGTAATCAAAATTCACCATAATCTGTTTGTCCTTCTGTTGTACTTCGCTCTTTCGCAATAATAATTATTAAGTAACAAATTAATCAAAGAAGTCAACATAAATGAAATACGATACTACAAAATATGTAAACCTTAAACTAAACGAACAGTGAACAAATTTTTTTTTTTTTGAAAGAACTAACAGTGACCACCTTTATCTAATGGAAAAAAGAACTGGACTTGTAAAGCCAGTCACTACCATAATTTATAGGGACGAGACAGCAAAACCCTACCACCAGTAGTTCACCTAACATTTGGTTCTCTTTATCAGCCTCCCATTTATTGATCCTGTTTGGTGATATCAAACAAAAGACTCAACGTTATTAAACGTTGCGAGGAGTCGAGGTCTCAGATGATTCGCTGGCTGTCGAGTTCAGTGCTGAGGTGCTGGAAAGAGAACCATTCCCGCTGCTTTCTTGAGAGACAACCGGGATCTTGACGGCCGCTCTTTCCATTTCCTTCTCGAGCTCTTCCTCCTGGCGCAGAGTGGTGAACTGGGAGTCCAGAGACTTGGCTGCCGCCAACCAAGCAAGAACGATGACCAAGAGTACACCTCCAAGATAAGGAGTTGAACTAGCAAGCGACCCGAAGGTTAGGATCATAAACTGTTGAATCAAAGCACCACCGGACTTCCCCAATGGGTTGCAGACAACATCAATGGCTGCCTTCCCTTTAACCTATAAACAAAGAACATTCAATGAGAGTTACAAAAATAAAATAATAAGAGATGAAGTCGAAAATCTCAATGATCAAAACTGTTGCTACATGTAATGATATGAGTTATTAAGATAAATTTGTTTACTTCAAACACAACTAAAACCAATGTCGGTCTAAATTCTAAATCCTGAATAGGAAGTTGCATGTCCAAACCTTGGTGTCCTCATCTAAGGGAATGTATGCCATTTCTTTGCAGGGGTCAAATAAGCTGTACTTGGCACTCTTGCTGAAGATGTTCTGCATTGCACCCACGTACACGGCTGCAAGAAGAGGAGTCAATCCAAACTTGGCAAGAGCGGGTGCGAATGGATCCCCGAATAATATCAGAGAGAAGAAACCAACTCCTGTCAGGAGTAGGACCGTCGGAGTGATCTTTGCGGCAACTCCCCATCCATATTTGTTGAATATATATTGACTTAGCAACATCATCGTGAAAGTTGCAATTCCAGTCGCAGTTGAGAAGTCACCCATGAAGGAGGAGTACTCGTTCGGGCTTGGAAACTGCAAATCACAGTGAAAGAAGATATGAGTTTCAATTACTAGTAAGCCAACTGACAACCACAGATCAGTCAAGTCAATTTAGCTTCTTCAATTACCTGAGCTTTGAGTTTCGATTTCCATGTAACCTCAACGAGGTTGATGCTAATACCGTATGCAACAACCAAGGTGGCAAGATCTCTAATATATCTTGAAGAAACCAAAAATTTCAAGCTCTCCATTGTCCCCATCTTCGGCTTCTCCTGCAAAAGGGAATACAGTTAGGCAAATATACACGGCATACACACTTCTACTAGTTATCACGATAATCTTTTCTACCCAGGAAGTATCTAACAGAAGCTTACCTTCTTCTTCTTACTGCGGGTCGGAAGAGGAACATAAGAGTTGACCCACCAATAACATAAACAGATTGCTAGCCCCATCAGCACCACAATGCTCATCATTGCCTTAAGAGACAGGGCCCAACCATCAACACCGGGACCTAACGCTTTCCTCATGTTAGAGAAATACTTCACCGTCCTACCGGAGAAAATAAGAGCAACATTTGCCCCAAGTCCAAATAGAGGATAGAATCTCTTTGCTTCTTCAACAGTTGTAATCTGCAAAAGGAGCACACAAAATTTTTTACTACATGTTCAATAACTCAATCACAAACAATCAGATGCACCAGAAATTGGCCAAGGAAACTTCAAGAATAAAATAGATACCAAATGGACAACAATATCCACAACTGATTAACTAAGCTAATTTCAAGGATGAATTCTAAGAGTACCTTTATATTTGAATAATGATATCAGAGCTAATCCCATTACTCAAATTAATGTCAAATTCAATCTGAACAATATTAAAACAGGAAAAGGGAAACCAGGGAAAACAACAGTCCAACCCCATAAAAACTTGTGACAATTAGAAGAAAAGGTTCAATCTTCATTCAAAACAGAACAGAACAAAAAAAAAAAAGACCACGAATCTCTTTAGACAAGAAATGGCGCACAAAAACTGAAATATCTGATTAACCCGAATTTTTTTTGGGGGGGGGGGGAATAAAAAATAAAAAATAAAGAGGTCAAAATCCATTCAAAAAACCAGAATCTTCAAATTACCTGATTGGCAAAACCCCAGAAGAGCACTGAAATCACGACGCTGCCCCACAGCTCAGCCATGACATAGAACAAACAGAAACTCCAAATCCTCATAATCGCGAGCGGCCCAAGAAACCTCGGACCAAGGATGTTGAGAAGCTTGTCGGCGAAAGCCTCGGGGTGAATATAGTTGCTGAGAGGGTACAAAACGAACCCGAACGCCCCAAAGAAGGCTATGAACGGCAAAATCACGGAATAGAAAAGAGCCTTCTTGGACAAAACATTAGCCAACTTGGTGTACAACAACATAAACCCAATCGCCATGGGCAAGTTCACCCAGGTCTTGAGGAACGGGATAATCTCGGCGCTGCTACCTTTGGCCGTCACGACAAGGACATCCTTCGTGTCCCGTAGGATTGTGTAGTTGAAGAGGATGCAGAAGAACATCAACCCAAGAGGGACAATCTTCTTGAGAGTGGTGACCTCGATACCCAGGAGCTTCGGCGCCTCGGGCTCGCCGAAAACCGGCTGGCCATCGGCGGCGGGAGAGGCGGCGGCGGCTTCGGCTTTGCAGATGAACAAGTTCCTGTCTTTGGAGCCGGAGCCGGAGCCGAAGCCGTGAGCTTTCGGCGCAAAGGTTGGGAATTTTTGGAACCCTTTTGAGCAGAGAGAAATCCCGCCGAGGGGTTTGGGTTTTGGAGTGAAAATCCTCTGTTTCAAGCCCTGTGATGGAGCCAAAACCCCCCTGGTTCTGGGGTTCTTGGGAAAGGACAGAAGCCCTTTGGTTTGTAGAACAGCCTCCATGTCTCTCTCTCTCTGTCTCTCTCTCTATCTCTCTCTTTTAGGTCTCTTCAAGAAAAAGCTCTCGGAGAACTGCTTTCTCTCAAGAGGAGAACATGAAGAAGAGGAAGAAGAGAGACACAGATAAGAAAATGAAAAAGAGAGATAACGTGGCTGGAGAAGATTTATATATATATCTATATATATATATATTTTTTTTTTCAGCCTCTTTCAAAGAAGAGATACGATGGGCAGAAGAAATATCTTCATATATTTATGTTCTTGGAAAACCCTCGAAATGCAGAGCTATAAAAATAAAAATAAAAAAGAAATAAAATAAGGTAAAAATAAAAATGAGAAATTTTTAAATATTATGAAGAGATAAGGGGTGAGTTTTAACTCCTGTTTGACCTTTACATGTGAATCTAAAATTTTTATCTTAATTTTTATTTTTATTTAAAAAAAATTAATAAAAAAATTATTATTAATTTTAACTTAAAAATTACATTATAAATCTGTACATCAGATGTAAACTAAGCTTAAAAAGTTCTTTTTAAAGCAGGCTCTCGAATGGGTCGGTAAAATTCTCGAATTTGTTCAACAAATAACAACAAAGACATTTTTTTTATAATATTATGATTTTTGCAAATGCAGAGTATTGATTTATTTATAATTGTTTAACTGAAAAGAGTACGGCAAAGGGATCTTTACAAGTGCGCAAGGAGTATTGTTTCCATTGAGGGAGTGAATTGACCAAAATGCCCCTGATTTGGAGGAATTACCAGGAAACCTCAGAAGATATTTTTGCTCTTTGGGTTTGGGTTGCACTTTTTCTTTACACTTTATGGTGGGATGCATGGCCTCATGAAAACGACACGTGGGGTAACAAAAAGTAGATGAATGTGAAGCCATTAATTTGAACGGTTCTCGTTTTTGTGTTTGGACAACCCAAAAAAAAAATAAAAAATAAAAAGAGGGCTAAAATATGATGAATTTTGGCTTTCCGTTTCTCATCAAGATATTTGGCCAATGGCATTGTCGAAATTTTAAGATATCGTATGGATGATATATGTTTTCAAAATATATGTTTTTTGATGTTATATCTTATTGAAGGATATCTCTATTGATGATATATGGTTTAAAGATGTATGTTTTTTAATATTTTATTTTGTTTAAGTTATATAAAAATAAAGATAAATAAATAAAATTGATAGATATATATTACCGGTTTTAGATAGACAATAATGTTTAAAAAGAGAGAGAGAAAAATATTATTTCAATTTTTTTAAGGAAAAAAAAAAGTACAAAAAATTTTATAAAGCCATTTACACAATCACATGCATAACGGTGAGATGATCAATTTAGTCATTCTTTTGTCATGCCATATTCTAATGCCGCACATGCTTATCAAACTAATTCTCTATAGCAAAGACAATAGCCTTAAAAGTTCTCCGAATTTGTTATTTCATCTAGTATAGTCCCAGAATCCCTTCTTTTTATTCTATTCATGTCTCTCTAATAATATCACAATAAATTAATAAAAAAATCTTTTTAATTATAATTAAAATACTTTAATAATATTATTGAAGAAATATAAAAAATACAGAAATAAGAGAATATTGTAGCCAAATCGATGACAGTGTGACAATTGGGACTTGTATATATGCCTATACCTATTTATATATATATATATATATGTCTATATATGCTGGGATTATAATTTGAGATACAAGGAAACTATGATAATTCTTATCATATTAATCCTAAAAATTATAAGTTCACCAGTTAAATATAAGTGTATAGTTAGGGAGAAGAGCCCTCAAAAAAGACACTTACATGGTCGAAAACAAAAAGCCTGTTAGCCCCCCTTTCTTAGGGGCAAAAGGAGGGGGGGAAGAAAGTAGTTGGAATTTTCTGTCACAAAAACTAAAATAGGCAGCTCAAAACATTGACCATGTGCCAAAAATTAGTGGCCGCAACTATCCTCGTTTTTCTTATTTGGAATGCTTAAAGATTACATTTATGGTCAAAGCTTTTTTTTTTTTTTTTTTTTTTTTTCTTTCAGCAAATATAAAAGGTCCAATTTCAACTCCGGTGAATTATTGAAGGAAAAAAAACACCAACAACAACCACCACCACCACCACTCCGGTGCAACTGATTTTCCATTTTTCATATTTCATATTTCAATTTTTTGGCCATCCATAAACTCTTTCCTCAAACGTATAAATCAAAACGGATAAATGGATAGCTAGACAGGGTATTGGGCATTTATAGAGAATGGGTTTTTGTATCATCGGGTAATTTTATTTTTATTTTATTTATTGGCCTTTTATTTTATTATTATTATTATTATTATTATTATTATTATTATTTGGATTCAAGTTTTACACCAATTGGTAACCATTCTAACAAAATTTCGTATTTTTTAATATGGAATTTAATTTTTCTTCTCTGTCTCCTTTACGTTCTTCAGTTTTCAGAAAACTTTTTTTTTTCCCACTAGTGTTTCAAAAAAGAAATCACGTCCCTCACGCAGCACATACAGAAACGTGTATATGTATTTTTGTTTATATATGAGCATACTTTAAAAAATGAAAGTAAATGACAAAAAACACCGAGAAATAAAAAAGAAGAAGAACATAACCATTTGCACCATAATTTCAAAGTCAAAATAAGTTGGCCTCCAGAGTGCTTCAAGTGGTTTACTGGTTCAACACAAAACAAAATTAATTAAGAGAGAGAATAAATAATAATGAGATGGCAATCAAAGAGAGATAATCCTTTTTTTTTTTTTTGAGGTATAATCCCAATTAATTATTGCTTGCTCGTTTTTTTTTTTTTTACCCCTCTTCATTTCTAGCTGTAAAAAAAAATAAAAAAAATAAAAGAGAAGTAAGTAATAACTTGAGAATGGTTTTTTTCAAGCAAAAAAAAATAAAAATAAAAATTTGAGAATGTTTTTCAACAGTGTACGAAACAAACTTTAGGAATCAAAACTTTACATGGATGGGTAGGAAAAAAACAAGTTCAACTACTTCAAAATACATATGATTGAAATTTTATAAGCACACGTCGTATTAGCACTCTTCAAAATAAAATTAAATTAAAAAAAAAAAAAAAAAAAAAGTCCAACCTGGTCTCTTATTGGACACCAAAGACAGCTTGAACTCAAAGTTGAATTCAAACGTACAGTCAATGAAGTAGATTGGTGAAGCCATATATATATAGGGGTAATAGAAATTCCACACGTAAGGGTCTTGGCAAATTATATCGTCTTTTCTTAATGAACAAATCATCAATAAAAAAATTTTAAAAAAAATTTTGTTTGGTAGGAAGGAAAACGAATATAAGAGAAATGGAGTAAGGGGATAATGAAAAGATCTTTTTTTTTTTTCTTTTTTAATTATTATTATTCTAATAATTGATGAAAATATTTTGAGATTCAGAACTATTTGATAAGAGGAAAAAAATAAGGAAATGCATTGGGTAGGAGATTCCATTTCCTTTAAAGATCTTTATTAATCTCTTTTAATATAGAGGAATTATAGGAAGGAATCCATACGAGAACGACTAGAGAAAAAGTCTTTTTTTTTTTTTTTTTTTTTTTTTGTTCTCTCACTCTCTTTTCTTCCTATTTGCTTTCGTCCACGCTTGTAAAATCTCTTCCATCATGTATATATTGGATAATGAGTAGGATAAATATAGACTCTTTTCTTTAAGATTAGGTTGGGTTTTGCCGGATATCTTGACCCGAATATCAATATTGAGTGGTATTGGGCTTTTTAAACCCCAAAAGCCAGATTAAGAGGTGAAATTTTTTCTCACACTTATAACTGATCATCAATCACTTTCGCAACCGATGTGGGATAATGTCAACGAGAATGAATCACCACCTAGATATTTTTACGGAGATCAATGGTGGAAATAATAACGAGAAACAGAGCAATAGCAGACATGGCTTTTACTCCATGTTCCCCTAGTTCCGAAAAAGGCACGGAAGTCCGTGCTTTAAGAGAACTCCGAATGCATGTGAGTATGTGACTTTTAAAAGATTGTTTATACAATATAAAGTACTTACAAGTTACAACCACAAAAGATCTTTGCTTCCACATTTCCACCTCTTCCCTGACAAGTACTTTTTGTTTTAATGTAATACAATTAGCAAGTTTTCAGAATGAATTTACTCACAAAAAAAAAAAAAAAAAAAAAAGTTTTCAGAATGAATACTTTTCTACCCAATTTTTTTTTTTTTTTTTTTTTTTTTTTGAGAAAAGGAAATGAATACATGTAAGTGCAATAGTCTTTTGTATCTAGTTAGCCATTAGCCAACCAAAAAAAAAGGCCTATATTTTTATCTAGGGAAGGAACAATTATTGGTTACAAAATGGATTACTAGTTCATGTGCCACAACTTTCAACTTGTCACCACCAAGTGGTAGCTTAACGACGTTATAATGCTTGAGAGAAATAGTTTGATAGATGGGAGGATTTTTTTTTTTGTCAAATCCTAAAGTAAAATGTCCGAGACTATTTCCAAATCACTATAGATCATATTTCAGCAAAAATAATTACATATTCACTAAAAGTATTTTTAATTATATTAAAATCACGTCTTTCGTCTATCGACCTAAAATGCTACTCTGCTATAACTGATCATTCAATCTTAAGACAATAATACCTCTTAATTTATATAGTAAGAATCGAAAACGTTTTCAACAAAGAAATGAAAAGAAAAAAGAAAAAGAAATAAAAAATACCAACTAAAGGACGGTTTTCATATCAACGACACCATGAATTTAGCGGCCCTCATCTTTCAAACGAATGGTCCAAATAAAGTTTGGACGGTTGTAATATGACACCAGAACTATATATATACGCACATATATACACTACATATATCTTTGGCTTGCGTGTTCCATCTCTGAACGTCCAATGCTAATAATAATAATAAAAGAAAGAGTAATTGATCTAAATAGTTCCCGAATTTTTTTAAATACTGACGGTTTGAAAATTTTTTTTTTTGAGTGAGATGACCCTAAACTCTTATTTTTTGACCGTTATGATCATTTCCATTCAAATATATTAAATTTTTAACAAAATCTTACTGAAATGATTAATTATTATACCAAAATAACTAAAATATCCTCCCCTCCCCTCTCTGTTTTGCCCACCCCTCTCCCTCCCTCTCTCTCTCTCTATCGGTCTGTCCCCCCCCAACCTCGACTGGGTTGCGCCCCTCCCCTCTACTTCCTCTCTCAGTTTCGTCGCCCCCCTCCCGTCGCAGTTCGCCCCCCACCCCGACCGATGTTTGCTCCCCAGCCCGCTACTGGGTCCCCCCCCACTGCCGTTCGGCCCCCGCGATTGGGTCCCCCCCCACTGCCATTCGTCCCCCGCGATCTGGGTTCCCCCCCCCCCCCCAATTCGATATCTGGCCCCTCCCCCCACCACGATGCCGATGCCCCCTGTCCCTCTCTCCTTCCAATCTGGTTCCCTCCCCCCCCCCTGGTGCTACCGTCGAATTGGGCTTTGAGAAAAAAAGTGAGAGAGAGAGAGAGATGAGAGGAAACTTTTTTTGTTTTTTTAATTTTTTTTAAATTAATTACTGTTATATTACTAAAACATTCTCACAAGTTAATAGATCTGGATAGAAAGAACTATAACGATCAAAAAATAAGAGTTTAGGGTCATCTCGGTAAAAAAAAAAAAAGAGCATGGATCAAACCGTCATTTTTGAAAGAGTTCAAGGACTATTGTTGACTTAACTCCTAACAGCTTAAGCTTTGAGAGAATTGGTAAACTAACATGATATTAGAACGGAAAGTCCTAAATTCAAACATCTGCAATTACACTATTTATAACATATTTATTATCATTGCGTATTAAACCTTTAATATATTTTGAACTTAACTCTTAACGGCTTAAATTTTTTGGAGAATTGATAAATTAACAGACCAATTACTCTAAAAGAAAGAAAGAAAGAAAAACAAAAAAACAAAAAACAGATTGGGGATGGCACATGTGGATTCTCCAACGGTGAAGGGACGGCGGAGCTTAAAGAATGTAGTCCCCACGTAAGTGAGAAGCGGAGTAGTAGTAGTCCACGCGGGCATAATAAACAAAAAGAAAGATCAACTTACCAAATAAAAACACAAAAAAAATCATCGGACAACTCATCACCACCTCCTCGATTATTGTGAGCACGAAAACCAAGACTCAACTCCAGTCCCATCTAAATTCAAGCCCTACAAAAACGGAATTCTTGTTAGGACACGTCATCTTGTCTTCCCACTTGGGTTTTTTTTTTTTTTTTTTTTGTTGGGGCTTAAGAATTTTAAGTCCATTTTTCTAGGGCTTAATTACATTGGAGCCCATAATCTAGAATCTTGGGCTGGATATAGGATTAGTCCAGAATTTCCAAGCGGTACGCAGGTGGGAGTCTGCTCTGCGCTGTTGGGCCACTCTAGAATTCAGGTTTCGAAAGGGTTTTTGTAAATCAGAATTAAAATGCGTTTTTGATTGAAATGTGAATTTGAAATAAACTGTTACATAAAAAAAAATAATGCAAAACTTTATAATGTATTAGGAGAAAAAAAAATATATTGTTTCGTTTCTCTTGTCATTTTGTGTAATTAAAAAAAATTTTTCATTTTTGATATCAAATTTTAAAAAAAATTATGGACATTTGAAGTTTGAACTTCATAAAAATGATATGTATATTTAGAATTGAATGACAAAATTCCTTCAAAAATTATTGTTCCAAACGGTGCCCTCTAAGATTGCGGCTCAAAAACACATACCTAGATTATTGCCTATATAATTTAGGTGTTTAAGATCTCCAATTAAATTAGTATAGAGTTTCAGAAGTCCAAACATGCATTAAGTGTGGTAAAAAAAAACATAAACATCTGTTTGAGAGATTGTTTTCACAAGTTTCTCCCACATTTTTGTGCAAGGATTTTCAAGGAGGGGTTAGAGAGTAATCACATTTGGAGAGCTGCGACCTAAATGATGAAAAAAAATGGAATATATAGTAAATACCATTTTTACAGAAGCTAAAATAACTAAATAACACATTTACGAAATTGTTTAAGTATATATCATATTACAAACTTACTTACTCGTAAATATGCTATTACTTCAACAGTTTCATAAAAGTGTCATTTAGTTCTTTTAACTTTGGTAAAAATACTTTTTATCTCTTTCAACCTTTGAAAACTACCATCACAAAGGGAATAAAAACATGGATCTTTTCTTTTTTCCCTACAGATAAATGTCTCATTTTTAATTTTATGGGTTCTAGGCAAAATCTAACAAAAAATAATTTTTAGCCTACATTTGGAATTAAAGTTGAGTTCAAACTCAACTGTACTTTACGGTTGATTTTTTGTTTTCTTATGAAAAAGTATAACTAGTTTTTAAAAAGTAAACTAACCTCAACTTAAAAATTTCATCTCATCTCAAACTCAATCCGAACATGAAACAAACCCTTAGAATCATCCACAGAAAAGTTGCACGATACATACCAGGGCTTGTAAGAAATGTTGGGCCTAATTTACACGATTTTCAGAGCCCCAACTGGCTGCACCCAATAGCTGTGCTTTGAAAAGCCAGTGACTTGATTTTGTCAAACACATGCTTAAATCTAAAAGCCGATGTGAATGTGAAGATTGGTCTGATATATCATAGACGAGTTCACTTAGGACATAAGATGTTTCTAAACGGGTTCTAAGGTTTTAAGTTAACATTCCTTCACTAAAAACCTACTTATATGATCCGTCTGAAAATATAGTATATTTTGTCTCACTGTACCAAAACAGATTGACTAAAGAGAATTTGGAAGGAAAAACAAAAAAAAAAACAAAAAACCCTTCTTTTGTGAAATCAAATAGACAAACAAACTTCAGTAGCAAAAAAAAAAAAAAGAAAAAAAAAAAAAAGAAAAGGACAAACAAACTTAACCTAAGCCATACGAGTATACTTCTTTGGGGAGATTAGAGATTTGCTTGCTTGATCTTTATCTTTTGTTTTCGGCTAGATTGTTTTTTTCTTTTCCTTTTTCTTATACTCTCTTTCTCTTCTTTTTTTTTTTTTTCCTCCTTTTTTTTTTTGGGAGTACCACAGGCGTGAGATGTCGATCATTAACCTAACTTTTGGAAAAAAAAATAAATAAATTAAATTAAATGTGCACGTAATTCTCCAGTTAATGCAAACTTGGCAAGCAAAATATTACAAGGGACCAGGGTGATTGTGACTCGTCTATAATTAAGTCCAAATCCCACATTATTATATAATATATTTATAATGTTTGTAACACATTACCAAACATTTTAATTGTCCCAACCTCCCCCACAAAAAAGAAAAGCGCCGTTCATCGTATTCGATTAAGTGGATCAGCTTTTTGTTTAATTTCCTGTTGTTGTTGTTGTTGTTGTAATCCTAATTACGTCTTCACAATGATTACTCCCTTGCATCGATCGTGGATTCCACATCTTTAAACACTCATCCTCTCACAAATTACGTCATGCTGTACGCTGTCCAACCTCCTGTTTTCAATATTCTGTGAAATAAATTAATTAATTAATTAATTAACAAATAATTAACTTAGCTAGTTTTTTGACATCCACTTTATACTAATTTTTTTCTATCTCTCAAACACCGATTTTAAAAGATTCTCAATATAAATTAGAATTATATATATATATATATATATATATATATAAGCGTTTAGTTGGGGTTATAATATCATATGCGTGTGAGCGTATAGAGGGAAGAGTTGACCACTTGGGACAATATAATAACATGTTAACAAAATGGTTTAGTAGGCATTGTTCGTGTCCCTGGCGATGATATGATTCTGGATAGATCTAATAATTGTTGTATATATCGCCCAGATTATTGTTAATTATTCAACCTGTCACCATAAATCCTGCAAATTTTGGATTAATTAGACTAATTGCTGAAGGAAATAATGAAAGGGAATCCAGATTTTATCTGGCCCATAAGCATATAATTAGACAAACGACTGGGTCAATAAATTTTTACATAAATCGTCCGTCCTGTTAATAAAATCATTATTAATATATATATATCATCCATATCAATAAACAAATTAATGAGCAAAGATGACAAAAATAACAAATATCCTCGTATAAAATGACCAAACCCTTAACTGGACTAAATTCAAAGAGAAACCTAACTTCATAAGTTTCCTTATTGAAAAAAAAAAAAAAAGTAAATTACTCGTTTAGTCCTTAAATTTTTAAATTTGTACAACTTTGATCCCAATTCTTTTTTTCGTAGTTTAAATGGTCCTAAATTATTAGTATTGCTATAATATAGTTTTTTCCATTAATTTTTAAAACGAAATCTGTCAATAATTTGGTTAAAAAAAGTGATGTTCACTAATGAATTTTGTCTCAAAATTATGAAAATGACTATTGTATTAACATTTTTAATAGCTTAGGACTACTCAAGATATATATAAAAAAAAAAAGAATATGGACCAAAATTATATAAACAAACAAAATTTAGGACCAAACTAACAATAAAAAAAAAAAACAACAAAACAAATTAAAAACAAAAACAAAAACATTAAAGACAAAAACAACACGTGTAATTGAGAAAAACCTTTCCAACTTAAACATTGGGCCTCGTATAGGGGTAATTACATTGAATGTCAAATTATTTTTGAGAAAATTAGGTTGAGAGTTATGTTTTGAGTACCTCATTATTTTTTTATCTACTATAATATTAAATTTCATAATTTTAGTTTTATAAAATGATAAAATTAGCAACTTTAATGTTATAGTTGACATAAATATAAGAATGTATCAAATTTATGACATTCTTGCATATAATTCCCAACTACATGCAAAGTATTTTCCTTTTCAACTTAAAAAAAAAAAAAAAAAAGAAAAAACTACATACAAAATATTTACTTGGCCGAATTGTACTTTTGGTCTAAATATTGGCATCACCAACTAAGATTTTTTCCTTTTTTAAGCTCAAAGTCACATTATCAGATATCTTGTATAGTGTAGTTACAGGTATAGTCTAACAGTAATATCATATCTGATTCTTCTAAAGGTTGAAATTTCAGATCCCTCTCCCAAGTTATTAAAAAAAGAAAAAAAACTTGTATATTGTATTTTCAAGTGAGCCCTAATTTATATAGCTAGGGCTCTTACCTTCACGTCACGTAAAATAAAATAAAAAAATAAAAAGATGTACATTAATTATTACGTTAAGTGAAATTCTCATTCTTAACCACCGAACTGAATAAAAATATTCGTCAACAAGTCACCACAATCCCAATTTACATGCCATCATCACCGGAACACCACGAAACTTAATATTACTGTTTTACATGAGTAGGGCGAGTTTTTCCTTTCCCATTTTCGTCATATGAGAAAATACTAAACGGAGTACACGAAAATAGTTTTTTTTTTTTTTTTTTTTTTTTAAAGAAAGAAAGAAAGATATTAAGAAGAAGAAATTATTGTAATTATTATTTCTTAGGACCGTACTTCTCAGCCCTCTCATCGATCCACTCCCTCATGTCGTTCAACACACGTTCGGCGTTCTCGTCGGTCTCGCCCTGAATGAGCGAGTGGTACATCCCGTCGTACAGCTTCAACGACTTGTCCGTACTCGCCGCCTTCTCGTACAGCAGGTTCGACGACGACGGACAAGTGACGCCGTCGTCCGTACCATGCACCGTCAAAAACGGCGCCGTCACGCGGGAGAAGTTATCCTGTATGTGCTGGCACACCCTAGCCAGCTCCCTCATTGTCCCCACCCTGGGGCTCCCAGTGTACCTCCTCGGGTTCGACGCTATGATCTTCAGCTTCTCCGGGTCCTTGATCGACTTCCCCACCATTCTCTTGTCCGGCATCGCCGCCCACGTGTCCGCCACACCGAACAGCAGCCCGTAGAGGAACAGCCGCACCTTGCTCGGCTTCATGTCCTCCGGCATCACGAACAGCGGCGCCGAGAATATTAGCCCCGTCCACGTGTCCAGCTCCGACTGGAAGTACATCAGCATGGTGGCGGCGCCGCCCATCGACTCGCCGAAGAGGAACGCCGGTAGGGACTTGTAGGGCTCGCTCCGGCGAACGTGGACGAAGAACGAGAGCGACGCGGCGGCCACCTTCTCCATGTCGCCGAGGTAGCCGTGGAGACCGTCGGAGCGGCCGTGGCCGAGGAGGTCGGCGGCGAAGACGGCGTAGCCCCAGCCGGCGAAGATAATGCAGATCTTCTGGAAGAGCCAGCCGGTGTCGGAGCCGTAGCCGTGAGTCATGTAAACTGAGCCCTTGATCTTGGGGCAATCCAACGGCAGGAAGCTCTGGATGAAGAGCCTGCCGTGTGGGGATTCGAAGTAAGATTTGGTGTTGCGGACGCCATGGGAGGCGTAGTACTCCTCCTCCGGCATGTCTCCCCAGAAGTTCGCCGGTACTGTCGTCGACATTTCGGCAGGCATATTCGTTTCGAAACGTTTGCTCGTGATGTTGTTACGTTGTTACCTATTATGGGGGTGTTTTTGGATAGGTTAGACTTCGGCTTCAACGTCGCGTTCAGTGGTACTGGCCTAACCCTCCTGCTTTTTTTGCCACCAAGGCCTGGCTTTTGTAGTGACCTTGTGGGTCCCTGTTGGTTGGTTGTTTGGTTGCTTTGTCTTGTGGTTTTTTATTTGTTAATTTTAATTATTATGATTTTTGAGGTGGTGAAGACGTATGTGAGAGAAAGGGAGTTGGTGAGAGGTAGGTTATGGGGTCCACCCACTAAGGGGATGGGGTTTGGTGAGATGTTTACGTTTTTGATGGAAGACGATTTTTACAGGGTTAGGGCCGCTCTGGTGCAGTTTGTATGTTATTTTATTATCTGAATTTTAAAATTTTAGTTGTAAATTAAATTTTTATTTTTTTTATGTTTAAAAAATTTAAATTTTAAAAATTTATAATTTTGTTATTTTAAATAAATAATATTTATGTGAAAATATTTGTATCGATGAATAAGATAAGATCTATTTCATATATTTTTTCTCAATTATATTTTAAATTTTATATTATTTTCTATATCACAAAATTCATTTCAAAAATTTTCCCTTTAAATATATATTTTTAATTTAATCTTCAAAATATCATCTTTAGATATATCTGGTGCCCTTAATTTTACTCAAAAAGGTTAAGAAGATGGATTTGATATGACTGACTTTATTAGTTTTTCTAATCTATGTTCGAGGCATTTTTGACACTTTTGAGTTAGCCGGTTCGCATATTTTTGATGTCTGAGTCACGTTGATTTTGAAATTTTGACCATGTACTTTAGCTTTACATGGGATGCTGATGGAAATTGACTCTTTTCTATGGGATTTAGTTAGTAAGATTTAAGGTCCGTTTGATTTGTCAGTTTAGTTTAAATTAAATTATATTTTTTTATCATGTTTTTATCTTTTCTCTAAAAGTTTTTTGTCTTTTCTGAAAAAGTCAACAAAATTTACTATGCAAACTTAAAAATCTCAACTCAACTCAAACTGAACTTGTGCACCAAACGGGCCCTTACTTTTTCTCAATATATAATAATAGACATTACTCGGGTTTATTATTAGATTGTGAATTTATCTCATATGATATTATTATTAAGTTATTGAGGTGTTTTTATGTGAATTAAACATCTTCTTTTTTTTTTTTCTTGTTTTTTAGATAAGTTTTATTCAAATTTATTTAATATCATATCAGAATCAGATTTATAGATGATAAAATATTTAAACCCGATTTTAAAATTAATGATTTAAAACAGAATACTATCAACAAGTATATTTTCCTACGTCTAACAGAATTATATATATATATATATATATCTCTATATATATATATTTTAACGATAGAAATGTGATCCGTTTGGCGTATGAGTTCAAACTCATCACCATCAACTCAATTTTTATCTTTTTCCCTAAAATTTTTTTATCTTTTCTAAAAAAATCAATCAAAATCACTATTTAAATTTATAAATCTTAACTTAAATTTACACACCAAACATGCCTTAAGAGTACTTAAGGGTGAACCTTTTTCAATACTATTTTGGGCTGAGTGGGTGAAGATTAGACTTGGTCTCCTGCATTACGTGTACGACCTGTCTCAATCTTTCACCAACCTTCTTTCATTATATATTCATATCGGAGAAAAAAACAAACAAACATAACCTTCACTTATTTTTTATTTTGGTTTTGGCGTATTGATGGAAACTTTTGTGGAGTTCGTTTCTAAGTGCTACCCAATCAAAAACTACACAACAAATCTGAAGAAAATATCTTTACCAAAAAAAATTTTATGGTTTGTTTTGTTTTCGGGTATGAACCTAATGTTTTCATCTCAATTTTTTTATTTTTTATGAAATATTAACAAAAATTATAACTAGTTTTTAAAAAATCAATCACTTTCAATTTAAAAATTACCTCTCAAACTCATGTTCCAAACATATGCTAAATAAAATGAAAGACCAATATCATATTATTCACCAATTTATTGGCATTAAAGTCACGTAGCAAATGCATGAGATGATTTAGGGTGAGTTTGGCATCCAAGTTCAAACTAAGATTTTCAAACTTTTTTTTGTCTTTTTCCCAAAAAGTTTTTGTCTTTTTCCCAAAAAGTTTTTTGTCTTTTCTGAAAATTCAAAAAAATTTACTATTTAAACTTAAAAATCTCATCTTGAACTTGTGCACCAAACATGCCCTTAATTGATAAAGTACGACTTTGTATAAATCAATTCGTCTATTACGCTTGCGTTTGGTTTATTGATTGAAGATGAAATTTTTAAATTGAAGTTGGTTGATTTTTAAAAAATTAGTTTTAAATTTTGTTGACTTTTTTCGAAAAAAACAAAAACTGATATGAAAAAAATGCAATTGAGTTAGAGTTAAAATAAAACACCAAACGAAGCCAAATGCTATTAAAAAAATCGTTTATTACAAAATGCATTCATTACATATAAAATAACAGTTCACTTTAATCACATAGTGTAGTGAATAATTTTTACTGGAATAGTTTAGATCCATATTAATTATTTCTTTAAAAAAAAAAAAAAAAAACAGGTGTAATAGAAGCAATATTCCTCTAGTGATAGGCAAAAAGATAAATGCCCCTCTTTAAGCGCGTTGAGATTTTTGCCCAGGTCTTTTTTTTTTTTTTTTTTAAATCTGTATTTTTTTTTAATTGACTAAAAATACCCTTGTTGCTTTATGTTGTCATGCCATTGTCATTAGTATTCAAAGTCATTCATCAGCCACAACTAGAGTCTCTCACTTTATAACCACTAGTTATTCACCATAGTTTGTCACTTGTGAAATCTTCACCAGTGCAAGTCATTGGAACCCATTCATTGGATAACCACTTGTCCATCCACAATGATCAACCAATCATCATTAGTCGTTACATGGATCGGAGTCTTTTTCCATAACAAGCGCGATGGAGATCTAGCACTGATTTTGAAGACAAGGAGGGATAATGTTCAAGTGACACTGATACAGGTTCCAAGGTAGAATTTAGAATTCGCGCTAATGGAGATGCAACCGCCGATGGTGGCGTGGTTTCGATATGGATCTCCTCGCGCTGATGAGGGGCGCACAAACTAGCGCCGATCTAGTTCGCCAAATATTTGGATGTAGGTGCCGTGGGAGAGAAGCATGAAAAAAGAGGGGTAAGAAATAGATAGAAAGAAAGTGAGAGTGAAAGTGAAAACCTAAGCTTATAATGTAGGAGGACGTTGAATTAGTTTTAACGAGTGTGGCGGTGAATCAGAGAAGTTATTTTGTGGCGTAGATATCAATCCATGGCTGAATTTCATGGCAGGAACCGTAATTTTTCCCTTTTTAAATGGATTATTTTATTACTTTTGGAATTTTCACATCAAACATATATATATATATATATGTTGACATTTTGGTTGAGAGCAATATTAGAAAAATGAACCAAAAAGGGTAATTTAAGTGGCAAATTTAGTGCCCGAGTGCGGATGGCCTAATTGTTGTCCCATTACCTTGGTCCAAACCAACCAGCCAACCAATTACCTTGGGCCCCTTACTACTTCGCAAAGGCTGGTATTTGTTTTATAGCAAATACTACTTCACAAAGGCTAATATTTGTTTTATGACAAAGCACGAAAGACATAAATTTATAGATCATTATACTAATATAATATAAAATATTAACATTAGATTAATATGATAAAAATTAAACTAAAATTAACTAATATTTATATCATGTTAATAAAGAGTGGAGAATTTGTATCATGTTAATCAATAGATTAAAAAATGTGATTATGATAAATTTCTCTTTGTTTTATTGTTTTATGATATATTATTGCATAAAACTGTTAGAAAGACAAACTATATTCCTAATTTATTTACTAACCTATATGATATATCAGCTAGCAAAAACAATTTTATATAATATGTGGATTGTCATTTGTTGTTAATAGATGTTTAAAAAATTATCACATCTTTTTTTATTAATATTTAGAAATTGAGATTAAAGTTAATATTCATAGCACTGTTACATTTTAAGCTTCTTCATCTATCAAAGCTCAGCGTGGTTTTTCAACTTTGTTATTCTTATTTTATTTTATTTTTATTTTTTTGTGTTTTCCAAGGTTGGGCTTAAAATCCTAATAATAGTGATACTATATTTATTTGTTTTTAGTTTTTTTAACAAAATACTATTTACTTCTTCTTGTTTATTATAAGAATGTCTTTGCCTGTAAGCAGCCATATTCTCATGTTGGTTGTTTTAGATTATGTGGTGTTGACCAACTATTTTTGTGCAGATAATTACATGTTCATCATGCTAATGAACTAAACTTTTTTTTTTTTTTTGTATATATAATTACAGGTTTATTATAATTTATAGTGATGACGTTACATAGTTTCTATATTTCAATTACATACACAAACGCCTTGCAATTAAAAATTTAGATAAATTCACCAGACATTTTTATATTAGCTGTTAATAGTAGTTTATCACTAGCAACCAAAGTTTTTGAAAAATTCCAACTTTGATAAATTGAAAACCGATGACAAAATCTGTATTTTAAATTCGTACCAATCTGACTTTTCCCTTCAATTTGACCATCACCAAAATGAGTAAATTCCTTTTTGAATTTTATTTAGGATAAATTGATTATTTGATCCTTAATTTTTTTTTATGAAATTATGATTTTATCCTTAATTTTTTTTTATTAAAAGATCTTTAAACTTTTTAAAAATGTATGGGGGTTTTTTTTTTTTTTTTTTTTGAACTAATAAAGGTAAATTTAACATTCATCATTATGTACTCCAAGAAAAGCCAACGTGTCCTTACCAGAAACACATTCATCATTATTCATTAGCCACGTAGCCGAAGGACATGAATCTCAACCTCATTTTAAAGTTTCATGTCTACCCCTCTTTAAAGTAGTGGAAGGAGACGATAAGCACTTTAAGCCCACATATATATATATATATATATATATATATTTATTGGTTATTTACAAGATGAAGAATTTCGGGAGGAGTCGTTGGGGATATATATCTATATATATATATATATATATATATATAGAAAAATGCAATTGGATGAGTTTGCTACTAGCAACTGGCAATATTATATACCTAATGAATATGGGATTGATGAAGAGTTTGACTATCGCCATCATCAAGTACTACTCAAGAATTTCTAATCTTGAATGCTGAGTAAACCAATGAAACACTTTTTTTTTTTTTTTTTTTTTTTTTTCAATCTGGTCTTTAACATATCTATTTTCTCACATATAAGAAGGCAGAAACCAATTCTTTGTCAAACAAGAGTAGAGAAATAAGGCCAGACACTCCATCAAATATATTGAAGAAAACGCTTCTCTCTCTCTCTCTTCCCTGCAACAAGAATAGAGATAGAGAGACGTACGTCTATGAGCTGAAAGATGAAAAAGATGAGAAGTCAAATGCAACTAGACTTGGTTGGTCAATGACGAGGAAAATAATTAGATTTATCTACTTAATTATTTAGATTTACTTATTTAAATATTTAGGGTTTAGTTTCAAATTTCGTATGTTTATATAATTAGTTTCCTGATAATAATATGGTTAGTTTACTTAACTTTTAAGATTTAAATTGTTCAGTTAGGATAATTATTGTAAACACTATTCATATTCAGTTTGTTCAATAGAAAAAACTATGCCATAATTTTCACAACCCAATACCTAATCTATTCCAATTATTGCCCCACAATAATTTCTTACATTATTCGATAATCCGTATCTCTCGAATAGCTAGCAATAATGTCTTTATTTGATTTATTTGGTGGTTCATGGTGGAAGGAACCGGCAGAGAAACAAAGAGAAAAGGCCAGGATAATGACAAGGATAAGAGTAGGGATTAAAATTATTGTTGAAAGTAGATATATATGGAGCGTCTTATCAAAGTATGTCGCATATGTAATCTCCTCCTTTAGCCATCCACATTGAGATGTAACCAATTGTCACCATTACATATCTTTATAATTAACTAGAAATGGGCTAGTAATTAGCTACTATGCACTAGTTTACTCTAAAACTCAACTCCTTGGAATAAATTAAAGTAAAACAAAACATAAAACAAGTACAAAATAATACAAAACAAGGAGAAAGAGCCGAATGCATCCTTGCAGTGAGGTCAAGAGGAGTATAAGTTGCCAGTTGATCTGGTTGAACAATCAAATTAAATAGGTAAAATGTGACAATTGGTTACAAATAAATCATTTGAGAAATTAATCCTGGTTAGAACTGGCTGATACGAGGATTTTGGGATTTTGGGATTTTTTTTTTTTTTTTTTTTTTTGAGAAGTCCAAAACGGTAACATGCATGTCTTACATGGCCTCGAAGCACTAACCTCACCTTATCAAATCTGGTGTCAAAAATTCGAATATTAGAATCATACATCCCCACAGCGGTCACGAAAATATTATGGGGAAGAATATCAATAGCCATAGTTGGACGTGTTGAGAAAAAAGTCGCCCATATTGTAATTTTTTGTTGCCAAAAGGAGGTGATTACAATGAAATAAATATTATAAAAAAAAAAAAAAAAAAAAAAAAAAAAAGCTTTACCTCAAAGTTCTCCAACTTGTAAATGGAATTTCTCATTGTTAGGATTTTGGCAAAATAAAGAAAAGTTTAGTCCCAAATTGGAAAAGAAGCAAGAATTGATTGGTTCTGAATATCATATAAGAAGCCCAAAGCCTATATTTAAATTGCCATAGTAAAAAACACTTCACGTCTTGTATTTTGACTCTAGTTAAATTCTTTCTCGTTTTTTATTTTTGATGAAAAAATTAGTCCTGTTTTGTATTATATGCATATCTTGTTCGAGGTTAACTTTTTTGTTGTTCTACAGATAGAGAGAAAGATGGAAAAGATAAGTAGTCAAATGCAAACAAGTGTATACTTTAACTATTAGAAATTAAAATGGAAAACCGCTAATAAACTTAGGAATATTGATCTAATTAATGTAGCTACTACTTTTTATATAGGTAATTTGATATTTATCATTTTTAATTGAATACTGAGGGGTGTAAATGATTGAGATTCTCTCTACCCATCTCTTATATTACATAGGAGTAATTTTGTTAATTCAAAAAAATAGTAAATTGCTCGTTTGTTCCCTAACTTTTAAAGAAGTTGCGATTGATTCTCAACATTTTTTTTTATGACTAAAAATCCCAAAACTCTTTAAAATGGTGCAAAATGATCATTTTTGTTAATATTTGTTAAAACAAAAAAGGCTGCATTAAATTAATGACACATGATTTACTTTTTAAGGATAATTAAGAAAAAAAAAATTACATGATTCAACTTACATATGTAATACACTCGATTTATTCCATCTAATTTTTAATCTTTATTAGTAAAAAGGACCAAATTACACCATTTAAAGAGTTTAGAGACCTTTTAGCCACAAAAAAAAAATAAAAATAAAAGTTAGAAACCAAATCATAATTTTATAAAAATGTTAGAGACCAAACAAGCAATTTACCAACAAAAAAAGAAAAAAAAGAAATCAACGGGCTTCGAATGACTAGGTTTGGGCTTGGGCTTGGGCTTGGGCTTCTTAGATATGGCATCATCAGCGAAATAAAAGGGGATCTTCACTAAAAACCTGAAAAGCAAAGCCACTGAACACCCTCCAAAAACTCCCAAATGGGAGAAATAGCAGAACATCCCCAGTTAATTTACGTTTGGTGCTAAGATTTGGATTATAAAATTTGAGTTTAGATTGATTATGCATTTATCAAGGTATTTAAATTACTGGAGTTAAAAAAATATAAAAACTTGAAATGTGTTTGGAAAAAAATATAAATACGGAGCTTGTTTCGTTCGTCTTGAAATTCTCTGCAATTTAATAAAAAATCATCTCATTTGAACTTGTTTATGCAAAGTTACGAACTTTTAAAATTTGAGTTATAAAACTATGTTAATAGTGAAGCTGAGGGAAAAAAAAATAAAAATTAAATTGTAATTCTAAGGTTTGGATTATGCATTCAAACACATATGCTAAGATTGTTTCACGCTTAAGTCACGGGTTGTATCCCCAGTCATTTTCTTGACAGCCAAAAAAAAAAAGAAGTCGAAACCGACCACCTTATTAATTTCTCACATCTTAATTCATCTGACACGATATTTTCTTTTACATGAAAGAAAACTATATAAAATGAAAAATAAGTCGGATACCTCTGTTTAGTATCTATATCACCAAGCAAACTTTTTTTTTTTTTTTTTGAAAACCATGTTAATAACTCAGAATTTAATTTTGTTCGGTAGAGGGGTTTATTTTAATTTTTAGTACCATTTTAGTTTTTTAGTTTTAGGAACTGCAAGCTTCCAACATCTTGCATTAAAGTACCGAGAAAGCCAGACAGGGACATTCCATATATTCCGCTTGGTAGAAAGAAAACTATTCATGAGTCTAAATGCTACAGATTTCTTGAAGGTGAATCCTCCTTCCTCCAACATAGGAAATTGATATTTTCAACTTGTTTTCATTATATAAGTGCTATGTATATATATATATGAATGAGTTTTTATTAGTTTTTTTTTTTTAATTAGTGGTGATCTGGTGACTATACAAAATACGAAGACATATGCTTATCTTATTGATAATCATAAAGTTTTTAACTAATTACTCAATTTATTTTAACTGTTTTAATATATTATTAGAAAGAACATCGGTTTCCATTGAAATTTCTAATTCAACTTTAAAACTCCTAAATCTACATCTCACTTTTTTTTCCTTCTATTTTCAAAAAACTTACACTTAAAAGTCTATAACTTTCTTATTTTAAGTTAGAATGAGACAAATTAAAAAAAAAAATCATACAAAATGACGAGAGAAACGAAACAATAACTATATTGTGTATTTTTTATATATAGATAAATTAAATAATATCAATTTTTTATATTATTTTTTATATCAAAATTCATTTTTAATTCACATTATAATCAAGGACATGTTTAATTTTAACAAATAAAACTTCAACTCCAGTCATTATTCTAAACGGATACCAAAACAACGATGCTTAATCAACAAGAAAATATTGCAGTAACTATATATTGAAAAAAATATGACTGAAATCCTACCAACCAAGCAACACGAACAGCCCAACAACCTCACTTCAAAAGACACGAAACTTAGCATCGCCGTCAAACCAACTCAACTCCATTGTCTCTTCTGCTTGTTCTTCCGAATCCTTTAAGGGATAGGCCGGTTTTTACTGTCAACGATACACTCCAAAATTTAATTATTTCATTTGAGGAAAAAATAAAAATTAAAGAAGAAATGAAATGACTGACATATATTAAAGCAAAGATCTTTTCTTTGTGAGTGAAGGATCTTTTAATTTGTTTAGAACCTCAGATGTCCTTAATCAAGCTTTAGCGTTGTCTTTTTGCTCCTTTTTTTTTTCATTATTTGTGGTTTTGATAGTGGATGGCGTTGGTGTGGCCCCAAAGGGGATTCTTGAAAACCATTCTTTCACGTAAGGAATATTAGTGCGTAATTATCAACTTTTTTTTTTTTTTTTTTCCCTCTTAATCGACTTGGATTCGACTTAATTGGAATTATCTTGTATTACGCAATAAGCAGCCCTACCGTGTAAGAGATGATTGAACCTTTGGTTTAGTGTTTTTCTCTTTTTAGCCCTTGAGAACTATGTGGTAAGGTTTTAGAAATATCGGAGAATATAATTTTAAATTGTTAGATTTTTTTATTTATTTAAGTTTCGTAAATCCACATATATTTTTCATAATTTTCAGTTTGATATCTTCTCATGTGTTTTGATTATTATTCTAAAATTGTAAAAAAAATATATATACATATTAAACAGGTATCTTATCGTTTTTTTTTTTCATCCTTACCATATAAGTCTCTTTTAAAAAATAAAATTAAAGGAAAAAACAATGTCATGTGGAAGACATGAAAAAGACCCATGAATTTGGAGGATTATAACTGTCACGTTCAAAAAAATGTGATTTTATAAATGTTAGAAATGTCTGTCAATTGAACATATGACATTCATTAATTGATGACCATTTCAAAATAATTATAAAAAAAAAAACCTCAATTGATGAAGATCATGATTCATGACTTTTTAAGAGTCGCCCCTTTTCTTGTTCACACGTTCAATACAACGGCTAAGTTAAGGCATATGCCATCTTTTAATTTTTTTTTTAAATTACTTTGACAAAATTGGAAAAATATTATAATCCCTGTCTCTCTTTTTCCTCCTTTATTATTATTATATATATATATATTTAATTGAAGAACAGGTAAAAGTAAGACAAATGTCGACAAAATTCACAAGATATCAATATCTTTACAATCCTGATCTAAGCATGAAGAGAGAGAAAAAAAAAAAAAAAAAAAGTGAAGTAAAAGACGACCATCTTAATATATTTGAACCAAAAGGACAAAAAAATCATTAGCTTGCTTAAAACATGCATTAGTGACGATGTGGGGTCCATATCTTCGTAACAGCCCATATATTAGTTTACTCATTATAGTGACGCATGTAAGATTAATTATAAGGAAAAACTTATGAAAGAAAGTAACATAGGCACGCCAATCTTATACTGATAGATATTGTTATTTTAATAATTAATTTTTTAATTATTTAATCCATTATCTGAAGCAATTTTGTGTATATGTCGTTTTTAATACATGTACTTAGGAGGTGTTTGGGAGAACTTCTCCAAACATGTCTTCAATTTTTTTTCTTTTTTTCAACTCAAAACTATTTTTAACTACTCACATCTCAAAAATCTATAGAAAATTCAAATTTTAAAAGTCCATAACTTTGTTGTTTGAAATTCAAATGAAATTAGTATTTTTAATTGAATAGAATTTTAAGAGGAATAAAACAATATCCATGTTGACTTTTTTTTTAACACGTTTCAAGTTTTTATACTTTTTCACTCAAAATAATTTTTTTTAATCAAACATATATTTTTAAAATTTATCTTAATTCAAATTTAAATATCTTTAAAACTCTGTTTTCAATACCTCCCCAAACGAGCCTTATAGATTATATGAGATAAAAGTACAGTTCTCAAGTTGAGAAATAAAAGTATATAGAAAATATTGAAACATGCATTGTCCATAGCTGGATTTTTATTTATTTATTTTTTTCAATGACAAAGCAGACCGAAGCTGGAAAAAAGTTGGGACTTTGTCACAGTAGTTTATTCCTTCGAAAGATTTATAATTATTTCTTTTGAACTGTCTTCTTTTTTGTTTTTTGTTTTTTAGTTCCTTTAGAATATTGTAATCAACGTTTAGTTCACAATGAAAAATCCAAAGATGAGAGAATATTCAAGCAAAAAGAAAAAATAAAAAAAAATAAAAAATACAAAGTAGGACATGTCTTTGTGGGGCTTGATTCAGAATGGATGGCTGGAAATGTAATTGGGACCACTCATGGATTGCTAGATTCTCTACGTGACAAAGTTGTTTGCATTTGGATTCTTTGTGTACCAAAAAACAAAACAAAAAAAAAACAAAGAGAAAATAAACAAGTGTCCAAATGTAAGTGTTAGGTATTCTTACTAAATAATATTTCCAATACCTTTGAATTTGACTGCACTAATAAATATGTAGGGGGGTTAATCTTTAAATATATATCCCAGAAAAAAAAAATTTCATGAATAAAGTGTTACTATCATAAGATATAACACATAAGATTATCGTGTAAATTCTAATAATTACGACGAGATATCATTAGTCAAATCATAGATGTTGTTGAAAATTACAATAATGACCTATTGTAATTACTAAGATTATAGGATTAAATTAAAAAAAAGTAATGTATACTACGTTATTCATAAAATACTTTGTTTTTGTCTTATAGAAAAAGTAGACCAATATTTAAAGTCTATCATTAGCTAAACTTATGTCACTAATATTCCTGTGGAGTTGATGGGAAAATATATATATATATATATATATATATATATATATACACTAATGAAAAATAGTACCCAAAACACTATGCGTATTTGGGCACACCAATGATACTGCTTCTGTCTTTAAAATTTTACGACTGGTTAATCTTTTTCATGTTTGTAAATTCCATTCCAAAATACCCCTTGAAGTGATTAAATTGTTGATAATTATCCAATTTGTTCTTCCTAATTTAGTCGCCCTTTTAAAAAATTTATCAACTTGTGACGAATTTTACAAATCAAGGGTGTTTTGCATATTCATCAAAAAATAAACAGAGACAAAAAGTAATATCTAAGCTAAATATAAGGGAGATTTCGGGTATTTTATTCTCTATTAATATTAATATCCGACATCTTTATAGTGTCCAAATTGGAAGTTCCATAATTCAGACATATAATTGTGAGGAGTACACTAAAGTCACCACCCATTCCCGTGGTCAACAATATAATTACTAGGAGGACAACCAATTATTTCATCATGCAGTTGCTATTGCAAGAACAAATCAGCTGACTGACCCTTAAATAATTCAAATTGATTTTATCATATATATCAAATTCAGGACAATTAAAATTTTGAAAAGATAGATATTCACAACGTCTTTGAGCATTAATTAATCTCTTTAATCATCACGAGTATTGAGTTTCGTCCAGACTTAAAAAGAAATCATTCACCATAAGGAATTAATACACATAGGACCTACTGCAATGATTTTCTTATCCAATTTTTTTCTCTACTTTCCTTTTTTTTTTTTTTTTTTCCTGAAAATCTTTGTCCGCTACTTAATTAAAGTGGTTTGTTCCTAATTCTTCAACGCTTGTAGTAATTGCTTAAGTGAATATGTAGATATTTGAATTTTGTAAAATAAACTGCTTTATGCATTTTAACACATTGGGATGAACAACGATAATGAAAAGATAAAAATGACCCGAATCATTAATATAAAAAAAAAAATGTTAAGAATACAAATTTAACTCAAACTTTAAGTATCAATTTATGTGATATATATATATGAGTTGTCGTTTTGATAAATGTTTAAAATATTAACACATCAATTGATTAAATCTATCAACGAAATTATAACACGTGAGTTTATCCTTTAAAAATTGATATTAAAATCGGTGTTTCTAACACTACTCTTACTCTTAATATATATATATATATATGTGTGTGTAATCTAATGTAAAATACCATTTTTCTGAACAATCGGCAAAAGAGCTCCTCTACATATCATGATTTCAACTCATGAAGTTGCATATCAAAAACATGAAAAAACTCACGTGATATTGAGGACTTAACACGTGATTTTCCACTTGCAAAAATGATTCGTAAGAGCCGTGTTAAAAACATTCGTGAAATTTAACATTTTTTCTTGGAAAAAATTATGTCACGAATTAATTGATAATAAACCTTTTTGTCTGTACTAAAAACATATAAAACATACTTTAAGCTTGGGTGTAACTTTTTAGTTGGTCCGGGTCCCTTTCGAAATCTTTTCACCAGCTCATTCCAACAATAAAAGTTTTTCAATTGTCAAAAATTTTCCCTCTTTCTCGCTTCAATTATTTTAGTGGAATAAAAAGATAAAGCAATTCCTCCTTGGTCTGGTCTGTTCTGTTATTTTCTTTTCTTTTTTTTTTACAATTTGAATAAATAAATAAATAATGCAAAAAATTAAAATCCTATTCTTTTGCAGGAATCTATTTGTTTAAATTATCTACTCAAGGATGTAACATGGAGGGCCCATGCAAAAAAAAAAAAAAAAAAAAAACATGCTTTTGCAGTGTCCCATTGTCCAGTTTTCATGTCATGGACACCATTTTTCGCACTACAATGGTGAGAAAAGTTTTTTTTTTTTTTTTTACTTCTGAGAAGAACTAAAGAGGGAAAACCACAATTATGGAATTATAAAGAACATGAAATATAATATGATAATAGCTCACGTTTCAAACGTTTAATTTGATTAAGTATAATAATATATAAAACTGACAGAAGTCAATAGAGATCTAATCAATCAAAAGAGGAGGTTATTTAGAAGGTAAATTTATTATCATTTCTCAGAATTCTTAAATATAAAATCGACCGGCATGATTTTGAAACAGAAAAGAGTTTCGAAGATGTGAAATTTTTTTTTTGGTTTCTCTTTCTTTGTTTTTGCTAAAGGATTTTTTTTGTTTTGTTTTTTGTTTCTCCTTACAATATAGCATGTCGATTTTGGATTAATAAATAAATGAATAACATGTCGATTTGCACTATACTTTTGTAGACAAACTGTTACATTATCCACATTCCACTCTAAGAGCAAATCAAATAGTCCTTCCTAGTCATAGCCAACATGGAACAGCCGATAAAGACAATGCAACAACCACTTACATTATTGTGATCTTTTTTCTTTTCTTTTCTTTTCTTTTTATTATTATTATTATTATTATTATTATTATTATTTCCAAATTTCGTGTCATTTCCTATTGAGATTCCTTCATTCAAATTTTGGTATACGACTTTTGACATAAATTTTTTTTTTTTTTTTTTTTTTTTTTGTCATTATCAAATAGGCTGGATCCATGTTTGTCAAATTTCATAAGATGCATAGTATCTCCACATAGGTACGCGTGAACTAGTTTGACGCAAATACCAACAGCGGAACATAAAATTTTACTGCTGGGATTTGTCATTTTCATTATGATGCAGATTAGATTAATTTTTTTTAATGATAATATCTATTTTATATTATGTATTGTAAATTTTAATATAAATATTTATAAATCAGACTGTTTAAAAGTCAATCAATCAGTTAAAACTATAATTTCTATGATAAATTTTTTTTCTTAACTTATTATAAGATAGCAAATACAAGTAAATGTTCAGTGAACAAATTTTAATTATTTAAGGGCCGTTTGGGACGTTAATTTCAGATGGTAAAACTCCATATGGATTTCAAAAGCCCAACTCTAAATCAAATTTTCTCTCTTTCATTTAAAAAAAATCAATTTTTAAAAGTCTATAATTTTCTCATTTCAAATCAAAATGAAATAATTTTTATTTCAAAATACTCGTAATGATGAGACGGACAAAACAATATCCATTTTGCATATTTTTTTCTGAACACATTTCAAAATTTTATACTATTTTCTATATCACGGAACTTTTTCAAAAGTTTTCTCAACAAACCTATATTTCCAACCCAATATTCAAACCATCATCTCCACCAGATGTCTCCTAAATGGGTTCTTAGTAATTAGCTAAATACATCTTAAGGAATCTAGGCTTGACCGGCATCCCATGTTGCAAAATCTTATCAAGTCAAAGATGAATATTTTGTTACATGTGACTGTCGTTAATCTGTTGGACTAAGTTGACCACTATTAGCTATTACCTCAATCCCATCATAATCCTTTAATTGCATTTAGATGTCTTTTTTAGAGGTGTTTTTATAGATGTCTTCATATGTAATTTTATATTTTTCTTTTTATCACTATTTTCTTTTTATTAAATTTTAGAACACTAGTTGAAACTAAAATTTTCGAACTAAATTTTTTTATTTTTTTTTTAAAATAATAATTTTAATTAAATTTTAAAAAGGTAAATAATTTTAATCTAAAAAATTCTACTCCAATTGATACACCAAACAGGTCTTTTGTCACTTGTCATTAGATGCAAATGTATCTACTATCCAATTCTACCAAAAAAAAAAAAATTTTGTATCTACTATCCAACTACAATATCTCTCTTTTCAGGGCTATGGTATAAAATCTATAGGTTAGGCTTGACGCCTACCAAAATTGTATTGTCATGCGTCATCGAGTTTTGTACCCGTAACATTTTTGTTTTTAATTGCTAAAAGTTAACATTTTTAATTCTAAAGTGTTAAAGTGACGGTCTCCTTGAAATTTGGAATGACTATAATAACAATAACTTAATAAGTTGTTTATGATCACGGAGTTATTTCTTATCATGCCTTTTTTTTTTTTTTTTAATAAATATAAAATGGTAATAAACAGCATTTTAATAAAACAAAAGTGAAACATCAAAATAATATATTAGACAATTATCATTTAAAATTATAATATAAATCAAAATATTATAACTAAATAATATAATTAGATCAAAAAATTAATGTGAAAATACGAAGATACCCTTCAATTAGAATTTCACCCAAAACCCAAACATTTCTCATTTCAAATCTTCAAAAACATAATAACTACAAAAGGTAAAAAAAGTAAATCAACAAGTTCAAAAAACATAAAATCTGTTATAATTTTACAGTAATAAACAAATATGCTATACATTTAAACACTATCTTTATAATATGCAATATAGTATAAATTCTATAAAAAAAATAATTAAAGTAAATAGTAAGTTTTTAAAATAAAGAGTAAATAGTAAATTTATTAGGTAAATAAACAATCTATTAAATGAATGATTATACTCATGAGATGTAAAAATCACTTGATGAGCATTGAACCGTCAAGTATCACAAAATCAGTTGATCTTGCAGTAAATTTTGGAAAATAATTCAATGACTTTCATCATATTATTCTGACTTTTTTACTAGAATCCACGTGAACGTAAGGAGAAACTCAGTTCACAAAAAACACAAGACGTTGACTTTAGTCATAAAAAATATTTCATTTTCATTTTCTTCAAATAAAAATATTTTTTTAAAGGTATTTTATTTCAAGCAAAAAACAAAAACTCAATTATTTAGGGGAAAGAAAACTCTATTAGGGCATTAATTTAGTCACGGTTTTCAGAAACACATTAAATAAATGAAGAAAAAAAGCATTAACGTATATAGCCCAATAAAAAATAATAATAATTTTAAAAGAATGCGGATAAAAAATTTTAAAAAAGAAAAGAAAAGAAAGGAACGTATAAAAAAGGGCCCAAAAAAAAAAAAAATGCAACTGTTGCGCGTGCTGCTTAGAAAGACAAAAGGCAAAAGAAAGAAAGAGAGAAAAAAGAGCAGAAGCTGAGCAAATACAATACGTGATACTGACAAGCTCAGGTGAGCCCGGAAACAGCCTATCCCTGTCTCCTCTCTCATTAAAAGAATCCGAGAAAAAGGGGAAAAAAAAAAAAGAAACGTTAAAAAAATCACCGAAACGTTTCTTACCGAAACGGGAAAAAAAAAAAAAAAAACATTCCGAAACATCCTTAACTGCAAACTTTTTTTAATTTTCGAAAAGCCGACCGTTGCTATGCAGGCCTTAAGGACCGGGGCAAAACTGCAAACTGGTAAGGTGGGCCCGGGGGTTACAGGGTGGGGCCCACAGGGGGAGGTGGTGATGGTGACGAGTCTGGTTGGGCGAGGAGGGGGATATTTTTTAGAATTCTGGTCCCGACCACGATCTCCCCCACCGCAAACGGCTGGCCTTTCTCGGGCTTCTCGCCTCCCCAACTCCATCCCCTCGCCGCCCCCACACCCGCAATTAATTTTATTCTAATTTTGTCCAATTTAATTTAGGGGGTGTTTGACATATCCACTCAATTCAAATTAAATTATACTTTTTTTATCATATTTTTTATCTTTTTTGAAATTTTTTTTTATCTTTTCTGAAAAAATCAACAAAAATTACTATTCAAACTTAAAAATCTCAACTTAACTCAAACTCAACTTATACACCAAACACCCCATTAATTCTTTTTCTTCTTTTATTTGGCTTTTATTGCAAATTAAATTATTTTCTTTTTAATTTAAATGACAAATTCAAACCGTATATATTATGATAAAGTAAAACGTGTGTATAATTATTATAATAAATGGAATCATTTTTTGTCTTTTTTTTTTAAATTATATTTCAATTAACCAAGATGGTTCAAGTAATATGTCACGCACATGACCTTTCAGGTGAGAAGAAGTTTCCTTTTGTGTCCCTAAAAAAATATTGTGACCTTGAATGAGAATCAATATGTTTTTACTAGGAAGTCTAATTTTGGCAGCTATACACTAGCATTAAAATAATAAGTACAAGAAAAACATAAACAATTTATTTTTTTATTGGTTTTCTGAGAGAATATAAACAATATTTTTACCATAAACAATATCTGATTTTTTTTTTTTCAGTTATAATTTTTAAATGTCACCGTAAGGTTTATTGTTAAAAATGGACGATAATGATAATGCACTTGTTTGAGTAATTTGTGGGAGAAGACATTTATTATTATTTATTTTGAATGTAGAAGACATTTATTTTACAGGAAACTAATCGTGAGTAACTTTTAAAATTGTAGTATTTTCAACAAAAGAAAACTGTTATTATTGTAGTAATTTTTTTTAGGAATATTGTACAATTTGTATTAACTTTGTGTGAGTAGACTAGTTTTTCCGACTTGCCTTTAAAATAAAAAAGATCTAGGCGACTTTTTTTTATTTTTTTATTTTTAGGAAATATTCTGAAATAGCACAACAAGATTGTTTTTACTCCAAAAAATTAAAAAGAAAAACAACATTATTTTCTGTTTTTTATTTTTGAAAATTAGCATTATTGACTATAGGCTTTAGCCGGTAGGAAAACTTCGTCAAACAAAAGTGGAAATGAAATTGTACGTTGTAAACAGGGGTAGTTCCGTCAAATAACGGAAATAAAAGAAAGTCCCTGCCAAGTGCCAGGTTTGCAACAGGCTGAAAAATCAAGTGGCGTCATATAAAATAAATTATTCTTATTTTTATTATTTTTCTTTCCAATCCAGTCTGATCAACGACGAATACGAAGAAATATACCGACTTTATATATTTATTTTCAAATTTTAAAATAAAAAACTAAAAAATATATTTCAAAAAAAAACACGAAAATAAATGAGAGAGAAACAAGAAGCGGAAGAAGAAGAAGACGAAAGAAGGGGAGACAAATATTAAAAGAGAATTCAAATCGGAAACTTAAAAAAAAAAAAAAAAAAAAAAAAAGAACGTCTCAGAAACTCGAAAAGCTTTTTGATTCTTCGAAAGCTTTTCCTCTCACCATCATTCTCTGAGACCAATCTGAAGCCCCAGTCTCCTCCATTAATGGCGTCCTTCTTGCCTCCCAAGCAATCGCCGTGAACTAGTTCTTCGTCGACAACGCCGGGGAAATGGCCAAGAAGCCGCCGCCAATACACATCTCGTCATCGCCGTCGGCTAGGGTTTCTGGTTCAGGTTCAGGTTCAGTTTCTTCTCGGCGCAGTCCGACCTAGAGCGGTTGGCGCCGTCCGATCAATCCAGGGAGGGGAGGGGGAAATCTTTGGCTTAATCAGAGGCAGGAGCGAGCGCGCGGGGTTGCCGCCACCGTTGGATCGTCGCCATAATGGCGAAGGGAGGGTTCTTCCTCGAGAAGCTTCGGAGGTGCGTACGGACGGTGTTCTTCATGGTGGCGATGGTGGTTTCACTGCTGGTCTCGTCATTGCCCGTGCTCGTGGCAATAGGAGACGTCTTGGTGCCCTGCGTTCTGGTCTCGAGTTTTACGTGCGTCAGGTGTTATGGTTTCAAAGAGCATTTGAATCGATACGCCTTCAAGAGCTCTCTCACCGATATTCCTCTCGTCTCTGTTATCAGATCTCTCATCATTACTTGTATGATTCTATCACCACCCCCCTTTCGATCAGATTCCTTCTCATTTCTTTCAATTTTCTGTGCAGTTATCTTTATCCAATTATTTCCCCTTTTTGTTTCCATTTTTGTTTCTTACACGAGTCAGAGAGTATCTATAATTAACTTCTTTCTTAGAAAATTCGGTCCCAATTATGGAATAAAGCATATTCGCCTGTTCAATCTGACTTGTATTGACAACATTTTTCTGCTCGGTTCCTGCGTAGGAACCAGAGGGGAAAAAAAAAAAAACTTTCTGTGTTTTTTTGGTTTGTTTTTCAAATTAAAGAAGAGGTTGTCAGCACCTCGACCAGATTCTTTTTTCCAAACATCGGTTGTTTCTATATTTTTGTTTAATATATTGTTTGGGGAACTTGAAAGTTAGAGAAATGAATTTGGTGTTATACATGTTTTTGAGCTCAATTTAAATTGGCATATTTAGATGTATTTGTATGTACTATTCCGTGAATATGTATGTGCTTATATATATATATATTGATTCATGGTGCAGGTGTTTATTCTATGTGTGATGGCCCTGCTCTGTCTCACGGTCCTTACCTTGGAACTGTGTCTATATGTTCCTTCACATCGATTCTTCTTCTTTCGGTCAAGGCTTGTGTTTTTACTGTAAATTCTCAAATCGAGGCCGAAGCTTCGACTTCCCCCTCGAGGCGGAAGCTCCACCTTAAGAAGTCCTGGGGCATGCCCGTCTTGTTTCTCTCATCAGTGGTCTTTGCCCTTGGACATACTGTTGTGGCTTATAGGACAAGTTGCAGGGCAAGGAGAAAGCTCCTATTTCATCGGGTGGATCCCGAAGCAGTAAGTTTTCATCGGTTTTCTATCTTTTCTTACAATGATGATGTAGCTATTTGTGCAATTCTATATTTTGAAGGAATTAAAATGGCAATCAAATTTGTTCTTCTAAAGATATGATTGTGTACTTCTAACAATTCTTCTTTTCATAATCAACAGGTGCTCTTGTGTAAAAATGTTTTCTCTGGCTACCAGAAGGTCCCACGATCTCCGACTCCCTCTGGGGGAAAAACCCCAAAAAGTGATGGGGAAACGAAGCGGAGGCCTTTCGGGGTTGCTCGCGATGAAGGGGAACTTCCGGTCAGATCACTTGCAGATGTTGACAGCTTATTCATCCAATGCCAAGGGGTTACTCTCCACTACAAGCTTAGTTTGCCAGGTTCTCCCCTTCGTTCCTTATCGTCCACTACGTTTCTCAATTCTGATCCCAGTGGAAGCTCCCCACAAATGGCTACGGGAAGGCCAAAACCCGATAAGCATCCGTTAAATTTGTTTTCAAAAAGCCAGTATAATCTGCATAGGAGCTATAGCAATCAATTTCACAGCTCATCTCTATTTGCTCCACTATTGGATGGTTCTACTACTTCTCCCGTTCTTTCTGAAGAGATTCCTCCCCTGAGTCTAGATGCTGGTAAAGAGGATGAAGTTCGTAAAATGAACTCTCCTACTCTAGAGAAAGATTTGGAAGGCGATGGACGGTTTGGTATTGTTTTAGTGCATGGTTTTGGTGGTGGAGTTTTCTCATGGAGACATGTGATGGGGGTTCTGGCTCGGCAGGTTGGTTGCACAGTTGCCGCTTTTGACAGACCCGGCTGGGGATTAACCTCAAGGCCACGTAGGGAGGATTGGGAGGATAAGGAAATGCCTAATCCCTACAAGCTTGAAAGTCAGGTAATTGCCATATTGTATCTCTTTTGTTTTTTTGTGAACTGCAAATGCTATGTCCTCACCTTTTAGCTAGGAAGACCACCAACATAAACCACACGTATCAAGCCCACTATAAGGCCGTGTAGGACCTCAGCGAAGTGTTGGCAGGTGGCGCGCACTTAATTTAACTACATGTCTTGTTTATTTTATTAGCGGACCAGTTGTTTATTCTGCTAGAGAGAATAAAAGTTCAAGTTTCTAGTAACTAGGGTATGATATGGCTGCGTCGGCTTTTGTCAGCCTAGGTTATGTACTTCATTTCACCTCTGTATTTGGGAATTGATATTCTATGTAGTGTTTGAATCTTTGAAACTTATGACTTCAGGTTGATCTGCTTCTTTCTTTCTGCTCTGAGATGGGGTTTTCCTCGGTGGTCCTTGTTGGTCATGATGATGGAGGGCTTCTGTGTTTAATGGCTGCACAAAAAGTTCAAGCATCTTTGAATTCTTTCAATGTAAGTATGCTGCCTTTGTTTCCGGCAAGTAGACATCTTAAGATAATTGGTTGTTTTATTCTCCGTAGGTTTACCTCATGATGTCCCTCGTTTTTTGATAAAATATATGCTAGTTCAGGATATTTAAATGCAGAAAAGGCTAATATGATTCAGTAAATGTCTAAAGTGACTGTCAGCACCTTGTTGTTTTTTAAATGCTTACAAGTCTAAACCACATCTTTTAGTTAGTTTCATGGTATTTTCTTTGTGCATCTTTCAGGTTACAATCAAGGGGGTGGTGTTATTAGGTGTTAGCTTGTCAAGAGAGGTGGTTCCTGGCTTTGCAAGAATTCTAATGCGTACTTCACTCGGAAAACGGCACCTGGTTCGTCCTTTACTGCGGACAGAAATCACTCAAGTGGTGAATCGGCGTGCGTGGTATGATGCCACCAAATTAACAACCGAGGTTTTAAGTCTGTACAAGGTATGAATACGGCCAGCAATATTTGGAATTTGTCACTTATTCAAAAGTTAATATGTTGCCCACAAGGCAGGAAAAAGAACTAAAGCACTAGGTGAAAGCATGTTACTTTGGATTTATATGCTTCCTTGCATCTCTTCTAATGTAATAGCCAAGGGCCCTGAGTAACTTACAAGATGAAAGTTTTTCCGGAATTCCCGTCATCTGCTGCTTTCACTTTACTTTAGCTACTGAAAAACACGATTTAGAGTTACATTGTGCACCATTTCCGCCATTGCTGAATAAACTGCATTCTGTCTGCTTGTGTTTTGTTTTGCATCAGGCTCCTCTTTGTGTAGAAGGATGGGATGGAGCACTCCATGAGATCGGTAGACTGTCGTATCAGACGGTCCTTACTCAGCAAAATGCAATATCATTGTTGAAGGCGGTTGAAGACATGCCCGTGTTGGTAATTGCAGGTGCTGAAGATGCCCTTGTTCCTCTTAAATCTTCTCAGGCTATGGCCTCAAAACTTGTAAATTCTGTAAGTAGCTCTCTTTCCGTTACTTTGATCTCGAGGATGTTCATTGACCAAGCCTTTAATAGTTTCCAACTTCCCAACCCATTCGTGTAAAAGCATAGGCTGCTCTCTTTCTGGGCCGGCAAATTACATGCCATGCTAGATTTTAGAGAGAAATTATTCGAAAACTGTAAATGATTATCTGATAATGAGTTTTTTGGCATGCAGAAACTAGTTGCGATATCGGGATGTGGCCACCTTCCACATGAAGAGTGCCCCAAGGCATTGCTTGCTGCTATATCACCCTTCATAAGCATACTTCTACTAAAACAATGCTCACAAAGCCAGTAGCATAACTTCTTTCGACTTATAAAATAGGTTTTTTCTTTTTTTTTTTAATCTTGGGGGGGAATTGATTTTCGTGTTCTTTTCTTGGTTTCTTGAAGCAATTTAATCCGAAGAGCAAGAGAGTAACGCCATCTCTTCTCTTGGGTATTTTTGATGTGTTAGGTTTGGGGCCTTACCCTTAATTCTCTAGGGTGTTAGAGCTCTTTCATTGTATTTTTTTTTTTTTTCCCTTTCCTTTGCTTTGGAATGCTTATTCTCACCAGTTGCTAGTTCCCCACTAAAGTGGTGGAAGTGGAAGATATCGTATATTTGTACATTTTAGCTGCTTCGAAATGCATGCATTTAAGCATGGTTTTGTTTCAGTCTTTTTATTACGTTTTTTTTTTGGTAAATCTTTTGTCTACTTTTATTGCATTATTGGATCACACTTGAATATTTAGATCGGCGATTGCCGATCAGTAATTGCTCGACGAGCACATTTTTAGGACATATTCTGTTGAATTTGATTCGATTTCGGATAAATGATGATTAGGACCTAATGTTCGACAAATGGGATGAACTAATACCGGTCAGAGTGGTTAAGCCCTAGAAATTCGGCATGTATCATCAAAGACATAATCAGAGTAGTTGTCACATTTCCTCGTTTCTACAAAGGGGTGAAATTTGGAGTTTATTTAATAACTATTTTCTGCAGAGCTAAAGTAGAGCTTTTAGATTGAAAAAACAAATAAACAAATCAGAGATAAGTAACACATCGACAATATAAAGCGTTTCTTTTGTTCGATTAATACTTTTTTTTTTGGATAAATCTTTTAAATACTTTTATTGCATTATTAGATCACACTTGAATATTTGGGTTTGTCGATTGCCAATCAGTAATTGCTCGACGAGCACATTTTTGGAAGGACAGATTCCGTTGAATTTGATTCGATTTCGAATAAATGATGATTAGGACCTAATGTTCGACAAATGGGATGAATTAATACCAATCATCATACATAAGGGCGGTTAAGCCCTAGAAATTCGACATGTATCATCAAAGACACAATCAGAATAGTCGCCACATTTCCTCGTTTCTACTAAGGGGTGAAATTCGGAGTTTTATTTAATAACTATTTTCTGCAGAGCTAAAATAGAGGTTTAAGATTGAAAAAACAAATAAACAAATCAGAGATAAATAAAATATCGACAATATAAAGTGTTTCTTTTGTTCAATTAATACTCTTTTTTTTTTTCGAACTGGAAACTTTTGTTCAATTGACTAAACCCAAGGAACGGACAACTTTCCATTGTGATAAATCAAGGACAATTTTAAGTGTACGTTAACGAGCATAAGATCGTTTCAATTCATTTTTAAAATATCATGTTCGACGGTGGAATTTCGATGTATATATATACATACAGGGAGACTCTTACATCCGGCACACTACTTTTGCCAGATATATCCAGCAAGTTGATATGGAGCGTCGGATTGGTTTTGAACGGCTGGATTGAATGAAGACAATTGAAGGGCACGCTACACAACTCTCTGACACACCTCCTAGGTTAGGAGCAGTCATATAATATTTTAAAAAACTAGTTGTTATGCACGTGCCAATTTGTTTGAGCAATTTATTTTTAATAATCCACATGAATGATAATTTTTCATTTAATTAATTAAAGAAATAAATAAAGTAATAGAAAAAAAAAAACAATAATAATGCATTTATTTGATTTAGCACGATCAGTTTAACGGAGGGGTTTTTTTTTTTTTTTTTTTTTCCTTGAAGAAATTTTAACGGAGTTGGTATTTATATTTATAACTATAGACGTCTATGTTTATCATTTTATATATAATTTCTCAACTCTTTGTAACTAAACTTCTGGAGAATTTCTTAAATTATTATTATTTTTCTATGTTTGTGTTAATTGATTAGAGATTCTATGGTTTCCAATCTAAAAGATGAAGAGATATGTGGTGAACTCATTTCACGATTTATAAAAACCAACTTCGTTTTAGTTTCGTTTAATAACTATAATTATGTTCATGTAAAATATCATTGTCATTTAGTTTGTTTCTTTGGGTTTGTTTGTAACTGACATTTTATTTTTAATTGATATTTTAATGGCGAGGAGACAAAATATTAAATACAATCAAGAAACTGAATGTTCAGATATATTAAAGCTGATCTTTCTCCGTTTGTACAGCTCTTCTTTCCTTTTTAATTTTTAATTTTTTAATTTTTTAATTTTTTTTAAGCTTGAAAAAGTTTAGAAGATAGTTTGATTCCGTTCTCATTCTACCATGGTGACTAATTTGGACAAATCCTTCACAGGTTCGGCAGAACGATTATTTTTGTTCATTCTTTATACTAATGAGATGTTTGTAACGATTCTTTTAGTTAGTTGGGTTTTAATTTTTTTAATTTTTTTAATTTTTACATCTTATTTCTTTAGCTCTCGACATGATTCATAATTTTTTTTTAATTTTTTATTACTTTCATATAATGTATTAATATATGTGACTCAATGAAGAAATGATCTTTTCTCGCTTTCCATCGTTCCTTATTTTTTGGCAAATATATTTGGCTAAGCGTATAATTAAATCTAAGTTCGTTCCATTCTTTTTTCTTATCTAACTAAATCAAATGGGTCCTTTCCTCTTAGATGATGTATTCTGAATTATTGGTTGTTCCTATTGAGTTATTTCGTAGTTTATTTTAATTGTTCTAATGTTGGGATCATTTTATTATGTGTTTGAAATTATGTTTATTTCAATTAAAATTGATTAAAAGCTGACATGTCAAATTGTCAATTAATTTCATTGTCTAATTTGAATATTGCCTGAAAGCTACGAATTCAAATAAGACTCGGGCAAGCTTCCATTTGAATCTAGTTTTAGACGTAAATAAGCAGGAAAAATATTTTAAGTTTCTTTTCTTTTCTCTCTCTCTCTCTCTTTTTTTTTTTTTTTTTTTTATAACTTTGCAGCACATACAATGAATTTGGAATGGAATTTTATTCCAAAAAAAAAAAAAAAAAAAAAAAACACTAATGAGAAAGAGAAGCATATAGAAATGTGGACTTTGTGAAGATGAGGATAGGAAGATGGCTTTGAGTAAGAAGAAAGAGAGAAGTACCATTCAATTTTAATATTACATTCAATTTCACATAAACTTGCATTTCTATTATGTCAATGCCACATACTCATCTAACTAAAATAATGCACCCTGATTTTCGTACCATTTTTTTTATTCTTCTACAATTATCTTTCTACCCCTAAAAACTAATTTTATATATTTTCCGTTAATTAACTTTATGATGTAATATTTATATATATTGATTACACAATTATTCTAATATAAGTATTTGAAAATTTTACTATTTCATAATTATTTAGCTAAAACACAAATATCATATATATATATATTTTTTAAATTCACACCACACTTATTTTTTTTTGACCTTTACGTAATTTAATTTTTATTTTTAACAAAAACTATCGAACACATTTTACTTTATTTGAATACATAATTTAATTTTATATTTAAATATAAATATTTCAGTTAAATAAACATTTTAATAAAATAAATGATCCGAACAAATGTTGATTTTCGTAGCTTTAGCTGAACCTCAAAAATAACTCAGCCTCCCATTTTAATACTCTGATCAATGACCTATTTGACGCAAGGGATGGGAGAATAATTTTTTTTTTTTATAAATATTATTAATTTTCAATAAAAAGAAAAGAAAAGAAAAAATCTCCTATTAAATTGCAAGTAAGCTCCATTTGTCACAACAACTTGCGGAATAAGTTTTTGCTTTCAACTTTAAAAACTTCTAAATTTACATTTTACTTTCTCTCTTTCTCTCTATATTCAAAAAATTTTAACATTAAGAATATACAATTTTCTTATTTTAAATCAAAATAAAATAATTTTCTTAAATCAAATAAAAATAAGATGAATGAAACAAGCTTAAAATTATATATATATTTTTCCAACACAATAAAATTTTCACACCTCATGTTATAATTTCAATTTATATCTCATCCAAATATATATTTCTAACTCACCCTCCAAACGTCTATCACCCCGATTATCACCCAAAAACAACACCTACGACACGACGGTCAAAAACACGTCCATAATCGTGACCGCGAGAAGACGACCCGCTAACCCACGCGCGTGCAGTAACGCGGGAAAGTTCCACTAACCTTTGTGAAGAAAACGACAGGAGAGTGAAACTCCATCAAAATAACGTGAGAGTGGGATACATCAACTCTCCTCTCTAGTCTCTTCCCATTAAAATTGATTAAAAAAAAAAGAAACCACCAGTTCATTCTCGGAAAAGAAAAACAAACCCACTGCATGCACGTCGCCCGTCCCGTCGGAATGAAAATAATGTCGTACGAAACTCAGACTGACACACTCACACACAAAAATGGCTACTGAGACCGCCCCCTACACAAAAACTCATCCCTCAATTCCAGACCTCCTTTTCAGTCCTTTTCTCTCTCGGCTTGCTTTTCCAAGTCTCTGTAACCTCCTCCACCTCCACCGCTATCTCTCTCTCTCTCTCTCTCTCTCCACATATATATCTATCGATGTAAATCTCTCTCTCCCTCTCTCTGTTTCTGTTTCTTCGTCTTCCACCTTGGTTGCTTGATTTTTCCTGATGTTTTTTTCTTGGGTGAATTTCTCAAAGAATGGCGATTTCTCTGCTCTCTAGCGACGATTTCACGGTTTTCATGGTATTTTCCCTTCACTTCACTTTTAATTTATTTTCCTTTTCGCCACTTTTGATGATACATTATTAGCTGTGAAGCATTTTCCGGTTTTTTTTTTTTTTCATTTTTTTGAATTATTGTTGCTTCTCTGTTAGTTTCCATGTTAATATGAGCTCGAATTTCTGGTCCATTACTCTAGTTAGGGTTCTCTTCCATTCAATATGCAAGATTTCGCATATACATATACATGTACACATATATATAAATACATACACTGCTCCATTTCATGTGTTGTCATCTCAGAACAGACAAAATTTTCTCGTAGTCTGATATGCTTTTGTTTTTGTTTTTATAAATATGTTAAAAATAGGTTCTGATCAAAGGCTACAAGTTTGAGAATATGAAGTTTCAAATTGGAGCTTAATTTTGCCATTTTCGGTGATAGCTGGGGCTGGGCAATGGAGGATGAGGTTGAGTTTAAGTGGGGGGTTAAGAAGGCTGTTGGTCAAAGGAACAAAGATGACAAGTTCTATGAGTCATTTACTTATGGGAGTACTGAGTACTCGCTTTATGACTCTGCATATGTCTACCAGAACGGTTATTCTGAGACTCATATCTGTAAGCTTGTGAAGCTGTTTGAGACTTCAGCCCATGAGAGGAAGGCAAAGGTTATTTGGTTTTTTCGCCCTATCGAGATTCGTAGTTTTTTGGGTGACATTCAACCAAAATGGAATGAGCTACTTTTAGCGTCGGGTCGCGGAATTGGCCTTTCCCAAGAAGTTCATCTGGTATGGTTTTAACTTTTATCTGTTATTGATTCGTGTGCTATTTGCTTTTCATCCATGGTTGAATAATTCGAATTTATATGCATGTTAGTGTAAATTACTGTGCGTTACTATGTAAGTGGTGTAGGACCAAGATAGAGTAGACAAAAGAAATGGAATATAGTTAGAAGAATAGAATCGAGATAGAGAAGTAGAACCATTAGAGAGATTGAAATTGAATGAAAGGAGGGGAAATGAAGGGTGAAGAGAAGAATAAGAACTCACTAGGAGGAAACATGAAACTCGATATTTATTCATCGACATCAACTCTGAGTTGAAATTATAATCAATGAGGTATTTTTGTAGCCATGTAAAACTAACAATCAGATTGACTTAACTAAACTCCATATAATTCTGAATATAAACGTAATCTTAAATTCAAGATCGAATGAAAAACATAAAAAACATCCTATTAGTTAATAGACAATTGAAATTGCTATGTGCTAATCTTTTTCTTCAATTGTTAGATTACACCTCCCTCTTACCAAAAAAGCTTAGGTGCGGACTAAGCCTAATAGGATGTAAGGCTTACTTTTGGAAAGGAGTTAATGAACCAGGGTCAGAAGAAGAATATGTATTATTAGAGTTTGCTTGGGCATTTTCTTATACTCTTATAATGGCAGTGCAAACCATGTACTCATTTTCTTCACTTCTTTTCCTTTGCATTTTGGTCACGGAGATGGCAAATTTGTCTACTTATTAGAAAAACTCTGTCTTTGTTTATATGAAGACAGTTGAATCACATGAGAAAATGTTTCCTTTTACTAGTTTTTAATGGAGAGTATCTTCATTTAAATTCATTCAAATGGTGTTAGTTATGTGGTCATCAGGAAGCAATTCTTGGGAAATGCAATGTCATCTGCATCTCAAAGGACAAGAGAAATCCTAGGCCCTCTTCAAATGAGTTAAATACAGCAGACTACATTTTCTACCGTACTTTTGATGTAGGTAACAAGTCAATATCAGAGAAGTTTGCAGATGAGATAGACGGCACAAAAGGTCAGTCTTTGGTGGTCAGCAAAAATTCCAAACTTTTTAACTTTTTAACTTTTTAATGGAGACCGTCCCAATTTGTGTTATGTTCTTAAAACCTTCTAAATGCATTGGCAGTGGAGTTCTTCTTCAACAGGATGAAAGATCAAAGGTCAACTAATCCTCCTAGTTACCAAGCAGAATCAAAAAAGCAGGGTGAACAATTCGATGTCTCTTCCAGTTCCAGGATAGAATTGAACAAAGGTGCGGGCAGTCCATCTGTAAGTGGCACACCTACTAGCAGAAAGACCTCTTTGTTAAAAGGTGACTTCTAAAGATGCCAAATCTCTGCTTTTTTAACACTTTGGAAGTAAGACAAACATAAACAAAATCCTCTTTTCCTTGAGATGCAGAAACAGAGAAAGGCCCATATGAAAATCCCAAGTTGAAAGGTCTCACTGTTGAAAGTGGGATTCAGCCTCGCATACAATTTAAAGATAAACCTAAAGCGAGATTTTATGAAGCTAGCTTCCCCGAGAACACCGGAAATTCCCGACCTTACAAGAAGAGATGCATTCTTCAGATTGGCAATGGTTCCATTAGCCAGAAAGGAGGACCTGCCAAGAGGGACATTTTTGGAGTGAAGGAAAGTAGAGTTTCTGAAAAAGCAGGTTCTCATCTTGCATGTGACAAGGGTGTCAAAACTAACAACCAACTTATCGAAGTAACTAGAAGGCCTGATGTTGTAAGTCTTTAAATATTCAGTTTAATTTTCCTCCGTTTCCCCCATTTTAATCTTCTGGAAATGAATTGACATCTCAATGGAAAGAATTTGATGTTTATGTAACTTTATTGATTCTATTATCAGTCAACTCTGAGTTTTAAATTGCTAATACTGGCCATCAACTCCTCTGTAATTCTACATGCTGCTTGTGCCCCCAATGATCTTTTGATTTTTTGGCTTGCAGGATAGAAGAAATTGGTTTAAACAACCTGTAAGTTCCTATTTACTAAGGTCTATTTCAAAATAGTGTTTGATTCTGCTAAAAGCTTCTTCATCTTTGAAAATTTATTTGTTGAGTTGAGTTCCTATGAATTTGAAAGAATCTGCACTATAAACACTTGCTAAATTCAAAATCGGTGACGCATGAAGGTATTACAACTCATCCTCAATTTGGCAAGCTGAAATTGATGCATAAAGTTCCTTCTCCTCTGGAATTTTCATTTGTTATCATCTATTTCTTTGTTTTTAAAGGCTCTCAAAATTGCAAATTGAACCCCATGTTTCTTTGGTACCCAAGTTTGTTACATCCTGTTAATTTCTGGAAAATGAAAAATAGCTGAGTTTATAATCTCTATATGATCCTGACGATAGAATCTCTCTCCAGCCTTGGGAAGCTAAACTGCACAAAGCTCAAGAAGCAGGTACACTGGTCTTACTAGAAAATTTGGATCCTTCCCATGCGTCACAAGAAATTGAGGTAGATATGATGATTCCCCTTTGTAACTCCTTTTTTTTTTTTTTGGGTGGATAGGAACTGTTTTCTTATATCCTATAAATTAAAAGATGAGGAAAGTGGCATTTGATGTCAGACACTTGGTTACTCTAAGAACTGCTAAATCATTTCAATTTTCATTTACCACCAAATACCCTTGGAAAGAGAGCTGCTGTATGGAAGGATAATGTTAGCTTTAGTGAACAAATTGTGTCTAGGACATTTTGACTGGTCTTTATCCCTTGTCCTTTGCAGGATCTAGTTTGGTCTGCACTTAAAGAAAAGGTTGAAGCAAGGATGATACAGTATAGTACATTTTCTAACCCGCTATATGGTATGCCCGGCTACACTAGTTTTCCTATTTTCTCTACTACCTAGGAAACATGAGTAACAAACTCATGAGTAACAAACTGATGCATTTTTATTTCATGTGAATATATGATAACAGGCAAAGCTTTTGTTATATTCAAATCAAAGTCGGCAGCAGAACATGCAATAACCGAGTTAAATAGGAGATACCTGATCATAGCTGAAGGAAGGTAATTTAATCTATTGGTTTCGTTATTTCCAAGCGTTAAAAACGTGTTCGATCCATTGAGTTTACCATTTTGAAATTCAAGATAATATTAGCATGGTATAATAATGGTAGTTTTATTGAAACCCATGCAGGAACGTAGGAAGAAATTCTTCAAACAATTTAGGTGTCTCATAATTTTGTCAATGTCCCTTTTTTTTTTCTTTTTTTTTTTTTGTGTGAATAAATCTGAACTGCATCCCAGATTTAGATGCTTGTCTTGTGTGTGGATAAATGCTATAATGATTGCAGTTAATTTGGCTAGAACAAATGAGCATGTTGTAGAATTCTAACAAATATTGTACTCGCTATTGGCTTTGCATTTGCAGACCTGTGATTTGCCGCAGAAGAAATCTGAGAGTGCCTAGTAAATCAACCAGTTTTGCTGGCCATCTAGTGCTTGACAAATTTAAGTTTCAAATGCAACGTGAGGAGATGGTAACTAGAATCCCCTTCAGAACTGTTCCTTTTTGTTTTTCCTTATCATGCTTTGTTTCTCTTTTATCTTCCTTCCATTCCAGTCTTATATGTCAAGTTTTGACTGTTTGTTGTTTCTTAATCTTTCTTCGTGGTTTGATGTGTAGAGAAATGCAGTTTCAACTTCACACTGTGCCCAGCCCAATACAATCGAGTACGATTTGGCCATGCAATGGCTTGAGCTACGAACAAAGTCAGATTTATGGTGGAAAGCTTTACACGAGGTGCCTTTTCGATACACTTGAGTCAGACACAGAAAACATACATATAGGAACATTGTTCCAAATAAAATAACATTTTAAGCTTCGAAGAACAACTTCTTTTGGGGTACCTAAATTTATATAACATAGGAGGAAAATTACTGTATGAGAAATAAAGGCATACATTTTGTTATATCGATATTTTACATTCCAAATGACGTTAATTCTTCAAAGATATATATTTCTACCCCATGTGAATCAATTTCTTTTTTAGCTCATCCATGGGGTTTTGTCTTAACTTTGCTTTCCCCGTTACATCTCCATCTCTGCAGAAACAAAGGAAGGAGATGACTGAACTCAAGATTAGTTTGGCTACACCTCAGTCGTAACACTCAACTTCGCCTTCGATGGTGAAACAGCACTTACGTAAGCTCACAATCTTGTAACTCTAAGATTGATTCTCTGTTTTCTATGTTAACACAGCTTAGGTAAAGGTTTATAATGAATTTATGTACATCAACTAACCTTTATATTGTTACAGGTGAAACTTTTGTACTCTCTTTTTGTGAATAGAGAATACTTGGGAGTCACACGCGGGTTGTTCCTAATTTGGACAGCATACGAGGCCACAACCCCATCTACAAGATTGTTCAAGGTGATAGTAGCTCCAACTTTTGATAGAGTGATTTCAGTTTCTAACACAAATCTAAATCTCACACAGATGAAGATATAGATGTTCTTTTGTGACCATGGATAGAAATTTTAATGTCAAATAGTGCATTAGACCGGGTTGGAAGTCGTTGCACTAACTTCTTTTGGTTCTCTCTTTTCCTTGTATTCTTTTTCGTTCTTCAAGCAAAATTTGGGTTAGAATTTATCTTTATGGTTGGTCGCTAACTGTGCTAAAATTCTTCTTTTGTTCTCCCAACTTTAAAATTATGAGAGATAGTTGGCTGATCTTACTGAAATTTTTTTCATAAGTTATGGTAAATCTTTATTATGGAGGTAAAAACAAGCCCCTCACAAGATTTACAGACTAAAAATTCATATTTTAAACAACAATTTTCACCGTTGAATTTAACGGAAATGTTAAGAAGGGTTAACACAACTTTTTAGCAAGTTTGTAGACTTCTAATGAGAATTTTCCAAGAAATTATTGAATAGATTGAGTGTACGATGATGAAATTGAGGTGACATCAGACACCAATTCAATAGATAATTCACATTTCGATAAAATATAAATGTCAGCTCTATTCATATTTTCAGTATGGAGTAAAGATGACATAACCTTTTCAAAAAAAAAAAAAAAAAAAAAAAAGTCAGCTCCATTCTAAATTCCTAATCACCGTTTTTTTCCCTAATAAATAACCTACTTGATATGCTGACTAGTTTCTCGAATTTTTGAACCATTTAAAATGTTATTCCACTTTGATCCGATAGATAGGCATACGAATTCCTATAAAGGAATCACAAATATTTTATATTTGGATATGGAAACAGCCTATAAGAAAATCACTTCAAGATCTTTTCGTGTTTTTGTTTTTGTTTTTGTTTTTTTTTAATTTTTTCTTGAACTAAATTTACATACATGTTTTTATTTATTTATTTATTTAGAATTTAAAGGTGGGATTTCGAACTTTATATTTTAAGATGGAGTCAGTTTTAAATTATCACAAGACTAAACTTACAAATAAGGATTGAATTGCAAGTTGCAAATATGCAAGATTTCTGTTTATACTATTTTCATAGCAAAAAGATTCTAAGCCATATCTAATTTACATACATACCAAAGCCAACGTTAATGTGTTGGAGAAAAAATAACAACGTTATTTTGCAACCTCACTTGCATTAACCGTAACCTGAGGTCCACAAGAATCTTAAAAATAAATATACAAGAAAAAGGCAATATTTTCAGCCATTCAGGCATTGCAAAGCCTGAGGAAAACTGGCAAAAAAGAATGTGAGCCTAAAAAATGAGAAGCCACTGATTTACAATTCAGCAGGACAAAAAACTGGCCAATGAAACCTGAAATACCAGTAGGTGTCAAATGCTTCACAAAACGCTACACGCACCCAGTTTGCAGAATATCCATGAACCCATCTTATTTCTGCCGTTATCTTCATCGTCAGAGTCATGAGCATCGGCCTCAAAGCTGTCAGAATCGTGAGCATCGGAATCATGAACATCGGCCTCCACACGGTTGGAATCATGAGCATTGGCCTCAAAGCCATCAGAATCATGAGCATCGGCCTCAGAGCGGTCAGAATCATGAGCATCGGCCTCAAAGCTGTCGGTATCGTGAGCATCAAAATCACGAGCATCCACCTCATTGCGGTGCCTCACAGGGTCCATCTCCCATAACATAACGGTTCCATTTCCATCATCTGATCCAGATGCATCCGACTCTCCTCCGGGTGAAAACCGGACAGAGTGCACAGCACCTCTGTGGTTGTTGCATTCTACAACCAACAATGCAAATCAACACTACTACAGAACCGTCACAAGATCTCTGAAATCTTAGATTATTTAACTATTCATAACAAGACACTCATGAGTCACTCACCAATCTCTTTCCCTTCCTCAAAATCGAAAATTCGGACACACATGTCTTCTCCACCAGCTATGAACCTTTTCGCAGACGTCGGCTCCAATGAATCCGACGCGACATTGTAGTTCCTGGTGTAGCTTTTCACCAATCCAAACCTGAAGAAACACAGAAAACAAAAGGAGTAAGCTGACAATTGTGAAACTTGGGTTTTTGGAATCGCCCCAATTTTTAGACACTTACCCATTTGCATCCCAAAAGCTAACGGTTGAGCCGTTGGCAGTGGTTATATATCCGCCATCTCGACTCACTTCAACACTCGTCGCAGGCGACGTTGTCTGAAGTGTCTTAAGTGCGTAATGGCCAGCTCTAATATCCGATATTCTGTTTTTTTTTTTTTTTTGAGGAAAACGATACCAATTAGTCTGATCTGATACAAAGATTCAATACATATATAATATATACAAACCAATAATCTTAGGCAGCGTCGGAGCTAGCCTTATAGTTCAACCGGGTGTATACTAAAACTAAATCTCCTATGAAAACTTTATTTTCAATACGACAAATTTATTACTCAATGTATACGACCAATGAGCTTATAAGTAAAAGAGTATAGTTTTTAGGGACTGATCAAATGAAGTGTGGTATTAAATTACATACCTAACGTGATTACGTTCGGTTGAGGAACTTAATATGTTGTAACCATTCGGAAGCCACGCAACAGTTCTAACACGACCAAAGGAATACTGATCAATTTCAACTCTTGGTGTCTCGGGACGATTCAGATCAAAGACGCGCAGTTTTTTCTCACATCCTGTGAGTAGAAGATGTGGCTCCAACTGTCCCCAAAATAAATATATATATATATAAAGTTTCTGATGAGAGAGAGAGAAAGAGAGAGAGAGAGAGAGTACCTCTGAGAAGGCACAAGAACGAACTATGTCCTCGTGTTCAAACGAGTACAACTCTTGCCCAGTTGGTGCGTTCCACACTTTTCTGCAAAGTTTGGCAATAATTTCTACTTCTCAATAAAAGCATTTGAAAGTCTCCGAAAAACCCATATATGTAGTAATATTATATATATATATATATATATACACGCCAAGAATCATAAAGAAAGGAAAAAGAAAAACAAGGAAGAATCAAAAGAAAATAGAAAAAAAATAAAAAATAAAAAAAAAGCATACGCAGAATAATCTGCAGGAGCAGTGGCAGCGTGTGAGGCATTGGAATCAAGGCAGTGACTCCACACAGCATCTCTGTGTCCTTCGAACGTCCTAATGCAATCTCCACTCTCACCATTTATCAACTTTGATTTTGCATCTATTACATATATATATATATAAACAAATATCATTATATGGATCTTTTACGTCTCACAATGAATTAACAAGAACGTGACAATAAGAAAAAGAAAAACATACATGTACCTATATATATATATATAGCTCAAGAAGTGTTAAAGAAAAGAACTATATTTAAAAGATTGTATCCCAAACCAAAACTATAGTGTTAGTGTCAAAGTTGAGGGCAAAACTACTGGTTATAAGTAGGTGAGTATAAGGAGATATAGAAAATGAGAGAGAACATGTACATATATGTATATCTACATATATATACACAATATAATACCATTGCTGGCAGTGATCAGGAAGAAAAGGCCATCGGAAGTGATGGGACTGTAGAACAAATGCACGACGGTCCGACCATTGCCGAGAACGACAGTCTTCTTCCTAGCCATGATCAAACTAATTCAAGAAACCCCAAATAAACACTTGACGAGATTAAAATTTGTACTGCTAAATTGCTATTTCTACATATATATATATATATCTCCCTCGATCTCCCACCTTTCCCTCTCTACTTTGACTAAACCCGGTTTTTAAAGAACTCAAAGCCTAAAATACAAGAAAATATTCACTGTCTACTTAAATTATTCTTTGAAACAAGACTTGGATGAGCTTCTTCTTATAAAGACTTGAATGCTAACGACAAGTCGTTTAAAAGCTTTTTTTGTTCAGGCTACGACACGTCGTTCCAGACACCTGAAAATAGAACCCGTTGCTTCGGAATCCAACATAAAGGCCTAGATCTAAAGATGTGACGGGCCTTATCGGCCTTTGAGATCCTCCAAACGTTTTTTATTTATTTATTTTAAATTACAAGGTTCTGTTCAAGTTTAAATGAAGTTGTATAGCATTTTTTGAAATTTAGTTATATATCTATTAACACTTTGATATAAAAGTTAAGTTTAAAATTTTCATTTAAAAAAAAAAAAAATTACATCTGAATTCGAAGTCTTTAGAAATGGCATTCCATTAAATTACCCTGCCATAATATGAAAAAGTACTACGGTAATCTATGACTGCTAATTTATGCCACGAGAAACAATTGAAAACAACAAATATATATATATATATATTTGTTTTTTTACTGAAGAGACTTTGAAATTGTTTAATACATAAAGATCAAATATAATACTATTTTGTTTTATTTCTCAACACTTAATTACATCATGGTATATGTTTAACAGAACTTACTAAAAACTATTTTTGACTTTTTGAATCCAAACTATTTTTCAAAATGTTTGAATGATATATGAGAAAAGCTTTTGTCCAGAGAGAGAGAAAGAGAGTGAGATTCCTATTTCTTTCATATTTTTTAGTAAATGAAAGATTTAATAAAATATAAAAGAAAATAAAGTACAAACCTAAAACAAGCCAAGAAGCTGGAAAAGTAAAACTAGGAAAACAACCAAAATCAAACAGAAGGCAATAAATTAAAAAGAAATTGTTAACTTTTTCTTAATTTAAAAACTCTTCCTCTTACGAATCTTAAATTTGTAAGAGGTTTTGGTTCTCTTCAGGTTACTTGATCAATTTTTGTCTTAAAATATCCAACTAAATTTTCTATCTTCTCATGAGCAAGCATACGTCGAACATCCACTCCAGAACTTTGATTGTCAGAAAAAAAAAACTCCACCTAGTAAATCTTTTGCCCTAGTGTTATTTACAGAATTCTGTCGTGTTGTCATCTGTTGAATTCTTTTCTTTTTTTTTTCCCCTCTCTTTTTTTAGTCACTAGATCAAACCCTTCATGATCCACTTGATTAACCGAGCAACCATGCTCATCTCCTCGTAAGTGTTGGATACAGAAATTTGAGTCTCAAAAAGACGATCAATTGAAATCTGATCTGGAATATTTTCAGAAGAGCTTCCAATCAAAATCATAAAATATGACTTCCAAAAAAAAAAAAAACTATTTTGAATAGACTTGGAAACTTGGATTAGTATAAGGTAGAAATCATACATTTTATTATTTATTAGAAAACTTTAAAATTATTTTGATTTCAAAAGCTCTTTTAAAAATGTGGTTCACAAATACTTACTAAAAAGTCATAACTTTTATTTCTCTTCTTCTGTTGGCTAAAAAACAAGTAACTACCAAACAAATCCAAAATAGAGTTCTAATGTCACTTGATCATGAAAGGCAAGCGAGTCAGCAAAATCTCAATTGGAGTAATCCAAAATAGAGTTTTTATTTCTATGTTAAATATATGATTTTATTGCTGGACAAGATCTAATTGATTATGCATGTAATATATTGAAACAGCTTTAAAAATATACCTAACCATAAACTAGCAGCAAAAAATGAATGACAATCCCATATATAATGCTTGCTTCTCATTGTACATTTCATTAAAGGTACGTATAGACCCTATAAATATTCTATTTATATAATACAGTTATATGTATACGTAATTGCGTGCATACAATTAGGGTTTTTTTTTTCCTTCAATATTTTCTTTCCCAAATGATCACGGAGTAACCATGGAGAATATAGAGATCACGATCAGGCGTCAATGATGGCGTCAACCTGGGTAGTATTTGTTTGCTTTGCAGTTGCATAATTATGATCTGGTGGCGGTGCATTAATATAGAATAATTAAACAAAGCTGAACGGAATTAAAATAACAAGTACTTCAATAATCTAAAAACTACTCCAGGAGATAAGGTTTACTAGGATTACTTATTTACTTCAATAATGACCAGCAATTAAAGAATGGCATAGATATATGAAGTCTCTGGATTTGCACGAGCGTCAAAAATGTTTGTTTAATTAGATGGTTGATTATGTATAACAAATATATATATATATATATAATATATAGACACACACGCGTGATGTTACTTCAATAATCAACAATTAAAGAATGGCATAGTCATGAAGTCTCTAGATTTGCATAAGAGACAACATGTTGGTTCAGATAGATGATTTCTTTGATCTTTTTTTTTTTTTTTTTTTTTTTTTCATTTTTATAAGAGGTTCAGATATATAGATGGTTGATTATATATATATATATAACATATATATATGTATATATATAAAGACAGGGGTGATGTACATATGTATACATAACTATGTGTATTGTACTAATACATATATGCGTGCTCTAGAGGGGAAAAAAACACGTACATTATGAATATACAGATATATACAACATGTGTTTCTGTTCATACGGATATATATATATATATATCCATGTATATATTCTTTGACGATATAATACTTATGCCTCCAATTTAATTAAAAAAAAAAAGAAAAACATTTTTAAATTTTGAATAGGAGGGTTTTTAATCAAACATCTCCACTTTCACCTGTTGGTTATATATATAAATATATTATCACATAAGGAGGCAAGAAGAACTTATTTTTCATGTTTTATTTTCATATTTAATTCGTTGTCATTGGACCCATTTCCGTTTGTTTTGTTCTCAAAGGAAACCAAACTTACTTCTTTGCATGTGTCACTTTCAGTTTAGTTGGTAGTATTTGATCCTCCTGTGAGTTCTCCCTATAATTGACTTTGCCAATTATTAACAAGTTCAGGGGTGTTTGGTGTGTAAGTTTGAGTTAAGATTTGTAAGTTTAAATAGTGATTTTGGTTGACTTTTTCAGAAAAGATAAAAAAATTTTGGGAAAAAAGATAAAAACTGAATTGATTATGATGAGTTTGAACTAATGAACCAAACACCCCCTAAATAAATCCGTTAGGAACTGTATCATGACAAATCAATCACAAATTGTCATAATTTTCCTCGTTTTTTAAAAGTGGTATAGCAAATTCTATATGTTCTCTCATAAATAAAATCAAAACTTGTAAGGAGATTTTTATCGATTTTTATCTCTCTCTCCAAAGGGAGTGACGTTATGCACATGCATCTTCATGGTCACACAATTCTTGAGGAGAAAATAACTAAATTAAAGTAGCTTTTACTTTTCCAAACTCTTAGGATATTCTTGGAAAAACATGGGAGTTTTTAATATTCAGAAACAGAGACGGAAGAAAATCAACCGAGTCATGTAGCTAGTGTAGTAGATTTATTATAAATGTTTAGAAATGGGAAAATGATTTTTCTTTTTCACTGGTCAAAAAAATAAAAAGGTGGGGGAAAAAAAAAAGCAATAGAAACGAGTCATAGACGTTATGTTGATCCTAATAATATTGGATGATGCGTGACAGCCAGAAGAACTACTAGGAGGAGAAAGGAACGA